>CM017556.1:51725922-52367000 GCA_007844125.1 Sinonovacula constricta | reverse complement strand
AAAAAAACACTTTTACATCCTTTTCCACATTTTCATGTAATTCAAGCAAAACATTTAAAATTGGGATTCCTTATATCATATTTTTTATTTGAATAAAGGGGTTTTAATGTTAACACAAAACAAAACACGATGTCATCATTCTGTAATATAAGCAAAAATAACATGAGATGATTGTTGAACCTAATTTTAAATTATTATAATGTTTATAAGGTTTTATGAAAATGAAACTGAGCTCTGAAAAATTTAAAAATGAAATTGAGTGGCAAAATAAGCCAAACTTAATTAAATTAAAACACCATAGTTTTGTAAATCAGTTCAAATATTATATTTCAGCAAATCAATTAAAGCATAATTTCTAATTAATACAACATTAACTGCCCTGCATAATTAAACACAATTTGTCTACATAAATATACATATCTTCACTTAGTAATGAACGATTTTCCAACAAATCATTTCAAAATTTTCTGACAAAATAATTTTCCAACAAATTAGTTAAAACATAACTTTTTCATGAAATCAATTTTAACATAATTTTACAAAGAAAAAATCCCAACAATTCAATTTCACTTAAGTTAATATTAACTATTTCCATATGAAATTAGAACAACATCATTTACCAATAAATAAAATACAAATTAATAAAAACATAACCCTACAAATAATTCCCCAAAAAATGGAACAATATTTTCTCATAACCAAACATTATATCCCTACATAACCAAACATTTTATCCCTACATAACCAAACATTATATCCCTACATAACCAAACATTATATCCCTACATAACCAAACATTATATCCCTGCATAACCAAACATAATATCCCTACATAACCAAACATAATATCCATACATAACCAAACATTGTATCCCTATATAACCAAACATAATATCCCTACATAACCAAACATAATATCCCTACATAACCAAACATTATATCCCTACATAACCAAACATAATATCCCTACATAACCAAACATTATATCCCTACATAACCAAACATTATATCCCTACATAACCAAACATTATATCCCTACATAACCAAACATAATATCCCTACATAACCAAACATTTTATCCCTACATAACCAAACATTATATCCCTACATAACCAAGCATTATATCCCTACATAACCAAACATTATATCCCTACATAACCAAACATAATATCCTTACATAACCAAACATAATATCCATACATAACCAAACATTGTATCCCTATATAACCAAACATAATATCCCTACATAACCAAACATAATATCCCTACATAACCAAACATTATATCCCTACATAACCAAACATAATATCCCTACATAACCAAACATTATATCCCTACATAACCAAACATTATATCCCTACATAACCAAACATTATATCCCTACATAACCAAACATAATATCCCTACATAACCAAACATTATATCCCTACATAACCAAACATTATATCCCTACATAACCAAACATTATATCCCTTCTTAACCAAACATATTATCCCTACATAACCAATCATAATATCCCTACACAACCAATCATAATATTCCTACATAACTAATCATAATTTTCAAACATAACCAATCAAAATATCCCTACATAACTAATCATAATTTCCAAACATAACCAATCAAAATATCCCTACATGACCAATCAAAATATCCCTACATGACCTATCAAAACATCCCTACATGACCAATCAAAAAATCCCTACATGACCAATCATATTATCCAAACATAACCAATCAAAATATCCCTACATGACCAATCATATTATCCAAACATAACCAATTGTATTATCCAACATAACCAATCATAATATCCCTACATAATCAAACCACATGCTCAACATCAGATTTATTACATAAGACATCATAAATATGAACTAGAGGTTAAAATATAGCTTGATCATGTACAAATATTACAGAGCCTGTGTATTGAAGATGACACCTACCACTTGAAATGATTGGTTATAGAGGCCATACACTCCACCTACACATATTTGTGGTTAACCACATCCTCGCTGATTTTAATTTCTTTAAATGACCACATTGTGTACAAAACAAGACATTAAATCTGGGTATGCCACAGAGTGAAACCTTCTGACTTAGCTGCTATATAGAATACTAACCAATGCAAAATCTTAGCTATTTGCCAACAACCACATGGAAGACAAACTAGACATATTACACTTTGCAGTGTAAAGAGCAGAGTCAGACCAACCACCTAATATGTGTCTACATTATTTGCCTAAGGCTGGTTAGTAAGTGTTAAGCAGGGTCAGGTTAAATATCATGTGACAACTGACCTTGAACACATAGCTCTAATACTCATTTGCATAAATTTACCATTAATTAGATTATTGCTTAAGTATTACTTATTTAGGCGATGTTCACAATTATGTTCACTGTACCACTATATAGAGGGGTAACTGTTTTGTAGTGGCAGAGTCGCAGACTTGTAACTCCTCTGGCTGCTTTGCCTCTCAGTGGGTGGGTTCGAGTTCCATTCCAGGTGTAGAACTTCTTATGTGAAGACCTTCAAGCTAACCTGCGCGTACCAGTGGTTCGACTCAGACTTTGTTTTTTGTCTTTTTCAACCACTGGTTGCTGTGATGTATTTAAAAACAAAAAAACAACCATCCAGCCATCCATAGGTACTTAGAATAGCATGGTTTCAATTTTTTTCTAAAAAAAAACGAAATTTAAGACAGATTCTAAAGCAACTTGAGTAGGTACAGGACATTTTTAACCCCACAATCTGTTTTAATTAGCATTAAACTATTGCCTCACTATTGAGCCGAGTGTATTGTTTAGGCCTTATGTATAGATGACCTCTAGTACCTAGTGTGCAGTTTGCAAATATGCAATGTTTATGTTGTGCCTACTATGGCTATAATAGTTGACAGGAGTGGCAATGCTTTTGATCCTCTCTAACTTAAAGGAGGCTCTGACAGTTTGGACCAAAATTTGTTTACTTAAATAAACAAATAAGTAATTATTAGCTGAAAAGATCCTTTAAAATGCTGTTCATTAATGTTCTAGATCTCTGTGAACAGTCAACCATAAATCACCACTCGTCACTGCAAACTAAATCCTATCTGAGCCACACTGCAGAAACAGCTATTTTTAAACTTAGAAAACCATGTGACCACTTACTTGTGATATCACGATATGTAGTCATCCGAGTAATCTGCCCTATCAATGACATCTATTTTTATACACTTGGAAAGAATTCACATTCAGAGTGATTTTTGTCACGATTATTTTTTTTCTAACAATTCAGTTAGTGTACAAAATCGTATTTATTAAGACTAATGTATAGGTTAATAAACAAAAATATGACCCAAATCCCCAAAGCAGTGGTTCGATATTGTTCAATGTATTTGATATAGGCAGATTGTCGGATACCACCTTTAAGACAACAAAACTTTTTTCGAGGATTCAAAATCTTTCTAGTGATCAGAGGTACTATTTTATTTCATTATTCATTTTGATTCAACCAAGTTTTGACTTTTCAGAGCTATACTGTTAAAGATGCAAATAGGCCCTCATGTTACCAAGTTGTTTTTAATTATAAAATTGATTTATTAATTAATAATACGAAAACTACTTACTTAATTAACTATGATATATAAAATATGGAAGAATGATCACTCAATATAATTATAATGATGAGTGCATAAACAATGGTATAACAACAAACTACCAGCAAATATGTTTCATTCTGTTATATTTGGATAACTAATTGATAGCATTATTGACTGTTTAATATCAACTAGCATGTACTATTATGTTAATTTATACAAATTAGTTTTTGGAGCTTCACAGTTGTGAAAAAAGAATCTTGGCCATAAGACAGGTGTGCCAGAAGTTGTCTTACACAGGGTGTTCTTTCATGACAGGTGCGCCAGAAGGTGTCTTACACAGGGTATTCTGTCATAAGACAGGTATGCCAGAAGTTGTCTTACACAGGGTGTTCTGTCATAAGACAGGTGTGCCAGAAGTTGTCTTACACAGGGTATTCTGTCATAAGACTGGTATGCCAGAAGTTGTCTTACATAGGGTATTCTGTCATAAGACAGGTATGCCAGAAGTTGTCTTACACAGGGTATTCTGTCATAAGACAGGTGTGCCAGAAGTTGTCTTACACAGGGTATTCTGTCATAAGACAGGTGTGCCAGAAGTTGTCTTACACAGGGTATTCTGTCATAAGACAGGTATGCCAGAAGTTGTCTTACACAGGGTATTCTGTCATAAGACAGGTGTGCCAGAAGTTGTCTTACACAGGGTATTCTGTCATAAGACAGGTATGACAGAAGTTGTCTTACACAAGGTATTCTGTCATAAGACAGGTGCACCAAACGTTGTCTTACACAGGGTATTCTGTCATAAGACAGGTGTGCCAGAAGTTGTCTTACACAGGGTATTCTGTCATAAGACAGGTATGCCAGAAGTTGTCTTACACAGGGTGTTCTGTCATAAGACAGGTGTGCCAGAAGTTGTCTTACACAGGGTATTCTGTCATAAGACAGGTGTGCCAGAAGTTGTCTTACACAGGGTATTCTGTCATAAGATAGGTGTGCCAGAAGTTGTCTTACACAAGGTATTCTGTCATAAGACAGGTGCGCCAGAAGTTGTCTTACACAGGGTATTCTACATACAAAATCAAAGAACTATGTTAATAAGTAACTTTCTTTATCAAAGAAACTTTGCAACGAACAAATATAACATTTGAGTTATATTTTTATCATTGCATAAAACTTCTAAACACATGAATTAAAAGTGTGTTCTCATCTTAATGGTCATTATTTATAAAAATCAAAATCAAATGATCTCAACAGGCAGCCATAATGCAGCTTGAAAAATAAATATTGGAGCTGATGTCCCAGTTATCCAATTTCTATTGCTTATATAACATGGTTTTCAACTTGTTTACATGAATTAAATCAAACTATTAATCAGGTTATGGTTGTGTTTAACACTTACAAATCTTGATATAAAAACTTAGAATAAATTATCTGAATAAAAGTATCATGCATGGAACACAGTCATGCTTTGAATAACATACAAACTTTATGAACCAAATTTCATGGCTTGTTACCATACCATACCAAAATAGTACAAATACAGATAAGAACGAAGGTACTCTGGACTTAATTATGCACAGTACTTCCAGATCCTGCTGAATGTAATGCCTTGCATCTGTTTGAACATTTATATTCTAGCCAATGCTTCATACTTAAATTTTATACAGAAACTTGGATTTCTTTTTATATTATTGTCTTCCAATTCCACTAATTCACAATCAATTGCAGCAGATAATTCATAACAAATCTGTGAATACCAAGGACCGTTTAGATTAATTATGTATTTCAATACATTTTAGTCACACCAGTTCTGTAAGTGTTACTCTAAAATGTTTTTGTCTGAACTATTAAATTGAAGTTACAGTGTTATTGCTAATTTTTTATGTCATCTACTTATATGGATTTATGCCGTACAATATTTTATTTTTCATTAAAACCGATGATAGTTTAAATCAAGCTGAAGCATTATGGCTAGAAGTATACAATATTTTGTTTGTTTTGTTTTCTGTTACATCACACCAGTACAATAATGGTTAAATTGGCAACATCCATTTATTTAGTGGTGGAAGAAGACTCTAGACTTAGGTCTAGGTAGCACAAATGGGACACCGCAGGTTAGCTGGAAAACCTACCCACATACAAGTTCTTGCCCTGCCAGGACTCAAACATACGCAGTAAGGAGCTGAGAAGTTACAAGTTTGTGACTCTAACCACTCTGTAACAGGCGCCCTTAGTATACTATAAAAACAACATTCATGCATTATAAAACTTGACAGATATACATGTTTTGCAAAGTTGACAATTTAAAATAAGTTGCCCTCACTTCTCTTCCACCTTATATATAGTGTAATTGAAACCAGGTAAAGTTAAATTTTTATGTTGCCTATGACATTCCATGTGTCACTCATCGCCTTTGTTTGAGTGATTGAACCATTAATCTGTCGGAAAATATGTTTAAATTATTTTTTATCTCAGCCATCCAACTATTGTCCCAACCCATGCTTTACCAAGCACTGAAGCAATTTAAGGCCTCTCAATCCCACTCCCGTACTGGCTAACTCTTTCACTTGCTTATACATATATGGTATTTATATCTGACAGCTAATGCAAGAAGAAAAAATGATCTCTTAGGCTGCTAAGTGTGGTTTGATCTGACTTATGCAAAAAATAAAGATGATGATCAGCCAAATCCTGCTGCAGAGTATACACTATTTGCTGCTAGGTCTTTATCAGAACAATTTTAACCTGTGCACTATGCTTCTTGCTTTAACAGTGTAATTTTATATTGGTAAAGAAAGAATGTACCAAGATAAGGGTGATGTCCTCTTGTGCAATCAATGAATGGAGCTGAAGGATGTAGTCATGAATGAACAGGTATGCAGGTAAAAGTCATAACACTGCTGATGGTGGGAAAATATTGTCTCCCAGTTTTTGCCTACCCATCTTGCGGTGGAGGTCATGCATACACAGACTGCAGGCTATACTGAAAATGTGCCTATTGGTATACTACAGAAATAAACTTATGTGATAGTTTTTTACAGTCAGCAACATGTTGGGCCATCATCGTGGCATGCAACCAGAATGAATAGACAGTCAAAATAGAAAACCAAGCAGATAATAACCTTCAAGGATTGTTTCTTCCATTTCTTGGGTAACTTATCTCACCACCAACAATCTTTCAATTGAAGATCTCGTGATTCTTTTACTTTGATAGCATGTAATGAGCACCTGGCATGGTACCACACCAAATACCATTAGCCATACACTCGGCAAACCAGTCAAGAAACTACCCCTATAAGATGCAGCACTGACAAGTGAGCCTTACCTGTAACACTCCAAGTTATGCATTGTCGAGCATTGAACCTGGGACCTTGCATGTACCTGGAGCTTACTGTCTAACAGGGATGAAACAACTGTAAATGACGGCAAACTGAATATAAGTATAAAAGTGGCTAATTATCTTTTGTAAAGTAATATAAACAGCATGAATCACATATATATCTTATTGTTATATAATGACACTAATGCTGTGCAACATACCATAATATTTTTATGATTTAATACGGCTGGCATGTGATATTTCAAAGGGGTTTGAACTGTGAAATAATCTAACGCTGATGAAGGCTTAGCTGTTTCAGTATGACAGAATAATGTAAAGGGGCAGAAGGACATTGCGGTTTGAACCATGAAATAATGCTAAACACTGGTAAGAAATATTAGTTTGTTACATGAAATAATGTAAAGCACAGGAAGACATCCCAGTTTGCACCATAAAATAATGCACGGCAGCAGGAAGTTATCTCAGTTTGCACCAAAAAATAATGCACGGCAGCAGGAAGTTATCTCAGTTTGCACCAAAAAATAATGCACGGCAGCAGGAAGTTATCTCAGTTTGCACCATGAAATAATGCACGACAGCAGGAAGTTATCTCAGTTTGCACCATAAAATAATGCACGGCAGCAGGAAGTTATCTCAGTTTGCACCATAAAATAATGCACAGCAGCAGGAAGTTATCTCAGTTTGCACCATGAAATAATGCACGGCAACAGGAAGTTAGCTCAGTCTGCACCATGAAATAATGCACAGCAGCAAAAAGTTATCTCAGTTTGCACCATAAAATAATGCACAGCAGCAGGAAGTTATCTCAGTTTGCACCATGAAATAATGCACGGCAACAGGAAGTTAGCTCAGTCTGCACCATGAAATAATGCACAGCAGCAAAAAGTTATCTCAGTTTGCACCATGAAATAATGCACAGCAGCAGGAAGTTATCTCAGTTTGCACCATGAAATAATGCACGGCAGCAGGAAGTTATCTCAGTTTGCACCATAAAATAATGCATGGCAGCAGGAAGTTATCCCACTTTGCACCATAAAATAATGCATGGCAGCAGGAAGTTATCTCAGTTTGCACCTTGAAATAATGCACGGCAGCAGGAAGTTATCTCAGTTTGCACCATGAAATAATGCACGGCAGCAGGAAGTTATCTCAGTCTGCAATATGAAATAATGCACAGCAGCAAAAAGTTATCTCAGTTTGCACCATGAAATAATGCACAGCAGCAGGAAGTTATCTCAGTTTGCACCATGAAATAATGCATGGCAGCAGGAAGTTATCTCAGTTTGCACCATGAAATAACGCACGGCAGCAGGAAGTTATCTCAGTTTGCACCATGAAATAATGCACGGCAGCAGGAAGTTATCCCACTTTGCACCATAAAATAATGCATGGCAGCAGAAAGTTATCTCAGTTTGCACCATAAAATAATGCATGGCAGCAGGAAGTTATCTCAGTTTGCAGCATTAAATAATACAAAGCAACAGGAAGACATATCACCTTGAATGATGGAATCATGTAAAGCATTGGGAAGCCATGTCAGGTTGAACCATGGAATTATATAAAACAGACATAACACATCTCAGTTTGAACACTGAAATAATATATAGCGAAGAAAGACATCTCAGTTTAAACAATGAAGTAATGTTAAGCTGCAGGAAGACATCCAGGTTAAACCACAAAATAACACAAAGCAGAAGGAAGACAACTCAGTTTGAACAATCAATTAATGTAAAGCAGAAGAAAGACATCTCAATCTTAACCATGAAATAATGTAAAGGAGAAGGAAGACATCCCAATTGTAACCATGAAAAAATGTAACAGAGAAGGAAGACATCCCAGTTTTGACCGTGAAATAATATAAAGGAGAAGGAAGACATCCCATTTTTGACCATGAAATAATGTAAAGGAGAGGAAGACATCCCAGTTTTGACCATGAAATAATGTAAAGGAGACGGAAGACATCCCAAATTGTAACCATGAAATAATGTAATGGAGAAGGAAGACATCCTAGTTTTGACCATGAAATAATGTAAAGTAGAAGGAAGAGATCCCTGTTTTGACCATAAAATAATGTAAAGGAGATGGAAGACATCCCTGTTTGAACAATAAAATAATGTAAAGCAGCAGGAAGCATTCAATGACCTACCAGATGTGTGCAATACAAGGGCTATCATGAATGAAAGTTTGAGATGGCAGATATAACAAATTGTGCATCCCTGCATACTGATACAAACAACAACTAAAAGCACCTGTTTAACAATTGGAGATAAAATGTCTTATTTTATCATTAACCAGGAAAAAATAAGGTTCCAAATAATTAAATCTCTTAATTCATTTAGGTTTTACTGCACACAGATAATGTTAAGGTTCATACTGTGCAGAATACGGATAACAAGAACAAAAGTATAATAATTTCTAGTAAACATGAAGAACATTCCCTTGTTGAATATTTGGTTAACTTGTCTTTTGTGATCAAATGGTGTATCGACAAAATATTTCCAGTTTATCAAGTTACACAGCAAGAAATCTCTAGAGCAAACTTGCCATGTTTGCAAGTTATTGAAGAGCTGTGGGGTCAAATCAAAGAACCACTTTTTAATATTATTTACAAATTTCTTTTTTTGCAATATGATTTTGCTAGGAATTTCTATCCTCATGAAATTTGAGCTGCACATACTGTGTGTGTGTATAATAAATGTGTAGACATAGCAATAAAGTTTACACAATCACAGTCTTTCATTTACAGCCAGTACATTTTCACTATGCCATATAGAAAACCAATAAAACATTTACAATCAAAAGAACAGTTCAACATTTTTTGAATTTCAGAGTATTTTCAGGCTCATCTGGGAAAAAAGAGATGGTTGCGAGTTCAAATCCAGTGAGTTGTGACATATTCCGAGTTGTTTGTTTAAACCCAGTGAATATATACATACCTTCGTTCCTTTGTCAATTTTATGCAATAACCATAATGAAAGATAATCAAGGGCAACTTCAACTTTATTTACTAATATAAGGTTAAAATATACAAATATTTATCAATTAAAATTTTAAATTAGAAGATATTTACAGAATTTGAGTTTTACTCTTCATCATAGGGCATCTGTTACCGAGTGCTTTTTTGTTTGTACTCTCCTAACATTAATAATGCAATAAGTTTTAAATTAGTTTTATATTTAACAATTAAGCTATTTTCTGTTTGACAGACTACATTTATTGTTTACACATACCAAAGATGCAAATAAACACCTAAACAAGCAGTTCTGAACAGATGAAATATGTCTTTTATCAACCAAGAAAAAAAAAAGCCCAATGGACAAATTGTAACATCCTGTACAAAATGTGAGTCATTTTGAAAAAAACACCTTTTTTGCACTTATTTATGACTAAGTTTCCCGGGATAGTTAAGAAATGTTTGTTAATTAAAGAAACAACTAAAAAAACAAAACAAAAATAGACCTGTTTGATATGTATTTTATGTTTGCTGAAAAAATTGTTGGTAAATTTTAAACAACTAAAGACAAACATGAGAGATATTTGTTGTTTTTTTACTAACTACTTGTTGTCATTTTACAAAGAGACAAACATTTAAGCTATGTAAAGAAATATAGCAAACTCACTTTCCATGTATTTACACTTACTGGAGCATCAATTATATTGTACTTTTCCCATAATAAAATCATGTAAATTCATGTAAAATAATGTTAACATTCTATGAAAGGTCAGTGAATCAAGCCAAAAAATGGACCACCAAGTAAGACAAAGGCAGTGGGGAAAGATATCTTCATTCATTGAGACTAAACAACCATCAATCAGACCTCATATCCTGCTAGGACAGAACTTTATTATGCACCGGCAAATGGCACAGATCAAGAACGGGCAGCTCCTGCCAGTGGCTGTCAAGTCAGGATCTGCACCACATGCTGCAATGTTTCTTTGTATTGATGCAAGTAAGTTTGTGAAATTCCTGGGAAACAATTTATTATGATTAACTGACAAATTAAGGTGGTTAAGGGTTACAAAAAACCCCAAGTTATTTACATCATATATATCATAGTGGGAAGGGACAATTTAAAGTTACAGTCACATTGTCTCTCTTTGATGTACATTTTATTGTATAAAAACAAAGCCAAATTAGTGATCACATGCATAAATTATCATATTTAAATATGAATTCAGAAGTTATCAATGAAATTTCTCATGGTTTGAACCATCAACAGAATTGACATTATACACTTTCTTTAATATTTATGCCTAATGTTTATTTATACCTTCCCATTCATATGTTTTATGGTGTAACAGAAAAATGATCAAAATGTTGTCTTATGAATTAAAAAGCTAAAACACCAGAACCACATTCTCTTGAGGAGACCATAACAAGAATAAACCACTATTGTTTCATTAATTAACAAGTTTTCTTGTTAACAAAGATTTGCATGAGGTAAAACATCAATTTATAATACTTGTTAAGAGTACACTTTTTCATCCCTGATTACAGTACTTTGTCTAGCAAATATCAGACAACCATTGAATGATATAACAGATCATTGTCTTTACTGAGTATACATACATGTGAACTTTTTCTGAGGTCAAGTGGGAGATTTTCACTTGCAAAGTGGGAGATTTGTTATTTTTATACAAACAAAGAAGGAAGATATCTGTTTCCAAGTAGGGAGATTTCAGAAAATGTGTGAAACACAAATCATTTTCCAATAATTTTCAACCTTAAAAGTGGG
Source organism: Sinonovacula constricta (assembly GCA_007844125.1). Classification (NCBI taxonomy): domain Eukaryota; kingdom Metazoa; phylum Mollusca; class Bivalvia; order Cardiida; family Solecurtidae; genus Sinonovacula; species Sinonovacula constricta. The sequence goes on along the minus strand of CM017556.1, from coordinate 52,355,343 downwards.
AGCCTGCCTCCAAAAGTAGGAGAGTTCACATGTATGAATGTAATCACAAAATATGCTTTATCTCATCTTTTTGCACAACTACATATAAATATCAAACATTAATGCAGGTATGAAGAATTTCCTACAATAACACAAAAGTGGTTTACCACACAAGATTTTGCTAACAGAAATAACAATGCACATAAAATGCAATCTGAGTTATCTCACCTGTATGCACAATTACCTATCAAAATCAATCAACCATGCAAATATGAAAGAAAAAATTGTGATGAATAATAAAAATGGGTTGTCTGGTCAAGAAACTGTTAATAAACAGATGGACAGACAAATGCACTACAACTGCAAAAGATCACATGCAAGCTGAACAGTTGGTAATTGCCTCTTATAAAAACTAGTTATCACATGATAGGTTAATAAAAGAAGTATTCCTTGAAATCAGTATTTGGTAAGATTGGTAAGATCACTAGAGATGACTTACAATATAAGGAAGAAGACTGATAATGATAAGAGGATAACTAGAGACTTCCAGTTCAGGTGCAGGCATTTTTTTCTTGTATGCTTAAAACATCCCTGCCATGAAATTCAGTCATACAACTGGTAGATATTGTCTGCATTTAGCAAAAAATCAAGTTAGACCATGGATAACCAATTGTGTGACTTTTTAAAAACAGCAGTTGAAGACTTAAGCCATCTCAGGAAGTTTTTTCCAGGCCAAAGCCTATCACAAACTTCAATATAAGTCTTTAGAAGTAGGGCTTTTATAAAGCAATTTTAGTTTAGTCTTTTTTTAGCTAGATTTAATGTCCTTTACCAACAGTGTTTCAGTTTGAGTACGTGTCCATGGGAGAGGATTCAGTGCTGCCTTTACAGTGCATAGCATGCTGTGAATGTAACCTGGCCTAATACCTCACCCAGACATGTCATGCACTGGGCCGACCAGTTGTGGAACTACCATAAAATTTGCTTGATATTAGCAAGGGAGCTTTTCCACTACCTATTTTAACAACTTACGTTGTGGCCTGGGTTTGAACCCTAGACCTCTTGTACCTGGAGCCAATGCTCTAGTAATTGTACTACCAGGTCAAGTTACAGGAAGCTGTGTGACACATGCCTATATTACTTGCATACAACTAGGATGAATCATATGATCTGTTTTCTCATGACTTTTATAAAAACGGATGTTAAAGTATAAAGCTTTATGAAGATTGTTGAAATGCTGGGCAAAAAAATCTACATCCTATTTAATATTTTTCTTTCTTTTCATAATTTATGCAATAGTATCACCTTATAATATGAAACCAAATCAGAATAGTTTGCCTTATAATATGTTTAGGTTAGAAACAGAATATGTATCAAAGGTAAATAGCTCAGTGAATTAGCAGAGCTATTATATGTCACATGATAGATATCTATACTTACAGGGTGTCACTTCTTGAATATACAATTTGATTTACCATGATCCTGGGTCTATAAAATCTGAAGCCAGGTAAGGTTCCATTATTAAGAATGTGTAACTCTACATCCATCTGTTTTCCTGTTTCAATTGTACCTTCAATATTATTTATAATTCGTAAAATTTTCTATCTTTCAAACATACACTTGAAGGTGTGTTGCTTTCAACTTTTTAAAGTGCAACAATAAAGGCAGACATGCAAACTTTTTCTGAGTGGGCAATTTTCACTTGCAAAGTGGGAGATTTGTTTTTTTCATATAAACAAAGAAGGCAGATATCAGTTTCCAAGTAGGGAATTTCTAAATATCTGTAAAACACAACCCTCATTTTCAAATAATTTTGAACCTTAAAAGTGGGAGTCTCCCTTACATGAGAGGGTTCACATGTATGCATTAAGGTCAGGGTAATGAGAAAGGTCAATCCTTATAAATGGCTAAAAATGCTGTACATTAGGGTCTTAAGTCATAATTTTTTTTACACATATTTAATCCCTTTTACTGTTAGCAAGTTCAGCCGTCACGGTCAATGTGATAATAAGGTCCCTCACTGTTCTGAGCATCTGTTAATTCCAGTTACATTTGTTTTATTATGAGAATTTTATATAACATTTTATAAACTATGATAAACAGGCTTTATGTCAAATAATACACCTGAATTGAACTTGATAATGATGCAAACAATACTGCTAAATTGGTTTTAGCAAATTTACAACATGTAATATTCTGCCCAAACAAAGACTGCAACAGATTGTCAAATAGGCACTTCAGAATTTATGCCTTTTTTCTTAAAAAGACAATTTAAATAAATTAAGAGGCTCATATAAAACCCATAAATTATTACAAAATTCATGCAAAATGGACTTTAACATGCAGATGCACGTCTCCTTTTTATGCACCACATATGTTACACATGATACCTAGAATTCACGGACCAAGGCATGAAAAGAAAACAGATGACAAAAAAATCTATCAATAACCATTAGTTTGATATAAAACATGTTTGCTCTTAATGCATATAATGCAAATGTAAACTAAATCTTAATAATTTTCTAACAAAGAAATATTTTTTGCATAAATTTGAAGAAAGCTATGAGCCAATTGCTTAGAGAATACCCCTTACTTTGCTTCCCGTTCATAAATCTCCTATATCAGTGCATGAATTATGATTAAAAAAGGCAATGACTCCTGCAATATTAATCTGATCATAATGAAAATAGCAGGTGCATAGGTACCAATAGTGCTCAAGGCAATATTGAACTATCATTAAAATCGGACACAAAACTGAAGGACAAGAATAAAACTGTGTCCACAGATGTTCCGACAGACTGTCAAGATGGATAGACAACCTGATTCCTGTACATGACCCCAGGATGGCGGGTGTGAGGGGCAGGGGGTTGAAAAGTGAAAACCATACAGAATATGCAGGAAGCACATTGCTGTTGAATCTTTTGCATTAACATAACTGGTGCATGTTAAATAACAAAACAATAGCATTGCACTCTAACCATAATCCTTAAGTGCAAGTTGCATCGTCAAACAACCCAGAAACACAAATGTGTCCAATACCGTCAGCCATTTTGTATGTTTGCTGCTTGTTATAGATTTGCTTATAATTAAAAAAAAAAGGACCATGATGGTCCTTAATCATTTACCTGAGGACACAGTCTTTCAGTAGGCTAATATCTGGCATCAAGTAATTAAGAGTTGTTTACTTTAGAAATCTTTGGTGAAGATTGGACCATTAGTGTGGTTACTTTGCTGATAATATTTTCTAGAGTTTGACCTAGTGACCTACTGAATCCATGTGACCCACTTCAAAACTTTAAAACATATCTAAGATTTTATACTGGCAGACATTCTGGCCAAGTTTGGGGAAGATTGGGCCACAAATGTTGGATAGGATTTGGGATTTGCCGGCATTTTTGCCGATACTGTGCAGCGACATTTCTATCATTATAGAACAGGGGAAATTATGAGGTGCCCAGGGACTGAACCCAGCTGGTCCATTATAATGACACCGACTAGTCAGGTGTATTGCTGTCCCTCTAGCCCCGATCATTAGGAGGGAAGCCACTACTACCAACTTTAAGTGTTTGGTTTGACCCAGCCGAGGTTTAAACCCACAACCTCCTGATCCGCAAGCCGACGCTCTACCACCTGAGCTATTGCACCGGTCTACCAATGTGGCCTCTAAGCATTTTCAAAAGGTTTTTTCCCCTAAAATTTGACCTAGTTTTTCACCCCACGTGACCTTGTTACAAACTGGCCCAAGATTTCTTGCAGGCCAATATTCTGGCCATGTTTAGTGAAGATTAGGTCATAAGGGTGGTCTCTAAGTGTGTTCACAAGTGTTTTTTAAGATCTGATCCAGTGACCTACTTTTTTTACCCCACATGACCCAGTTATGAACTTATTCAAGATTTTATGCAGACAAATATTCTGACCAAGTTTGGTGAAGATTGGGCTATAAATATGGTCTGTAGCAAGTTCACAAGGTTTTCCTAAAATTTGATCTTGTGTCCTAGTTTTTGACCCCAGGTGACCCAATAATGAATTCATCCAAGATGTCATGCAGACAAACATTCTGATGTTGTGCTCAGGTGAGCTAAAAAAGTTACTGCATCATTTTACACCACTTAAGGTAGTACTCTGCATTTATCCTCGCAATTACCCTCTATGTTGTTGAAGTCCTTATGTACCTGATGGTCAGTGAAAAATGAGTGGAGAAATGGCATAATATTGCACTTATACGTATCATCCTGAATCCAGGCTACCTAGATTTAGAACAAAAGTCACTTTCGAAAAAAGTAGTTTTTGAACAGGTACGTAACCCTGAAAATAAAATTTATCACAACTTTTGCTTTGTAAGGATAAAATATTGCAATAAAATACAGATGGTGTTCAAAGAGGACCAAAACTCACATAGGCAAAACATTGTCTTATGTGTTCTTTTTATATAAGGATAATATGGCCTTGTAAGAAGTCAGTTAAACTGTGACAAATTTAAAGAACAGTTTATATGTGTCATAAATTAAAAGAAGTTTCAGTTCATGCATTTTGGTGGTTGTATAACAATACCATAAAAGTTTTATAGATAAGACATGTTTTTTTGCCTGTATTGTGCTATTTTCAGGGAAAACTTACATTGCATTTACCTAAAATGTGATATTTAACATAAAAAGAGACATTTAATTTCATTTCTTAAGCAAAAAAACCCAACAATATGCAATACATTTTTACATATATATCACTTTATTCCAAGAAAATTGGCGCAGTTTCGAAATCCGAAAGTGGTTATTGATTGTTAGTGAAACGGGCATATTCACTGACTAGGCTGTTATTATCATTGCCAAAGAAATATTGAATTATTAAATTGATCAATTTTGATTTAAAATTTGTTTTATTTTGAATGTTAACTACGAATTAATTTTAAGTTGAAATTAAAAACTTACTTAACAACAACAATAAAATGTGCATTGGCTATTTGTGCAGACAAGTTTTCACACCTCTTTTGATGATAATAGATTGTTGATCAACCTGTAAGTAATAACACAGGTGCATAGAATTACATGTAATTGTAAGCGGTCACCTCAATACCCTTGCGTGAAAATAAAATAACTACATTATAAAGCATTAAGATGTTATTTTAATTGTCATTTGTGTGTTTGTCCCATGTGTCGAGAACTTAATTATAGGTCGAGAACTTAACTGTTTTTTTCTGTTGACATGCTGCCTCGTGATACAATTGAATTCAGTATTTTATTGGCACAAACTTATATGTTTATGGCCATACATAAATATGGCACTGGCAGTTTGTTGCCTAACAGATAATACATCATGTTTTAGAAATTTAGATAAATACGGACAATGTCAGGGGCTTTGTGAAAACCCCAAACTTCATATCCGTACCACAGTATTGGGAAAATCATTGCATCAAGCAATTTAAGTTTATCTTGAACATGTACAGATATTTCATCAAATATGGAATGTAGGCAAAACAAGGCTTTAAGAGCACTTACAGATAAACGCTTCTGTGACATGTAAAAAGAACAGTTAGCCTTTAATGTAACTCCTAAATATACCTTTGCCAAAAACTAAAATAGCCGATTTCAAAACATATTTTTCTATGCCCCGAGAATTACAATAATTCTCAAGTGCATTAACCTGATTTTGTAAGCCTATAGCTGTCCTCGAAAATAATACAGTGTCATCTGCAAATAGTAGCATGAACACATTCATTTCAGCAAGTTATATTGTGTCCAGAACACTTTTTTATTGTTAGAAATAATGTAATCATACATGTCATTAATAAACATGAGAAAAAGTATCGGAGATAAAGTTTCATGCCTGCTTAATGCCAGCAGAGCTATCAAAGAAATCAGAGCATTTACCATTTAAATGTACACACATTTTAACAGTAGCATAATTAATTGCAAAAACTGTACAATTTTGGAAGAACATCAATTTCTTATAAATTAAATAAATATACTGTTCCTATAGACTAGATCGAGGGCTTTTTTAAAATCAACAAAACAACAAACAGGATGAAACGATGAAAACACCTTCATACTATTTTTCAGACATTTTCATACCATTTTGCTCAGGTTATTTTCCATTGTGTTAAAAAACTTTAAAAACTAAGATTCATATATAAAAAGGTTTCTATAAGAGTTTATAATACAAATATTATTCCTGCCATGACAGACATTCATTTCATAAGTTAATTAAGCATCAATTATTAAATGCTGAGTATCAAATCTGAGTTCAGAGGAAAACTCAATGTGTGAAAATAGTAGTGGATGCCTATAGTTGTTGCTACTAATATAACTACTGACTATAAAGCACAACTTTACATCCTTCACTGATTAAAACTGTGTTTTTTCAAATGTATACAAAATACCACCACAGCTATTATAACCAAGGCTCAATGTTGCTCTAAAGGTCACATGACTTTCACTTTACAGATGAACAAAAATAAACAAAGTGGCTGACACTAGTAATATGATCTCCTAATATGCTTTGCAAAAAATGCCCGGGATCTAAAAATAGTATATATAAGCTATGCATCCATAAAAAGAAAATACCCAGTGTAAATTATTAATTTAAAAAAAAATGACTGCCACAAGCTAACATTCAATATAATGTCCATTTTTTAACTGAATGAACTAATGACCATATGGATTTGGCCTTATTATATTAACAGTAACTTTGTTATTTGAACAGCCTCTTTTGTATTCATTATTGAGTTTTGTGGAAAATGCTAATCTTTGTCTTAGTTTGTATCCCTAAACAAGTCTGTTTATACAAGATACTGACCCAAAATTGAACCACTGGTTAATTTCAATTTGACAGGTCAAACTTTAACGACTCTTCATGTGATATGCAAGTTTTGATAGTACACTTATAAATGGAAAATTAATATGCAATATGACTATAAACTATTTATTATTTATTTGTGCATGTACCAAAGTTAGTTTCTGTGTGGGTGTTATTATTTCTTTAAAAGTGCATACATCAACACATTATCATTCATACACACTTGTGCATTGTGAAATTTCTAAGATAGATGACAGCTGATGTAGATAATGCATTCAAGCATCACACATTAAGGTAGTATTAATGATATATTCCCATGACCTGGGAAATCCTTCGATTCATTGCCTGTGACAATAAGTTATGTTTGTTATGTTTTACACTTCAGATTGCTATTGTACTTTTATAGGTAAATATTACAATTATGATCATTATAAAATTGTCCAGCTATTTTTGTGGAGGAAGAGCACAAAAAAATGTCTGTGTAGAACCACTGGTTTGATGTTAAACCTTCTCACATTAAGTCTTTCCCCCTGAGAGGGTCTCAAACCCCTGTGGTAAATATGGTAAAATATATGCTTAGAAAATCTTGCAATTCATATATAGAAAAAAATAAGGAAGGTTTTAAACAATTTAACAAATCCAATCCCAAGCTAAGTCTTCATGCAAGCTTGCTATTTCCAAAGTTTCACCAAGATTGTTTTATCCAAACTTAAGTTATTGACTAGAAACTGTTTTTTCTAGTTTTAGTTACAATGACCTTGGCCTTTACCCAACAGGTCCCTAATCCAATCTCAAGCTAAGTTTGCCGTAAAACTACAAACAAAATTTCAGCAAATTACCTCTATTTAAACACAAATTATTAAGGGGAAATTATTTTTTCTATTTTTAGTCACAGTGACCTTGACCCGACTGGCCCCAAATCCAATCTCAATCTAGGTCTTCATGCAAGCTTGCAATATCCAAAGAGTCAGCAAGATTGGTTCATTCAACTGAAGTTATTGACAGGAAACCCTCTGTTTGACGCTGCCAGCCTACCCACCCGGCAGCCATACCCCAATCTAATAACCAGGATTTTTGTTGAAAACTTGGTTAAAAAGATGCCATAAACTGTGTAATCCTATTGCCTGGTATGTTTTGCAAAATCCATTGTCATTGGGAAAGATTTTACCAAGTAAATAAGTTGAATTGACATAGCCTAACGAAGGCAAAATGACATCCAACAAAAATAAGTCGTTTGGTATTCCTATCAATGCCTTCGATATGGCTCTTGGAAAATGGAATACTGGGAATGCTTTAGAATTTGTTAACATCAAATTTTGTGCTTGTTTTTTTTCCTGCAATGGTTTTAAAGATAAATGGCTGCAAACAGATTATTTTTTTATTTTTCATTAAATAAATGTCAATAAATATGAAGATTATTGACTGATTGACAGCAAATAAATGGATATATACCAACTGCTGATACAGTAAGTCTGTTTTGTACAAGGAAAATACAGTACCCCATGTATATGATCAATATTACAAGATTAAAGTTTTTCTTTCAATATAGGACATTCTAAATGATGTTATTTTTTATTTTGTTTATTGGTTTTATCATCCCACCAATAGTATTTCAGTTATCTGGAGACAGTGTACACTTGAAGCAGATATAGTGCTGCCTTCACTGTGTATAGCATGCTGTGAACAATTGGCATGATACCACACCCAGTTACATTATCCTGACCCTGGGCCAACCAGTTGTGGAACTTTATACCCTTAACTTTGCTTGAGTGTTAGCAAGGGAGCTATACCACTACCATTTTGGTATGTCGCGGTCGGGGATCAAACCCGCGATCTCCTGTACCTGGATTCAACGCTCTGTCGCTTGCACTATACCAGGTCCGGTATTTTTTTAGTGATATAGAGCTTGTAACTGAAAAAATGTTTATATATCACTGACTTGTAATCAATCACTTTCTTTTCTAACTGTTTGTAACTTCATGCACATTTTGTAAGATGGCTTTGATCTAGAAATGTCTTTCATTTTAATCATAACATAATATTGCTGAAGAATAAAATTTCATTGTAATCTATTGTTTTCTTTATGCCTAAAATTCATGAAACTGCATTATTTTTCCACCTTTTCTTTTATTGTTACAATTTCTTTTGCTACCTATGATACAAACAGCATTAAAATATATTTTCTGTACAGCTTTCTTACAACTTACATTGACAAAACCAGGAAAAGAATTTAGAAAAGAAATTTTAACTAAGTCATTATAAAGTCAAACAAATGTTTTAAGGTTTAAATGATGAAAATTTTTTTGTAAATTTGTGAAAGACAAACCATCAGGAACAAGATCGTGTTTAAATGAGCGAACTCAAAACTGCTTACATTGCTTGAAAAAAGAAAATATAAATATTTGTACCTTAAACTAGGATTTGCAATTTATAAATATTTATGGATATTTATCCTGCACAAATTTCTTTTTTAAAAAAAGAAGAGTCACTATTTGCATATTAGATACAGATAATCATGTAATACAACTGATTCTTATATTATTAATCTTGTTCATCTGTTGAAAGGAGATTTACAAAACCACAAAATGATCAAATATAGAAACACAGCATAAGGCTGTTACGTGGGATGATATTTTTTTTTTTAGGATAAAATTATATTTTCTATTAATTTCATCATAATAATAAAATCTCTTGACTGTAAATGTTAAGTGCATACATTCTACATGTTAAGCACGCCCACTTAAAATGAGAAATTAAACATTTCATTTGAAGATAACTAATTTAAATTAAGGTAATAAATAGTCACATAGGGGAGGGACTTCATCTTGATGCTTTTCTCATCAATTTTGCTGTCTCTGCTAACAGCCTTTTTAGGTTAACATCACTTAAGTTCACGAAGTTTTGCATTTTACTGCCGATAAAATCTTAATTTAGGAGGTATGTTGACCTACATAAAGCAATAAGGTCATCAGGACCTTTTCAGGCAGAAATATTAAGGGCTGAGCCCTGTTCAGGAGTATTAAATCCCTCAAGTATTTAAACCCTCTTAAAGAAAAAAATTGTGCCGATTCAGCTACGGTTGACCCTGATGTACCTTGATGAAGCAAACATTAAACACTTATTCACGTTTTTTTGTTATTCAAGTCAATATGCTATTTCCTGTCTTTTTGCAAACTTTCAGTTTTTACACAAATTTCTGCAATGTCCAATAGATAATCACCATGCACACTGACTGGAAGTTGTGTTATATATTGCACATGCTGAGGCATATCAAGATGTATGGCATTTAATGCTAGTGCATAAATCCAAATGTTTTAAATCAAAATGATGGTTTAAATGAAATTCAACATTAAACGTGGTGATTTAATGAGAGAGGAGGGGTGAATGTACCTTATAGTATCAGCAGGGTCAGGCTCAAACTGGATAAAGCCATCTTATGAACCAGACAGGTACTTAAAGGGTCCTTTGCAAGAATGGAATTCCTTTAGTCCTTGTTTGGATAATTTGGATTTCCTTTTAAACTTTAAATAGCTAGCCTTGTTCAATTGGGTACTTGAAAGATATTGTACATAATACTGCAGTTTTTCTTGTTTTTCTTCTTCTTCTCAATTTTGCCTCGTGTCTATAATTTAGACAGAACAGGTAACAACTGTATTTCAATGGCGGTTACTGTTTGAAATAGTAACAAAACAAACGTTTTTTATGATAGTTTGAATCTTTGAACGTACCTTACAAGTTATGACCGAAGATTGTGTAAAAGCAAATTGTTCATTAGAAATAGGTGAGAAACTAGTTGTACAATCATTTGTGTTCCACATAAAAGCATACAGGAAGAGTGGGAGTTTTACAATCAAATGAATGGAAACAGGATGGGCATTTTGTCAAGCTTGGCATAATTAAACAGGATATATATGCCCAAACTTTGTATCTCTTTGCTTGAGATGAAGCAATTTAAAATAACAAGGTGTTACGTTGTCAAAATTAAGATGGTGAGATGTGTTGCATTGAATCACAAAAAGTTTTATATTTATAAATTTACTGTGCAATCAATCCTGGAAGAACTCTCAGGGGAAGACTGACCTGGATCAACTTAAAACACACAATAATCAGATATTTCATTTTTATGACTTCCGTATGTGTCAAAGTCTGACCAGTTATCATTTATTTAAAGAGCTTCCCAGGTTCCTATTTTCCTAAATATGGGAGGTTTCAAGTGAGAAACCATGCGACAAATAACAATTCCATAGAAAAGAAATGAAAAAAAAATGTAAATTACTATTTATTTACTAAGCATGACTAAAGTTTACAAAAATCATGCAAGACCAAGATGTATTATGCAGCTACTCACCATTTCTATAGGTTTACTCACCATTTTTTTATTTTTAAAAACCCTTACCTTGCTTTAAGCATGCATTTTGGTAAATAGATGCACATCCACAGCTGGGAGCAGTCAAATCAGGATTTGCACTATTTGCTGTTATGTTTTTAGCAATGTCTAGGCATCTTTGTATATCCAGGTAAGAAGATTAATAATAAGTCTGGGTTATTAATAAATTTATAGCAAGCTAAGGATTCAAATCAAGTATGACAATGAATCACCAAGCAGCAACAATGTAACAAAGTCTTCATGCCTGGCATTCCATGGGAATACCAATTGTCGGCAGCAGATTTTTCCACAATGTTTATCAAAGACAACCCAATCAGGTTGGGAACGTGGCAGACTTTCACTGCTTGCTCTGTAACTCAGGGTGTCACTTTTTACAAGTGTCAATAAATCTCTTAAATTTTGCATTCATAATTGTTTTTCAATACACAAAAGTGAATTTCAAAACACAAAAGTGAAGTCCAATACACAAAAAAGTTGTGTATTCAACCAATTTTCATTTAAAAAATCTGGTAAATATTGACGGGAAGTTATATCAATAATTATTTTTGGCAAACAAAAGGGGACATAAAAGTTGCTTCATTTGAGATTAAAATTGGTATTTTGTACCTTTGTTGATAGTTTAAATCAACATTAATGTTGAATCACAATGCATTCCATAACAGATGTCTCATTATGCAGATATGTTAGTCACAATGACTCAAAACTACATTATTTATAAAATCACACCTAAAAATTATCAAAATGGCTGCACAAAAATGATGAATGCAAACATTTTTTTAATTAATAAATGAAACTTTAAAGTATGATCAATAAGTGATGATGATGATGTCCCTTATTTTTGGAACCATTTTGAAATAAGTAAGAAGTAATAAACAAGCAAACAATAACAAGAACTTTATATTGTTTAAATAAAATACTCAATGGGCAAAAGGAAATAAAAATAACATACATACCATTTATAACTCAAATAAATCTTTACAAAACAACCAGACTTTGAATGCATTTTTCCATGCCAATCTTATGGTTTCAACCCCACCTCTCCCCAACAAAACACCAAAACACCATCATAATAAATTCTTTGGTGTTTTTTACAAAAACCAATCCTTATAGTAAAATCAATTTAATCTTGTATTTGTTAAGAATTGAACAATGGTTCCAAGAATTTACTACATCATTTTGCAATAAAATTTTGACTTATTATAGTATTTTCAAAACAAACTTTAACAGATGGTATCCGGGAGTTTAGGCCATTTAATTTTCTCTCAAACAAATACTTTCTTTTTGCTTCCTGAAAAGATTTCGCTTTTTACTGATGTCCTACATCCACATGAAAAGCGATGCATGAAACTTCCCATGTCATCAGAAACATGTCTTTCTATCTGAGCCAAGGTGCCCAGTTAGCTATTTTTAAACTAAGAAAACCATGTGACCATAGTGTTTCGATATCATATTATATCGGGTTATCTGTTCTGATGTCATTGCCAGTTTTTAACAGAAATCCCCATCATGCTTATTAATAGATTAAGAAAGAGTGAACATTTAGAGATTTATTTCACAATGTATACTGTCTTACGATTGACTTAGTGTTTAAACTTTGATTTGTAGACTTAAGTTTTGATTTTTTTCACCCTAAATTTAGCCCCAATACCCCCAAACATGGTAAGACAGTGTATCATGTATCTGGTCTAGACCACCTTTAAACTACAACCCTTTCTATCTACATCAAATCAGAGCATTTCTGCTTCCTGCAGATGCAGTTGTTGCAGAAATCCTGTTAAAGAACACTACAGCAAGGTATTTTAAATATTTGAAATAAAAAGTAATGATTTCCAGAGGCTGAAATATTTTTTCAATGAACAATCTCCCACATCATTAAGCAGATATTAATTTACTGTTACTTAACCAAACTGTAAACTAACACTTATCCTGCCGCAATTATGAAAGTTCTTAGTGAAGTTTTCTGGAAACAAGTACATGCAAAAGCAACCAGACACATTGCTAGAGACTCCACAGCAAAATGTTCAGGGTTCTGATCATAAAATTCCCACCAAAACTGAAACTGATCTGGATATACACTATCTGCTGTGTTCTAGTTTTTCATGCTTATCATAGACCAGTTAAGCAAGAGTTAACCAACTATGCAATGCCCTTTCCTTCAAGGCATTATGGCTTCCTGCAGATGCAGTTTTGTGCAGAACTCTTGGATCAACATTAATGGTGCACAGCGAGGGTTAATTTTATTTGCAGAACTACAAAAAGACAGGTAGGTATGTAGGACAGATTTCATTACCTCATTACCTGTCACAGAACCATCCACACCAGCAAGTTAACAGTGCAGGAAACCAGGGTATGTTTCCTCTGCAGCCATAAGGATGGGCTTCAAGCTCATGGCCATTGTAGTGAAGCCACCCATTTTTTCTTGCATTATATTAGTTAACTTGCATTTTAAGTGAAAGAATAAAAGACCGCCTTAAGAATGGTCCTAGTACATGCCTGCAGTTAGTTTTCTTGATTGCTGTATTTACTGTCTTGAATGTTTTAAAAAAGGGAAAGTACAGTAATGGGCCTCATCCAGAGAAGATGTGCAATTTTGATAAAAGACTTAGCAGTATCTTAATGTTGTTTTTTCATCTCCAAAAATAATGAAAACAACAGTATTTACATGAATTTTTAGCGCTAAAATATAATAAAAACAAACAAAACAATACTGTTTCCAGGATAATCATAAGAAACATACAAAATATTTCTTGGCCTAATTGTAGAAATGCTGAAGGAAGTATAAGCAAAACCATATTATTTTCCATTAAAATCATCAGACACTGATGAAAATAATTTTTTTTTACTACAACTATTGAAATGCTGAGAAACGTGTGCGAGACCTTCCAGTTTGCTTCCAGTTTCTGTCACTAATCCTCCCCAGGATTCAAACAAGTTTTGCATTGAAACTTCTGCTGATGATACTGATAATGACATTGATAGTGATGCAGATAATGTTTAGGATAACGAAGGTGTTCCTTCTGCTAATGATAATTAATGACAATAATGTTTGATATATATACATAAAAAAATGCTCCAGGTTCTGCCACTTCCTGCCAGAGGTCAGACCATGCAGAGATTGTGGTATCAGTGTTGCCTACTGACCCGCACCTCCCCGCCACCAACATCACCACCATAAACACTACAGCTTGCCCATGCATGGCTTGCACATCTGCATATACCTGGGGGTATGGTATACAGGCAGGGGCTGTAATTCTAGCATGACCATCTCCATGATCATCTGCACCCATAACAAACATTCCAGTAACTGGAGGTCTGTCTTTTCAGCATATTCAAGATTTTTTTTTCTTTCTCTAATTGACTTCATTTACTTGGTTTCATTCAATTGGATTTAACTAATTGCCTTAAAAGTAGAGCAAGAAGAAAAGTGGGCTGAATGAAGTATATTAAAAGGCCAGATGTACAAATAGTTTGTGCAGTGTGTATGAAAAAGATTAAAGAAGTGTGTTTTAAAGTTATTTCAAAAACATTATTTATATAAAAAAAGCAACTCCTCAGTTCAAGGCTTTAAAGTTTAAGATTTTAATTATAAATCAGGCCACAATTTTTTTACCAACAGTGCAAACTTACATTTAAAGTCTTAAAAGACATGAATAAAGCTAGCACGAATCTTGACCTAGACATGGAAATTCTAAAGCTTGAACCTGAAACCTTGCAAATAAAAGCAAAGGATTGTGCTTCAGTATAACAGCAACTACAACACCATTTGCAAATCACAGAGGTAGTGTGCAGGGTATGTTAATAGGGGTCTTGATTTTGTTAACATATTGTCTGCAGACTTAAGCAGGGTATGCTCATAGTTTTGTCCCAGTCTTCTGAAGAAATTTGCAGACTAGCAAGAACCAGGATCATTGTTTGATGTTCTAGATGATCCAGATATGACCATGGAAGTGCACAGAGCCTGGATCAAGTGCAGTTTATATGGTGTTTAACAACATCTCATTGTTGAGACAAATAATTGATACTAAATGCTTATAACAGTCCTCAACATGTAAGCACTGTAAGGAAGTATTGCAGGAAGTCAGGTATTAAAAACTGCACTGCCACCAAGGTCACTTAATGTTTATTTCTTTATTGTCTTTAACACTAACATCATCACCACCACCAACAACAATAACATCAAAACATGGGCACTATAAGGTCTGGATATCCCCTATGGTAAAAGAGTAAAATTAAACTTATGGATACTTAATTGTTTTGCATTGATAATTTTTTTCTTATTTATTTGTCAAAACATTGCAACTACAGTCATGTTTGTCAGGAACATACATAAACCAGATGAAAGGATGGATAACATGTGCCAAATCATACGGCTACTATAGGTGTAAAAAATGCAGATCATGTTTATATTTCAGGAGGTGCACCAATGATGGAGTGGTAGAGTCACAGACTTATAATTTCTCTGACTGCTCACATCTACATGTGTTTGTGTCCCGGGGCAAAGGACTTAATGTAGGAAGGTCTTCCAGCTGCCCTGCCGTGTACCTGTGGTTCTACCAAGACATTTGTCTGGAATCATCCTAACAAAAAACAGCTTGACATAATTTAAATGATCTTATATGTGTTGCTGCAATGTATTAAAAATATGTTTGCATAGATTTTTTGCCCAATTAATCTATATAATATTTGCACCTTCTTTTTTTGTAAACACTGCAATATTGCATTCAAATAACTACTGCTATTTGTTAAATATTGTAAAGAAAAACAAAAGGCAATAAAAAAATTGCATAGTTGGTAATCATTTAATTCAAATTTCTTGCATTCAACAGTTTATAAAGCTGAGATTGCCTGAATAACCATAAGGTGTTATCCTTAATCTTTAAACTATTGAGCCTGCAAGCACCAATGGATCAGGCAAATAGTGTAGATCCAGATCTGATAGATCTCACTGATCTGGATATTTAATATTTGCTGCTGAGTCAATGGCAATATGTCTTGTTGCCAATGCATGCAGATGTAAGCAGAAAACTAACTATTTAAATAAAGGATGTTACGAAATGTAGCTTGATATGGCTAACACCCCATGAGAGGACATAAAACTCTATACTGGCGGGATTCACACGATAGTGTATATATACTCAATTTACTAGTCCACATATATGATACATAAGCAAATTCTCTTCTCTTTAGTCACTGTTAAGTGTCATTAATGTAAACAGGTATTTTTTCAATCATATATACCATGGGAAAACAGCAAAGGGCTATTTATACATTCTCTACATGATCGAAACCGAAACTTACTTAACTAGAAAGGATTAAATACAAGAATGTCATTTCAGGCGGAGAGGTAACTGGTTAAAATGAATCAAAATAGGATAAGAGGTCAAGGTCAGATGTGGGATGATGGAGGATGGTAAAGACTGGGAAAAGGTGGATGTGTGATGATGATGACTGTGATGATGATGTTGATGATGATGACTGTGATGATGATGTTGATTATAATAACATCTGTGGTAATTATAATATCAATGGTGATGAGTGAGAGGAAGATGAAAATGATGATCATAATAAGTATGATGATGGTTTGGGTAATGAAAATGGTGGTGATAAATTTGATGATGAGGAATGCCAAGATAAAATAGATTAGAAATATGGGGTGGAGGAGGAGATGGACCATGGGTGGAAGATGCATTTTTATGCTAAAGATATTAAGATACAAAGAAGCCATAGAGAACAATGTGGGGATAAGAATAAAAAGGAAAGCTGCAATGATGATGATGATGATACTGAAAAAAAGGCTGGGGGCACTGGTGGTTCCCCAATGGGTCAAGGGCAAAGCCTTGGCTGGTGGTTCCAACACCAGAAGCATTTGAAAATAGCCTTTACAAATCAACTAAAAGTCATTTCAAAGCACCTGAGCTTTGTGCTTAGGAATTTCATTTTTCATGGTAACATATGAGTGTAAAGAAAAGATGACAATGACTTAAATATGTAGTTGTGTACTTTTGTATCTAAAATATACTGTTAAGCATGTTCAACTATTTTCTTCTTTTTAGTGTCACTACCATATCTAGTGATTTGTTTTACCAACATTCACAACTGTACAGTTAATTCTTTGACTACAATGATACTGATGTATCGTTAACACAATCAGAACCTATGTTACATTTCGTTGAACAATTTTGTAAATTATGTCAAAGTTCACATGCATTATCAAACATAAATCTGAAACTCTAGTGTAATTCTGTAATCCTCATATAAACTCCCATTATTTGTTTGATCAAACTCCGGAAAAATATTTCTAATTCAGTGCAGTGGTTTCTTTCCACATTTGTTTACAGAAAGTAGGTCTCTGAAACCGGGATTATTGAAGGGCTACTACCCCATACCCCCACCCAATTTTCTCATCAAATTTCCGAAATTTGGAAACATTAACCTGCAGAGAGTAAAAAAAATATGGAATTCTTTTGCAATGAGGAAAACTTTCACTCATGCGATGATGATGGTGATTAGAAGTTGTGCTGCTGCTGTTGAAAAACAAACTTGGAAAATACTATTAGGTTGACAAAGAGGAGAACAATTACAATTATGATGCAAAAATGATTATTACAATGATGAAGTAATAAATGGTTTTGTGTAGGATCTTGTTTCTGCTGATGAAGATGATAATGACAATGATGTAAATAACCTAGAAAATATTATAGTTCCCCATTAGAAAGCATTCATTGTATAGGATTGATGGCATGTGACATGTGCTGCACATTGTCTTGCAACTAGCTCCCCAGGCAACCATCCATCAAATGGTGCATGTGTAACTCACAACCGGCTACATTTTGTTTTAAGCATGGTTGGCACAGTGTGTCGGACTGGGGCATCTCACAGATCCAGACCTACACTATTTGCCTATGCCTTATTCTTGTTTAGCAGGCTTAGAGATGACAGAGCATACATAGAGTTACACAGGTCCAGTAGCCATACAAGCACAATGATTTCAAGTGAATAATTTATTGCTGTAATAATTTATGTTATATATTGCTCAATTTTTTTCATACATCTCATTTACTTATTTCTACATTTTTTGGATTTTTACATTGATTTTTTTAAAGAGCATTCATAATTTTATATTCTTTATGGCCTTTAATGAGGGTAATTTAATAAAAAAGTAACTATGCCATGCAGAAAACAACATCAATATCTAAGTATAATTTTTTTTTTCAATTTTGATATAAAATTGAATTTCTGAAAAAAGAACCCCAAAACGGACATCATATATTAAATGTGCATAGTAAATTGGAAAAAAAATCTCATACTCTAAACAAAAGTTTTAAATTAAAGAAACAAAACAATTATTTATACCTAAAGGCAATTTAAGACACACTGCCCACCTTGAAAAACATTGAAATACCCATCCTCCCAACAATTCATAACTGACAAGATTATTACCACCTATCAAACCAAACATTTCGCCACTTCTTAGCTAAATCTTAGTCTGCTAAGTTCAAGTTGATAAGGCTTATGCAGATAGTTTAGATTCAGATCAGCCTGTTCCTGCTGGGAACTGTCTGACCAGCATCTACACTAAACACTGCAAAGTTTCTATCAAAAGTCCTGTAAACTCTCAGGACTTTGTGTTAGCAAATACATAAAAATAAATATTAGTTATTAAACACAAATAAAAATTAAGGGTTGGTTCAGCTTTCATTTGCCTAGTCAGCACACCTAGTCAGCACAAGCCTTGTCAGCAGAAGTCCAGAGTGTAGGAGTATAGGGGAGTACCACCCCAGAGATGCCCAAAGTAAACCCCTTATCCAGCAATATTTGTAAACCAATTAAATAACATTAACAATTAAACATTTCTAACAAATTAAAGCAAATGTGAATATTTGTATAGCCTTGATCCAATGACAGCTTAAAGTAGCAAATAGTAGCTGCAAGATGTCTCATCAGTATCTATACACTGTGAAGGTGTGATCAGTTTCTGTCATCAGCAGGTGAGGAGTAAAACATCATCAGTGTATTGTGGGACAGGAAGTAGCTGGGTAGTGTCTCATGGCTACAAAGTCATCCAGACCTGCGGAATTTCATTCATTTCACTCTACCTCCTCAAAATCGTGTCATCTGGGGTGACCGGTCTTCACTACTCTAAGTTTCACCTCCCATGAGGCCGACCTCCAGCGCATTTAACCTATCTACCCATTTTTTGACAAAGGCAATAGCATAGTATTGCATTCATTTACAACACTTCACCTGTTTCAGATAACTGTTTTAGCTGGTATTTTTAAATATCTTTTTTTTTCTTTGCTTTCCGCTTATTCGACTTTATAACTTCTTTGGGGTTTGATTTTTTTGTACTTAATGTATGAGATTATCTAAAAATGTATTTTATGAAGGTGGTACAGGAATTCATAGAGATAACCAAAAAAGTCGTCTGCGTTTAAATGTGCCACTTTTATAGCTTGCAACCCATGCAAGATTACATTTAGTGGAACAGGAAAGGGACACAATTTATCAATTTCAAAATGAAAATGTCAATGTCATTCCTTTGAAGATGAATTGCATAAAATGCAATCAAAAACGATACTTACAACAAGTATGAAAAATTACGAAATTGTTGATTCTTTAGTTCTAGTTACAGGACAGCAGCAGAAGATCACTGATGAGATGACTAATTGTTCACACTGTGAACTTTAAGAAAATAATGTCCCCTATACCCTCAATATAACAACATAACATAAATTGATCAGCGCTATAGAAAAGAAGCAAACAAGTATAATAAAGGTGATGTTGATTTAAACATGTATTTTGCCTATAAAATATGTTTTTAAACTGGCAACACATAGCCATTTAATTATTTTGAAGATGGACCAAGGGGGATTACTCTCCTAACAGCAATTTTTTATAGCTGATGTAATAAGGTAAATATAATTTTGGGATAATAAGAATAATGATAAAGAAAATAATTGCAGTAATAATAAAAATAGGAATAACAATAATAGTAATAATAAATCAACAATTTAATGACAAAGGATAAAGCTCAATATAGGACAAGAAGGTCTGTATTACAAGAAATTGAAGAAATGAGAAAAAATAACCACCTGCAATCTGCAGAGGTCATTGAAGGCTGTCTAAATGCACCAAACAATATTCAATACTGAAGCTTAACTGCTGCCAATAGAGTACCTTCAAGATGCCAGTATGGCCTAGGACAGTGGCAATCTTAACCCCTCAATATATACAGTAATCTACATCAATAGCTCACAAATCTATCACAAGATTACAGACAAGTCTGTATATTAACCTTTTAACACTTAAAGATAAGACAAGAGTGTCAAACAGAATATACTTTCATACATATACCCACTTGACAGATTGAACTGATTTACATGTTACTGACTTAAAAGGAAATAGGCTACAAAACACATACAGCCTACTGCATGTTGATTTTTTTCTTTATCAAATATTCTGAATTCATGGTGTCATTAAATATGGCATGCTTTAATATGCATAAGCAAGGTGGCAGAGTTGTCAGCTTATAAATTCTCTGGCTGCCGTACTTATTATTGCATACCATGTGGGTCCAAGACCCGTTGTAGGCGATGGATTTCAGTGTGAAGGTTTCTTGGCTGACCTGCATTATGCCAGTGGTATTACAGATAATTTTTCTGGGGTCTTTATCCACCAAAATAGTTGGACATTGGCATAATGACACCTAAATAAGCCACAGCAATGTATTTCAAAAAGAAAAAAAAACAAATAATAAAATTACAAAACAAAATATAACTCAAATGCATTTAAATAGTTTTTTTAAGTAAAACAACAGTTAGGATACATAACTCTATTTCCCTATCTATTTTCTTCATCACATGTATACATAAATATTAGTTAAAAAACATATTGCATACCTTTTGCCAATTAATAAACAAAACCAAATAGCTTTATTCAGATGTAAGTAAAGCAGGTGAAGTTCCTGACCCTTGCATGTAAACATATAAATGTAATAAAAAAACATTTTGGAGATGGCAGAATATGGAAACTATTGCTCTTGAATGCATAGAGCAATTATAACAAATCTAACAAGAAGGAAGTATGAGATTTAAAGTTTCTGGTGTCTCTCACTTAACGACCCAATGGACATTCTTATTCTATCAACCTTATAAACCAGCATAGGTTGGCTATGTTGGCACATTAATATCAGACACAACACATTGGTAACTGTTTAGTGTTTGCTATATGATATTTTATCACCACAGGTAAGTTTTGAACAAATAACATAGAATTTAATTAAGAAATAGCAGGTAAAAATAAAATTAAGAGTCTATGACCTTTAAGAAACTTTAAGGAACAAAGAAAGAAAATGTATTCTTTAATAAAAACATGACAATTCTCTCTACTGGGCTTAATGGTAAGCCATACAGGAGGTGGCTTTATAACAGACAGTACAAGAACCAACAAAGACTTCATGAAATGAATATAAAACCTAAATTCAACAGTCTTCCTAAAATTATTCTATTTCGGAAACAACAAATAATTTCAACATTAATTATACATCAAATCTATGAGATAATAAACAATAATTGACTTCAAAGACAATATTCAAAATTTAAAAAAAATCATAAGTACGGAATCCAATTTGCACATTTAACCTTTAGCTTTCTACATTTTGTTAAAAACACATACTAATTCTCACGGTTTTTTCCTTTCATATTATATAGATTACATGTCTGGGTTGATAAACTTTAAAACAGAGACTATAAGCGGCAAATAGTATAGGTCTTGCTGGGAGCTGGCTGATCTGGACTTACACTGTATGCCTTGGCCTTATAAAAATGCATATAGCAGGCTAAGGGTTAAAAATTAAAATAAAATACAACATGATGTGCAGTCAAGAAAACAATTTTCAGAAAACTGAGAAAGCTATCTGTCATTGAGATGAATGTTTGACTGCAGTTGTTCAGCCAGCCTTGAGTGGGCAGCAGGCATGTCAGCATAACAATTTGTCACATGTGTCAATTGAACATTGCACAAATTCTTAATCAGAATATCAAGTACTTGCATTAACAAAAACAGATAAACTGGGATTGGCATAAGATAAAATGCATGACATTGAATGGACACATTTTTTAAATTCACACAGCAATAATTTAACAGCTCTTTATTATCTTCATTTCACTCAGGCCTTGACCTAAATGTGATAATAAAAGTTTATGGGTTATTATCTTAGTAAAAACATTTTGAATATAAGTTGTTGAACATAAAAAAAAGACTTACTAAAAAAGTCAAGGTTAGTGTTTCCAAGAAATTTCCTGAAGGACTATAGTCTGCACTACTTGGAATACCCCCATAAAAAAGCTTTCATTTAATTGTAATCCCTAACTATAATCGCCTTGCACCTGTTAATGGGGCTTTAGCAAATAGTGCAGATTCAGACCAGTCCGCCCCCCACCTCTATGCTATTTGTTGCCTAGTCTCTGTTAAATATATAGAACAAGAGTTCACGCCCTTGATTAGTTTAATTCCTGGAGTCAGAGGAGTTACAAATAAGTGACACTACCATAACACCACTGGTGCCCATGCATCGGTGGTTCTACCTAGACATTTTTCTGGGGTCTTCCTACAACAAACAGCTGGATATTGCTTTAATGATCATAAATGGTTTTTGTGATGTATTTTACATAAGAGCACCTCAAGGTGGAGCAAAATACGCCCGTCAATAGGGCAATATGAAACAAACTGCTGTGCACTCTGGTGCAATGCAGTATGGCAAAGTTTTGGACTGCACTCTGGGTGATTGCAAGAAAAACTGAAATTAAAGAATAATAACATTAAAAAAAAATCCACCTAAGAAGTTTCATGTCTTATAACTTTGATAATGTAGGAGTATGGTCCCGACAAACATAAAGTATGAAAATTGAACTAAGGGTAATAACTCCAAAACCATGAAGTGTAAAGTGACGGTTCTTTTGCACTGCCCTCAGTCTAAATGAGACCTATCCACCTGCAAATTTTCATATCAATAGCTTTGATAACATAGAAGTTATGCTCCGGACAAGAAAATTTATCAAAGGGGCATAACTCCAAAATCAATAAGTACAGAGTTAATGTTCCTGTACATTGCACTTTTGTTTCAATAAGACCTATCTATGTATCAAGTTTCAAGTCAATACTTTTGATAATGTAGGAGTTATGCTCCAGACAAGAAAATAAACAAAGGGCAATAACTCCAACATCATGAATGGTTCTTGTGCACTACACTCTGTCTCATTGAGATCTATCCACCTATTAAGTTTCAAATCAATAGCTTTGATAGTGTTGGAGTTATGCTCCAGACAAGATAATTTAAAAAAGGGCAATAACTCCAGCATCATGACATGCAGAGTGACCGTTCTTGTGCAGTGCACTTCGTATCAATGAGTTCATCCACCTATGACGTTTCAAGTCAATAGCTTTGATAGTGTTGGAGTTATGATTGGACAAACATCAGGATGCCGTCCGCCCGCAAAAGTTGTTCCTTGATAATACATAGAAAATCTAGGCTAATGTCAAGTATTTGGGCTTGAGCCACTTGGACTCTGATCCTGAGTTCAATACCTTAAAAAACCACAGTTGCTGCATCCCAAAACAATTACACATTTCTTTGTTGTTGATGTTCAGCAAATAAAATGCGGTAAACAACCAAACATAAAAATAAAATTATGAGTTTTGGTTAGATGGAAAATAAAAGTTTAATGAAATCAAAACAGTATGCTTTCCTGAGGCCATAACAGTAAAAGTAGAAGTATGCAGGAGTATTCATTACTTATGAAGAAAGAAAATATTCTGTATGATAGAGAAAAGATGATTCAAAGGTATTTTTTATATTTTGGGTTTAAGAGCACAATGACACTTGATAGGTAATACAATGCTGAATATGGTAAGTACAACAGGTGAAAATAAAATAATGTTTATTAAATTATGTAAGTAGAAAAATATTGTGACCTTATTCAAAAGTTTTATAAACCAAATGCTTTTGCTTAAACCTATTAGTTACACAACTTGTCTTGTGCAGTGAATAGTCATATGTCCAAGGGATAACATCTCCAGGTCTTAGGATCGAGCCCAGAACCTTCCAAGTCCATTGTCTTAACAACAAGACTGCGGACAGTCGCATACCAATTTGATTTACTTATTTGTTATATTTTTGTTTCAGGTTTAACAGTCCTAAACAGACATTAGTGATATCGTATTGTGATCTAAACAGGCAGACTGCCTGTGATCTAAACAGGCAGACTGCGGTATCGCTGCATTTTACAAGGTTATGTTATATAAATAAATGAGAATTTGAATTTGAAATTAAACTTGCACACACTCATGTAGCATATTTTAATCCAGCCAATCCCTATTACATAACTGTGTTACAATGTATCATACAAAAAATTTAGGTAACAAATTAAATTATACACATAAGTAATCAAAAAAAATCCAGTAAAACCACATACCAAGAAAATATTTGATTGACATATGATTTTAAGTGGATATTAAACTTGCTTTATATGATAAAAAACATTAGTTTCATTCATTTTTTTCCCAAACATACCACATGTTACCAATTGTAACAAACCAGATCATACACCTTTTTTATCTAGTGTGTTTTAAATATTTCCAGCAATATTCCAATTTTCTTTACTTAAAATAGCTGCTTTCACCATGATAGCAGGCTGTGAATATTTGAAATGATAACAATTAAACCAACATTATCACATGAACACCTGGTCATTCAGTTCCAGAATCCTATGTAATATAATGTGTTGAAATACCTGGTAGAACACAATTATGGTCATTATCAGAACATCCAGATGTTTTGGTAGTAGAAAACCCAAGACAAATGTCTGGGAAGAACTACTGGACCTTCCCACATTCATTTCTTTGGCCAGACTGCTATTCAAACCTACGAGTTGACAGGCTGAGGAGTCAAAATTGCAACAGTTAACTAACCCTGGACCACCTCCTCCCTGAACACATTTAAGTTAAGCAAATGCAAGGTAACTATATATACCAGTATCATCAATTGAACTGCTTGCTTACAAGAAGGTCTGTTAATTGCATTTGTTGTACCACCAACCGTATTTCAGTAATTTAAAGAGGGTGTTCACCTAAGCACGATATAGTGCTGCCTTTACTGTGTATAGCATGCCCTGAACACCTGGCATGATACCACAACCAGTCCCATTACGTTGACACTGGGCTGACCACTCGTGGACCTACCATTATAATTGCCTGAGCATTAGCAAAGGAACTATATACATACCTGTACCATTAAAAATGACTTTGGTATGTCCTGGCCTAAAATCTTATTGGGGGCCTCCCTTACCTGGAACCATTGCTCTCCTGACTGAGCCATAAGGTCTGGTACTACATGTTCTTGGGCACATACGTGTAGACTGTGATCAACAAGGCATTCGCTCTACAGTCTTTATCAATACATCTATCTATTCATGACATTTAAGCAAATACCTGTAACTAAGAACTTAAATATTTGATATAAATAAATGTACCATGATAAGTGTTAAGACTTTGGTATGTCTCTAATCTGGACTTTCTACTCCTAAGACAAACAACTACAACACATAGTCCTCGTTCAAATATCATGACAGACATTAACTATGAGTAATGGAGTAAACAAACTTCACATTTCCAAAAAGAATTGAATCATTCAGTTGCTACAGCAATGCTCATTGCACCATAGCTGTCTTATAGATGAGTCTTGCCAAGTCATTCATAAAGAAAAATGCCTAAAATGCAAAAAGAAGCAAAAAATGAAAAAAACTTTTCAAAATAGAGCAAACTCTACCAAACTATCCAACTACAGCTAAAGTGGACAGAACGCTCATGTTACAAAATACATGCATTCTCATTTGAATAGAATAAAGCTCATTTTGAAGAATTTCATCTTATTTCAACACAAAATGCTCACTGTTACAAATGGGTGAACAAACATTTCAAATAATGCAGCCAAACTTGTATAACTGAGTTGAAGAGTGTTATACCACCCACATTTCGTCCAGTTTTGTAAGGACATTTTTCCGTTGGTAAGCCTACAGAGTCCTGTGAAAGCAGAGCTGTCCTCCTTTCATAACGATCTGATGCACAAAAAAATGTTATCTTGAGAAGTAAATCCATAAAACATCAAAACTTGTCACTTCAAACAAACCATTTGTCAAGACTTTCTCCTTGAGGTATGTCAAAGAGCCAGAGTAAAAAAATCATTTATATGAATAAATATAAAAAAATTAATGAATGATCTGCAAAACAAATCAAATAAATTCTTTCATGTTCAATTTGATTCTTTGATTAATCCAGGATTGCACCAATTTGTTAAGGGATCATCATAATAATTTTTGACAGGGGTTGTCCTGATCAAAATGAAAAAAACCCCACAAATAACAAGATGACACTTAAAGAAGAAAACAGCCAGAAATGAGAGATTTAGAAGGGAAACAAAAAAAAATGCTGTTTACAATATAATTTGACACATTTAATAAAAAAAAAATTGTATCATTAACCAGTTTCTTGCAATTATTTGTTTACCAACAACAAGTATTTGTATCAAGATGTATATTAAATACTGAGCAACAAAATGTTAAGTTTCTGATCAGACAGGATATATATAACACAACATTTCACTACAGTAAAGTGTTAAAAAATCGTTAGTTAAAATCCTGAAAAGCAATTAAGATACAAAATGAAATCAAAGCAATAAAGTGAAGATTAATAAAAATACTTTTCAACCGAAGTTATCTAGAAACTAAAAACACTACAGCATTTTGTAAACAAAGAATCCTCTTTTAGTAATATTACATTCTGCTTATATAAATCTTGGCTTGTAACAATTTGACTGACAGAAAACTGTATTGAGCCATTAATATAGGAAATAATAATTGTACCTCATTAACTTTTCTAATTCAATCAGCTACATTTAGATCATATATATTCTATACATCTACTGAAGCTATTTTCCCCATGTCCTAGAAAATTGTCCTATGGATATTTTTTAAAATATTAAACTAAATTAACAGAATGCAGAGTGTATTTCAATAGGACTTTAAGGTTATTTAGAAAGAAATGGGACTCCCAATGCCCCTGTATTGTATCATGAAAGCCCTGATGACAAACATGTTACAGTTATAATCTCTGCTTTAAAACTGTTTACAATTCTTGTAAAAATATTTCCACAATATTCATCTTTTCAACTAATTCTCTAACCCAGCTAAGATCATAGGCTTTCAATAATGGGCCCATGTCACAAATGCACAAACAGTCTCAAATGTACAAATTGGGTTTTCACGCCTTAATTTGACAGCTACCTGTTTGGAGATAAAGCAGTCAGATTACCATTTCCTGTGAGTTCCCAGCTACAGGCTTACAGAGATGATTTCCCATCAACAATGCATGATCAGATAGGATGGTTTAGGGGTTATGACAACCCCTAACTGTCAAAAGTTTCAAAGCAACCATTCCTCGATAAATTAAATCTATCACGCAATAACTAAGGGAGCATACAGTGCAACTTAATTGTACCATACTTGGGTATAGTTGATGATAAGGAATTTTGAATGAAGTTAAGTATTTGGTGAGAAAATGTTAATATATATAGTTTTTTCCTTTAGTTAATAGGTGACTTTAAGTATATTATTTAGTCATTTAGAAGTGAAAAATATCCAGGAGAAAAAGCGTAGGATGCAAATCTATCTATTTATCTGTTTTTCCAATTTTTATAGATTTCTTAGTTATTGACTTAAATAAAATAAGGATAATTGAAAAAAATTTAAACCAATTTTTTGTTGTTTTTTCATATGGACAAAAATGTCTACTGTAAGTTTTTTCTGTGGAAAGTAGATTCTGAATTGATTCTGATATATTGTACCAACAAAATTATATCACAATTATGTTTTATGACATTGTCTGTCTGCTAATAAAAAAAGATCTTTAAGAAAAATCTGGTAGGAACCACAGATCAGCTTAAACACCTCCTCACATGTAACTTTTGAAAGGGAGTAGAACCTACTTAATGAGGTCTGAACCATAATAAGTCAATTAATTTAACTGCTACGTCCCACTATGAGATTATAAACAAGCAGGTCATGATGGCTCTTTATCGCTCACCTACGTGCTGTAGACAAAAAGATTTTCCAAATGTTCCTATATAGCTATATTGCAAATTTGCCCTGCTTCTGGCAGCCATGTTTTTGCTGAATCAAAATTCTTAGAACAATCTTGATAAGGCCCAATCAAGAAACATGTATACCAATACCAAGCTCTAGCACTTGTAGTTTTGGATAAGATGATTTTTCAAGTTTTCCTATTAAGCCCTATATGGAAAATTGCCACACGTCTGGTGGTCATGTTTTTGATAAATCAGAATTCTTTTAATAATCTTGATACAGGGCCACCCTATTAACATGCATACCAAATATCAAGGCTCGCTCTTGTAGTTTTGGATAAGAAGCTTTTCCAAGTTATCCCTTTAAAGCCCTTTATAGAAAATGTCTACATTCCTGGAGGCCATGTTATTTGATGGATCACACTTCTTTGAACAATCGCGATACAGGGCCACCTAAGGAACATGCATATCAAATTGAAAGGCTCCAGCACTTTTAGTTTTTGACAAGAAGTTGAGTTTTTATATATAGCCATATAAGGAAAATGGCCACGCCATTGCTGGCCATGTTTTTTGATGGATCAAAAATTCTTTGATACATGTGGCGTGGATACTAATTGATCACAATAGCTCCCTGAGCATAAGCTCAGATGAGCTTAAAAGATTGAAGCATGACTAGAAAGTGAGAAGCAAAGATTGAAGAATTATTTAAGCTAGATTCCTAATTGCCATTTGACTACCAAACTTTATATAAAAGTTCTTAATAAACTCTTGTCCTTTCAGCCAATGTTGGTCATTCCACCTAATTTTTTTATACTAAACTTTACTACTGACAAGCGCTGCATTGGCATTTGAAAAGTGAACAAGATTCGACAGAAATTCAAGAGATATAATTTGACAGCAGTTTCACTATGATAAAAGACAAAGTCCTAATTGCTCATTAAAAACTCATCATGACACAAAAGAAATATCATAATTATTCCAGATCTGTTATCTTGTTGAGTGCACAGTGCACCATTTTAAATGCCAATGAACAATGTATCTTCAACAAAGTCAGCAATTTATACCTGCCTGAAAAATGATACTTTGAAGATCATAGTATAGCTATGTCCATGACAGAAGATGGCATGTGCTAGTATCATATATTTTAAGATTTGTTTATTGTGCAATGACATACAGATGATAAGCACTATTAGTGTGCAAATTGTTCATAAGAAGAAACACTTGTTGAAAGTGACAACATGCATAGAAACAATGTCAGCAATATACTGTTTAAGTAAGATTATAATGTACACAGTTCAACAATGAAATTGCTCATTGTGAACAAACAACAGAAGGCAATTTGAGAACAAACAATAACAATTATTAAGAGTTAACACAGTTAGCTCTTCTCTTATGAAAAGTAGAATCCTATCTTAACAATTGCTGGAAGTGGTCCTTAAGATCCTGAAGGTAAATAATTACAACACTTAAAACACATTTGTTTATGTGGTGGGTTTACTGCCCATTAACAGCAGATATAGTGCTGCCTTCAATATGTTTAAAATGCCATGAACTCCTTGCATTAGACCAAACCCAGTCATGTTATTCTGACACTGGGCTAAGCAGTTGTGGAGCAACCTTACATTTGCATAAGAATTTGCAAGGGAGCTAACTATACCACTACCAATGTTAAAGGTTCTATCCATACGTTTACCTATATTAAAGGCATCTAAATTTTCCCATGGTTTCTGAGAATTTGGGCATAACGTCTGCATAAACCAATACTTTATAGTCTAATTAAGTAAAGACGATTTTGAATGCTACCTATATCGTAAGACAGTACACATTGCAAAAAAAAAAATCATTCCAATTGTTCATTCTTTCCAAATCTATAAACAAGCCTGATAATCTTCTTTGCTAACAACAGATACTGATGTCAGTGTGGACTTCCCAGATAAGGATAAAATGCAATCTCAAAAGTAAGGTGTCACATGATTTTCCTAGTTTAAAAATAGCTATCTCTGCAGCGTGGCTCAGATGGGAAATACCTGTTCACAAAGACTAGTTGGGATTTATGCTTCACTGTTCACACAGATCTAGGGCATCAATGAACAGCATTTTGCAGGTAACAATGACTTATTTGGTAATTTGTGAAAAAATATTTGGTCCAAACTTTCGGTTTCCACCTTTAAAGACTTTGTAATGTCACAGCACAGGTTTGAGTCCAGGGCAACCCATACCTAGGACTGAAGTGATAACATTACCAGATCTAGAAGACCATATTTCCAAGTTCATCCAGAAGATATTATTCAAATAAGTAAACTGAACATCTTTTCAAAGAAATGCTGGAAAGACAAAGTGCCAACTAAATGTCACACCTAAGGGCATAATAAAACATGGAAATTTACTTTTACTCTGACTAGTTTCATTGCAATGCTTACTTTATCTGGAAAATGTGACATATAACACATTTAGAAAATGTGAAGTAAGAAACATCTGGAAAATGTGAAATATTAAATGAAGTCAGAAAAATCTATGCAAGACATTGGCTTGAAATGCATCTATAATGGCTGTTTAGACAAACTAAGATTAAGTTTCATTTAGTTGTGCATAATTACAGTATGTCTAATAAAATGTAAAAGAAATATCATTAATTCTTCATAAAACAGTTATGTATACTTTAAGTTAATTGTCAAATGGTTGCCAAGGCAACCTTCCATCCTAGGTGGAAAAATATTATCTTAAAGCAGATCAAGTACATTTGACTGTCTCAATAATGTTTATGTTGAACATGTGCAAAGTATGCAGCAATTCAGTCAGAATAACAGTAACTGTTGTTGTAAGGTAACTGGGTTGTCCACAAAGAATACTTTGTTCACAAACAATGACCAATGGTATCATTTTAAGTCATTCACCGTTACAACAAAACAAATAAAGGACAATTTTTGTTTGTTATTCAGTGAGTTATAGAGAACACCCCTGTAGTATAGAGCAAAAACAGAATGGATGAGCACGGAAAACAGGTCACAGGATGCTTCAACTGTTGTCAATATGCAAGCACTGGGTTCATATCTGACCTGAGAGCCCCTCGACAAGTTGGCTTTTATCTGGGGTCATCCACCATGGAAATGGGACCGTTTTGCTGTTTTAGAAATACCTTCAGAATACACACAAATTTTGAGAAGATAAATGGGCTTTTTATAAAAAAAAATGTAAGCAGACAGCAGATCATAAGTTGATGGGAGGATTGGAAGGGGATTTTTTTTTTAAATGACTGCAATGCCCATTTAAGGGATGGCAATAG
Source organism: Sinonovacula constricta (assembly GCA_007844125.1). Taxonomy (NCBI): domain Eukaryota; kingdom Metazoa; phylum Mollusca; class Bivalvia; order Cardiida; family Solecurtidae; genus Sinonovacula; species Sinonovacula constricta. The sequence continues at coordinate 52,323,771 of CM017556.1, read as the reverse complement.
TGACTTCTTCTAACTGTATGCTAGAATTGCCAAATAGTGGCAAGTCCTCTTACCAATCAAAGGAAGATAGGTTTCTTGTGCCTGCCAGCACTATATGAGAACACCCAGAATCAAACATTTGTACTTACAATCTGTGAAATATTAGTTCCCTTTAAAGGTTTATGCTATGATGACTGATGTTAATCTACCAAGTTTTGTATTTCACCTTTAATTGACCATGGTATTGAACAAAGAAGATCCAGTACGTTAGAGGTAATGTCAAGCCATCTAACGGTACAGTCCTCGTTGTCACCCATTATCTTCTGGGAGCCAGCCTTAGAAAGGTCACAAACAGGTATAAAAATATGTAGGTCAGCAAAAAAATGAGTTGACTCATGAAGTCTGCTTTTTTAAAGAGACGTAAAATTACAAGCATACAAAATGACTAACGGTTGTTAACATATTTAATTTATTAAAATTTAAGTATTATTATTGATTTTTACCACACTGCATAGGGTTTCAGATTTCTTTTTAAAGGTTATATCTGAAAATTTGCCTATATCAAATGCATGTAACAATAATTTTTTGTCTGTTTTCGAGAATTTAGGGTTAATTTCTGCATAAACTCATACTTTTGCTGAAGTTTGACAGTTTTGAACCTACCAATATTATCAGACAGTCTGAATCTGGAGCTGCTAAAAACAGATATCAACATCTGAGCAGACTATCCAGATGCCGATAAAACATGATCTCAAAAGTAAGATGCCATGTTGTTTTCTTAATTCAAAAACAGCTAACTCTGCAGCATGGCTCAGATAGAAAATTCCTATTTGCAATAAAGAGTGGGAATTTATTCTTCACTATTCACATATAATACAGGGCATCACTAAACAGAATTTTTCAGGACTTTTAAGGTAATATTTACTTTGTTATTAAAAAAAAATGATCCAAACTGTCAAATACCACCTTAAACAGTTTCCAATGATCTATTTACAAGTGAGATCATATGAAATACATTACACATAATTTGTGTTTGAATATTCCCACACCAAAACGCTCGCTTGCGACAAGCTCGTCACAAGTTTACGACAAGTTTGCGCAAGCTTGCCGCAATCTTAATAGGATTGCATTTCTTAAATTCTATGGTTGCGGATGCGAGCACGCTCGCTTGCTTGGAAATTAAGGTTGCGGTTTGGTTTTGTTCGCACACTTCTCGCAATCTTAAATACCATTAAGATTGCGAGAAGCTTGCAGCCTTGCAAGCTTGTAATCTTCTATTCCATTAAAGATTGCGATAAGCTTGCGGTCTTGCAAGCTTAAAATTAATTAACATAAGGATTGCAGATAGGTTGTGGTCTTGCAAGCATAAAATTATTCCAAGACATTAAGAAATTTATTTTGTATTTCTTTAAATAAATAACATTGAAAGAGACATGAAACATGGTCAAGTTCTGTGAAGATTAGGCCCCCAAAAAGTCTTGTTCTCAAGGTTTTTATAGATTTGACTAAGTCACCTACTTTTTGATCATGTGACCTATTTATTAACTCATCCAAGATTTTATACAGACAAACATTTAATGACATTCTGACCAGCGTTGGTTAAGATAGGATCAAAACGGTAGCCTTTAAAGTGATTACGAGCAAACTGTTGATGCAGCTAGATGGACAGTTGGTTATGAGAAAAGCTCGGCTGAATGTGACATAAAATAGCTCCAAATACATTGTACTAATTGCTAATTTTTTAAACTTTATTTTGTCATTATTTATTATTAAACAGAGATCACACAACCATATACAATACAGTCCCAGACTTACTCTCCCTAGAAAGTAATTTGGTAACACTACTTTACTCCTGTCTTGAGTTATTTATAGAAAATCCAAAAATATATTTTATAACTTGTCTTGACGACAATTGATCCCTTAAGCAATTCTAAACATATTAATTCTTCCCATGAGATAGCTAGTTACCTACTTAACTTGATCAATCCTCAAAAAAGAAGATAATGAACAGGAACAAAATAAAATTTATTTAGTAACAGTGACTCAGTCCATCAAACTAATGGACAACAAAAACAATTCCAAACTTGGGTATCCCATAAACAAGCTAACTACCAAATTTGATATCAATATCTACATCTGATATCAATATATATCCTGCCTAGACATGGAAAGCAAACTGCTAATTAAGTTACAGTGACCTTGACCTGACTGATCACAAAAGCAATATTTAACTATGTTATCATTTAAGACAGCTACAAAACATTTGGTAATAATAGCTCAGTAAAAAAATGATCCAATTCCAAAGAAGTCAGTTTTTTTATAACTTTTTTTTGTTGTTGTTGTCTTTCGAAAACCTGGTCAAGCAGATCTACAGTCTAATATCTAGTAGGACAAAAAAAAATACAGAACAGACAGTAGAGTATCATGTTAAAACCACTCTCACTTTATTGGGAATGTGAATAAACACCATTTAATAATACAAGTTTGAAAGTCGCTTTTACGGTGATTCAGTAAAAGTCAATCGTAACTTTCGGAAAATAACTGAAGAAATCGCCGAGGGGTCCCGATTTACAACAGCACAGTCTACACTTCCGGCCGCGCCAATTTTCAACGAGATGCAAAAAATGTGATGAAAAAGATGAAGAAATCGACTTTCCTTCACTGGACTGCTAAGCAGAGGTGAGACATTGATCTACTTAAACAAGTATAAGAAGCAACATATTTTAAATCAGGTTTTCTTAACGTAGTGAGTTTAGTACATTAACTGTTTAGAATGCAAAATTAACGTGTCAAATATTTTCGCCATTTTTTTTTCAGTTCCGACATTTCACTTTAGTTTTTTCTTATCACAAACGTTTTCTGAAACCGTTGACTTTTCCATAAACATTTGTTATCTACTGTATATTTAATTTATGCTTCAGTTAGAGTTGATAAGGTTCTGACAAGTTCGAACGTAAGACATTTTTGTAATATTGTTTTTTTTAGAGTGACCCGATTAACGGTAATATCCAGTTACCGGATATTTCTGAGTTTACACAAGGATACATTTTATACTATAGGAATAAAGGCACATAAAACGGTTTCAAGTGGCAACACAATATTTTTGTTGTTGATTACATTGTTGTGTTAAAAAATAAATTTAGGTCACCTGTAATAGATATCCAAGATAACTTGTACATGATGGTTGAGCACATCATAAACTGTGTTTGCTTGTATGGTATTGCCACTCATGTAAAGTATTTTATTTTCTGTAATAGTTTGAAACAGCCAGATGCAAGTGAACAAAAAAGAATCGGAATTGCAGACTGATGTCAATAAGGAAGTCAGTGAAGAGCAACGCATGGATGACAGACAAAAGTTGAAAAGGTACAAAGATAACTATGCAGCATTTTGACCATTTGTACCAGTTATTGTATTAATGCATTTGCTATTTTTTAGCATTTACAGTGTTAATCATTAATTGCATGGCACAGCTGTTTGTACATGAAGTTGTCATTGTTGGGAAAGCATGTTGTTTTGATTTTGTAAATGTTTATTGTTACATCGCACTGACACATTTATGGCCATATTGGTGACGTCCAGGTAATTATTGGTGGAGGAAAACCTCCCTAAATGAAAGTTCTCACCCCTACCAGGACTCGAACCCACGCGGTGAAGGGCTGAGGAGCTTCAAGTCAGCAAGTCTGTTTTGATTGCAATATTATAATATTAAAATTAATTAGTATATTTTAAATTTCAATTTCCTTTGTTCTCTGTATTCACTTACATTAATAAAAAAAAATCTTGCTGTAATAACTTACATTTTGATTTTACTGGCTTTATCTGTGTGTTTATGGTTGGCCTGGTGTCAGGATAATGTGACTGCGTGTGGTATCATGTCAGTTGTTCACGGCATACTATACACAGTGAAGGCAGCACTATATCGGCTTCAAGTGAACACCGTCTCCAGATAACTGAAATACTACTGTTGGTGGCACAATGAACCCAATAAACAATCAAACCACCAACAATATTTAATTTATTTGAAGACAGTGCTCAATCGAAATCAATATAGAGCTGTCTTTACTGATTATAGCATGCCATGAACACCTGGCATGATACACCCAGTCACATTATCCTGACACCTGACTGACCAGTCATAGAATTACCTGTCTATTTGCTTGAGTATTAGCCAGGGAGCAATAACACTACCATTTAACATGACTTTGGTATGTTGCAGCCCAGACTGAACCCGATGCCTCTAGTACCAGGAGCCAGCACTCTACTGATTGCGCTACCAGGTCTGGTGTTTTACTTTTACCCCTTTGTGCATATTAATGCTTATAAAGTAACCAAGATAGTATTTCGTTAAGCTGTACTTGATAGTTCAGCATTTCTCAGCTCAGGCTTTAAACATAGAAAATATGGGGGTGCTTTTGCCTATAGCTCCTGTTATTTGCTGCTGTTTTCAAATTGCTGTTTTAAAGAATAGGCAAGTTTGCATCATGACCAGAGCTGTAAAAGTTTGTGTCAGCATCTAAATTTGTTTTTTGTTTATTTCCGTTTTTTGGTAAAATTTCCAATCTATTTCTTTCAATCTTTGAACACTTATTCTGTATCATAATTTGACAGAAAAATCATAAGGTGCCTGTGTGGTGCAAATAACACAAGACCCTCACATACTAAATAGGTCTAACATTGCTAAATAAAAAAATCAGGTAATAAAAAAATAAATTTAAATAATGCATAATGTTGGATTTTTTTTTCTTTTTCAGATGTAATTGGCGAAAAAATACATTTGCTGTGCAGGTGAGAGGAAGGATGCAAGATCCTCTCAAGCAGAACTGGAGTTGTCATCTGAGAAATCAACAAGAACTGACTATGAACTGTTTTTGAACACAATACCTGTGGTACTATTTCTTGAGTGCATTGTATGTATTTTATTCTTAATGATAAATAGATACTTAAGTTTGATTTAATCAGTTAAAATCCTATTTGCTAGACTCCCGAAAATGGCTTGTCATGCTTTCTCATATTAATAATAAGTGCTTAGCGAGATATGGGTTAAGAATATAAATTAATTGATAAGCATCTTTTATTTGTTTCCTTTAATAAATGACCACTTGTTCTTTGTGTTTTTTGCCATTGTCTTTAATTAAAGTGGAATATATTTAGTATCTTTCTGTTGTGTTATTTTCCCTATAAATTTTTTGTTGTATCAGATTTTTAGGTGAAACCACAAATGTTATCTAGTGATATCTTTCTGTTGTGTTATTTTCCCTGTAAATTTTTTGTTGTATCAGATTTTTAGGTGAAAACCACAAATGTTATCTAGTGATTTTATTTATGTCAATCTATCCACAACCTTATCCACTCAACGAATTTGATCAAGCCAAGAAAAAAACAACCCACAAGCTTGGGATGATCAAGCTATTAAGTGAACAATCCTGCAAGCTTGGGATGATAGCACAAGCTTGCAAGCGTGCCAAACCGCACGCATGGGATAAGTGAGCAAGCGAGTCAAACCGCTCGCTTGGCATGATTGCGCATGCTTGCAAGCGAGCAATCAAGCTCGTAAAGGTTCCTATCGCAACCTTGCAAGCGTGCAAGCGAGCTTCTGAGCGAGCCAATCCGCTCGCTTGACATGATCGCGCAAGCTTGCAAGCGAGCAATTAAGATCGTAATGGTTCCTATCGCAAACTTGCAAGCTTGCCAAGCGTGCAAGCGAGCCAAACCGCTCGCTTGGCATGATCGCGCAAGCGAGCAATCAAGCGAGCAATCAAGATCGTAATGGTTCCTATCGCAAACTTGCAAGCTTACTTTTAAGATTGCGGCTTTCTTATCGCAATCTTACCGCAAGCTTAAATAAGATTGCAACACGCTTGGTTGCAATCTTACCGCAATCTTGTCGCAAACTTGTCGCAAGCTTATTTAAGCTTGCGGTTTTGGTGTGGGTTCTATGTCTTCTATTTATATTTTATTTATAACTGATCTTTTCAGATATGAATAATATTATTTAGTATCATATGAAATGGTTCACAACTTAATCAAAGGACATTTGCACTGGTCTTTAAACATGCCTATAGCCAAAATAGAAGATCTTTCCTTAAAAGGAATACACAAATCAACTAATAACTACAGTGACAAGCTTACATTACAAAGCTGACAATTTAAGTTTCTGGCAAGAAAGTGTCCCTAAGATGACCACCGATGGGTTAATTGCCCATGAAGGCCAATATTTTTATGAATATTGTATGAACCTGATTACAGAGCTCTTGCCTCTTGAAACTAATACATGGGAGGGCACTCAATCTTAGTGGCGACCAAATTGTTTTCTTCCCACTCTTGAACTAACTTAAACCAGTCCTTGTTTTGGAGGTTTATGCAAATTATGCATGCCAAAGGTCAGTCAAGACAGTCAGGACTGCATAGCAAAATGGATGCCTTTCTTCGACGGACAATTGTGTCACATTTCAAAGGCCCTTTTGGCTTTGTGTCTCCCACTAGGGTTCTGGAGAGCGAAGGTATGATTAAAATTTCATCAGCATGAAGGACATGGTCAGTCAAGGGCCTAAATGACCAGGTAGCCCAATCAAGGCAGGCTGTTGTTGACAGTGGACATGAATCGTTTGTAATCATAGCAATTCTCACTCAGAACTGTTAATGACAACAGATCTTTGACCTCTACTGCTGCTCTTGCCAACCTACATGCCACCAGAATCAGAGTGACAGCAACCAGGATTAACAGTTGGTTGATTGGAATTTCTTTTCAGAATTAAGCTTGGTTTGGTTTTAGAAATATTGCACTGTCACAATTATGACCATATTGGTCGAGGAGAAGTTACAAATAAAGAATTTAGAATTTTAGTAATTTAATCTAGAAGAGAAATCTGTTTGTGGTTTATTAGGATTTTCAAGTATCATGTTTTAAAGCAAGTTATGAAATGAAGAGTTTCCTTAAGCTTACAGAAAATAATCCAGCTGAGTTGCACAACTGAACATTTATAATTACCATGATTAAAAACAATGCTATTGTCAAACTTTTATCTGTAGCAGCAGAAGAAGTAATGAGTGAAGATGAACCTTAAAGGCAGAGACTGTTGTTTTATCTTTATCACAGTTAAAAAAAAGACCAAAATGAAACAGAATTTTCTTCTCTTTTTAAAATAAAAACTAAACAGATATTTTGGGTTTACTGACATCTCTCTCAATTGAATTATGAATTGTTTATGTTTTTTTCTATTACCTTGTCTTAGTGTAGGAAGACTTTAGTGGGTGACAATCTGTAAGAATCAGATCAAATTGTAAAAAGCAAGCTTGGCCAAGTTTCACAAATGTCTGAAAATACAACAGATAGAAAACTGCACATTTTACATTTTTTTTAAATAGCACCCACACTAACAAATAGTGGAATTTCATAATAGTCAATTACAGTATTAAAGCAAAAAGCATGTGAAACAAGATCTCATGGCCAACCCATCACATCTAAAGATACAGTTCAACCTGGGACATTTACTCAGTCTTATTCAGTGAAGTGACTGGGACCTTTTCTTTGCAAGTTATCATTCTATCATCCCCAGAGTTCAGACAACATAATTACACTTCCTGTCGGCCTGACTGCACCATGCAGAACAAATTACATTCCTCAGCAATCACATCATTGATACAATGTGTACCACAGAGATATGCATTAGCTCACTTTAGGTCAGAGGTATTCTGATCTAAATGACATTTCCAATCATTTTTGTTTTACTGTTTGACCTATGGTAATAACCTTGAACTTTGAGCAAGCAAACTGAATCTTGTATGTGACACTTTGTGTTAATAAGGCAATAATTTGGACCAAGTTTTTTTGAAAATCCATACATTTTTTGTGAAGTTAGAGCCCAGGAACTCCTGGGGGTCGACAGATGGACAAACTCCAATACTGGGACCTCAACATACCCTGCAGTGGTCAGGGTGAAATTATACATTATCATTATTTCAGTTTTTCTTTCTTCTAACATCAAAGCTGAACATCAAAATTGATGAAAAATATCCAATTTCATCCATAAATTATCCAGATACTTTTCCAAAACTTAGTAAATTTAACAGAGCAAAGGATGCCTATAGAGCACTACTTTATAGGAATGTTACAGCCAGGCATCAAACCTAAGAGTTCCCACTACTGGAATCTGGAAGCTACTTGCCAGAAATCAAACTGGCAAGTCTTCATTCTGGTCTGGATATTTTCAAATATCAACCAAGAATTCAACTACACTAGGAAACTCACAACTTCTCTCTTATAAACACTTAAAACAGGCTTTGGGCTTAAATTTCGTTTTTCACTCTATCTTGACGCCAAAGAGTCGTCCATACAAAGGGGCATCCACACAGAGGAAGGTCTCTAACTAGGCTTTAATTCAATCATTTGTATTTCAAGAGCCTTTGTCCTTTATTACTGACCAAACATCAACAGTGGGCCTGGATATTGATATCATTTTCACAATTTTGGCATCAATTTTCCACAACTCTCATTAAATTGAGGTACTCAGGACAGATCAGTGAATAAGCTTGTTGAAGTTTATAGACAAATTAATGGTGTTGACCGATCCCAACAAAATACAGATACAGGGTCTGGGAAAGGTTTGTAGGGAAAGACATTGACATTCATAGAGAAGACTGGGTGCTCTACAAGATCAATTTACAATAAACAACATGTACAATAGACTGTTGATTTCTGGAATAAGAAGAAATAGTGTTTTTTTTTTATAAAAAACATATATAAAAAAAGTTATTAAAAAGGTGTAAGAAGTTGTCAGCTTCTGGTTTTAATCCTTGTAATTAGCAGTAAAAAGTCTTAATTATTTGGTACGAATTACATAAGCTGCAACAAGACATACTGCTAGTGATCCAGCAACAAATAGTACACAAATATATAAAAAATGTTATTCAAAACGTACAAGAAGTTATCAGCTTCTGGTTTTAATCCTTGTTATAGTACTTTTATTTATTAGCTGTAAAAAATCTGAATTATATGCTAAGAACTACATAAGCTGTAACAAGACATATTGCTAGTGACCCAGCAACAAATTGTCTAATTCCTGATTAGGCTCTGTTAGTCTAAAAAAAATTATTTTTTTACTATATCACAACAACATAATTATGGTCATCGAAGCGACATCCTACTACTTATTGCTGGAGGACTGGGTTGAACCACTAGGAAACCGCAGGTCAGCTGGAAAAACTCATCACATGAATGTTCTTCTCCCAACTGGGACTCAAACCCACACAGTCAGGGGCTGAGGATTTATTTACTGGTCAGTGACTCTAATGAGCACCCCTTATTTAAATTAAATCCAGTCAAATCATTGATAATTTTATGGTCAAACATTTAAAAAATGAACAAGCAAAAAAAGTTCTTTAATAATAGGAAAGACACATTTCTATTAAAAGGAAAAGAAATAAATATGCTTACGCACACCCAACCATGGAGTTCCCCATATACCTAAGCCATTAAGATTGCTTCCTGTCATCACCCATTATTGAAATCCCTACAGAAGATTGGATAAAGTATTCGACAATTAAGTAATACATAATCTTTATGTTATATAAAGTGCCATAAAAAAGAAGTCAGGCCCCCCAATTTGTAAACCTCACCATTCTATAGAAAGGAAAGAATTAAAATCATTGAATGTTTTCAGGCCACAATGTAGCCATTTAGCTAAGCAAATTAAGTCTGAATTAATCTTGTAATATCATTATGTAATGGTTACCAGGTAACAATGTAAAAAGCTAAAAGAGCATTTTGGGCAACCAACTGAAATAACATTACATAACGGTTGCCAGGTAACAGCATAGGAAGCTGTAGGAGCATTATGGGATACAGGAAGTTAGCAGGGTGGTCTGGGATTGACACTCAGTGGGCTATCATTCAGTGGTGAGGGCACTGGGTCGATTATCTCTTAGCCTGCTTAACTGATCAGACTTAGGCAAATATTGCAAATCCAAAGCAGCCAGCCTCCACTGATCAGTATTTACATTAGTTGCTGCTAATTATTTATTAATAAATTATATACCAATGTAACCAATGAATGGTATTGTTAGCAAATTAATCTGAAGCCAGTACTGGTAATTATCGAATGTAGCAGGTTTAAGATTTCTTGAAGAATCCAGGTATCCAACTTCCAGCAACAGGCATTCATTGGGGTTGACCCCCATCCCTTCAAATCATTGCCTCTATTCCAGAGGTCATGTGTCACTGTTTGGACAATTGTCTGAGGTAAGGACATCGATTGAACTCTCCAGATGAGAAAAATTGATAGCTTCACAAAAATGATAAGTGGAAAAACTATTGTCATAGTGGCCACTATGGTGAATGAGGTAAAATAGCCTCTGATATTCAACACGTTTTTAAAAGTTTTGGATAATAAAAACTTGTAATGGTGTAATTGATTTGCTACAGATTAGCCCTTGAAGTAGAAGTCGTCTTAGTACAGATGGGAAAAACTGAATACTGGTCTCTCGCTTCATAGGATGGCTGAGCAGATACGACCCAGTGGAGGTTTTGTTCTCCCATGGATCTTATCTGGACAAATAACTTCTTCAATTCTATTCCCTCCAATAGCATCCTGTGTTGCCGTATTATTAAATAACACTTTACATTCTTTGAACTCATTCATGGCAATGACTAATAGCAATCTACTCACAAGTCACCAGGTATCCCAGAAACCATTGTTTAATCGGTTTTTGCTTGATTTAAAAATTATTTTTTTTCTCCCTGCCATAAAGAAAACATCCACTAAAAAACAAGAAATCTATGAAATATATGGGAGAGCTCGACTTACTGAGGCTGTAATTACAAGGTATCAAGTAGTACCTGACATGGGAAGTCAACATGGACAGGAAAACAAAAGCAAGGACCAAAGAAAAGATATCCAAGAAGCATGATGTAATTAGCTCCAATTCAACATGTCACATTTATCTTTAATCAGGGTTTGTGTATTCCTTGCCCAGGTCATTGAGACAGGTGAATATCTGTGTGGTTTCCTGCTTGCAATTTGAGAAGTAAATCTTGACATTTAGTAGGTACAGAATGGGCTCAAGCAGTCAAGGAGAGGCTGAGAGTAGGGATGAAGATTCAATTCCTGGTCAAATCATGTTAGTCTTCAAAATAGCTACTCTTGCTTAAACTTATAATATCTTAAATCTTTATTCCATAACTGTTTGGCCAGATGCACAAAAAATGCATCTTGGTGTGTATGGTATGTTGGTAAAAGCAGCAGTACACCTGCTTAAAGAGATCAATATGATTAACAATTTACTTGCTGGAAACACAATTTATCCCATAAAAAACAACAACACATATACCTGAGCCTTACTCCTGGGGACTGTTACACAGCTTATATAAAATATGTCTTGTCTACTTAATATAAAGAATTCATCTTGATTAAACTGAGAAAATAGCAAGTAGTGTCCATATTTACTAACAATACCTAAGAATCACTTATATCCAGTGACATGTCTCCATTGAAACTTATTGTGAGTTTAAATCGCAAAAGCGCTGACAAATTTCAAATGCTTAAATATTCATTAAAACAATATCACACATAATTATATAAAAAGTAAGAGTATAACTAGATTGTTTAAATTTGATTTGTTTTCTTTATAATTATTATGTATGCACCATTCGATTTTTGTTTTGCTATGGCTGTATTTTCAATGACTTCTTATTAATTGCTTGCAAAAATATACTACCTATTATATAACGAACACACGTGTATTGTTTTAGCGCCCACAGAAAATATCAGATTCATTTATCCTTGTAGTCTCATTAAATACAGTCATCATTATTTTTATGATTCCAATGCCATCTAATATACAACTGTGCAATTTTACATGCTACACCATCCAATTACTAGTGTCACTTTAAACGTACAGTTAAATCTGACCATCTTGGGACAATTTTGGTGTAAGCGATGTAAAATAGTGATCTCTAAGTGTTAAACAACCTTTGGCTTAAAAAAAGTTGGTGACTACAGGGCTGAAATAATGGAATCTCCAGGAAGGCCCAGAAAGAAATGTGCCCATTGACATTTTTCTGCCATTTACCCTATAATGCCTGAACCAAACCGGAGTTCCACTTCATAAAACATAGTAATAAATCATATACATGCAAGATTATAAAATACGTGACACACATCGACTGTATGTCAATTGTCCGCTCCTGTTCACATTTCATGTATGACATAATCATGCAGTTTTTATGACATAAATATTCACTTCCTTAATGTGCCCTTTGCAGAGAAATGTCCATGTACAAATACAGCGATCTTGCAGTCATTGGTCATAGTCAGTGCAACCAAAATTATTTAGCTAATAAGCCTCTTAGCACTGGGTTCAGGGCGAAGGTCTTATAGTTGGCATTCTGTGTCACCCTGGTTCTACCAAGCTATTTCTCTGGGGTATGTATTCCTTTACCAAAATATTTGGACATTGCTATAATGACCATAATTGCATCATTGTGATGTATTTAAAGAACAAACAAAAATGAACAAGAAAAGTCGTTGATGCAAAGCATCAAAGGCAACGCATCAAAGGCAAAGCAAAAAGTTGGAAATGTAAAGTGATTAAAGTAATATGGGAGCAAGTAACAAAGACACTTGAAATGTTTTGGTTTTTATTTGAAAGTTTTCAGTATACTATAATTTTTTTAGAAAAAGCCTTTATAACTTACATCCCAGAGACCACAGAATAAAAAGGAAAAACCCGGCACCATTTAATAGGTTTTTTAAGATGTTACATATGTAGAAAAAAAAGCAAAATTATTATAATTAACTATAAAACTAAAGTGTACTAGAAGAAAATGCACATGTGCAGCAGCCTCACATTACACAAATAAGTATTTTTCTGGAATGTAGTATTTTTTTCAGTATCTTATTGTTTATTTTTATCAAAGTTTTTTTGAAAGTAACAGACACACAAAAATAAATATAAAAATAAAAACATAAAATAGAACATCTTTACCGAATTAAGACCCATATTGATCAGGTTTAGAAAGTCCACAAAACAAACACTCCCCACTTGCAAATTTCAGTGAGCATTCCATAATATAGGCATCGGGCTCCAGTGCGTCGCCAATTAATGATGGTTTGTTGCATGACACAAACACATTTATGGTCATATTGGCAACATCCAGCATATTTTTGGTGGAGAAAGACCCCTGACTTGGGTAGAACCACTGATGCACCACAGGTAAGATGACAGTCCGAAACTAAACAAAAAGGATACAATACCAAAATATCATACAATACAAAGAATATAATACTTATGATAATCGTTTTTATCATATGATTCCCCTTGTTTACCATTCAATACACTTATTACATATTTTGTTATATTATATTAGTGTAATACAGCTTTCTAAGTCATCTACTTCATTATAATGTAGATCGTCTCATAGAACTATTTCATTAAGTATATTATTGTTTAAAATTTTGTAAAATCAGCGATTAAAGTCATATAATAAAAAAAATCTGACACTCATAGTCAAATAATACAAACATTTATAAAACTCGTCCAGGAAAAATGATAGCAAACTCACCACAGCCTGGCTTAATATTACTTTTTCCTGAACTCGTGAAATGAATATTTGTTATGAAAGAAAACTCATGTCAGATCCTCTATATAAACAGAATTGTTTAACAGCTACAAGGTTACATTCTTGACAAAAACACTTTTCCGTATTAATCTCTGAAAATACCTTAAAAGTTTTATCAGTACAGTTACCAAGCCGTGATTATGTACTTTATAATTAAATATGTACAACATAAGAAGGTTTATACGAATTATTCTCAACAGTAACCATCATAGAAAAACAACATTTTAGATAATTTCCTCTGTTTTTTTTCTGTAAATGACATATGACAGATTTAAAAATCTGCTTTTGTCTTTAATGGCAATTAGCAACAAAAATGTACCATAACAACATTGTCAAATACATCTCAAATCCAAAGTAGAGTCAATTAAAGACACTTTAAATCAAGACAATAACTGTCATTCAACATTCCATAGGTGAAAAGTGTACAATTTTCATACTTTTTAACAAGCAGAAAGGTTAAACCGATTGAAAAAAAAAGGAACAGTAAACACTGAAGTGTTTTTTTTAAAGATGGCTACTTTATGCAATAATAAGAATACTAGAAACTTAGTAAAACATATGAAAGTGATAACATACACTTAACTTTAGCCAGTGTGATGACAAGATGAAATTTGTCATCATACTTTACTTAAATGATAATGTTTTATCTTGATTACATTTTTCTTAGCATTCTAAACATAGACAGTGACATCACTTAATTTATGTCACCTCTATTTCATGAAACATCACTGCTAGCCGATATTTTAGATTTGTGCTTGGGCATTGGTAAACAGTTCTGTGTATAAATTAAAAAAATATAATTATTTTTAATTTTTACAACATATTTCTTTTTAAAGAAAAGCATGTAAAGTACATATAATGTAGGCATATGCAGTACCGTTTGTTGTATAGAAAGTTTAAATGTCAGCAATATTTGAAAAAACTCTGTGCCTATAATCCTTTGAGCACTTTCACAGTCTTGTACTTCAGTCAAGTGTAGACACACATATATATTGCTTTCTTAGCATTTGCAAACTTAAAAATGTCCAAATATAAAAAGGGTTCAACTTTTCTTATTTCTTATTGTGCAAAAAATAAGTGTTTTTGTTGTTGAAACATCATTTCTGTTCCTTTAGAGCTTACCTAAACATAAAACCTAATAAAACAATGTAAATTGACTTGCCGAAACATCTAGGGGAATTTGAGGAGACATCTTTAATTCAATTGTACTTAACATGTCAGAAAAACTGACCAGGAATTTAACTTCAAGTATAATGTTTGTTTTTTTGTTACATTGCACTGACACAATTATTGACATATTGGCAACATCCTGTTAATTACTGGTGTTAGAAGACCCCAAACAAATGTTGGGGAAGAACAACCTTTGTGTAGGTACAGCTGGTCAGCTAAAAGACCTTCCCACAATAAATGTCTCATCTGGAACTCGAATCCATAGCTGTGAGGAGTTGAAAGTCGTTCACTCTAACAGCTCACAGGACTGGCGAGAAATCAAGACTCTGTCATCATTTCTCAGCAAGCCAACAGTGAACAGGGATGGAGAGATCTCATGCTTTTCAGTGAAAAAAGGTTGTTTTTATATATCTAGGAATTTGAAAACTGCAGACAAATGAATGGGTGAAACTATTCATGTCTAGTAGTCCTAACCAGGACTCAAACTCAAGAGATAACAGGCTGAGGAGTCAGAAGTTACAGGTCTGCGACTGACTATTTCTTGACAACCAGCACCTCACCTATTTCAAGTCTGCGACAATCTCTCAACCACATGCACTGCACCTAGTTACATGTCTCCACTATCTCTCAACCACCAGTGCCTCACCCAGTTACAAGTCTGTGACAATTTCTTGACCACCAGTGTCTAACCTAGTTACAAATATGTAACTATCTCTGGACCACCAGGGCCTTGCCTAGTTACAAATTTGTGACTCTCACTGGACCACCAGCATCCTACTATTGTTACAAATTTGTGACTCTCTCTGGACCACCAGCATCCTACCTAGTTACAAATTTGTGACTCTCTCTGAACCACCAGCATCCTACCTAGTAATTTGTGACTCCCTCTGGACAACCAGCGCCTGGCCTAGTTAAAAATTTGTGACTATCTCTTGACCACCAGTGCCCTACCTAGTTACAAATTTGTGACTCTCTCTTGGGCACCAGTGACTTGCCTAGTTGTAAATTTGTGACATTCTCTGGACCACCAGCATCCTACTTAGCTATAAATTTGTGATGCTCTCTGGGCCACCAGAGCCTTGCCTAGTTACAAATTTGTGACTCTCTCTGGACCACCAGTGTCCTACCATTGTTACAAATTTGTGACTCTCTCTGGACTTTCAGCGCCTTGCCTAGTTATGAATTTGTGACTCTCTCTGGATCACCAGCATCCTACCTAGTTACTTATTTGTGACTCCCTCTGGACAACCAGCGCCTTGCCTAGCTACAAATTTGTGACCCTCTCTGGACCACCAGCGCAATTGCCTAGTTATAAATTTGTGACTATTTCTTGACCACCAGTGCCCTACCTGGTTTCAAATTTGTGACTCTATCTGGACCACTAGGGCCTTGCCTAGTTGTAAATTTGTGACTATCTCTGGACCACCAGCATACTATCTAGTTACAAACTTGTGATGCTCTCTGGACAACAGGGCCTTGCCTAGTTATAAATTTGTGACTCTCTCTAGACCACCAGGGCCTTGCCTTGTTACAAATTTGTGACTCTCTGGACCAACAGCATCCTACCTAGTTAAAAATTTGTGACTCTCTCTAGACAACCAGCACCTTGCCTAGTTTTAAATCTGCAACTATTTCTGGACCACCAGCGCCTTGCCTAGTTACGAATTTGTGACTCTCTGGCCCACCAGAGCCTTGCCTTGTTACAAATTTGTGACTCTCTGGACCAACAGCATCCTACCTAGTTAAAAATTTGTGACTCTCTCTAGACAACCAGCATCTTGCCTAGTTTTAAATGGGCAACTATTTTTAGACCACCATCACCTCACCTAGTTAAAAATCTGTGACTATCTGGACCATAAGCTCCTAATCTAGTTACAAACTTGAGACTATCTCTTTTGGCCACCAGTGCCTCACCTAGGTACAAATCTGTGACTTAGTATGTCTTGGTCACCAGTGCCTTGCTTATTTACAAAACTAAAAGCTACGTAAGGCTGTTAGCAAATATGAAGAGGAATTAAAATACACTGTTAACTAATGTGTCAGGCTATGGTTTAGCTAGCAGAAACAATGGCGTCAGCTCAATTAGGGCATTTGACTCATTGACGTTTTTTCATGAATGAAAACCATCCATTCTCAGTGCACATAGTAAAGATGTAAATGTCAACCCAGTGTGAGGTTTAGAGTTGTGGAAAGGGGAGGAAAAGGCTGGTTTTATAATCTGATTGTGTTATGAATGGAATATTTCCCATGCATTCAGATGGACCAGTGTTTTTCCAACCACAAATAATTGGTTGAGATGTTTCTGCAGATAAAGCAAGCTTATAGTATGCCTGAGGTTACTGTGGATTGCTAGAACAGGGATGGGTAGAACATTTGTAGCTGAGGTATTTTGCTTTGCATTTGTATGAAATAAATATGACATAACTTTAATGGAAGTAAATTAATGACAGTTTGTGTATTCTGTAAAAGAATGTGTCTGAGAATTTTTGGACATGCTCATAAAATAAGGAAAAGATAATAGCTAAAAGCAAGCAAACCCATGGCTGCCATGTTTCTGACAAATCAAAAGTCTTTAAACAATCTTAATACACAGCCACCTAAGGATCAGGTATACCAAATTAAAACGGCTCTAACTCTCATGGTTTTGGACAAGAAGATTTTCTAAATTTTTGTATATATATTATAACCATTTATGGACAATGGCCACGTCCCTGGCAGCCAAGTTTTTGGACGTATCAAAATTCTTTGAATGATCTTAATACTGGGCCACATAGTATAAGGACCAAATATCAAGGCTCCAGCTCTTATAGTTTATGACAATACGAGTTTCTAATTTTATTTTATATATAGCCATAGATGGAAAATGGCCACAGCCTTGGTGCCAATGTTTTTAGACAGATCAAGATTTCTTGAAGAACTTTTCGCTTCCCCTGCCTACTGAAGCATCTGAAAAAGTTTAGTTGAAGTTGGCCTAGCAGTTTCCGAGGGGATCTGTAATACGAATTACAGGTTTATTGCTTGATATGCATGTACTTAACATAAAGTCATAAACATGTACCTTTAAATATTTGAGAAAAATATATCTTACAAAATAGATTTTTAAAAATAATAGATTTTTATAAACATCATTTTCATTTTGTGTTTCCTCCTCATTATTGTCATTCCTATCATCACCACAATCACCATCATCATCACCAATGAAAGAAAAGAATAAAGTAATTTTATCAATTAACACAAACAAAGAATGTCTCTTATGCAGTTAACTGTAGTATAAGTTTTTGAAACACATAAGAATCATTCAGAATTTTCTTACATTAATTTTTCTTAAAAACTAATTAAGCAAGAAAAAAGGCCTGCAATAAATTAAACTGCATGTATTAAACAATTAAATGTGGACTTAGGATAACCCTTAAAAAAAAAAACATGCAAAAAACAACAACAATGTGACCACACTACCTACGGCAGTCTGTGTGTGTCCTGAAAATTAATTAAATGGTTTCAACTTCATAATTATTACTCAAGAGGATTCCTACCTTATTGTTAATTTATCACATACAATTATCATTTCACTTTCAGGTAGTGAGACTAATTTACAAGCATGAACATATCCTGACAACTTGCTGACATTTTAATATCTCATTTTTTGTGACAGAATGCAATTGCACTGAACATTACCATAACACTGCTTGGGAAAATTGATGTGAAAAATGATAACTTTGGTTATAAATCTTCCAGAGTAAATTGATGTCAACCCAGATAACATTTGTGGTCATTGTGTGGTTGTTCGAAGTGGCATTCAAATTCTAATCCTTATTATGCTACATTTATTTATATTTATACAAAATCTTAATAGTTATTTAACAATAAATATACCTAAAAACTTGACAGCAAACAGTGTAGATCCAGATCAGCCAGCTCCTGGAAGCTGACTGATTTGGATCTACACTATTTGCCTAAGCCTTATAAATACATGAACAGCAGGCTAAGAGCTAATAAAATCTAAATTTGTGTTTTGGACAATACATGCTGAATTAAAATTTTCCACTTATGAACTCAAAATATTTCAATTGATGTACGATAATTGCAGAAAAAAATATTTCAAAGATAAAAAAGGAATCATATAATTAACAATCCTTTGAATATCTGGAGCATTAATGATACAATAGTTATTTTGATTGTTACATTGAATAGCAGCTTTTGAGTGCATATCTTGTATATTGGTAACAGAGAATTATGACACAAAAATTGGCTGAGCATGAGCATTTTGGAGATGCGTATT
The DNA here is from genome assembly GCA_007844125.1 of Sinonovacula constricta. NCBI lineage: Eukaryota > Metazoa > Mollusca > Bivalvia > Cardiida > Solecurtidae > Sinonovacula > Sinonovacula constricta. Next base: position 52,304,725 of record CM017556.1, on the reverse strand, counting down.
CAATGAATTAATAAACCAAAAATCATCTGCTATTGATATTAACTTTTTCTTCTCTTTTTTTTTCAACCTGACTTTGTAATGCAATCAGTAGAGCATTGGCTCCAGGTACGGGAGGTCCAGGGTTCAATCCCGTGCCGCGACATACCAATGTCATTAAAAATGGTAGTGGTTTAACTCCCTTGCTAAGGCTAAAGAAAATGTCAGGGTATTTCAAAGACTGGTTGGCCTTGTGTCAGGATAATGTGACTGGGTGTGGTACCATGTCAGGTGTTCACAGCATGCTATATACAGTCAAGGCAGGACTGTATCTGCTTCAAGTGGACACCATCTCCAGACAACTGAAATACTGTTGGTGGGACGATAAACCAAACAAACAAATAAACTAACTCTTTTTCTGATATATTGCTGGATGGAAAGCAAATATTCATAAAAGGAAGTAAGTTATTACTTTTAACAGCTGACATCCTATACTGCAAGCATTTTATGCCACTTCTTTATATACATTTATAAAACAATAGCCAATATATTATAGTTTTAATCTCAACTTTAAATTTTATCTCTGGTAACATGGTCAAGGTCAAAAAAGCAATGCGACCTATCTGCCCTTATCTGAACTGACATGAGCCTTAGCAGAAAAAAGGAATGTTACAAACATGTAAATCTCCATTTTATCTGGTAGCATTAGGTTCTGGGTTTACCACAAGAACGACTACAGCTCTTTTACACTATCTGGTTAAAATGATCTTTAGATATAATTGTGACAGCAATCATAAGTAGAACATTTTTTTTGCATAAGCTTATCCTTTTTCATTGACACTTCCCCATACTGCAATTTTGACAAATTTCACCTGGGCTACTGAAATGAAAGAATCACATCAAAAAACAAACAGTAAATATAAATGTACATGTTGCAGATGGATATTTCCGTGTATAATCATAACATATCTTACTTTTCAACATTGATATGTGTAAAGTGAAAGGTGACACATGCTTATAGACATTATGTATACTAAAGGAATTTTAAAAAATGGTCTTTTCATAAAACACATGTATTTAGCCTGTACTGAGGGAGCATAAGTCAAATATTTGCAGAAAACCAAGAAGGGGGCATGAAACTTGAACTTGGGGTAAGGGACTTACTATTTATTTGGCTGTTTTCCACACCTTCACCTCCCAAGGGGAACCTCATATCATTAGCTGGCCCCTCTCACATTTCAACCCACTTTTGCTTTGTTCACTTTTGTTAACATGTGCCCTTCTTTTTATTCAAGAAACTAGTTCAAGATTTTTCTCCTTAATGCTAACCACATCTTTCACTACTATTAAATGCCAATTTTTTTCAATGATGGTATGAATTTTCTTTGGCTTAAGTTTAAACCAAGTCAAAGGTTTATTGTAATTTTTGTAAACATTTTCATTTCTTTGTAGGAATATGAAATAATGTATAACCAAGTTGCAACCATCTTAAGCATTAATTGCTGGAGATATATTCTTAACAAGTGAATTTGCATTGAAATTAGTTGTATGTTTAACTCTAGTTTAGCTTGTTAAGCAAAATATTTATCAGGTTTAGGAAAACAGGTTGGTTTCAGGTCAACAAGCTCCCTGAGCTGTCTGATCAGAATTTTCTTTTTTTTTTGCAGCTAAGGGTTGGGCAATATGCCTAGTTTTAATTGCATTTAACTATTAGTCAAATAACAAAGATTTAGTATATATTATTATCAAATAAAGCGAGTAAGGCTTAAAAAATCTACAAAATATCCTAATCTCCACCATGGAAATACAAGAAATGCCACTTGAAGTTAACTTCATCCTATATATATGATAACTGGAAATAATGATAGTCGTTAAACTGATTCTTGCATAAAAACAATCATATTACCAAAAGTGCAATAAAGTAGAAATAAAAATGTCTGCATTTTTGCAAAGAAGTATGGCCTTGGGAGTCAATTTATTATCTTCAGTCAAAGGGCAGTAACTCTAAATGACCAATTACCTCAAAATTGATAAAGCAACTATGATGATTTAGAAATTTAGATTCTCATATCAAACAGAAAACAATGCAAGAGAAAACATAAAACAATATGATCGACCAAGTTAGAGTATATGTCAAGTTTGAGCTTTCTGACCTGTGTGTGTTAATGTCAAATAATCCCTAACCAACCAGTTGATTTGTAATATAACCATGCAAACAGCTCAAAATCACAAATATCTGCCATTGATTGTTTTGTATATACTATGCATAAAGCTCAAAATAACAGATATCTTCCATTGATTTGTAATATAACCCTGCAAAAAGCTCAAAATTACAGATGTCTGCTATTGATTGATTTGTAATATAACCATGCAAACAGCTAAAACCACAGATATCTTCCAATTTTAATGTGAAATCAATTGATCTGTGTAGAAAAAGGATTACCTTAAAGACTTATCTTAATAAAACAAAGCAAACCACAAACTGCAAACTACGATAACAATTCAATGTCTTAAGCCATTTTCAATAGAGTAAAATAATGCCAATAATTGTATAACAAAAAGGAACAGTTGGTATAGTTTCATATTTTATGCATTGTTTCCATGTTGAGTGAATTAAAAAATCAAATAAAGAGATGTTGGGTAACAACAGAAAACTTGATACCTGCACAATAAAACCATGTCAAACTGGTATGTCAAATATATCAACACTCACAATCACAAGCTTCAGTAACTATATGGCTGAGAGCCATAGATTAACCGACTAAGTTTACAAAATAATGAAATTACCAAAGCAAAAAATGCTATTTTATTGCAACTAAATGCAAAGTTAAACAAATGTAAAACTAGATGTTTGTTTGTTTGTTTATTGGGTTTATCGTCCCACCAACAGTATTTCAGTTATCTGGAGACAGTGTCCACTTGAAGCAGATATAGTGCTGCCTTCACTGTGTATAGCATGCCTAACACCTGGCATGATACCACACCCAGTCACATTATCCTGACACCGGGCCAACCAGTCGTGGAACTACCCTTATATTTGCTTGAGCGTTAGCAAGGGAGCTATGCCACTACCATTTTTAACGACTTTGGTATGTCGCGGCCCGGGATCGAACCAGGACCTCCCGTACCTGGAGCCGACGCTCTACCGATTGCGCTACCAGGTCTGGTAAACGAGACGTTTTGCTATAATACACTGTAGCAGGTATTAAAGACCAGTGGAACCTGACTGATCTGTATCTGCACTATTTGCTTAGGTCTGACTAATTCTTGCTCACCTGTCATGTAGTAGATCTGTTACAGTTATATTGTGTTTTTCTTACATCACACATTATCCCAAAACTGCTACATTTTAATAACTAAAACTAGCAGCAAACATTGTATACCCTGACCAAGCAGATCAAAATGGGTGATAAAGATCTACAGTATGTATTTGCCTAATCCTGAGCAACTCCTGTAATGTATATGAGTTGACATCACTAAACAATTGTGTGCTACACAAACCTGTTGGAATCTGAACCAAATACTTTTAAAGTAGCTCCTCCAAATGTTTTTTCAGAGACCTTTAAATTTGGGGGGACAATGATAACAAATTTCAACAGGAACATTTTGTGTTTCCTTTCTTATTACAATGGCAAAATGTGCTGTGAAATGATCCTTTTTATTCCTTTTCTTTAGAACCAAGGCAAAGTTTGCAATGGTAACATATGTCCAAGAATGGTCTCTATTTGATTGCCATATTCAAGAAGATTTTTAAATAATCAATTAAAGAAACACAATATTTCAAGCTACAAAGTCAAAGATTTAATACATCTTGCTAGGGAAGTCAAACACTAATGTTTGCTATGAAAGGACAAGATGCAGCTTTCTCTTAGATATTCTTCAGCAACTAAAAGAAAGTCTTTCCACAGCAATTTAAAAAAAGTCTCACCTAGCAATGATCAATTAAAAAAAGGAAGTCTTTCTTTCAAAGCTTTCTTAGCAAAGAAAGGACAGTAAAAATAATATAATCCAGCTAGGAATTAAATGCTTCATTCTTTGGAGAAACATGGCCCATCATGATCAAAGTGATATGATTCTTTCTAAGGTACCTGTAATTCTTAGACAAGCAAGCAATGAATGGCCTATCAACTTTATATAATCCTGTTTAGGTTCTATGCCTTCCTAGCAAACAATGGCCCGCCATGACCAAAGTCATATAATCTTTTTAGAACCTACAATTTCTTAGCAAACAATGGCCCATTAAAATCATATAATCCTTTTGCTTGCAATGATTAATTAGCAAACAATGATCTTTAATATTTATGTCTCCCTTTTTGTTTGAACACAATGGCTTATTACAAACAGGTTTTCCTGTTTTCTTTGATTCCATAATGCTTTCTTAGGAAACAATGACCCAGAAAATCTTGTTTTGCTTTTAATGCTTTCTTAATATATAATAACATGTTCCTTTTTTCTTAGCATTTAAAAAAGCAAGCAGCACATTAGAATAAATACATGATTTCAACTTTCTTGAGTCAGAATGACCAAAGGGGAAGTTTAATAGTAAAAGAATGTTCCTCAACCTAAATATTTACAAGAATGGTTATTTTTCTTCAATGATTAGTAAATGCATCAATCATGAAACAAAAGTTTAAAGGGAGTGTCAAAAATTTATAATACGCAGATAAATAATAATTATATAATGATGGCACCAGGCAAACCATCTGCATTTCAGTTGGCAGATTTAATATTTTCACAATGCCTTTTTTATCCAGAAGGCTACAATCAGTTTTAAGCAAATTCTTATGCTCATTTCCAAGACTCTGAATCATTTTTCTATTCATCAAAGCCTGAAGTACTCAGCAATCGAAATCATTCCTTTTCCAGCTATATTTTATAAACTATTATCTATCTATATTCATATGTGCTAACAACAAATACAAAGATGATTTAGAGGTATTGCGAGGGACGCAGAAGCAAACAGTATCATCCTGTTGAGACTGCTGCAAGGGCATTGTTCGGGGTAGCTGGCTGTTTCTGGACCTTTTGCCTCTGCTTGATAAATTTGTGCTTAGCAGGTTAAGAGTCTAAGCTTTCCTAATGTGTTCCCCAATTCCAGCACGCTCATACACAGTCAATGACAAAAAAACCCTTGACAATGTCCTATATTGAGGGAGACTGGGAGCTCTAATGTTTGGCAAAGCAGCTGATCCATTTCTTCACCTGTCTGTGCATGAATACTGAAAATGGTTGCCATGGTAACATGATCATTACTGCCATCCAGGGAAGCGGGTTTAGAGACATTTGGACAGCCAACCCGCTGTAATGACAAATCCTGCTCCATTTCAAGGAGTCAAGAGAGATGTGTTCTTACTGGACATTCAAATTCAACTGGTGGTGGCATGAATAGCAAACAAGCACTGCAAATGTAGCTGTCAAACATGTGCAGGTTGCTACTGGAATAAATCTCACTGAAAATCGTCCTCATATGAATAGAAAACAAAAGATTTAATACAAAAAAGCTTGAAATAACATGCTTGTAACAACTTGTCAAAGATTAAAAGTCCTGGTAAAAATTGGCCCTATATGAGTGTCAAGTAAAGATGCAATACAAAATGCAAGTTTCATTTTTTATGGTTGTTAAATATTCATTAAATGATTTAAATCACTGTTTTAACTCTTTGCCAGCGAGAACCAATTTGAAAAGGCTACAGCAAATAATAAATGTTTACTTTAGCCAGCTTCTACTTGGAGCATGCTGTCTTATCAGGATCTACACTGTTTGCTGCTTTAACTATATGTCTAGGCTCCTTTTCATGTAGATAAAAGTGGATCTGTATGGATTAGTAGGGGCAATATAGTAAGATAAGGAGTGCTAATGACCATCCAATTATATCTGCTTCATATCCCTCAATTATAATAAACAGTTGAAATACATTTCCATTAACTAAAATCAGACAAAAACAAAACACAACAAATTGTTCATACTTTAAATTGTTCATACTTTTTGTCAACAGCAAATGTTTTTTTTCCCAAACATGAAGCATAAAAATGAAAGAAAGAAACTAAAATCGTGAGCACAACCAAGAGAGGTGTTTTTGGACAATATCTCTGCTTCAGCAAAATGCACTGAAATCACCTTGAGCTGTGACTCAAACAGAAGATGTAAATACACCCCTCCTGGATGATTAAGGCCAAGTTGGGTTTTTTATATTTGATGGTTTTATTTTCACTTGAAAATTTTCCATATTTTTGACAGTTGTAATTATCCTGGGCCAACCCCATAATTCAATGCTGGCAAACAGCGTATCGAGTGTGCACAAACGGTCAATTGCTCGTACCATGGAAGGCGATGAACTGAAGGACACATGATGACCATCTCAACTGACCCCTCCTTTTAAATATAATAATTCAATATCAGTTGTATTGTCCGGCGCGACAAAAGACATTTCTCAAGGTTTCAGTGGCGACAGACCTATAGATGTGAAAAATAAATAAATTGAATTTCCTGTCAAATAGAAAACCCCTTTTTGTGTCCCCTAAAGTTTAATGCCGGATCATTTGTCCCTGTCTGCCAATACACAAGAGAGTGCATATTTAAATTAGCTTTCATTCAACAATGAAGTGGACATAGGAATAAATATTAAAATCAAATCCACAAGTGTCTCCTTAATTGAAGATGATAGACTATGAAGGCATTGGCAACTTTTGTATTGTCCATAAACTTCTGGGGACGAGAAACTAGAGGGACGGAGGCTAAATATAATGGCTTGCCAAATATTTGGACATGAAATGATCATCCACAGTAAGCACAAAGAACTTTTGTATGAGAATGTTATTTCCTCATTTGCAAATAGTAGAGTATGGTGAGAAAAAAGAGAAAAAAGGATACATTATCCATGTGATACAATATTAAATTACCATCTTTGTGGATTTTGTAACACAGAGGTATTTCAGTCCATCAATGGAAATTTATTGCCCTTCCAACATTAAGAAATTTATTCTTTATAAAGTATTGTATTTTCCACTTTTGGTTTAAAACCCTTCATCCTAAATACTAAGATAAGATCAATTTGGAATATGTTTACTTAAGTTTGCTTGACATGATGGCAAACAATTTTATAGCATCATACAAATAGACAATGAATTTAATATAATATGAATATAATTTATAATTTAAACAACTATATTTAAGAAAAGATCCATAAAAATGAATCATAAAATGTATGTCATTTTAAGTGAATTCCGCTGTTGTCTTTTATTTAAAATTACAGAATTACCTAAACTGAAACATTTTGAAACAACAACAAAAAGAAAAAAATAAATAAATAATTTATTTTAAATTTTAAACATGCAATGTAACAGCAGCAGCTGAATGCACAATTAAAAAATAGTTGCAAGATATGGCAACAGTAGGAGCAGTGTGAACAGAAGCAAGAATGACAACAGCAGCAGCAAGAAGAAGACATTGCAACATGTGTCACATGCTATGGGTATCCAGAAAGTGCTATCAGGTACACAAAATTAGGTTTTCATAAGGACATGGATGCCTGACCAGGATGGTAGGAGCCTCTGAAGACACCTGATCTAACCCAATCGAGGGTGGGCCCCCAACAATGGACTCCTAGGGAGATGCCCCACACAACAACATCAGCAACACTAGACTGCAAGTGGATATAAATAATTTAGTCTACAAATTATATAATTAGCCAACCCAAGAACACCTCCAATTACTGGTTTCAGATTCCCATAAGTAAGTGTTACCTGGGTGACAAAGTGTGTAATCATTTGATTGGCTGCATCAATGAGAGTCCAGGTCTATAATTTAGAAATTCCAGTCGCCCTAGTTGAGGCATTATTTACGGGAGCGGCTGGATGAATCCTGCTGCTAGCCTTAATATCACCCACATTCCATGCACAGTCGGGCTCTGGAAGCCTAAATCTGGGTCAAGAAGGTCGCCTGTCTATAGCCATGTTCCCTAGACATGTCAACCCAATGTCTGTTTATGCAAATAGCAGTAAAGCTGTTCACGCTTTTTTTTTTTCCATACAGATCTTCATGAAGAAAAAACTCTTCTTTCCTTTTATTAGTGATGTTTGGACACTGGTTCAAGTATCTGAATAATTTATTGGAGCTTTAAGCCAAAGTGAAGGTATTATTTGCATTGTTGCATACCCAAGTTCCATTGACTAGAAATTCCTGAATATTTTTGAGTCATCCCCCTGAGCTGGCTTTGACAATTTCTGTGCTTCATTCAGACATTGCAAGTGCAGAAAGTGTTCCTCCTAAATTTGAAGACCAAGTATTTCCTTATCAACCTATATTTGTTAATGACCCATATACGCTTATATTAATTGCCCACAACAATATTATTATGAAGGTAACAATAGTTACAGAGAAATAATACTATCTCTGAGTTCCAAATAGATGTTTTCTGATCAGGACCTACACTTTTACATAGATATGATTAAGTATTAGTTTCCTGTTGTTAAGAGTTAATATGTAACTTAATAATTAACATGTCAGAATATGTTAATGTCTTCTTTTTTTCAGCCATAATTTCTTATACAATAAAAAAATACTATGGTAGTTTCTCTTAACCCTTTCATATAAAGTTCATCTATAATTCTGAAAATTCACTTGACTTTGTTTTTTTTTTCTTTGAAAGAGATCAAATGATTTAAATAAATGTATATTCAGCTTGTAATAATAGATTTCAGGCTGAACCAGTCTACACATAAACCTTTAGTCATTCAGTGATAAATGTGAATGGTTTGTAAAGGCCTAAAATGGACTATACATGCAGGAAAGAGTTAAGTTATGAAAATAAAAAAATCTCACAAAATCCTAAATTATAAAAATCATCTTTTTTTTCTGCTTCTCTTCTATTTTAGAAGGTATAGACTTTAGCTCCACCTCCTAAACAACCCCTTAAGAATGACAGTATGACTGTTTTTTTATATAACAGTTTTATATCTTACCAATTCTAGAAAAGCTAATGTTTTGAGTATGTATTGATGAAATGTCAAGGAATACACACTATTCAAACAGTGTGAAAGACACTAATGAATACACAAATATTAAATGGTAATCAAAGATAAATGAAAATGAAAATCAATAATTGAATACATAAAAATACTGAATACTTGTTACCCCTTCTCAGAGGCTGGCACTTTTATTTGCTTGTGTCAAAATTTGTTTAAAACCCAATTTCTCTTTTGAAGGTTTTTATGAACTATCCAAATCAGCCGCATGGTTGATTTGACTGTTATAGCTAAATGTACAAGGATGGAATGACTACCTCTGCTAGTTGATACAACAAGCTTAGAGCAGAGACGGTTAGTAAGTCCATTGACATCCTTCAATATGCGTGAAGGTCAGATGGAAGAAGAAAAAGGACTAATCAAAATCATTCCGGTCCTAATTCGTGATTATTCCTCCCCTTCATTTAAAATGCATCTTTATTAAGCTGTAAAAATCATACATTTTATTAAGGCAGTTGAATGCAGAGCTTCCTTGTCCAACCAAACCAAGTGACCTTACAAATACCTGCACTGGCTAGTTCCCCTGGGAAAATAGGGGTCATAAAGGGCCAGCTTCGATAGGGGACTGACTGATGGATAGAGGTTGGCTAGGTAGGATACTACATGTGACATTACCAATCGGGGCAGAGGACAAGGGGACAGCAACCTTGTATGTTTTGTGCTATGGAACTGGTAGATAGCACTAAAAAATGCATTTAGACAGCATAACTGTGTATTTTTAAATCCACTTTTATGATTTAAAACATTTTGCGTAACTGATTAAAAATATAAGTACTATCATTTATCATTAATAATGAATTTTAGTGATTAATTAGGACAAAGAAAAAAGGCAAAAACAAAATAAAAAAAATGAGCAATACAACTGTTGGACTAAAAATGTACAATATGGGATACTGAGATTAAAGTCTATCAATTATATTTTCTTGACCAATAACTTTGAGATGAATAACTTTTTTTTATCCCAAAAAGTCAGAAAGTCAAAGACCCCCACGACCACACCCACCCCCACTTTTTAGAAATATTGACCATATAAGGCAGGTCAAGGCCAAATTTTAAGATGGGGGAAGGTAAATTGAATCAATTGAAAGATAATCTGTGGGGGTAGGCAATAAACATTGATGGCTATCACAGGAAGTGGGGCTCTCCACTGACAAAACATCGTCTCCAAGATAATCTCTTTAAATGGTGGGTCCTTCACAAATATGACCATATTGATATAGCCTGCCCTTGAAAAAAATGTCTGACCAATTATTATCTGACCAGTTTGAATGTAGTGGGTAGTTATTGTATTGAGGGTTTATCATTCCATCACTAGCGATATTAGATATGGTCAACACATGTTTACTATATCAGTAAATACAAGCATTTTTAAATTAAATGAAAGATAAACCATTTTAGAGAAGAAAACTAAGGACAAACCTATTTCCATATTATTAATTTGCAATAATTCTTATATGTTAACCATGATTAATTATAAAATCATTCAGTGGATTTTAGACATACAAATGTGAAAGTAAAAATTTTACTTTTTTGTATAAATGCTATAAAAGTTGTCAATCTTATTCTATCATAGTAAAATAAAACAGTTTTTAAACATATAGCTGTGAAAATATATTTATCATCATCTGGATGTTTCTTTTTTATTAAAAAGTTTAATAATATGAAATTACAAGATACATATCAATTTAAAAATAAACAGTGAAATAAAACCTGAATACAAATAAGACACAAGGAAGTTTGGCTAGTAATCATTTTGGTATATACTCCAGGAAAATTCAATTTTTTTTTTTTAAAAGACTTGGTTTAATTTGTGTCTTTTCTTCTTCAACATCCTGTCTGAAAGAATCTATCAAGCCAAATTATCTTGGCATCAAAGTGATAAAAAGGCCTTCATTACATTAAATTAGTAGAACCAGTACAACTATCATTACATATAATGAAGGTCATAAAAGTGACAATCCTGAGTTCCTGACCATGAAACTACAAATGTATCAACCCTAGGCGAGCAGTGTAGCTCTGTCCCAGCACACTAGGAACTGTCTGATCTAGATCTGCACAGATACAATGTTTCTTGCATGGTGCCCCAAATTATATTGGAATGTTGTTGTTTTTATATAAAAAAAACCCTCAAGAAATTTACTTAAATAAGTATGGGTTATAAACAAATGTAGTGGGTAAAGGGTTTGACTTCTAGAATGGACAGGTGGTGGGAACTAAAAGCAGATCAGGTGAGCTGAATGTGACACTTGTACAGTACCCCAAGACCCCTCAGTTTCAGCCCTTACTACCAATTAGAGAGAAGGTGGCTAATGCTTCATGTCCTCATTCATTCATAGAATTAAATATGTTGCATTAAAATGAAAGACATACCAAGGCTTCTTATGCTCAAGGACTTTTCATCCAAAGATATATTGGTAGGGTTAATATTGTCTGATCAACCATGTTACTTTGATAAAGATTCTGATGTTTTCTTGAAGCATATGTTAAACCTTCAATGTGATAGCACACCATAAACATACAAAACAGTGCTACATGATCATCTAGAAGATTGGACAACAAGTTCTTACACAACCTTATAACAAGAGCAATGTAAACCAGTTCTATTTTTAATCTGAAGAGCAGTGCCTCTTATGGAATGCCCTTTTTGTATGGGGACAATAGTGCTGCCGACAATAACAGGGAACTGCAGCTGTTCTGTGAGACTCTTTTCTGAGCAAAGAAATGTGAACCCCTTGTAACAAGTATAGCTGTGTACAATAAAATGTAGCTTGCAATAATAAAAAGGTAGCATGCATTAATATCATTTTATAGCTTATTTTGGCATGGCCTTGTTTAACAAAAGAAACTGAGTATGCCGGTGTCAACAATGTAGCTTGTAATTACAGATGTAGCAGACAAAAAGGACAAAAGCAAAGTAGCAGATAGTCTACAGTTCCCATCAGAGTAACAATTTGTTACTCTCATAGATGAATTAATGAATTGACAGTGTTAGAGTGTGTTTAATTCCCAAAATAGTCATCATGTTGAAAGTGCATCTTTCTTGTGGCACCTTGGATGCCTCACATCCATGCTCTTTCTTGTTACAGATTGGGATATAAGCCAACAACCTCGGATCCTGGTCATTGACATTGATGATGATGATTCAAGGATGTCTTGTCAAGGGTTTGGCCCAAAAACCTTCTCTTTTGGGTGATGTTCTTACCTTTTATGATCCCAAGACTATGGGTGCATTCCAAGCATGCTCACACCTTAACTGATCTATACTTCCAAACCAAATAAAATCATGCATTTAATAACATGTCATTAAATATGCTACCAGTTTCAACTAATTGAAAACAATTAATTGCTTTCTCCATCAAGTACTGGAACATAAAAACACTACTTTAAATCATCTCAAACCCATATATTTAAAAGTATAAAATAATACTGAAAACACTATTAACTTTTCAGAACATCCTGACCTTAATAATGCACTCTGAACTAAACACCAAATACAGGGTTCCTATATTTTGATCAACATAAAAATGCTATTTACAGTACTTCTGAGCCTGTCAAGTATAAATGGCACATACGGACTGTAATAAATGGTATGGGCAGAGTGACCTGAACACAGACTTGTGCCTGCATCCAGATGTTAAAAAATGAAAAACCTATCATTTAATGGGTTAACACTTTTGAACCTATGAAGCCACATAAACTATTATGGTCAGAACTCCACTATCTGTAATAAAGTCAGACCACGGTGACATTGCTTGCATACTGGGGTTCATTCTTTACTTCTCTGTTATTATTTTCATAAAAACAGTTTATTCATGAGAGAGACTGCATTTAATTGAAATCTGTGACATGGATGTCACGCTAATATTCAAGTTTTAGTCGAGTCTTTGAGATGGCAAGCTTACAGTTCTGTTTATGACATTTTAATCAGCCTTTGGGCGACATGATCTGTATTCAAGTCTCTAATCCTAGAGCAATCACAGTCCCAGCCCAACAGGCAAATCAGTGAGGCTTTAAGCAAGCAGGATTTCCATTCAGTCAATCATAACAGCCATAAGAACACCTTACAATATTGACCTATATTCAGACTTCTGGCTCAGCCTGACCCCTAATCACCCACCTTAGGCTATTGGCTCCTACACCTGTTAAGACACCATTGCCAACATCTAGGCTATAAGTGTAGATCCTGATCAGCCAGTTACAATTGGGCACTTTATAATCCAGACCTGCACAGGAACTGCAGTCTTGTCTCCAGCAAGATGTCTTAAGTTACCTTTGCTAATCACATGCAGCTATCAGCAAATATGGTAATCAGTTATATTGTTCTATTAATAACTGTACCAGGTAGCAGGAAAGGGGTTGAGCATTTCATGTCACCTCTGATTATCCCTTTAAAACCCCTGTCAGGCCAGACTGACCCTTCATATGACCCAAGTACCTCAATTAAAACATTCCAGGATTACAGGTGTAATTTATCGATTTTTTTTAAATTCACCAATGAGTACACAATATGTAATTATTGCGATATTGCCAATTAGAAAGCGGTTTTGAAATAAAAAATAGTTGCAAACAACACCTTTAATGGTGTTTTAAATGCATTCTAATATTTTTGTAACATTTGTCATATTTGAAGCTAATGAAAGAGTACACTTTGGAATTTGCTTACCAAACTATGACTATGTGCATTATAAGACCATTGTGGTATTAACTCTTAGCTTGCTTCATCTTGTTAAAAATCCATGCTAAATTAATTTTTTTTGCTTTAATACTATATGTGTTACATGTCAGGGCTGATATACTTATAAACAAAGACTGAGTAGCAAATAGTGTAGATCCTGCTGGGAGCTAGCTGGCTGATCTAGATCAACATTATAAATGTGTGAATATCAAGCTAAGAGTTAAAGAACTTGCAAAGTGTGCATACAATTAGGGCATTAGCTAACAACTTATCTAATATCTATCTTTTGGAATCTATAATTTGCAGGTTAATTTCAATTTCTGAATGATCTAAGAGGGACGCTGCATGAAAGGCATAGATGTAAAGATGAACACATTGTTGATTTTTTTTAAATATAAGAGATATGGTAAAAGGGACTTGAGTTAGGTAACTTATTTAAGACATGTTTTCAATGATATCAACCCTCAAAAATGGGATCACAAGAAAAAACAAAGAGAGGGCTTTTGGGATGAGTCAAGGCCCTGTTGCCCCTGTGAGAGTCAGCATGACCACACAATATGTCACCTGAGTAAATCCCATCTGCGACAGTCTCTGCTCGAAACCTTTCACTATCACCGTTTCTATCTCAATACCCAAAGCTCACTTCAATGGCTAATCCCCACCTCCTTCTTAAGGGGATTTTGAACAAAACCACAATACCATTTAAAAGTTAAATATTACAAACATCAGCTGTTCAGCAGCAACCAAGTTGAATCAGAAAGTTGCTGACATGACAGGAAAGTGAATAAACAGATTAACTTTTTCATACTTCAATACAGGAATAATACTATGAGAGTATATAATACCATTAGATTTTCCGCTGAACAATATTGTGTTTTCATGTTTGTTTCAATGGGCAAATAAAGCCTAAAAAGTCACAATGTTTACAAAGAGACTAGTTGCGATAAATTTAAAGAAACGTTGCCTGGCACGTGTCATTAGAGTTTGAGACACTTATGCATTGAATCTTAAACCAAAGTATTGACTTTTTTAAGGGTACACACATTTTTAAATTTGTGTCATTTGTTTAAGTAATGGCCACTTTAGCCTTACAATTCATGGTCTTAGCTGTATCAGTATCACAAGAATTAAACACTGTATATAACCAACATAAATAATATGCAATATATGATATCAACATTTTAAACTTATCATGGAATACTGAATATAAGTTGCCACCAATTTTATGGGATTGGGATTAGCCGGCATTTTTGCCGATACTGCGCAGCGACATTTCTATCATTACAGCACAGGGGCACTTATGAGGTGCCCAGGGACTGAACGCGGCCGGTCCATTATACTGACACCGACGAGTCAGGCGTAATGCTGTCCCCGTAGCCCCGAGCGTTAGGAGGGAAGCCACTAGTACCAACTTTAAAGTCTTTGGTATGACCCGGCCGGGGTTCGAACCCAAGACCTCCCGATCCGCAAGCCGACGACCAATTTTATGTTTGTAACATCAATGAAATGGATTAGATCTTTACAAGGTAATATTCATTTGACAAGTAATATCACACTAGAGATAAATGTTACACAGCTGATTAAATAGAGAAGATTAATCTTTTTAAAGCATTTCATAGCAAGAAAAAAAAGGTAATTAAATATTAATTTGTTGGGTATGGAAGGGGGTGGGGGAGGGGAGAGGTGGGGAGGGAGGAGGTATTCAGCCTTCTGTTTTACTAAACAACTAAAAAGCATTGTACAAGAAGTAGAAAAAAAGATTTTTATCAATTTTTAATATGTTTTTATCAGGCATCTTAGCACAGAACATAAATCTTAATGGGACTATTCATGTTTATAGTTCTGTACTAATCTAATTGTCAAATAACCACATGGAAATATTGTGAGCCATATAAAGATGTGATTAAGATGGAACTTAAACCTTCAAAGTACACCAGTCGCCAGTACTGGATATTATACTTACAATACTGTTCACTTATAATACACATTGCTATTATAACTTATATGGAAAAAAATTCAGAAAATTATCATTAACTCAATTTTTACCAAGCAGATAAAGAAATTTTCACATGATTTATTTTAAGCATAACAAGATACATGATGTAAATTGTATGACGATGCTTGAAACATCATTTTAAACATGCAGAAATCATAGATTTATATTTTAATTTCATTTTTTTTTGTTACACTGCACTAACACAAATATGGTCATGATGGCAACATCCAGCTAATCAATGGTGGAAGAAGACTCCAGACTTATGGTGTAGAACCACTGTTGCACCAGAGATAGCTGGAAAACCTCCCCAAATGACATTTCTTGCCACGACCAGGACTTGAAACCATGTGGTAAGGAGCTTAGGAGTTACAAGTCAGCAACTACCGGAAACCACTCGGCCATACGCACCCCTTAATATTATACTGTCTGTCAAACAAAACAAATGGTCAGTACTTCAACATGCCATATAATAAACTATATAGAAATTATCTCATTAATTATTCTGTAAATGCAAATGATTTAAATGTCATATTTAAATTTAAATTTTCTGCTACTTTATCAAAATAGGTAAGAATATGGGTCCTAGCAAGGCAAATCTTACATCCTTAAATTGGCATATTATTACTTATTTTTTCACTTTTGACTTACCTTTTGAGACACAAATTATTGATATGCATTGATAAGAAAGAAAGAATATATATACAGCTTTGCTATCAAGAATAAGATACATTTAATTGTTAAAGCCCCTTCTGAACATTAAACTCCTGTCATTTTTCTATAATTAAGATATGCTCAGCTCTTGACAGTTTGTAAATTCTCCAACCATCTATGAACAACTGTTTGACAACCTGGAAAAATGTTCGGAATCCTTCATAAATACATTCACCCTTGGATTCCAACTGACCATGACAACATTTCTTTGGAAATTCAGACAACTGCCAGATAAAAGAGTAATTTTTTTTTGGACCAGGATCAGTGGCTGTATTTTAACAAGATCTGAACTGACCAACCTTAAACCTGCTTCATTTGAAAATAGTTCAACAATAATTCTTTGTGTCTTGCCAACAACTATATCTAATATATATAAAAACAGAAAGACATGACAGTAAAGAGTACAGATCCGAGTGTGCTTGCTGATCTGGATCTACACTACTTGCTTCAGATTGACTCATCCATGCATAGCAGGTTAAGAGTTGAGATGTCTTGGAATGTCATCAGAACCATCAACTAAGTACCCCAAGTTGCCCTTTTGCTGTCCTAGCTCATCAATCATTCCACCAACATGACCAATACACATCCATTGAAAGGGGAGGGGTGGGGGGCAGTCAAGAAAAAAAAATGAGGCCATGAAATGACTAAAGGTGACAAATATCTAAAACAGCTGTGGATAGAAAAACAGAACAATGAGTGCAGAAGGTCATAACTGTAACTGGTCAGAGATAAAGTTGCTTCCTTTCTGCACCAAAAAGTTCCAAAGTGTTTTGATAACTGGAAGCAATAAAGTGAGAACAGAAAGGTCATAACTGGTGAATCTCATGTATTAAGTTGCTGTGTTTTTGCACTGTGATGGTCAATGTGTTTTGATAACTGACCACTTCAATAAACATGACTACCATCTAACGGTACAGAAAGTCCTGTGAATCTCCAGGCACTGACCCACGCTCAACCAGTGAGCTCCAATGCAGAAGCCCAGCAAAGAACTGATAAGCCCATCACCCTGTGTTAATTAGAATGTAAAGGATGTCCTTAAGACAGTGATGTACTTGAGCTGTCATTTAGCAGATTCAGTCATGGAAACCCATGTATCCAATGGCAACAACAGACTGAGAAAATTACACGGATTCATTCTTCAAAGGGCTTATCAAAACATTTTGTTATTGCCATAAATTTGAAGTATTACATTTTTTTACAATGACTCTGTGAGGATGAAGGATGAAATATGCAAGAATAAATAATGTTCACTTGAACAGCTTGTAAAAACAGTTTACAATAGAAAAGTTTTATTTAAGTGTGTTTTAACACTTGAATCACACTTTAGCTGCTATAACACATCTCCTTTACAGCTGATCTTAATGCCCTAAAAGTGAAATGAAATGATCAGACAGAACTGCATAATTCAATCTCAGATTAAGACAAACTTAAAAGGTTTTACAACTTAAAAGGTTTCACAAATTGTGTTGGTATTGTGAATAGTACACTAACTATGATAGTTACAGGACCAGGTTGGTCAGAAGCAAAAACAAGAAATTTCCTTGGAATTGACAAATGTCTTTGAAGATTCAATAACCTTAAAGGTGGTATCCACCGATTGCCTTTATCTGATAAATGTAACTATATCTGACCTCTGTTTGGGTGTTTGTGTGTTTTCTGTACATAAACATCATACTTTAGTCCAAGATGTTCAACAGTATCTCAGTTAAACTCCTTAATATACATTGAAATCTAATCTATATTATTTTCAAATCTATAAATAAGAATGAATGGAATTTCTGCTAAAAATAGTCATCAGTGTCACAGAGGATTACGTGGATGAGCTACAACATAAGTGGTCGACCATGTGGTTTTAATAGCTAACTGTGCAGCATTGCTCAAATAGGCAATACATATCTGTAATGACGATTGTGGCATTCTGGTACACTTTTTTTAGACAGGTGTAGGATACCAATAATCTGTATTTTGCAAGATCTGTTCAAGTAATAATAGGTAATGAATATGTTGGATAAAAAATATTTTGGTCCAAACTGTTGATTACCAACTTTATATATGACCTTGACCTTGCAGGTTGCAATAGTAAATTGTATGCTGGACACACATTCAAGTTTATGTCAGCAAGATGGTGTTTGATTGAGTGACTGCAAAGAATTACAAGAAATGGCTGAGATGCTGATGTATAGCATGTGTAGCTTGATATACAGAATGACCTTACATATGACATTGACCTTTATGGATGCAATTAAAAGGTTGTGCACTACACACCTTCAAGTATATGAAGTTCATTGAAGTACTGTAAATAAAGTGGAGTAAAGGCTGAGACATGAAAATGTGAGAAGTAAAGAGATTGAATGGCATGCCATTAGTGTGAATGCAGCACTTTGTCAGCTTCAGTAAGATTTCTTTTCACCTGACTGATGTTGGCTGGATGCTTTACTTAGAAAATACATGTTTCGTGGTATGACAAAGTGAAAACAAGTGAAATGTGGAGATAAATTTATGAGACAAATGCAGTGGAAATGACATAACATTCCTTGCATTGTTTCATGTCACTTTAGGCAGGTCTGCACATAAATAATGGGACATTAAACTACAATGGCCTTTTAGGCTGACTGGGCTGAGATCCTGTTTAATTGTTTCATAATCAAACACTGACAGTCCACATCAGGCATAGTCAATGAGATCTAAGGATTTACTTAAAGATGCTCAACTCTACATTCAATTTATTTAAAGCTTTATGTATAATTATAGTCAGTGACTTATTTCAACTTGCACTAATTCCAGTTGACTATGCTTTTTGGGGTAGAACCAGTTCTCTGGTACTAACTATACTTGAAGCAATGAGGGCCTAACATATCATGTTCAGTGAGAGGTTTGAACCCGAGACCATCTGATCCAGAGTCCAACATTTTAACCAGAAGACCAAGGACAATCTGATTTCTATATTTCAAATTTTTTATGTTTAAAAATAATATACAAAAGTATGTTTAGATGCAAGCATCTACAAAATAAGGTGATGCCTTGATGGATTATGTTGTGTTATAATGCTTACAAATGTCATGAGTTTTCAAGTTAATATGTTGTGTCATAATGCTTACAAATGTCATTAGTTTTCAAGTTAAGTAAAATGCTTTTGTATTTTAGGAAAAAAACATCTTTGGTCAAATTCCAATACATCTGACAGAAGGTAAATTAGCTCAGAATCTGATTAAAGAAAACCAGTTAAAGGACCCAGATAGTTAAAAGGAAGCTATCAATGCTTCATCTAAATACAGTAAATTCAGTTAATGGGAATGTATGGCAATTAGGAAGATGCAGCAAATGGCTAACTTACAATAACATAATAACAAGATGCAGCAAATGGCTTACATACTATAAAGAATGTCAAGATACAACAAATGGCTAACATACTATAAAGAATGACATGATGTAGCAAATGGCTAACTTACAATTACATAATGACATGATGTAGCAAATGGCTAACTTACAATAACATAATGACAAGATGCAGCAAATGGCTAACATACTATAAATAATGACATGATGTAGCAAATAGCTAACTTACAATAACATAATAACAAGATGCAGCAAATGGCTAACATACTATAAAAGAATGTCAAGATACAACAAATGGCTAACTTACTTTAAAGAATGACAAGATGCATCCAATTGCTAACTTAATATAAAGAATGAAATGATGCAGCAAATGGCTAAGATACCATAATAGAATGATGAGATGCAGCGAATGGCTGACATATTTTAATAGAATGACAATAGTACCAAAATCTTGTTTGTCTCTTTGTGTTAGAATATCTTCCCTTTAAGCACTTTATGGCACTTTATTAAGTCACCTCCAGTAAAAGTGCAATAGTGTGAAAGGGTTCAGTTTTTGACAGGAAGGGTGGCGCCTATGACTTCTCCAGTGGGAAATATGGACGAGAGTTGACAGCTCTACTCTGATCCTACTAAGCATTAGCCAAACAGTGTGGCTCCAGATCAGACTGCTCCTGTCAGAAGCTGGGGGACTAGGTTCTGTGCTGTTGGACACCACATCTCTAACAACATGGTTTATTTCCATGTAGCTGTTAAGAAAACTAGGAAGTTCATAGCATATATGATCAACAAATGCGGCAGGTAACGGACTTAATAGGTCGAGCTGGTCCAACCAGCAACGTGTCTAGACAAAGCTTCTCCAAAGTCATTAACAGGAAGTTGCAAGATTACATTTGATTTGACAGGAATTGCTTACAAAACCATGATGTAAATCTACAGTCAGTCCAGTCACCACCATCTTCACCTAAGTAAATCACTCTCATCTTCCATCTCTTACTTACATTAATCTCAAAAGCACAAATAAATCAGGCTTAGACAAAATGTGTAGATTGGCTGGGAGATGTCAGATCAGGTTCTGCACTATTGCTGGCAGTATCTTGTAATGTCAAGTTACCTGTTTATATAGTTGTTAATTACAACTGAGATTTTGTAGTGGTTAAAACTAAGGTAGCAGGACAAGAGTTATAATCAAGGACATCCTGTGGGTTTTTTATGTTGATGACAAAGTCATGTTGGTTCAGCAATTTCAACTAATTTTAAAAACAAGACATTTCAACTTATAAACCACATAATAAATACAACTAAAATTAATAGATGCAAATTAACTGCTTAAAATGATCATTATTCAGTTCGTACCTTCTTACCACAAATCTGACACCACATTTAAATTCCTAGCTTTCTTTTATAATTGTTAAGAACTACACAATTTTGGACAAAAAAAAAGCCTCTTTAATGTCAATTTCACAGTCTTCAAGCTCCCCAAAATAGCACTTGTTCAAATCAGTCATGTTTATCAATAAATAATTCTACTGAACACTTTTACTATTAAATGCATACATTTTCCCTCAAAACCCAAGCCAGAGCAATGGGCTGACCATCAGCATGATGCCCTGTTATCTGTGGTAATATTTTATGGTGGTATTAATTCCACAGTACTTGGCCTGTAGTCCCTGAACCTGCCACATTGTTATTCCTGAACATGCTGAATTAATTTATTGCCAATTTACAATTTTTAATTATTTGCAAACCATTTTATAAGCGAAAATAACCTGGCTGATCAAGAACGACACTATTTTTTTGTAATTTTTATTTAACAATTCAATGTATATATGGTGGAAACACAAAGATTTTTTCAACACATAATGTGGAAATAAATAATGCTCTTTTTTTTCAAGTTCCATAGCAATGCATTTGACTGATATACATCTACACTACTAAGTCACCAACTTGTAACTCCTGATATATATACTTATTGCATTTCGACTTCACAGAAAATAGTAACGTATTTTCACTATTTGCCAAGGTATCACCAAAAAACACCTAGGCAGGTTAAGTATCACAATTCCAGCATATCAGTAGGCATTTGGCTGCAAGCTATCCAGAAAAGAATCAGAAATGTCTTGAGCAGGCATGAGGATCACAATAAAATCAGGCACCAATACATCTATAGTGACACAAAATGGGTTTTTGTCAGGACCAATTTCTGATATTATCAGTGCACAGTGACCCCAAGGGACCAACTCACAGAACAGCAAGACCTCAGACTATCTACCCCTATCTTTATACCAGCAATATGGCTTTAGATGAAGCCATTTGGAATCTTGTATAGTGCCTTTGCTGCACATTTTCATCATCCATAACTAGTTCCTAAACCAAGGCCTCAAAGAAAAGTTCTATGAGCTGGTTTGCATGATTCACTAACTCCTATTGACAAGGTTAAAGATCCAATGACAGTATGAAATGAACTGATTCTGGACTTATCAATAATATTAAGTGGTTCTGAGGAACAAAACTTTCAAATAGTATAACAACTAGTAAAATTATAACCAGTGTAAAGTTAAAAAAAAAAAAATGGAAAAAAAAAAAGAAACATTTATCTAAAAAAAAAAAGGTGATGATAATGTTACTGTTGAATATATAAATTATAATGACAGCAAAGACAAAGACATTGAAAATAATGTTCAAAAAATTAAGATCATCACAATTATTTCACTAATATTTAAAAAGAAATATAATTGTGCATAAAACAGTACAAAAAGCCTGATGTCTGAACCAATGGACCTTTCAACAAGCTCTAGAGCAATGTCCAGTAAAGAGGTCATGTCTGTTTAATTATGTAATCATTATAGGGTTATCTGGGTCGACCACAAGTACTGACAGACCCGACAACATTTGTCTTCATTTGTTAGTCTCTCCATCCCAGTCTGGCAGCAACACTTGTAACAAGCTGGTCCTTCCTGATAAACCAAAATGGAAACTGAATCCAGTTAGTTGCTTTACAGTCTGGAAGATAATTAACTGAAATATTGTTTTACAAATAAAGCATTACACACTCATTTTGTTTTCTCTCTTAAAAGATTCTAAAACAACTACTTACTGAATGAACAGGAAAGGGCAGCACTGATAAAGTTTATATATTGTGTGTGAGCATTTAAAGAACACAAGAAAAGTCACTGGAACTGACATATGACTCGAAGATGCAGTTACCTTTAATATGACCTTGTCCGCTGCACTTGTAAATGGTATCAGGGACACATGGTGAAATGTATGTCAGGAGTTTAATTTTTTTTAAACTTTAAAGAATGACAACATTTTAACAAAGACACTTATGTATAGCATGAGTAGCTGTCTATATGAGTGATTTTAAATCTGACCTTCAGTATGACCATGAGCATATTGGCTGTATTTGAATTTATGTAATGGGCTATACACCTTCAAGTGAATGTCTGTAGGATGTTGAAAGTTGATTGAAGTCCTGTAAAATAATGACAGTAACAACAGTGATGAAGAAAGAGGCTATATAGTACATGTATGCATGGACAGACAGTCTGGATGGACAGATGGACATTTCTGACATTGCAACCCTTCTGAATAAAAACAATCCAGTCATTGTATTTATGCTGAACTTAAATTTGTTTTGCAAACACTGAAAATGAAACTAAATGAAGCCCTATAATATGACCAAGCAATCCATTGCATAAAATAAACGTCTTTGTTACTTTACAAACAACAACTAAAACTGAAACTTTCACCAATGATTTTTTAAAAAATTCTTAAATGAACCCATTTAGGTCAATATATATATATTAAAGTATGTTTTTTTTCTTTTGATGTATAAATGACAAATTAAAGTGACAACAGCTTAGGCTTGAAACAGACAGAGCGCTGCCTTTACAGTAATACCACAGCAAATATCAAGTCCTGTTTATTGGGTTTATCGTCCCACCAACAGTATTTCAGTTATCTGGAGACGGTTATCAAGTCCTGATACAATGAGCAAAAGAACAACACACACAAATTATACTATGAGTTAAATCACTCTGGGTACAACCTATAAGTTAAGAAGTAACACAATATAAAAACTAAAAATACATAAAATATCAACTCATATGAATTATAAAAACTCTTTTCTTCAGAATCAATTGTAAGAACCATATAGAAGTAAAACAAGTACTTGACCTTATTTCACATACAACCTGTCTACATGAACCTGTCTAGCATTACCAGGGGGCACCTATTTACAGGTTCTGATTACTTTTCCTGGTACCAGTAGATACATAGTTCTGATAGGGGAGGGGCCAAACTCTCACTTGTCAAACTGTACTTGAAATGTGAAGTGAGCAGAAAAGTGAGACCAAGCGAGCAGAAAATGAACCTCTAGCAAATGCTGGAATAATAAAGGCAGTACAAATGAGTGAAAGACAATGTTCCCACACATTCTGTGAAGATTTCTGGTCTGATGAGACAATCAAGGCGAGACAATGAGTTGATATGTATTGACATGTACAAGAGTACTAGCCGTGGTGGTCTGGCAGAAGTTACTGTAGTAGTACAGGGAGAACTTGTTGATGGACTGTTTATTGATGTTGTAGATATACTGTAGAGTTGTATGCCATGTAGTCAAATGTTTTGTTAAGGTTAACAATCTTTCACTTATCCAGTTCTGCCTTCACTGTGATGTTATTTGAGTTACAGGGTGATAAGTGGTTTTTGCTATATTGCACTAATTATAAGGGGTGGACCTTAGTCTTATGTCTGGGTAGAACCATTGGTGTACCACAGTTACAATGAACTTTGGGGGTAGACCAGGCACGTTTCTGCCATTACGCACTTTAAAAATGTGCGTAACCTCTGTTCGAAAATCTAAAAGTACCAAAACACTAAGAAAGTCGATGCCTAACCCGGGTTAGGACTGATGTATTTTATTTCCGTAGTTTCTATGTTATAAAATCTTATTACCACACCTATCAAGTTGAAAAGGTTTCAAATGATTTAACCTATAAACATCAGTCGTTCATATTTTGCGTTAAATTCCTCGCATGTCCGTATTATACCCGTTATGGATTAAAAAAAAAGCAGAATATATTCATAAGTATTACTACATCAGTTATTTCCCTTGTAATTGTGCGTAACTTAAAAACGGTCCAGATACGCGCCTGATGTATACTGAACGTCTCAATAATACTGACCTGTGTTCTGTCAATTGACATAATTACAAACAATATCGAAACTTTCCTTCATGGCTTTGTTATACATTGCTATCAGTTTTCTCTCTTCAAATTATTGACTCAACTGGTTGTTTTAATTATGACTCTCCTACTTATTGGCCCACTCAACAGGAAGTTCAAAAATCCACCATTAATCAAGAGAAATATTTTTTATTAAAAACTAATGATAAAGATACACGTGCATTATAACTTTGTAAAAGTGCATGGCAATTTAAATAGCATATTATCAAAGTTAAGTCATTCACCTGGAGCCATTATGCTTAAAGTGGTAGAATTGAGTTGGTAATCGATACTGAAATGTTGTAAAGACCGGACAACCTTTTTTTTTTGTTGAATAGGTTCAATTTAGACATTGACTTAAACATTGATAATTAAGGATGGTCTGTCAGAAGGAAGAATAAAAAAAACACCAAAAAAACAACAACAACAATGTTTCTAGTCTTTGTATACACAGAAAAATGTTGCTGACTTTGAATGATAATTTAATCACACACATCCTGCTATGTCAATGATGAACAAAGGTCATAAATCATTTGCTTCCTAATAAAACCGTATCATGCTAAACTTGTTAATTACTTAAATAATAAATTCTAGGTTATCTGCTTCATTACTTAGGTAATAAATTGAATTGATAAAAACACTGCACCTTATAGCAAGGATCTGATGGACCTGTATCTATACTTTTTGGACAAAGTCTGATCCAGTTGTGTTAAGCAGAGTAAGAGCTGAGAAATGCCTTTTAACAATTTCACCCATCCTTCAATATGCACTTCCTTGTTATGTTTTTGTGTCACAAGGAGTGTGCATGAAACCATGTGAAAATCAAATGCCCTTAGTCATGATATAATGTAACACTTGAGCACTTGAGTATTATGATCAGGAAACAAAGAAAGAAAGACCATGCATGTTGGAAAAATAATAAACACATATGGTTAACAAAACTTCTTTTTCTTTATGGATCTAAATGATGTCAAGGCCTTTACTCAGTTCAGGAAGACTATTTTGCAAAAAATATTTCACAGAACTGTTTTTCATACTAACAATTTTCTGAAAACACTTGGGTATTCACTTCTATGAAAAGTCGTCAAACATTATGACATAGAGAAATAACTCAGTATTCACTGATACTGTTATGATTGCATTCCTGATACATCTGTCTGGTCTTTATACTGTTTCTTCTAGCAAGAATTTTTTTAATAATAACAAGTTTGAGATACAAGTGCAATTTCTATGCAAACACTTTTACATTGCACGATTTTAAGTAAAAATATGAAGGTCGTGAGGTTAGAGAGAACCATTTACAAGCCCAAGATAAATATAGACCAGTATAGTACTTATATCAACCTCAGTTACTTATAACCTTCTTGTACCTTTCCAAACAAACAGAAATCATAGCATGCTGTAGTTTTTGTCATCTAATTTATTACTTAGTTAATCCTTCAAATGATGAAAGAGCTTGTATATGGTCCCTATGGCCAAGTCTGTAAGTAAACAGGAAGTGTGAAGCCATTACAGACAAACTTAAGGCCCTTATTATACTTGCAATTAAGTACTACGTACCTAATTAAGTAATTTATATAATTATAATAGTAATATTAACTAAACCCACATTGTAATATAGTATACAACAAGTGGAGGTTATATTACTGAATAACCTTGTAATATGGCAATGCCAATGGCAATCCATTTACAGTGCTTATGTTACGCCAGTGAAAGAAACATCATCTTAAACCAAAGTACAATGTCGTAGAAAAACAAGGCTCATAAGGTTATAAAATCAGGATAAAGCTCTTTTGTTAATTTTTGAAGGCAAACATTAATGTCAAAATAATTACAATCAGACATAACTACCACTATCGGATCAAGTAAATTAGTGGCCATAATTATAGATGTTAACTGACAGATGGACAAGTAAAGTCTGACTTGGACAGTGCCCTCAACGTGCATGCATGGCCCGTAAGACATCATAACAAATTAGCAATCAAATAGGTCCTAAGGCTATGAGGATGGCCCAACAATGCCAAACATCATTACATCAGTATTTCACATAATTGCAAAACATTGAATGAAAATGGAAATCTGCATTTGTCAGTTTCAACACTGATATGAAATGGAATATAACAAGGTAGGTTAAAATCTAAACCAAACTCCACTCTAATTGACATTGCTTTGATTCGAGAACTGCCTCTTCTACACGTTTTTTAAATTATATTGACATCATAAAATGGATTATACGGTGTGGGCCAGAATTTGCTAAATGCTTCTGTATTTGTAAGAGTATCCTTAGTTACCCTACTATCATGTAACCTCTGAACCAGGGCCCCTGAAACAACCTGATCTGGGACATCATTTCTATGACCCCCTAGTGCTTTATTCACAGTGAACCTTTCCGGAGTCAATTAGATGACATGATTACCTCTTAACCTGCTTCAAATCCACACATTCAACTTGTTAATGTTCTGAAAATGATGTAGAGCAGCTTATGTCAGACAGATCAGGATCTAGACTATCTGCTGCCAAGTATTTGGAAAAAAGCCATGGCTACCTTTGAATATTGATGGTCTGTTATATGTAAGAACTGGAAGTGTTGCATGTTTAAGGTTAACCAAACTGGCCTTAGAGAGACAGACCCCTTATCTCTAATTCAACAATTATGATATACATTAAAAACTGCTATAAAAGCACCATTTGTTGAACCAAGACATCCTAAAACACATATACAATTAAGTGGACGGTTCGAAATAATTAACAATCAAATTGACAAGAGTTGGAGTTGAATCAGAAAACAGTCATTTTATATTTTTTTCAGACATTAAACTGAATGGAGAGTGGCTGAGGCTGATTAAGTAATGAAAATAAAAACATATGCGACACTTGCTTACTCAAAAGGATCAGGTACTATGTCCGCAATAATATACTTTAATACTTCACTCCTCATACACTTTTATGACAGTCATAAGCCATCATTTGCTATTCCATATTGGATTTCAACAATCTCTTCTAGGAAAAGTCACATGGAGTTGTCGACATACATTTTATTGTGACAAATGATACTAAAAATGTCTTTTGGCCCTTCAAAAGCACGATTAGTTCTCGAGGCAAGAAAGTGTTTATAGGTGGACTTCTTAACTTGGAGATAAGTTGCACTCAAAGGTGAGGGTCTACAGCACTACAGAGTAAATGATGTAGCTCACAGTTGTAGGGGAAACTATTTTTTTTTCACACTGCTTCAACACATTCAAGGTTATATTGGTGAGATCCAGCTAATTATTGGAGGAGGAAGGTCGCAGTTAAATGCCTGGGTAGAACCACTGGCACACCGAAAGGCAGCTTGAAGACATTCCCATATGAAATTTCTTGAACTTGAGAAGTGAGAGGGCTGAGGAGTTATAAATTGGTGACTAACCTCTTGACCCCTGGTGCCCTTTTATAAAGGGGCACCACCTTCTAATATACCCACCAATGAAGTGCAGAAATAAACTGAAAAAATTGCAGACTATTTTATGAGAAAATATGCCTTACTTTTGATATAAAATAACATTGTTAACAAAAGCTTTTAAGAGCAAAATTTCCAAAGGTAAATTTTTAACGGCAAAGTTTCCAAGGTAAATTTTAAATGAAATGTTTCCAAGGCAAATATGTTTCCAAGACAAATTTTCAAAGCCAACATTTCAAAGGCAAATTTCTAAAAGCATAACATCAAAAGCTAACTTTTAAGGCAAACTTAAAATTAAAATCTGCAATAAATGGCAACTTGAGCTCTTTTCTTTTTACTGGCAAGCAAGTTTAAAGAAAAAAAAAATTGAATGATAGTCTATCTGTTATCCAGGCTGCAGACTCCCCAGCTAGTCTGCAATAACCTTTCATTTGACCCTATAGTAGCTGGACATGACCTGACTGGGGCCCAGTGACCATCCTTTGACCACATCATTACATCATAGCTCACAGATAAGGGAGGTAATCTGATTTCATTGAGCAATATATTCTGTAACTCTCACATAAACCCTTTAAAGTGGGGTGTAAATTAACACTTACCCTGCTCAGCAAAATTTAATCTGATTTAGGCAAATAGTGTAGATCCAGATCAGCCAGTTCATGCTAGGAGTTGTGTAATCATCACTTCACTATATGCTGATGTTAAGTCTCTTTGCACAATGTTTCATTACCTGAGCATATAGTTGTAAGAAGATGAGTATAGTGCTAAGAAATGTAGCAAGTAAAAGGTCTAAAGTGTATGTTCTGCTGGGTACCAGCCACACAAGGTTTGGTGGAGAAATAGTTTCCTTTATTCCAAACCCTGTATTACATCATAATGACCATGTACATGTATACAACACCTAGAAACCTAGATATGGGGGACTAGGTTCATCCTTGTTTACCAGTGATATAGTGAAAGTTTTAGCTAAAAGGTCACCAATGTAAAACAAAAGGTCACAAAACTATACCCAATTAATTCAGTTCAGCAAAGGTCACCAAAGTAGAGCAAAAGGTCACAAAACTATACACAATTAATTCTGTTCACCAAAGTAAAGCAAAACATCAAGAAATTTTACACAAATAATTTTGTTTACCAAAGGTCACCAAATTAAGTCAAAAGGTCACAAAGCCATACACAATTATTTCTGTTAACTGTGTAAAATCAGCAGACCAGACAAAGTCTTATATTTTTTTTTATTTCTTTAACTATTGACCATTGTATAAAATCACTTCAGTGAAACTTTGCAAGTACTCTAACTGAACTGATAAGTTTTGTAAGTGCATTATAGCAACACAGCTATGGTGATTATAGCAACATCAAGCTATTGTTTGTTGAGGAAGACCCAAAACAGAACCACCGTTGCACCTTCTGGTCAGCTGGAAGACCACCAATATGAACGTTTTTGCTAAAGCTGTAACTCACACCCATGCAACATGAGCCTCCAGGAAGTTATATTGGAACTGGCAATATAGGTTTTAAATGACAAGATTAACTAAGTTGTGAAATCTGTGTAATCTCTCCTAACTTTGGCAAGGAGATGTACTTTTTTGTAGATTCAGCTTTCCACAACATAAACACAAGGTGTTGCTACAAAACTTAAATCAAAACAGGGCACAGAGGGCCTTGTCTACTAAAGCCATACATATCCCAGTACATCTTGTTCCCCAGATGGTGTTTGGGGTTCAATTAAAACAAATACATGTGAAGGTATGTTAGGAATGCAGTATCCATTGGTGCAAGAACATTGATCATGGTGTTGTGCCTCTCCATATAAATATACAAACAAGCCAGAAAAAAGGGAGGTCAAGGACAGATGGCCCATCTCTTGAACACTGCACCCGGTGGCTGCTTGATACAGCATGGCCAGAAAATCTTGGTTCTTGGTACCTGTATAAATTTACTCTAAAAGTTAAATAATTCTGCTGTTTTGTGTCTAAGCCTGCAAAGCAAGAGCAAATCAGACTCAGCAGAAAATAGTGCAGATCCTGATCAATGAGCGCCCAGTTATAAGACTATCATGCATCTTGTTGTGCTTAGCGGGGTAAGATTTGTTGTAAAGGTAATCTAACCATTATAGTGACTTCCCAACAATTTCTTTAGTACCACCAAATAAGATGTAGTTACCATGGAATCAAGGCTCCAAAACACATTTTTTAAACTCTTGATGACATTGTTGACATGCAGTTTATCTGACTAATAATTGACAGAAACATAATTACGCTCTTGCATCTTATACTTAATGATAGATGCATGCTTTGATGGTGTCACGATAAAGGTGAGTGAAAAATAACTGACATGTAAATATATGGATACTGATCATCAGCACCCAGCTTACACACTTATAAGGATTAGGCAAAAAATGTATATCCAGATCAGCCTGCTTTCTGCTGGAAGCTATCTCATCAGGATTACACAGATTGCCACTTTGTCTCTTTTATTTGGTAAATAACTTTGGGATGGGATGGGATTAGCCGGCATTTTTTACCGATACTGTGCAGCAACATTTCTATCATTATAGCACAGGGGCACTTATGAGGTGCCCAGGGACTGAACCCGGCCGGTCCATTACTGACACCGACGAGTTAGGCGTAATGCTGTCCCCTTAGCCCCGAGCATTAGGAGGGAAGCCACTACTACCAACTTTAAGTCTTTGGTTTGACCCGGCTTGGGTTTGAACCCACCACCTCCAGATCCGCAAGCCGGTGCTCTACCGCCTGAGCTATGAATAACTTTGATTTGTAAGATATGTAATATAGAAGCACAAATACTATAAAAAGTTGGCCTAAGCTTTTTTTGAACAAACTGTAGGTAGCACGATAAATCTTAAATGTATGTTTCATAATCTTTTCTATATTAGTGTGGTCAACTGTTATGATAAAATCATGATTTAAAAGTGTAACCAGTCAAATTTCTGCAATTTAAGAGCAAAATTTATCAAATTGCTGTGATTTGAGAGCACAGCAAACCTATTTGCTGCAAGAAAGTTTGACCACAACACAATTCTTGTTACTGAAAGGTAATCAAGCACTTAATATTTCACACTATTTTTTTGCAGGGGATGATAATATAGCCTTTTAAATGGACATCATACAGAATGGTATTTTAAAATCACATAGGAGAGATAGAAAGATTTTCTGTTGTGTGAAATATTAGATTTTCTCTATGCTGGTAGTGATATTCTGAAAGAAGCTCTAAGTAGAACCACGCACAAATTGCCACCGCACGGTAATTTATAACCTTGTGATACTTATCCACTTGTTGGTGGTTGATGGAAAACAAAGATGTATGGAAAACAAAATCAAACTTAAGTGATTACACTACAGTTCTTAATTGTAAATTGCAATATAAGATGTACCAGGAACATGAAATTTAGGATTTAATTTCATTTTACGACTATTTTACTAGGAAGAAAATGTGAGTGTGGTCTTTTGTTAAGAAGGGTATGAAACTTGCCACATTTCTTACAAGACATGCTATAATTACTAGTTGGTGTTAACTTTTATACTTCCTGAAGATTTCAACTCTTGAGTGGTAACAACATCTGATCATGATTACCATATCCCATTAACTACTACATCTGTTTGGAGGTGGTAGTCAAGACATTGAATCAGAAATAACAAAAATGTGAAGATAATTTTATTTTATTTGAAAAGTTAAAACTGCATGTTGATGACTAAAATTTGTGTGGGAAGTTGCCTTGTGTTGCCACAAACATGATTTCAGTGGTATGAATCCTAACCATGTTATTTGTCAAAGCCTGAATAATTTTTTCTAAGTAGGATGAGTGAAAATATCTACAAGAAAGATCACAGACATTTGACATTAAAGGCACTGACGACAGTATCTCTGTAAACAAGATGATTCTGGGAATCAGACTACATGTATCTGCTATTTTGCTTTATTCCTTGCTGTCTGCTATACATCTTTCTTTTTATTACTGGTGGCAGTGTAAACTCCAGCATACTCGGTTCGACAAACAATTATTTTATTGGTGTCCTACACATGTTTGAAAAGTGAACCATAACACCTCAATCGTCATTACAAACATGTATTTTCTGTCTGAGCCATGCTGCACAGTTAGCTATTTTTTTACTAAGAAAACCACATGACAACTTATTTTTTAGCTCATTCACATCATCCACTGTGATGTCAATGTCTATTTTTAGCGGTAATCCCATCTTCCTTATTTCTTCAGATTCAAAGGAATGAACATTTTAAGTGTTAATTTACAAGTTTTACTGCCCTAAAATTGAGATTCTGTTGAAAATTGTCAAAACTTAGACTGAAGCGTCTACTAAAATTACCCATAAATAACCCCAAACAGAAGTCAGATATTGTTACATATATATATAGATATATGCAAACTGTCGTATACCACCTTAAACCTAGATTTTTCGGTTGGTTTCATAGAAAAACACCACCCCAAACAGCTGTTAATTTGGGTAAATGACTGCTGCATTATTGTCCCCTTTTAAAATTTTATAAGAGGCTCTGCTTTTCTGGGCAGCACCAAAAATAGAGTAAGCTGAACTGGATCTACACTTTTTGCGCTCAATATTTCTATCGTGTTCCTTTTTGTGGAAATACATAACTTCCTTGACAATAAAACCACTAGTCTTGTCAGCAAAATTATGCCAAATATCCGAGATAAGAATCGGTAATACAGGCTAATAAGGTCCTTGAATTATAAGGCTGTATAAGCATGACTAACTGCATGTTGTGAGATAAGAATCAGTTCTAAAAGATATGTCAACCCTTCTTATGCTACATGGAGTAAATATTTAACAGCAATTCTGAAGTTATATTCTTGTATCAACATACAAAGGGACTGAGATAAACTGCTTGAGACTCTGCATGCAGCTAATAGTGAAGCTCCTTATCACAGAGCTCCCAGAAGGCAATATACTAATCTGGACCTACACTATGTGTCTTCACCCTAATAATACATACAAAGCAGGCTAAGAGTTAAGTTTGGTCCAATTACCATATACACCCAACCATATCTGGTACGAACAGAACATTACGAATAGTTATTACATGCATGGCCAACAAATGGTCAGGAACACTTAATTACACTCTTAGGCAATAATAGTGCAGGGCTAGAAATTTCTAGGTCAGTAGATCAGGGGGATATAACATAATGATAGCCAACAACAGTCATCCAAAGTCCCAATTTGATAAAATTATTAGTACATCAAAAGATCATAAGGGCATAACTGTACCATATATAAGTAAAATCTTAATAGTAAATGAAAATCATTTTCCTTCTTATTTTAACTGTAATGAACCTGTAACGTAATCATTTTTATACAGTGAAATTGTTGGGGTTTATTGATACAATCATGATTAACTAACAATTTACATAAATGGCATCAATGTTATATCTGTGGGCATTGTCAAGTGGTTATGTGCTTGCAGCATGTACTTGAGGCCTCAGGTTTGTGACCCAGAATGCTGCCTTTTTTGTTTTCTTTGCTTATTTCTATTTTTTTTTTAAATATAAAAATAATGATTTCATTACAGGATTTTATTTTATTCCATTTATTTTATGAAATAAAGATTATTTTGTCAGTTTGCTAATGTTTGAGAAAGGAAAAAAAAAATGAAATCATACTGGTGAACAGGACCTTAAAATACGGTCTCTCATAAGTCTAAAAATGGCAGAGAAATATTATTGAGGGCATTTTTGTGTGTGCTTTTGTCCCTAAAGGTGTTTTGGGCCAGACTATTCACTAACTAAGTAATTTAAGTAAGAATTGCTCAAGTCATAGATTTCAAACCACAATATCTTCATAACGTATTTTGCTACATGTCTGTATTTTTGCCTGACACTTTAACTTTCCTACTTTGCGCTTAAAATTGTGGCATGGGCATCATGACCTAGGCTAAAGAGTGCATGGTTGGTAAATATGGGTGTTGGTCTGTAATTATGGTGTTTACTTGTCAATATCATCGAAGAACATAACATTTTAACATCAAAATGTTGGAAGGAAAGTTAATTATATTCCATACATTTATATCATTGTCATGGCTTATTAGCAGTTAAGTCAAGTATAGTTTTGGATAAATTATTACAGTTTAATAAAATATAAGCCATAAGAGTTTCTGACCCATGGGGCAAAACATTTTACAAAAAGTATTGAATCATGGTGGAGGTGACAACAAAAAAAACGTATGCAGTTATAAAAACAACAAAGAAACAGTAAATTTGTATCCTTATTGATATTACAGAAAAAGAATGAACAAGCGATAGAGAGAAAAAGAAAAAGAACATTGTATATTAGCTCTTTTAGTTAACATTCAGGCATGTCTAAGACCAAGGGTAGAACATGTACCAATTGAGTTCCAAGGACACCACATGACATGCAGAGTTTAACTGTTCCAGCATGGGAATATTCCCACGCAGTTTGCCACAACAATATCTCTGCTATGATTGTTATCAGATGCTTCCTATTGCAGGTGATGAGGAACTATAGATCTGCCAGCCTGATATTTTAAGGTGATAGGTCATAAAAAGCCGATAAGGACTACCTGACATGGATCTACATGGCTTCACAATATCAAGTTATAACTAGATGATAAAGATCGGAATGAGCCAATCAGCTGGCTTCATTTCCTGGCAAGATGTAACCACTGATTGGCCAATCAAAATGTTCATAGTATTCCAAGATGAAAGCTTAGTTATTAGTGAATCTGAATAGCAGATCAGTGATAGTGGAGGGAGATAAGCTGCAGGGCATTATGGTGGGACAGAGAGGGAGGGTAGCACAAGTGTTTTACTTATGCTGAATATTATAACACTACCACTATTAGGTCATGTCATATGACCCACTTCTGATAAACTGCTGCCATAGCAAAACCAACAGTCTTTTGTAAACTTGATGACTGCTGCATATTCATGGCATTGTCCTTTGCGTTTAACTTTAAAAATGCTTATATTAGTAAAATTGTGTAGATCTGTGCAAATATTTTGTTTTCTAAATGAAAAAATGAAATGACCTTTCTGATTATCTTCATTTAAGGCAAACATTAGAAAGAAGTAACATTTATATTGTTCCAATTTAACTAGAGAAAAATATTTCTTTCAGTAGAGAAAAATCAGTAAGATGAAACAGAATAAAAATAAAATCAAAGCACTAAAGGTGTACAACAATTGTTGACATGTATGTTAAATGGGAAAACAAAATAAGAGTGAAAAAATGATCTAACTTTGGCTAAGTTAAGACATTAAATTTGCGGCATATTATCACACATGTGCATTGGGGGGAATTTAAATGTTAAATGTGTAACATTATTGATGATTTGATATGTTGACTACTGCGATTTAAATTAAACCATGGCAAAGGGTACACAAAGAATATTTGTGATAAAACACTTTGTAAAAAAAGTGATTTTGGAATAATGATATCATGTAACTTTAATTATAGCAAAACAAATGTATAGGCAGGTATGTACTATAAAACAAATGTCAAATGGAAAATAATGTGATATCTCAGTAGACTGCCTCAAATCCTTTAGGGTGTTTAACAGTTTTTGTATGTTGATACAAGCTATGGTGTGGTGACTACTTTTACAGTGCGAACGCTTTAAATATGAACCATGTGTTGTACTGCCACTGAACATGCAGAGTTTGGATCAGGGGTCTATAGTCGGTATACACTGCCACCTGGTGGGGCGGCTACCTCATGAATGGAAACACCAACAGGGGTAAACATGAAAACTCCAAAAGCAACAGTAAATAAAGAGTGTTGGTGAGAGGACAAACTCAACCTACAAACAATAGTACAATGTTACTTATCTCAAGGATTGGATGCCAAGCCTGTAAAGGCACGTGCATAGTAGCAAAAATTTAGTAATGTTGACTTAACCCTAATAGGTTATAAAAGCAATAAGTATCATATTTCGATTTTCCATCAGTTAAGGTATCTTTTGAAGCTAGCAACTGGAGAATGGTAGCATAGTTTTGACTCAAGTTATTCTTTCGAATCAAATATATCTATTTCTTATTCTATTCACATAGCTATTAATAGTAACTGTGTTCTTGACCATGACCTGAAAGGTCTCTAAAGCAATCCCTGACTGCGTCTTTTCATGAGGTAAATATACTGAACAAGTATGATATAATTATTCTCATCCTTGGTGATATAAAATGGAAGCAACTTCCCTGCCACATGTCCAACAGCCAAATATCAGTCATCATTCCAAAAACCCATTATCCACAAGCAACAAGAACCATAACATACACTAGGAACATGTATGTCAAGGCCAGGGGTTGAATCTTACTAATGTTCAGATAATGGAACTGATGTTATTTCTACTTTAAAAACAGGGACAGTAATATAATATTCAGGCAGAATTGCACCATTTAATGATAGTACCGTTTTATCGAAACTAATCTACAATGACAGCAAACAAGTACATTTCATATTAAGATATACAATGTACTTATATTAAAAGAAAAGTTGCAGTTACATAATAATTAAATTATAGATATGTTAATGAAAGGGACAACTAGACCTGGTAGCATAATCGGTAGAGCATCTGCTCCAGATACGAAAGGACCCTAGTTTGATCCCAGGCCACGATATACCAAAGTCATTACAAATGGTAGTGGTATAGCTCCCTTGCTGACGCTCAAGCAAATATAAGAGTAGTTCCACGAATGCTTGGCCCACTGTTAGGACAATGTGACTGGCTGTGGAATCAATGCAGGTGTTCACGGCATGCTATACACAGTGAAGGCAGCACTATATCTGCTTCAAGAGAACATGATCTCCAACAATAAAAATGATAACTCAAATACTGTTGGTGGAACGATAAACCCAATAAACAAAGAAAGGGACGAAAGGTTAACATGAAAACCAAAAGTATCCATTCATGTGATGTATAAATATATAGTGGCATACATAGTCACTTTATATATTGTCATTACAGCTTGCTTACAACACAGATGGTTTATAACAACCCAAGTGACTTTTGATGCAGTCAGCTAATTTGGCCATGTGACTTTTAAGTTATCAGCAGTTTGGCTGTGAGTGGGGGAGGAAGGAATGTGGTAACAAGGGCTGCCATTATGTAACTGACCTCCTCACTTGTTTGCACCATCAGGAGGGCTCCAGCCATGGCACAGGACAGTGATTGGACAATGCTACACATTATGCTATGGCATAAATGTATACAATGCTGTATTTGTATTAAGTAATTAACATGTATAACATGTAAGCATAATGATATAATTGAATTATACTGTTGGATACTCATCATGTAAGTCCTGGCCAATCAATGTAACAGTAAATTTGAGCCTTTGAGACAGAATCTTTAGACTTGATAGGGCTGGTGATAGAATGCTACAAGACAGATAAATGCATTTTTTTCTGACAAAGTACATGGAACAAACTTGAAAATTTTCCACAGGAGCCTGACTGGCTTTTTTTATATATTGGACAAACACACATTTGGTCATATTGGTGATGTCCATTATTATTAGTGGAGGAAAACACCTTAACAAGTGTCTGACCAGGATCACAGGTCAGATAGAACACCTCCCCATGATCCAACCCATGCAGCAAGGGCCTGAGAAGTTACAAGTCTGTGACACCAACAACTCAGCCATGGGCACCCCACAGACTCGTAAGGTGACAACTTTTTTATAAGTGTACTGTTAACACTGACACATTTTCTTTAGAGAAGTGCAACCAAAGTGCAGGCACCCACATACAGGCACAATTCGAGACATCCTATTGTAGCACTGGGGCCTCAGCTGACACTGTGATGTAGTGTGTATTTTTGGTCCTTTGTCATAGGGATAATCAGCATCATTAGACCAGGAATGCATTCTACATGACACAATGGTTTATTCAGCTAGCACAGGAAGGACGTGCCACACATACTTAACATACATGCTCTCTTTCTGGGACATCACAGCCATCATGCAACTCAGCTATAGTGACATAACCCACATGGTTTTCTATAACAGTATGTATAGGGCTGGGCTTATCAGTGAGGCAAATTTTATTCTATTTTGGTCTATTATTATATTGTTTCCAACAATAAAACTGTTTTGAGTGTAAGTTTAGTCCTCTAAACTCTGTTGCTGCAAGCCAAGAACAGGGCATGTAAGGCCGGGCTTATCAGTTAAGCTATTTAATCATTAGCATGCTACATTTATTAACAATTATATGCATAAAATCCACAGTATTTGCTTACAACTATAAGCAAAGGTAACAAGGCATTTGGTACAGACTCAGCAGTAAATAGTGCACATCCTGATCAGACAGCTCCCAATCAGGACAAGCTGATCTGGATCTACACTGTTTGCCTAATTGTTTCAGAATGAGTGCTGTTAAGCAACAAAAATAAATATAAACCAAAGTTAATTTTTTGTTTTTGTTTTTTACTTAAGATATGTAATACACTGTATCTACTATACCTACTTAAAAGATTGAGTATACAATTTACCTGCTTAGGGTTTCTGCTTTATAAATTCACTGCTTTTTTATGTGGTTGTCAATACTATCTTCTAAACTGTATTTTTACAAATTAATCAACAAGGAGTAAGTACATAAATTGAAAGAATAATTTACAGGTAACACTTAAAATAACTTGCCTAAAAATCTACAAATTTTTTATGTCTACCCTGAAGTGGGAAATTGCATAATTCATTATTTTGAATTTAAACCTAGGATATTAAGTTACCGTATCAACAGGAAATGCAAAACAAATACAACAGACCTCAAAAAGAAAGGATGGGACTTGTGCTTTGCTACAAAGTATATTTATGTAACCCTTTGACAAATAAAAACAGAAAAGAAAAATAAAAAAGGCACATTTTCACGAACAAAGAAATTACAAAAAGGAGTTGTCATGTTAGAAATTAGGAAGAAGGAAATTTATACTTCAATTTCCTTTAAACTCTATGTAACATAAATCTACATACTAAATCCTTTGACAAGCCATTTAATAAAAATATATCTACATGGTAAACAAAATTGTGATAAGAAAGGATGACCCCATAATGAATTAGGAAGAAGGAAATTTATTGCATAATTTGAAGTAATCACGATTGCTAGGCCAACTGAACAAAGAGATGAAATTGAGTGAATTTAAGCTATACTAAAAAACTCATAATATAAATGATGCATGCTTTTAATTAAAATTCATTAAAGCCTTATAAAGCTGTGCTTACATTATACTGTCTTAAACCCTTTAGTGATCAATCAACCAAGTGTTTTGATGCTTTTCAGCAACATATTCTGTATTTATTTACTTTTTGGTCAAAGGGAGACTACTCTGACATTATGCACAATTAAATCCCCAAACCTTATTTACTCTCAAATAAACAGACCATGGAAGCATGATGAAAATATGCATATTTTCTATTCAGATATGTAACAGAAAAAAAGTCTCAAAATTAATAAAAAAACAATGCATTGTCTGTCTGTTTTATATGGAAAACAGATGGTTAAAATCTTAATAAAACCCCAACTTCTGATGCAAGGGAAGTAACCTTTCTCCAAAATCCAAGTAAACTGCCAACAGCTTTCTGTAAATAGCAGCTAATGATGCTCATGGGGACTAAGCAGCAAGTGACTCCAATCAAATAAAAGGTACAGAGTTTGGTAAAAGATCGTAACTCCTGCTACTAAAATTATTGTTGCCAATGGTAATGTGCACAAAAATGTTGCAACATAAATAATAAAATCAAGGCTTATTTCAGAAGAAATAAAAACAACACTTAAACATAGTAAGCAGAGCTTTGTCAATTTTATTTCAACCCTCTTAATAAACACACACTATCAAAAATTAAACAGAACATTGTTAATTAAATTCCTACCTGAAAGACCATCTGCCTCAACTGAGATGTGACCATTGTTGTCGATGGAGATGTTCTGCCCATCCACCTGTATTTGGTGGCCATCCAGTGAATAGTTGCTGGGAATCTGTATTGTAGCATGTGTGGTGCCACCATTACTTGTGGCTATAGACAGTGCTTGCTCAATCATGAACATGTCACACTGCTTTGACTTATGCTCCTGAAAATTAAAATGGATGTTTGTTTGTTTATTGGGTTTACCGTCCCACCAACAGTATTTCAGTTATCTGGAGACGGTGTCCATTTGAAGCAGATATAGTGCTGCCTTCACTGTGTAAAGCATGCCGTGAACACCTGGCATGATACCACACCCAGTCACATTATCCTGACACCGGGTCAACCAGTCGTGGAACTACCTTAATATTTGCTTGAGCGTTAGCAAGGGAGCTATACCACTACCATTTTTAACGACTTTGGTATGTCGCGGCCCGGGATCGAACCCAGGGCCTCCGGTACCTGGAGCCGACGCTCTACTGATTGCGCTACCAGGTCCGGTAAAAATGGATGTATTTGAATCAATAATTACATATTATGAATATGGATGGTGCCAGCATTACTGCTATTGATAGACAGACTATAATGAACAAATAATGTAAATTACATTAACTCATACAGTCATGTTAAAGTAAAACTATGTAATATTAAGTTTCCATCATTACTTATGTCATACTGGTCATACTTGTACTGTTACACTGTGCATTAAAGTGGGCATATCAAAGAGTGAAAAATAACATTTCGAAACTATACCTGTTTCTGCCATTCTGCTGTTAATTCACACTTGGAGAATATTTTCTGTTAAAACAGCTTTAACCTAAATGCTCAAATTTAACATCAGAATACTTTTCACCATTAATAGGTCATACTTAGTGGATAAATTTGATCTTTTTTGAGCTGGTTTTTTTTTGCTGTCTATAAATCCAGAAATGAATGGGTAAAGCTTTTTTAAAATAAAAATAAGTACCAAGTACATCTGTTCACAATAATTTCTGAAGATTTGCTCTTTTTATCTTTTGGTGTTTTCAACTTGGTTATGTTTTGGACTGCATTGTTTATTCATTTTTTTGTCATATCCAATACAAATACAAACGATTGACTGCTAATACCTACCTCCAGTACAAGCTTGATCTGTGTGGCTAAATAATTTAATTTACGTAATGTCCAATACATAGACAAACAAATGACTGTTAATACCCCCCTTGAGTACAAATTTGATCTGTGAAGCTAAATTATTTACTTTTAGTTATATCCAATACATAGACAAATGAATGACTGTTAATACCTACTTTGAGTACAAGTTTGACCTGGGTGGCAAAAATTATTTATTTTACGTTAAGTCCAGAACATATACAAATGGGTAACTATTGATACTAACCCTGAGTACAAGCTCGGACTTGAAAGCCGAGCCACATTTATCACAGATGAATGTCTTAGAGTCAGTGTGCTTCCTCTCAATGTGTTTGCGTATATCGGTGAATGTATAACCATAGAAGTCACAAACTCCACACTTGTAATCTCGCTGGCCACTGTGTCTGTGAATAAAAAAGCAGATGATAGCTAAAAACTTATTATTTAAATCAAGAAATTGTCTTTTTTTTTACCTCTTAAGCACTATGTCTTGATCTGGCATAGAAATAGTGTAGATCCTAATCAGCAGTATATAAACTGATAACCCTTTTAATGGACAATATATTAGAACAAGAGGCCATGATGGCCCTTAATTGCTCACCTGAGGACACAGGCTTTAAGTAGGCTCAAATCTGGCATCAAGTAATTAAGAGTTTTTTTTTACTTTAGAAATCTTTGGTGAAGATTGGACCATTAGTGTGGCCACTGGATTGATAACATTTTCTGGAATTTTACCTAGTAACCTACTGAATCCACATGACCCACTCCAAAACATATGTAAGATTTCATACTGGCAAACATTCTGGCCAAGTTTGGCGAAGATTGGGCCATCGATGAGGCCTCTAAATGTTTTCACAAAGTTTTTCCTAAAATTTGACATAGTGACCCACTTTTTTTGACCCCACATGACCCAATAATGACCTTGTCCAAGATTTTATGCAGACAAACATTCTGACCAAGTTTGGTGAAGATTGGGCTACAAATGACTGTGGTTTCTAGTGTGTTCACAAGTTTTTTTCTAAGATTTGACCTAGTGACCTACTTATTGAC
The DNA here is from genome assembly GCA_007844125.1 of Sinonovacula constricta. Taxonomy (NCBI): domain Eukaryota; kingdom Metazoa; phylum Mollusca; class Bivalvia; order Cardiida; family Solecurtidae; genus Sinonovacula; species Sinonovacula constricta. The sequence continues at coordinate 52,262,257 of CM017556.1, read as the reverse complement.
ACCATGTGACCTAGTTACGAACTCATCCAAGATTTCATGCAAACAAACATTCTGACCAAGTTTGGTGAAAATTGGGCTATAAATGTGGTCTCTAGTGTGTTCACAAGTTTTTGCTAAAATTTAACCTAGTGACCTACTTTTTAACCCCATGTGACCCAATAATGAACTCATCCAAGATTTCATGCAGACGAACAATCTGATCAAGTTAGGTGAAGATTGGGCTATAAATGGGGTATCTAGTGTGTTCACAAGTGTTTCCTAAGTTTGATGAAGATTGGCCTCTAGCGTGTTCACAAGCTTAAATGTTGGTGACGGACAATGGACAATGCGGTATTAGAAAAGCTCAGCTTATGTGAGATAATAAATCATAATGAGCACACATATATTTAATGATGCAAATGAAAAAAGGAAATCCTCAAGCTTACTGTGGATGCATATTGATAAGAGCAAAGGAAATGTAATAATTAACAATATTCATGTCAATTTTTGATAACAGAAAACAGACAATTGTCTTTATGAATTATATACAAATCAATATGCATGCTTAATAACTATTTCCTTGCTTGATCATGCACAACATCTATAAAAGTAAAACATTATTGTGTTATCATACTTTATTTTGGCTTCAAACTGTTTTATGTTAAAAGATGAAGTGAAAAACACTTGTGATATATGTAGATCATCAGTTTGTGACTGAAGATTTATGACTTTTATAAAATTAAGCGGAAACTGCAAAGAAGTCATTTTGTGCTGATTTTAATTATCTGCTGACAGGAATTGTGTCATCTGCAATAAGCATTTGAAGTGTTGTTTTTTTCATCTTACTACTTATTGTTTTAATTTAAATATCATTTACCTTTATCCAACATTATATTACTATCAAACGAAAATATGCTCAAATAAGTATTAATAATAATGTACTAAAATTGTTTTAACTGATTTTGTGACAGATTTGCTTTTTTAACATAAAATTGAATTAAATTTAGTTTTGGGTTGAAATAACAACAAGTTAATAAGTTTAAGGTATAAATCAAATGGATTTAGCCATAAAATGAGCAATGTTTGCACTTTTTCATGCTTTCATTTGCTCCAACTGCAAATTGTATTTATTCTTAGCAATCCTGTGACTAGGCACTAGATAGCCAAGGTATTCTGCTGAAGTTCTAGAAGTCAATCAATCACAGTGCAAGTCAGAAACTGCCATATCCATGATGTTGAGAGAATTGAAGGTGTGTCAACTAAAGTAACAATGCTGTGCAAAAAAGATCAACTAGCAAACATATATCCTTGAATGTTCGCCATCCCGAACTTTGCTTTCATTTCCAATTGTAACAACATAATTAACAACATAAAACAAGGACTGATTTACCACATAATGATGGCTGGTAAATTTATATAATAGTTCTCCAGAGGAATTTTGACTGAATTTTGCCAGTCCTGCAGATATTTGTTGTATGGCAATTCAACCGGTCAATGAAATTAACACATCCTATCGACCAAAATGATTAAATTAATAAGAGTGGACATGAGATTTGTTATAAATATTATAAAGTTTGTTGCCCAACGGGCAAGTGTTTTTTTCTTCTGGATCTGAACAGTGAGTTCAGAAAGACACTAACTGGATGTTGTGCAGATGGCGCTTCCAATTAGAAATAACAAAGAAAAATACTTAAAAAAAAAGATCTTATTGCTGTTATTTCTGAAACCAAACTTTGGGCATGTAAAATTTGTTTGGAGCCATTGAATCTCCATATGTTATTGTAGCATGTAATTATTGGATATTAATTTAGAAGACCGTTTGATTATATCACCTTTTCAGCTTTTGCAATCTTACTGACAACTGTACAAACACAGGCCAGATGCTTTTAAAATGTACACAAATAGTGGCAGGTACCATTTCTTTACATAATTCAATAATTTTAACAAAGTTTTTTTTCTGTTACATATTTAGTAGAGGAATCTTTCAATGAAACATGCCATTTTTCCAAATGTACAAATGAGATGCCAGATTTTCATTCAGACATTGTCCTCTCAAAATAAGGAATTCATGCCAAAACACCTTAACTTCCAGACAAATTCACAATACACATGCAGGCATATTGCACTAATCCCTCTTATAGAGGTACCATATGAGATATGTCTCTGATGTTTTGTGTTTTAAAACCCCTCATGTGCTGGAAGATGAATGGAGAGACTGGTGATACTGCAGCCATTGCACATAGCCCTGATAGGGTCCAGATACCTATCATATAAACATCCAGTAAACACAAGCCTCCCAAAGTCTACCACCCACTCAATCCTGAACTAGATCTTTTTGCCCTATTTTTTCTCTTAGTGGAAACAGACATGCCCACGATTCTCATAAATTATGCAATGAGGTTAAAAAAATAAAAAAGAGTAATTCAGGTAAGATTATGTGACTACAAAAAAATAGCATGTTGAAATATGACACAAGCAAAATCTTAGTATTATAGGTCTTATTCCTACATAAAGTTATAATAGAGCAAAAAAATGTGATAACATGTTTTGACATATGTCAATGTTTAAATTATAAATGATAATAGAGAACAATACTGTTAAAATAGAAGTGATTAATTGCCAGCAAAAGTCTTGCAAAGTAAAGTTCAATGAATTACATGTGATGAGGGAATTTTGTTTATTGGGTTGATGGTCCAACAACAATTTTTTTCAATGACGTCCTCTTTTTCAATGACATCCTGTTAAAGCCAATATAGCGCTACCTTTACAGTGAATAGCATGCCATAAACATCTTGCATGATCCCATACCCAGTTTTTACTAGTTTGGTATGTCACAGCCTAAGTTTGAAACCCAGGGCCACCTGCACCTGAAGATGACCCTCCATCGAATGTGCTATTAGGGTTAGTGATTCATATGCTGTAAGCACATTCTGTTAAGACAGCTCCCAGAAGGAACTGGCTGATCTGGATCTTCATAATTTGCCTAAGTCTTAGGAATTTAGACTTGACAGAGTTATAAACATGAAACAGACCATATCTACCTTTTCAGATGGAGTTCTTTGTTCTTGACATGTCTGAAGGCCTTCCCACAAACCTCACAGACATGTTTGGGTTCCTCATGTATTAGAAGATGCTTCGAGATGTCTGACCTTTCACAGCCCCTGCAGGTCAAAAAAGTAACAACAAGCTGTTAGTACATGCAAGAATATGCATGTCAAATATATATATTTTTTCAATAATTAGTGACTTTAACCTTAAAAACCTTAAAAGATATCTCATATTTTTTGTTTTACATAAGGAACTATGTACTAAAACAACAGTACAACCAAATATCAATCATCATTTTATAAACTATTCTCCACTTGCAGAAATATTCTTGTTCTGACATCAGTATCTATTTTAAGCAGAAACCTCCTTTATTTTTATCTATAGATCTGGGATGAATGAACAATAAGTGATCTTTTCACAATTCGTACTGTCAAATAAGAGTGGTTGTGTTCAAAATAAAATCTTTATTTACACTACAGCATAAGTTTATGCATAAATTATGTCAAATAACTCCCCAAAAGGGGTCAGGTTTTGTTAACTGTTTTTAACACAGACAAACTGTTGGATACAACCTTTAAGGGGCACCCATGGTTGAGAGGTTAGAGTGATAGATGTATAACTACACAGGTTTGGTTCCTCAGCAACATGGATTTTAGTCTTTATTAAAAAAACAGGGGCAACATTTTTAAGAGAGGTCTTTCAGCACTGCAGAGGTGGCTTAACAGCTGTGTGGGCTCTCCTCCCATCAGAAATACCGGTAGCTAGATGATGCTTCCTTAACAACTGTGTGGGCTCTCCTCCCATCAGAAATACCGGTAGCTAGATGATGCTTCCTTAACAACTGTGTGGGCTCTCCTCCCATCAGAAATACCGGTAGCTAGATGATGCTTATAACCATAATTGTATCACTTTGACTTTTATTAATAAACAAACATTTCACTAACTCACAATTATAAACACTCGCTCACCTGTAAGTACAGTGAGGACATTTAAAGGGTTTCTCTGGATCATGGATTCTCAGATGTCGTTTGAGGTGGGCCTTTCTGGTGAACTTCTTTGTACAGATGGTACATTCAAACAGTACCTCTGCAGGGAGGTGCACCATCTTGATATGCATCTTTAGCACATACTGATCCTACAGGGCAAAACAAAGGGGACAATATGTTTATTTGTTTGTTTTTTCCATCTTCATGATACATAAATATATTATTTTATTAATTATTAAAATACAACCTTCTATGACAGAGCTCAAACCTTATTTGGTATCTTAAGCAGGCACTGGTTTTTATTGGCAATGCACAGAAGGTAGTGGTTATTCCTCATTTTTTCCTGTCACTGCATAGCAGGCAGCAGTTTATCATCATTTTTTTTTCCTATCACAGCACAGCAGGTAGCAGTTTATGCTAATTCTTTTCATGTCACTGTGTACAAGGTAGGAGTTGAACCTCTTTGTGTGTGTGTGTGTGTGTGTGTCACAGCATAGCATGTTGTAGTTTATTTCTCTGGAGACCATGTTTACAAAACACAGTTAACAAGCTATGTGGTGTATTACTATACTGGTCATTTCTGCCATAATTGGAACTGTTATATGCTTAATATTGTTACCATATTAACAAAGCATGTTTTGAAAAGAGTCACATCATAAAATGTGCATGGAGCCGACAGTATCATGTCATGCCTATCAATTGGGACATACATGGACATTATAAATGGAGAGCTTCTTTTGTAATAGCCAAGATTAACCAGATATTAAGGATTTAACAACATTGACAGACTAGAGTGACAGTAAACAAAAAGTTTAATAATTTAAGTAAAAAAATAACTTGTAGAGGCAAAGTTTCTTGGTTGAAACATTCAAAATGCAAAGTTTAATTAGACTGTTTGTGTACTGTTTTACTTATGTAAATATTAACAAATTTCCACAAACAGAATATGCATTGGTAATTTACAACTAATAAAACTGAAAATATGTTTTAGTTTAATTGGACAGTTTCCAAGAAATGGTGACATAATAAAAAATCAATGCTCACACATATATACATATAGGTACATTACAGTGTTTTAGTAAGTTTACGTGATGATGAATTTGTTTAGCTAATCCTTGCTTTTACTTTTTGGTATATTGTGATAATACTTGGTTTTGGTGTGAACAAATTAGAAAATGTATTTGATTAGCATATTTTTGTTATCATCTCTCCAGCATACCTTGTAGACCTTCCCGCAGACATCACACTTGCAGCCATCTTGCGTGTGTCTCATCATGTGACGTTTGATGACATATGCATGTTCAGCCGTGTAGTCACAAACAGTACAGATGCATCGTGGGTGGGATAACTGGAAGATATTGATGGTATTACTCACACATAATGCATGTTTCATTTGGTTAGGAATTATTTGCATTCTAGTGGTTTGAATTAAATGTCACACATTGTGATTTTCTTTATATGGTAATATTAGAATTATATATATTTGCACAATTAGTCACACAGCTCTGCATGTTGTTGTTTTTTTGTCTGGCAATAATTGCATCAAAGCTTGCATAAAACATCACACTGTACAAGTTAAATTACACAGATAATAACAGATTTGCACAATTATGCACACATCTTAGACATTTCATTAAGTCTTTGCTGTATTTGCTTTACGAAGAGGTGCTAAAAAAACTTTCAAGATCCGGTCATTAGTCATCATTTTAAAATAAGCATTTTGTGTCACTCACAACACTATCATAAGCTATCATGCAACAACAAAATGTCATTTCTATCATGCAACAACAAAATGTCATTTCTATCATGCAACAACAAAATGTCATTTCTATCATGCAACAACAAAATGTCATTTCTATCATGCGACAACAAAATGTCATTTCTATCATGCAACAACAAAATGTCATTGGGCCTTGCATAATCTGCAATTCACTGATTTGCATAAATCAACAGTCACCTTGAAATGTTTGATGACTTCCTCCTTGGTGAATGCAGTGAAGGCACAGCACTTGCATTTTTCCACGCTGTCTGAGTGGGTGACTATATGGGCCTGGTACTGCTGCTCATAGTACGCCTGGAAGCCACACTTAGAACACTTGAACTTGCTCAGATGGTTGTCATCCGCCTTCAGACCTGCAACACGTCAAGAGGAGAGTCCCCTTAGTGTATTTTCTAAGATGTTAGTCACATGGAAAAAACCATATGACATAAGCTGTTACAGTACAGCACGTTCGGAATTTCTAGAGCTTGATTGTATGATGTAAGCTTGATAGAACTTGCAGGCAAAAATCAAACCTTAACTTGTATCTGCACCAACATTTTCTAAGTTAAACCTGGAACTATCAATCTAAAAATACATCAGTAGATATGATAACTTGGAAGTTAACTATGATATGTGGGCATCAGTGGTCTAGTAGTCAAGGATCAGGATTGGAGAACCCTGGTTTGAACACTCATACCCACCTTGTGATCTAAGTCTTGGAGCCAGACCATTTACCTGAGTACTGGTGTTACACTGAAAGAGGGCAGTCAGGAGGGATTAATATAAGTTAAAGGAACTTGTTTCCCAATCGACTATGACTAAATAGATTTAATAACATCTGAAATTTATTCTAATACAATGATGCACTGGTTATTGAGCTCATTGTACTTGCTTGCAAAACTTCACCTTAAAGAGATGCATGTGTGGGAGGAATATTTCTCCTTATAAAAAGAATGGTTGAACTTAAAAAATGCATAGTCCATGGTTAGTATTCATGAAGAATCTTAATTCTTTTTCTGATTTGAACTAAGATACTTTATAAAATCTAACATTATTTCTTAATATATAAAATTTTTCTTACATTATTCCACCACATTTCATCTATTGCAGCCAGAGTTTACAATTTACAAGGAGCAGAACACTACTGATTGTGCTACCAGGTCAGGTCATAAAAGCCTTAATCTTCATGGTTTTAGTGTCCAAAGTTTTAGAAAACACTTTATAAATTAAGCTTTTATACTGAGAAACTATTACATGTTGTCAACATAAATATTTAAAGGCAAATTAAAGCATAAATAGTTTCAATATTATATGCAAATAAAATATTGACAACTGTAGTAACAAAAGCAATGCATTAAACAGTAACTATCTTAATACAATCTGCTAGTAAGAATTAAAGAAGTGTTGTTTTTTTCCAGTAATCTAAATATAAAACTTAATGAATAATATTATTAATTATGCACTATGAAACAAAATAACATGTGATTTTTTTTTGCATGTTATTAATTAGTAAAAAAAAAAATTTAAAAAATCAGTAATACATGTATGTGTATATGTAATTAGTACATGCTTATGTAACACTGAAACATGACAATGGAAGGAAGTAAAGATTAATGATAATTAACCAACTATGAGTCAATTAATTCTGAAGTTCATAGGAAGTGAACTTGTTTCAGGACTAGTCAAATTTTATATATTACATAATTCAAGTACACATATGGCTTTATCATGACTGTTACAGTTTTGTCAAGATAAAAAAACAACTATGGTACCTTTCAACTATCAATGATTAGATGTATGAGACTATTTCTAAGTCTGATACCAAAAACATATATAAAAAGGAGATAAATCAAGAATGCTAAATGCAATTTGGATAAAAATTTGATATGTTTGTTACTTTAATAAAAAAAATACTGTTTTACAAAAACACATCAAGACAAGATATGAATGTTAATTTTAATGGGTTTTAAAAATCAATCTGATCATCATAATTGGATTAAATTATGTATTTTACAGTGCAATATTTATTATTATTACTGTTATTATTATAAAAAATATTATTATTATTATTAACCTCATGTGATTCTCCATTGTTAAATTTCCATATACACTGTGGGTATTTTTTAATATTGCCCTTTTCCATACTGAAAAATCCCTGTGACATAATTGATTTGCCCTCACATAAAAAAAGTACTGTCATTATATTTGCCATCATCATGGCAAAATGCCCTATGAAAATCGGTTTTGACTTTATGTGCTTCTTAAAATCAAACTTTTGGGTGTTTTCTGACATTTAAGTCAATAAGTACTTATACAAACTGAAAGTGTTACAAGCTTCCACAGAATCAGACACTATCAGATAAAATAATCAAAACAGGGTTATATGGCTCGACTGATTCACTGTAACACAGATTTGTTATTGTTTACCATTTTTCTTGTTTTCTATAATAAAATAAATATCTCATCACTTGGATGCTTATGGCTGGTATTGTCAACCCTTGAAGTGGTAATGTTGACAGTCTCATGTTGACAATGAAGTTTGATGCCTTTTCGTGTCAGGTTACGCTATATGTTGTTTTCTTAATGCAACTTACTCATTTATTAACAGTTTTATGTCATGTATCCTACAGTAAATCGAAAAGCCCATTTTTCAGCTGACTTATATAAAGGGGTAAGGATACTTACAGTACTTAAGCCTACATGCAATATAACACTTCTTTAAAGTATTAACAATACAGTATTTTATTGAAAATATATATTTGCATCTGGAACTAGATATACCCTGTAGATCAGAAGCTTTGCCCTCCTGTGCCCCTAGATTCTTCTAGATCTTTCTTGAATTATAACCATCTGCTGCAAGTGCATTCTGGGATATTCCCAGCAGCCACTTCCTGTCTGCTATGATTCATTGAGAAATTGCAGCAACTTCTGTAGGTTAGATAACACTATAATAAGTTTGTATTTTATCTTGTAGTAGATTCAGAAAATAAATTACACTATGACCCAGAAAAGAATGAACACCACAGCCATATATGGCCGGACAGAGCAATTAGCTTTCCCCAAAAATGTAAGAATATTACAAAATTCTATAAATGTGCAGAATTGTTTTCACCTCAATTTACAACATACATCTTATTTTTCGCAAGGCACATCCGCTTAATTTTGATAAAACAGGCATTTTAAAACTGGATCAGTCCATTATTTGGCATAACAATGCCATCTTTTTGCATTATCTTATTCCAAAGTCTTTCAGCTAATTCAACAAAATGATAAGAATCATCTTCAGTGTAAGATTTAAAGTAACAGAACTTACTTTCAAATATAAAAAAAATTACAATGTCACAGGTTCTAATTCTACTGCACATTTATGCCTACCTCCCAATATATAGTTATCCCAGAGGTAGATACAGGTGGTCAATTTCAGTTTCTTCATCAAATTGAGACAAACTGTATATTAACCATATGCTACATTTTGGTGTTAAAACATATTGCAAGAAACACAGCAGCAAGTATATCAGATCCTGATTAGACAGCTCTAAGCTGGAATGTGCAAATCTTGATCCACACTCAGAGTTTACTGTGGCTGGTTTAATTAGTGTTCGTCCTTTTTTGTCATGGTATTCATTAAGGCTTCAGATTTTTGTATATCTTTTAAATTGCATTTTTCATATTCAGCATTTTTCATTTTCAGCTTTTTTCAACTGACCATTTACTTGTTTGAGTATTTTTTTTCTTTTCAAGAATTGTCTGTTTTGTATCCAGCTTTTATAACTGACAATTTTACTATTCCTTCTTAAGATACAAAATTACAATACTGTTTCGAACTTTTATATTTCCTCCAAAAACCAGGTTTTTTTAAGTTTTGCAAAGCTTAGTAACTTCTTAGCCTGCTGAGGCTTTATTTTGTCAGGGGAAGTTCACTCACTGAAAAAAGTAAGCCAAACTATAATGTGATGTCAGGAATGTGTTAACAAAGGTTCATCATGCTCTGAGACCATCTTGACATCAGCTGTTTAGCTCTTAACCTGCCAGGAACAAATTGATCTAGTTTAGGAAAAGAGTGCAGATCCAGAGCAACCAGTTCTTGCTGAGAAATATCTGATCGGAATCTGTAATATTTGCTGTCAAATCTGGAGTATGCTCTGCCAACAATGCATGTATTTAAAAGCCATTAACTGAGAATTTACTATGGTTTAATAAGAGAAGTAGCGGACAGAGGGTTTATATCGTAGACTGTTGGGCCTCATGACAGTCCATCAAGGCACTTCCTGTGGAAACTTGCCCCATTCAGCTTACGGAGTCTGTGGTGCCATTTGGTAAAACACTTCCCTGTTTATTTTATATATATACAACATACATTCATCTTCATTATGCAGGGGTGAGGGGAGGGGTTGGAAGACAGTGGTAGGTAACATAATGAATGAAATGACGAGAGGCGCTAGATAATATTATGGGGACCCAGTTTATTCCCTAACAAAATAGCCTTTGGCATTTATAAAAAAAAAACAACATCATGCGGAAGTAAATATCTCTATATTTATATTTTCGGAAGATTGCACAGACACAATTATGATTATATTGGCGATGTCAAGCTATTTATTGGCAGAGATAGCTGCCAGAAAAATATATGGGTAAAACCACTAGTGTAGTCATTAGGCCAGCTGGAAGATGTTCTCAATGTAAGTAAATGTTGTATGGAAAGATATTCTTGGAAACTGGTTTATCTAGGTCACCATTATTGGCATAATATTGATGTATTTGTGGCTAGCAGACCAATAGCTGGTACCTCACACAAAAAAATTTTTGATGAGTTTACAATATTTATAAATAATAACATAAATATAAATATACTTCGAGTTTTATAGACATGTTTTTTTATAAAATTGCAGCAGGACCACTGTGTCCTGAGTTAATTAAAAATAAAAGCCCAGGGTAGAACAACACATGGTCTGCAAGCCAGCTACAGAGCTCTCTCACAAAAACATTTAGGATAAGTGGCCAAGGTTATGACAAATGGAGCAGAGGTTGAGATTCAGGTTATTGGCAAATATCAGGATCTGAATTTATTAAATTAAGAGTAAAAGTATGAAATCTTTCTTTATTATATATATAATTTGTCAAATTAGTCAGTTCAACAAATGACAAATCTAAAACAATTGTAATAACAGATAAAGTGTAATTAATGTTTCATCCATCAAAAAAAAAAATTACAAGAGGAATGTCCTTTTTTCAAGTTTTTACACAAGACCATCTTTTACCTATCAGTGCATGCTAGCAGCAATTTATTTATGGGAACAGAGAAAGGCAACTGGTTGATGGGCCAAACAGTGACATTGATGAAGTGGCTTTCTTCATCAAACAAGAAGTCAGTTCCAGAAAGGCATGGGCCTGGGTAGCCTTCATAATCAGCTGATCTGGTGCTATTTTTTCCAGTGAGATGAAATGTAATGGGATACAAGTATGTCAAGAATACAAAGAACAGGAAACATGGATCAAGTCATAATTCAGGAAGAAGGACTTGTCAGTATGGGATCTCTTAAGTCTCTAATGATATGAAATGTTGTCAAATTATGAAGCCAGTGGTTTGTACAGAAGCCTAATAAACTCTTGTGACAGGTTGTTTACCCAGGTCCTGCTACATTAGAAGTATATAACCAGTTCTAATTATCAGATACTTAAAACTAAATCCTAAGGTAACAAGGCATTGTAACTGATATAGACTTGGCAGCAAAAAGGTGTACATCCTGATAGCAATAACAATCTATGGTAACCAGTTAAAGTTGTAATGTTTTTGTATTTTCAAGGCACACCGATACTTGATAGGTCATAGTGCGTTGAATATGATAAGGTCTTTGTAAATAAAATATTACCAGGTAAAAATTAAAATACAAAAGGGAAAATATAAAAATATATAGGGTTAAAAAGAAAATTAAGTATTTTAATTGATGCAAATTATGAATTTGTGCTTGACTAAGGGATCTGCTGGCTGCATCTTCACAGAGAGCGCGGAGAAAACATCTTACAAGAAGACTACAGCTGCCCCGAATGTAATTTGTCAAAGATAGTAGATGGCAGGCCAGTTGCTGGAAGCTTTAATGGTTCCCAGCCTGAGAAGTGACCCATTACAATGTAACAGGACCTCAAAGATATGCTTTGAGAACACTGACCATTTGGCCAAAGCCAACAATTAACCAATTTTCTGTATGCCAAATTAAGCTATTACCACAATCCTGTTGCAAACAGTTAGAAACTTGAAAATAGTCATTTGAAGGCTGAAATTTTTATCAGAAAATCGGGTAAGAATATTTCCCATTGCAAAGTTTCAGGATCAATATTTTTTATTAAAACATTTACATCAAGTAATTATATATTAATGAAAACAAAACAAGGATCTACGAAGTGATTTTAAACAATGATTTGCACAGGCTTGTACCGGAAATAAAAAATGATCCGTTTTGTAGAGCTACAAATAGTGTTAGATTTAGTTGCAAGTCATGTAAGTGATTTATTTTTCCAAAATTTAGTGCTATCAAAATAAAATAATGTTTCCAATATTTTAACAAAGGTATCAAAGAATTATTCAAAAGTAACAATGCCACTTAAAATTCGATAGCAACATAATGGTTCCAGATCTACCGTAATTACAGACATTGCAATAGCAACAAAATCCTGCCTTAAGCCTGGACATGTTGATCAACTGATTTTTGTAAAAAACTTTAATGAAGCTTCTTTTCTTCATTACCTGTAAAACTGTTTGTATAGGTAAATCTAACTTGAGTCTCATAATCTATATTTTATTGATTTCTTGACCCAAGTTGGTAAAATATGGCCTCATGTTTATTGTGAGATTGATCTGAATGCAAACTAGTTTAATTTATCATTCAAACCAGGCTTTAGTATTTTGTCATTTGCTATGTACACTGCAATTTTGATAATTGAAAAAAAAAATAACTTCAAAACATTTTAGTTCTATTAGTCGCAAGACTCTTTAATCAAGTAAGCTATTGATTCTTGTTTCTAGCTGTGAATTGTTAGTCCTGAATCGTGGATCAGATTAGATCGCCACTTGCCCGTTGATCCACAGCCCTATTAATCTGAAGGATCATCTAGTTCAAATAAATAAACAATACCAAACGCATAAACATAAATTCTCTATCATAAGTGAAAAAAAAAATGTAAGATCAAAATCTTACATTTGAAGTCAATCATATTTGAAAATCTGGAGTTAGTGTAAAGAACCAGAATTAATGACAACATACATTTTTGGATAATTTCTATAATTATAATTATAAAAATAGATTACTAATCAGATTTGAAATATGCATACTCAATCAATACAATATTCATAATCTTAATATTCTAGAATATTAAATGTCTTAACATGCATCCCCTGTTTAAGCCAATGACTGGTGACTGGTATAATGTTTGGCTGTTGTCTGTATGTCTGCAGCAGGTTTCTTCAAGAAAGAGTCGTAAACCAGTCACAGGCGTCCTATAATGAGGGCTGTCATGGAGATAAAAAACCTGCCTGTATATACAAGCCCACTTCCTGTGGTTGTCCCTCCAGCAGCATGAATGATAAGACACAAAAGTGCTCCAAGATAAATTCAACAAATTCCAACAATTTCCTGCCTCAAATTGAACATGTCTCAGATGTGTTTTCTACCCAAGCATGTACTAAATAATGTCAGAGAATTCTCCCAGCATTCTAAAAACCCAGGACTCAATTGTTTTGGACCAAATAATTCTGGGACCAATTCCAAGACCCAATGGCTAAAAACTCATTCACAAAAACAATTACAGACCTTGAGAAGTCCTAGAGTAAAAACTGATCATCATGATGTACAACAAAAAAGGAGTAATGAGGAACAACTGTCTTTGACTTAAATGGTAATATGTTCATTATCTTAAACAAACATGTATGTTTTAATAATGTAGTATTATAGTGATTAAACCCTGACACACATTATTGACCCTGTTTACTTAAAACTTATCCCTACTTTAGTTTTTACCTGATTATTCTCTATTCACATTAAACTTTTTTGTATTCGGCTCCGTATAACCTGTTAAGTGATGGTGTGCCGTAAAACCCAAATAAATAAATAAACTTATCCTACCCTAAAAGAGCTCCTAGAAGGTGAACAATTAAATAAAGAAACATACCCAATTGACAATAATAGAGCCTTTCATATTATAATACATTATAAGTGAGTGCTTACGTAATCGTTACGTAATCGTTACTTATCTACTGGTTTTCAAGTAACTGACATTTTATATATAATATGTACCTGTTGAAGCCAAGAGCTCCTGATGTCATATTTTAGGGGTCTTTTAATTTTAATATATTCAAATGTACAAACCTCATCATTCTTTTATAATATACCCTAAGAATTTTACAATGAAAATTTACTCAACTTAGATTTAAATAAAATATGCTCATATAAAATCTTATTACTAAGTACTGTCAATTAGTTTCCAGATTTTATAAAATTTGTAATTTAAAGGGAAATAAACAATGAAAATACCATAAGAAAGGACAAACAGTCACCAAAGTAGTTATAAAAATGAAATGAAATAGTATACTAGCCTAGTCCTTTTCTTTACATCAACAGATATGGAGTGCTTTCACTGCATCATTGTGATGTCATCAGTATGTCAACAAGGAAGCAACAACTTTTTCAAGACAATGCATCAACCATGCTGTCTTACTTCACTCAGATCAAAATTAATTCTTTCTAATACTGTTACATACATCATATCCTGTTTTAGCTATTTACAAAAAAGTAATAAGCTAAAAACAACAACAAAAATACTTAAGTATGTCAACTGACTTTTGGAGGTCTGAACATGGCATGACTAACACTAAATTAGGCTTATCTTGTGTTCTGCCCTCTCTTGTAGTGGGACCTGAAACCTTTCTTGAAGGGGGACCAGAAACCTCATATCCATCAATGTTAAATTTTGAAATCAAAAATTACTTTTACTATGATTTGTTTAATTTTGCAAATTATTGTAAATTAAATTCTAAGTTACAACATACAACCATGTAATAGTTCAAGCTGAAATAGTGTCACATGGCAACCATGCATTCTGTGCAGTGGAAAAAGCAAGGAGAAAGGAAATACCTACGCCATTTTCCTAAGTGTCATGCCCAAGTTTATTTAGTCAACAAGAAAAGAAAATCAGAAAAAAATGTGTAAGATCGGTATGTGACTTAATTAACATACATTAAGAGGAAAGACATTTGTACTTCAACATCATAAATATTTTACCAGTCCTGGAAATTGATGACTGCACCCAGTTTTAATTTATCTCCTCTTCATTTTCCTATAAAACTGAAGTTTAGAGACGTAATCCACTATGTAAGATTTATATATAATATGTATATATAATTAACATAAAGGACTTTACATGTCCCCTGTTTAGTGGTAATCTTGAAATGTAATAAAGAGGCTAGGTTCTGTTCCGGGCTGTGGTAATTTTCAATGTTATTATAAAAAAAAAAAACTGTGAAAAACTGAAAAAATATTAGTCTCCATAAAAATACAAACATAGCAGCTTAAATTACCAATTAAGCTCTCTGCTTCAACCATGAAAAGGAGTTCTGAAATTTTCAATTACATTATGCAAACTTCAATTTAGTTCTCTCTCTCTATACAAAATATTTTATAATGAGACAAACAAAAATATGTATTTACAAGAAGGTGTTAGACAGATTATCTCTTCTCCTGCTAGGTACAAATTGATCAGGTTTAGACAATAAGTGTAGATCTTGAATAGCCTTCTCCCACTGAGAGTGGTCTGGTGGTCTGATCTGGATCTACACTATTTGCTTCTGATTTTATCAATAGGTCCTTTGTGCATGAAGTTGTTAACAAATTGCTAAGACATAAGCTTGGGTTATTTAAAAAATGTGGAGAGTGAAGGGTTTAAACCTTGCCAAAGACTTGTCCATCATCACTTCTGTATTGCTGTACATGCCTATGATGCAATTCAGGTCTTTGATGGGAGGAGTTCATGGCAAGACAAAGTGAGCAATATTATATCCTTGCTTGATGTGTGGTGATGGATAGGAAATAACAAATATTTTCATTTCAGGTTAACATTTACAGTAGGAAGATAATTTAATGCTGTTAAAACTTGTATTGTAATGGAACTGTTTTTACATTTTTGTTATTCCAAAAGGTTTGACATAAAAAAGTTAACTAGAAGGCATTTTATGCAAAAGAATCATTTAAAAACTTTAATGATGATGATGGATACCCCTAGAAACTGATTTGCCAAAATATATTATTACAAATTATAATAAATGTAACCAGGGGCCATAACTTTTACCAATATTAAAATTAAGTTGGCCATGACATGACAAACATATACCCAACTAGGTTTGGTACTTACAAAGTCGCACAAAGTTTCTTAAAATTCCCACATATAGCTGAGAAATAGCGCAGACAGATTTTGTCTACAGACTCCAATAAAGCCCCCATACACTTTGTAGTTGGGATTACAGAAACAGATTATACTATTTTGATAAGTATTCTTATTTCATGACTTATTAAAAAATGGGGTTTCTTTCCTCTAAGTCACATACAAAAACTGACCGCACTCCCTTTTAAATTTTTTGTGTTAGATATCATTTCTTATTTAAAAACTTATCAGAAACAACAAAGTAATCATAACAAACACCTCAGCCACTCATTGTGTGAATTTGAGTCCCGGTCAAGGCAAGAACTTCATATGGTGATCTTCCAGTTGACCTGCGGTGTGGCAGTGGTTCTATTTAGACATACATCTAATGTCTTCTTCCACAAATAATTACCTGGACATTGCCAATATGACCATAATTGTTTCAGTGCAAGATGAAAAAAAAACAACACAAAAAACAAAGCACACACCAAAAAAACAATCTTAACAAAAGGTGTAACACACACAAAAGACAGCAGGAGAGACCATCAGACTAACTTTTGAGAATATTGGTGTAACCCTTGGCATCCATGTCAATATGTCATGCCATATTGTTATATAGTAACAGTTCAAAAGTTCACAGTCTGAAGGAAGGCTTTGAATAG
This sequence comes from Sinonovacula constricta, assembly GCA_007844125.1. Taxonomy (NCBI): domain Eukaryota; kingdom Metazoa; phylum Mollusca; class Bivalvia; order Cardiida; family Solecurtidae; genus Sinonovacula; species Sinonovacula constricta. The sequence goes on along the minus strand of CM017556.1, from coordinate 52,245,413 downwards.
AATTGTCTGTAAAATCACTTAAACTTTTGCAATGGAATGGGAACTATGGCATGCCATATGCAGTGATGACATATTTATGTTGATTTTACAAAACTTGAAATTAATCTAACATACAAAACACAGTCAACCCCTTCTTTAACATTTTTTTTTAGTATAATAAACAAATTGGTAAGTTGTAAATCATTATGGTTCTATACTCAAATCAAGCATGAACATTTTCTGTGACGGGATTTTTCTAGCAGGCTTGCATGAAAATGTTACCAAAAGATATTCACCAGTAAAAATTTAAAATTGAATATTGACACAATTTAAAAAAACAACTGATGGAATTTGGTCAGATTTTTAATATTTAGCTTAACTTCAGTAATTTCAAATTAATTTTAACCTATAAGAAAAAGCAAATAGTAGTTTCTGCCTGAACAATTTGTTATAAAAAGTTAAGTAGTACAAATTGAAAAAAAATACAAGCTCATATTATTCATTATTATTTTCATATTATTCTAGCAAAGAAACTGTATATTCCACAAGTTACATTGATATAGAGCTTAAGATTTTGTACATCTTTAAAAGCCTTGTTTGAATAAATTGACAAAAACTATTCATGATGCATCCTTGTATGAATGTGTGAAGCAAATGAAAGCATGTTGTGATACCTTTCAACACATTTGTGCTGGGTTTCTTACAAAAGAAAGAATGAAGGGTTGCATAAATGTTTGGACAAAACCTGGAACTCTTTCAAGCATCCTCAAACATAAGGCACTGGAAATGTCATTATGTTGGAAAGGGCTGAATCAGCAAATTTTCACGAAGGCATAAACTATGATACATCAAGAAAAAAATTGCTGAAAAGTACATATGAATGAAGAACAACATTTGCTATGGTTTACCAGTTTTTACAGCATTCTACTGATTTTTTCAGACTATTTTTTCTTCATTAACAAACTATCTAACCAAGAACTCATTTATTTAATCAGCGATAACAAAAACACACCAACAAAATATACCCGTATGTCCCCCAAATGCATAAAAATAAAAACATTTTGAAATAAAACATTTTAAGTTTTGCATTGCAAGACAACAATAGTACCAGTGAAACTGATGAATGCTTCTTGAATGTTGCATGATTCTAAATCCCAGCACAAGCATGAGTTATGGGTTGGAATTAATTGATTCAATGCCACATTATGATCTTGACATTTAATGTAGCCAGTGCCACACTAATAACCTTGACATTGAGTGTAGCAACATAATTTTTGCATGCTACATGTTATCTTGAATCGCCACCTGAATGTAACATAGTCTTGATGTGATGTTCAAGTGTGCTACCTGATTTTAAAATAAAATATAAACAAGTAATTAGCAGGATAGGGATTTGCTAAAATGCTGCATGGAGACCCTGACCTTTAACTTTGCATGCATTAAATCATCTTAAAGTCATAACTAGATAAATTATTTGAAAATAGATCAATAAATGGCAAAGTTATGGGCCATATATAAATGCAGGACACAGAATGGCCGTAATCCTGCTATGTGACCAGGACCTTCAAGGTACCAAAAAAGTTATTGGCCAAATAGCAGTTTGCTTAAACATTGCACTGTGATATAACCTTTAAGGTAGCTTCCAAAATCATGCATGATATGACACGTCAATATACAAAACAGTTACGAACAGATCATGTATAAGAACAAATCATGTGGCAATTATATGCTCTCCAGAACTTATTTCATAATAACTACCCATCTAACAATTTGCAATAACAGGACAGGTTAAAGGAATGGCAACAATTATTATTAAATCTTGTCCACCATATCACTTTAAACAATACAATATAAGTATATGTCATATAAAACAAGCATTTGATAGTATTGCGGGCAATACAGTAGTCCCCTACCGGACCCTCAAAAAGTTATGGGCCAGACACGATTTTGCTTCAAGGTCATGCTGTGACCTTGACCTTCAAGGTAGCGATCGAAATGTTGCGCGTGCATATTGTACACATTGCTACCTATTAACATACTAAGTTTCATGCGCCTAGCTTTAATAGTTTTTAAGTTATCAAAGGATCCAGATTTTTAGCGGACAGACAGACAGATGGACGGAGGGTAAACCTATAGTCCCCTCCGGTGTAAACACCTGTAGGGGACTTAAAAGCTTAAATTATCAGGAAATCTTGCCCATCATATCACTTTAAACAATAACACATTGGTAAATTTGCAATCCTGAGATGTACATGTTGTTAGAATTGCTGCAATACAGAGGAAGCCTGGATTATCAGGTCACTTTAAAAAATAATGAGACAATTAGACATGGGTATAATATGACTTGGAAGCTGTTTGTAAACACTAGGCTCAATGGGCACATGATCCATCAAAAAGACCAGTACTTCAGCTGTCTTGAGATCGCCCCAGTGGGGGCTTAAAAGCCATTAGAAACAGTCAGAGCTTCAGGATGGACCGATTACAATGACTCAGTTTAACACTATAATATGCCTCAATTTTTATTCTCTATCAAACTACATTTATTAATAGTAACACGAAATCTTAGATTTTTCTTAAAGGTGACATTTGACAGTTTTGACCATTTTGCTTCTCTCATGCAATCAAATAAATAATTGTTACCTAAAGAGATCTAGTGCAATGCTATTAATTTGTGCCATATATGCTTGTGACTAGTAAAGCCTAACACCCCATTTGCCATTAAAAAATGTATTTTCTATCTAAGCCATGCTGCACAGTTAGCTATTTTTAAACTGGGAAAATCAAGTGACACTTACTTTTGTGAGTAATTGGCTCTGAGGTCGATATCTATTGTTAGCTGAAATTCCCATCATGCTTATTTACAGATTTGGAAATAATGAACATACAAAGCAGTTTACTGCATGATTTGTGCTATAGCTTGTAATTAAGATTAAATACTAAAGCAAGTGTTTATACAATAGTAATGTCCCAATTTCACAGAACAGAGGTAAAATGTTTGTTACAACAGTAAAGATCCCAATGAGGGAGGGGACTGAGCAGGAGAGACACAATCTGCCTAAGCCAGACCAGCTAGCCAAACTAAGCAATTCTTGTTTACCATGCTAAGAAAATTAAAACCAAAGCTACTGCTAAATGTTTCATGTTAAGTTCACCTTATAAAAACCTGCATATAATGGATTAGTGATTAAATATAAAAAAATAAGCAAACTAATTGTGTGTGTTTTTTTAATTCGTTTCTCTGATCATCTTGTAAAAAAAGTTTAAAAAAATGCAAAAAATAAATGATAGGCATATTACTATACAAACATCTTTTTAAATTAAACAATTACAGAAGTTATTTGTATCAAATGTACTTGGAAGTAGACGCATATGTTATTAGCATTTACATACTGTTACAGAACTGACTGGCTTCATGGGCAACAAATCAAGGTAAGATGTAAAAAACAACTTTATAAAGGCTTGTAAATCTACATTTCTCAGGTACAGGCTTGTAACGGTAAATCATTTGTTGGTGGAGTTTGTTTAGTGCCAACAGATGGAGCAAGAGCTTTATTAATGTTTATTAACATCCACCCTAATGGGTGGGTAAAATTGTTTTTCAGAACCAGTGCATTATGTTGAGTCTGAACTATACAAAGAATGTTTAACTAAAGAACATATTATTTATAAGATTACTATGTTGCTTCTAAGAATGGGAGCATTCTCAGGAACAATACAATACACACACATATATATATATATATATATATATATATAATTACCGGCAAGATTTGACATGACAGCTGTCCACAGTTTGAGTCCTGGCAGTCAATTTTTAGTGTTTTTTTCAACATACTTTTTTAAATCTTAGTTTAAGTGCATTAATTAAAAGAATCAAAATAACATGTAAATGGGTAATTATCATGTTAATGCAATAAAACAGTACTTTGTCATTTGTAGTCTAGCTATTTCCTTTCCTTTCAATTTTAGGAAAGAGTCATAGACGTGTAACTCCTTTGCTCCATTACGGTTGGGTTTGAATCACAGTTGGGGTTAGCGTTTTCATGTGGGGATGTTCCAGCTAACCTGTGGTTCACGAGAGGTTCTACCCAGAAAAAATATTTAGCTGGACTTTGCCAATACAACAATAAGTATGTCTATGTAACAAGCCATGTAACCATAAACAAATTTATTTAGACAATTACACTTTTCATTTTTCATGCTGAAGTTTTGAATTCTCATCCCATTTATATTTTGCTAGTTCTGATTATAAAAAATTTCCAACAACATTTTCATAGAAGAAACCCAGTAAGGGATTTCAATTAAGAATCAAAATCATATTTATTCATCAGAAAAATTAAGCTTTCTTAACTCTAACCTGCTAAGGGCCAGTTAATCAGTCTTAATTTAGGCAAAAAGTGGTGATCTAGATCAGTCAAGTCCCTTCAGAGAGATGTCTGATCAGGATCTACACTATCTGCTGTTGAGTATCTAGAAATATGTCTTGTCTCTATGCAGGTAGATGTTAACAAATTATTAGGATTTTGTCCATGCTTATTAATAAATGTAGCATGAAAAGGGTAAAGGTCAGATTCCCTGACGTTACCATTAGGAACCTATCTTCATCTCCCTGACAGATCCATCACCAACCACCATTATACCGGGACAGTTACCGACTCCCATTAAAACAAACATGAAAGGAAAATGTTACAAGAGACCCAAAGTGACATAGGAATAAGCAAGCCCTTTAACCAGTCAAATATATAATCTACTGAACAAGTCTATATCTACTTTTTAATAGCACTCAAAATTATTAAACCAGCATAATACTTGAATACAGGTACTAGAGAATTGTGTCCTACAGAGAAACAATCAGCAAGATGGCAAGAACACAATTTTTGTAAACATCGATTCTTGTAGAACAATGAACTCACGGGAATTCATTTAGAAGACTTACTTCAGAATGTTAAGGGGGCTTCGGAAGCAGATTTTAAAGACTTTCAAATCTTTATAACGGGTAGCAGGTTGTTATTTTTTTTTTTACAGCTTCAGCAGTCTTTTAGAGCACTGGCACCATCTCAAGTGGTTCACTAAACTAACTACATATGTACATACCTTCTGTGTACTAGCTCAGCAGAGCTGTTAATGCTTAACCCATAGTCTGCTATATTTCTTAACAGCCATTGCTAAATTCTTAAATATCTGCTGACAACTCCAGGGGTAAGTAACAAGACCTAATGCTAGAGACTTAGATGCAAAAAGTAAATATCCTGATCAGTTAGCTCTCATTGAAAGCTTGCTGATCTGGATCTTCACTATTTTCCTAAGCCTGAACAATTTGTGCTTAGCAGGTTAAGATTTAATGTAATTGTAATGAGTGTTTGGATTGTACTGGGGTGGGGGCGAAATCCAGTTCTATTTTTATGACAGTGTGAATCTCACGGGTAGCACCAGTTTCCCAAGATGGGAATCAGCATGTTTTCAACTTCCCCTGCTACCTCCCACCAGGCAAGTAATGACAGCAAGGATTCTTCACATTTTGCTTCTTTAATGACTGCACACATACAAATGTGTCTCTCAGTCTCACTCTTGTGCTTCGCTGGAAAGGCTGCACAACATTGCCCACATCACAGGGTCGACTGGATGGTCAAGCCATCATCAGACTCTAGCCACCACAGAGACCAGTGATGATACAGAGGGAATTTTCACTAACTGTGACATTATTGAATGACAACTGATGAAAGACATGGCAATCAGTCAAAAACTTGCTTCTCTGGCAACTTGCTTGTGTCTTCTTCAAACAAGGGTTCACAATGGCAGGATTCTCACTTAAATGGAATATAGTCACATGCTTTCTTAGGCCAATAGAGAATACTGGATTTATCCAATTGTGAAACCATACTAAATGAAATCAATATTAGTATTATTTTCAAGATTATTTATTTATTATTTCAATAAAAAGAACAGTCATTGTTTCATTAATAGATAATCCCTCTATGATACACTTAAAGCTTAATTGCAGAGATTTTATGCTAATGTTCCATGAAGTATGTGCATTTCAAAGTGTTCCATGAAGTATGTGCATTTCAAAGTGTCTGTTATTGCCTACCATGAACAAAGTTATTGTCTGATTTTTGCATACTTTTAAAGGAAACAAAAGAGGACATTCAAAGAAAAAATATATAATATGTTTAAGCACTACAAAGGACTTTGAAATAGTAAATTTCTGCAAAGTATCCACTTTTACTAGCTTAAAAAAAACTGATTTTAGAATGTTATTAGTATAGTCCAAATGATCCTTTGCTGGCATGTTTGATCCACAACCTAGAGATAAAACCCAGCTGAGAACCTGAGCTAATTTCCTGACATGGATAATTCTGCATAGAGCTGGAATCTTCTGGAGCAGTACTCCATGTAGGGTCCCCTGCAGTGTCAAGATTTTCACTTAAAGGGTTATTAAGCCACTTGTTTCCTAAATGTTTCAATATTTTGTAAGATGATAATTGCCTGTTGGATGAAGGGCCATGTTTCTCACAGTTTAGTTTCCCAGAACACCCTGTTCCGAACTTGGGTTAGACAGTGCAATGCCATGGCTTAAGCACCTTCAAGAATAAGCTGCTTCAAATAACTGACACAACCATCAAATTAATACATTTGTTTTTATTGCAAGTGAAAAGTGGAATGAAAACATAAATCAATGCTAATGCTTTTCTAACTGAAAACATGGCTTTGTGTTGTGCTTGTTTACGAAGAGAACAGGTGAAATTTGCAAAAAAAAACATGATGGGGTTTTATAGCTGACTATGATTATGATATTTGACAGTTAAGTGCTTGGTGTTAAATAGATGTTCAACATAAAATGGCATGTCTAAGGGCAAATATCAGTGTAATTAAGTGTCAGCTGTAATAGATCCTGTTTGACATTTCTGTACAAATAACAAAAAAAGGTCAGTGGGTATTTGTTGTTCTTGTATGATTGGTGTGTTTGCTGTTGGGTCATGTCAAAACCTATACTTTGTTCAGTCATAAAGAGTGAAAAGTACTTTTCTGAGGCAAATTTAGTGCTGTCTTCAATGCAAAGGTATGCCATGAACATCATGCTAAAAGCTGTAACACCATTCAGTCTGGACACCAAACGTGCTATAAAAAGATCAGTTGAACACAGAAGTAGAATGTCATTTCACAGAACAGGAGGTCCTGTGTTCAACCCCCAACCAGATAAAACCAGTCTTTAAATTGGTAGTAATAGCTTGCCACCTTGATGCTTAGGATTTAATGAGTGGCTTAACAACTGGGTCTGGTTCGTTAATCTTAGGATATGACTAGCTGAGATCAGTCCCTGGCGTCACATTATGTAAGTCCTTACATAATAGATGTGTTGACAGGATAGGAAAATAGATAGTTATATATAGTATCTTCATTTAGAAATAAACATGCAGCTTGAGTCCATGACTGCTAGAGTCCATGAATGTAAGACTCCATGAATGCAACAGTCCATGAATCAATGTAAGAGTCCATTAATGCATAAGTCCATGAATATGACTTCATTAATGGAAGAGTGCATGAATGTATAAGTCCATGAATGTATGAGTGCATGAATGTAAGAGTCCATTAATGTATGAGTCCATGAATATGACTTCATTAATGGAAGAGTGCATGAATGTATAAGTCCATGAATGTATGAGTGCATGAATGTAAGAGTCCATGAATGTATGAGTCCATGAATGTAAGAGTCCATGAATGTATGTGTCCATTAATGTATGAGTCCATGAATGTAAGAGTCCATGAATGTAAGAGTCCATGAATGTATGTGTCCATTAATGTAAGAGTCCATAAATGGAAGGGTTCGTGAATGTAAGTCCATGAATGTAAGACTCCATGAAAGTAAGAGTCACTGAATGTAAGTCCATGAATGTATGAGTCACTGAATGTAACAGTCCACAAATGCAAGAGTCCATGAATTTAAGAGTCTGTGAATGTATGAGCCACTGAATGTATAAGTCCACAAATGTAAGAGTCCATGAATGTCAGTGTCTGCGAATGTAAGAGTCGATGAATGAACTGAAATGTCAAAGGATAAATACTGATGAATGAAAACCTCCTCAGTTCCCACCATATCCCACAATATCCAAATATCACAGTGTAGCCACAATGACCCTAGCCTATGTTATGTTTTCCTAGCTATCAACACAAGGCCTACTGTGGCATTCCTGGGCCTTGTGAAAGTTTATGAATAAAATTTAAATTGCACTTAAATTCTGGTGTTAAAGGTTTGGTGCAGAATAATTTAACATTTTTAATTGAAAACAATAAATAATACCTAACTTAACAAGATGGCCATTATTGCTCACCTGAGGACACAAGCTTTTAGTAGTCTCATATCTGGCGTCAAGTAATTATATACTTTAGAAATCTTTGGTGAAGATTAGACCATTCAAGATTTCACACTGGCAAACATTCTAACCAAGTCTGGTGAAGACTGGGCCATCAATGTGACCTCTACTTTTCTAAAATTTGACCTAGTGACAATGTTTTTGCCCCTATGTGACCTTGTTACAAACTTACCCAAGATTTCCTGCCGGCAAATATTCTGGCCATGTTTTTTTCAAACATTTGACCTAGTAACCCACTTTTTGACCCCACATGATCCTATAACAAACTCATCCAAGATTTCATGGCAGACAAACATTATGACCGAGTTTGATGAAGATTGGGCCATAAATGGGGCCTCTAGTGTGTTCACAAGCTTTTTGTAAGATTTGACCTAGTGACCGTCTTTTTGACCCTACTTAACCCAATAACTAACTCATCTAAGATTTCATGCAGATAAACATTCTGACCAAGTCTGGTGAAGATTGGACCATAAATGGGGCCTCTATTGTGTTTACAAGCTTTTTCTAAAATTTGGCCTAGTGACCTACTTTTTTACCCCACAGGACCCAATACGAACTCATCCAAGATTTCATGCAGACAACCAATTTGATGAACTACGATGAAGATTGGCCAGTACATGTGGCCTCTAGTGTGTTCACAAGCCTTTTGTAAGATTTGACCTAGTTACCTACCTTTTGACTCCACATGGCCAAATTATGAACTCATCCAAGATTTCATGCAGGCAAACATTCTGATCAAGTTTGGTAAAGATTGAGCCATAAATGGGGCTTCTAGTGTGTTCACAAGCTTTTTCTAAGATTTGACCTAGTGACGCATTTTTAGACCCCACATGAACCAAAAAAGAACTCATCCAAAATTTCATGCAGACAAACATTCTGACCAAGTTTGGTAAAGATTGGGCTATAAATGTGGTCTCTAAAGTATTCAAAAGCTTTTTCTGAGATTTTACCTAGTGACCTATTTTTGACACCGAATGACCCAATAATGAACTCATTCAAGATTTCATGCAGACAAACATTCTGATCAAGTTTGGTGATGATTGGACTATAAATGTCATTTCTAGTTTGTTCAGAAGCTTTTTCTAAGATTTGACCTAGTGACCTACTTATTGACCCCATGCAACCCAGTTATGAACTTATCCACGATTTCATGCAGGCAAACATTCTGATCAAGTTTGGTGAAGGTTTGGCCATCATTTGGGCCTCTAGTGTGTTCACAAGCTTTTTCTAAAATTTGACTTATTGACCTACTTTTTGACCCCACATGACTTAATAACATGCTCATCCAAGATTTCATTCAGACAACCATTCTGACCAAGTTTGATGAAGATTGGCCTATAAACGTAGCCTCTAGTGTGTTCACAAGCTTTTTTCTAAGGTTTGACCGAGTGACCCAATAATGAACTCATCCAAGATTTCATGCAGACAAATATTCTAACTAAGTTTGATAAAGATTATATAAAAACTAAGGCCTCTAACATGTTCACAAGCTTCAATGTTGACGAAAGGACGACATATGAAAAAGGTATCAGAAAAGCTCACCTTGAGCATGTTGTGCTCAGGTGAGCTAAAAACTGTGACCTCTAGCATGTTCACAATAAGAATATATGACAAAGTCCTATGAGCATTGCAACATATACCAAACTCCGAAAAGGCACAGAACAAAGGTATTTCACATGCAAGCCAAGTGAAAAGTAAGAACAAAGTTGTGATGAGTCATTTAACGAAAAGAGCAAACCCGACAGTTACCGCCTTGGAACAGTCAGCTGGCAATATGGACCGACTGGGGTGCTTAAACCGGTTTTAAAGAGCTTTAACCTCGCACTTCCTGACGAATTTCTCAAATGCAAGTAATGAAAAGTAAAACGATCTATTTGAATACAATATGTCCAAGCGCTGATATTTTCTACAAGTTATGACGAAAGTAGTGACGTCATTGAAAAATAATGTCCACATAGTGTTTAGAAAAGAATATGGTATTATTTCGATTTGAAAAACTACACAAAAATGGTTGGTTTTAAATAAAATTAACTTTCTGAATCATGAACAAACATGACCAGAAACGAATAAATGGTTGTAGCATCCTGTTCATGCGAAGATGGAATTGAAGAACCAAAGTCTAATGTCCATCAAAGGAAATACACGTAACAATCCTTATAGGATGAATTAAATGACATAATAGATTACATGCATGGGGAGATTTTTTACGACCGCCACACTGCACATATAACATTTGACGACGCACGATGGACAAAGGTATATCAGAAAGCTCACCTTGAGCACGGTTGTGCTGAGGTCAGCTAAAAACCAAGTGGACTTAAATAACAAAAACTGGCATATTGTTATTCTTAGGAATGTCACTATTTAGGATTAGTAGTTCTGTCTCTTTTGTTTTTGTCTTAATACATGTAAATAAGTGGGCCCATTTATGTAGTGGGCATTATTAGGCTCATTTTGATACTGTCAGCTGTTATAAAAAGAAGAAGGATTCTACTGTTGTAATTGAAATTGATACTATAACTTTATTGCAAAGATTATTAAAAACTTAAAGCTATTTTTTCCTAAGTAACTGTTTTATACAGGTCTTTAGGGTATCAAGACAGTCCATTTCTGTGCAAAATCTGTGTGTGATTCAGGCCAATTTCTAACAGTTTTTCCTTTGATCCCCAAATACAAAACAATATCTTAAATAAAAAAGTTTAAAAAATGCACAATTAGTAGAATCCAATTAAAACTAAAAAAAAGAAAAGATTAGAACAACATTATTTGTATAGCTGTCTATCTATTAAAAGTGAATTAACATTTAATTTATAAAAGATTCAGGAACTGTTAATTACAGGTATTTAACCTCTATATTTTCAATAGAGTAACATTTTATTGGCATATTCAGTGAAAGTGGAAGACCAAAAGCAAACATCCCATAAAGTTAAAACAATATGACTACCACCAGTCCAGGAAGCTATGGGACCTCCTGTACTTGGAGCACAGTCAAGTTTCAATCTAAAACAAGCAATCGGCTGCATCTGAATAAACAATCAAAGAGCAAAAGGGCCCTAAGGTTAGCTGCAGTTGTTCATTCAGGAATACCAACTTAGTGCCTTCAACTGACATGGATCTAACCCAGCATTGTCAGCAAGTTTCAAGGCATTCATTCTCTTACCCTTTGCTTACCAGAAGCACCTTCGCTTTGTTTTTGTTTTAGAAATACATCACAGCGACCGATTATGATCAGTATAGCGACGTCCAGCGATTTTGGTGGAGGAAGACACCAGACAAATGTCTGGGTAGAACCAGCGGCATTCCATGGGACAGATGGAAGACCTTCCCATATTTAGTCCTTGGCACAAACGGGACTTGAACACACATGTTGAGAAGCTAAGCAGTCACAGGAGTTACAAATCCTTTAGGGTGGGATATGTTTTACGTTAATTGGGTTAGTGGTGTTTCCAGCAAGTAGAGAGATAAATATGAAACATTGCTAGAGACTAAAGCAACTGACGTAGATCCTAATCAGAGCTGTAGGAGCTGGCTAATCTGGAACTACACTATTTGCCAAGCAGGCTAAGACCTGTACAAGTACATAATTCAGCCAAGACTATTAAAATAATAGATAAGGAGTTAAAGGTGGTATCCACCAGTTTGCCGATATCAGATTCATGTAACAATACCTTACCACTGCTTTTGAGGGCATAATTTCTGCATAAACTCATACTTTAGCATAAGTAAAGACCGTTTTAAACACTGCCTACATTTTTAGACTGTACAAATTGCAATAAAACCACTCTTAATTTCAATCATTCCAAATTAATAAATAAGCACAATGGAGATCTCAGCTTAAAGTAGATACCGACATCAGAGCGGATTAACTAAATCTCAAAATCAAGTTGTCACATAATTTTCCTAGTTTAAAAGCGTGGCACAGATAGGAAATATCTGTTTGCAAAATGGAATAGGGATTTAATATGTTTCACTGTTCACACTGATCTAGGGCATAAATGAGCAGCATTTTGCAAGATCTTTTCAGGTAACAATGACTTAATTGGTAATTTGAGAAAAAATATTTTAGTCCAAAATGTCAGATACCACCTTTAAAACTCTTCTATCTTTTGGGAAGAGTTCATCAAAGTGGCATGTGGCAATGTAAGGGAAACAATTCATGTTTGGTAAACAATGTTCTCTAACAAAGTGCTTTGGATAACAACAATGTATTTGAAGATTTTAAAAGCAAGGATGGTCTAGATAATGATATAAATAAAATTCCTGGAAGGAAATACACCAGACATATTTCTGTTAACTTACAATACTTATACATTCTGAAATGGGATTTACCGGTAGTATGTTGTTATAGAATACGAAAGCTATAGTGGCTTTTGTTAAAGTCATGTTTTGAACTCAACACAATGTTTACTGTTCTAATGGTGTACAATATAGATATATCACAGTCTTTAACAATTGACAAAACAATACAAAAAGGACATTATGGAAAACAATTCTAGGCTAAAACATATCTGCTTCATGGCTTTGTTGTCCATCTAACTTATACTCTTTTCCTATTCTGTGATATCATTGGAAATAAAAAATACTTTAAGCATGACTTTAATTTGTAAAATGTATTCAACTTATCAATGAAATGAAAACTTAAAATCATCTAAAACTTGCAGATAGACTTATAGATAGACATACAGACAGACAATGCACTCCATAACATAATAACAAGTAAATATATGTAATTAAAAATCAACAACACAATAAGTCTTAAATATATATCCATTTAATTAGACAAGGGAGCTAGTATTCCTCTTACATCTGCCCCTCAGTACACCCTGACACAAACATTAATTAATGTCACATATTTGCTTAATCCAGCCCATAAAACCAAATTATCCATTGGTAAGAGGTGCTGACTTCTGTTAAGAATTTTTAAAGTAAGAAAGTTTTCTGGCACCTAATACAGGGTGTCACCTAAAGAGATGATTCTGATTCTTTGTCCCCCATTTATACGTTGATGATTTTACATAGCCTTTTTAGAAATAATGTATTCAACTATCCAACATTTATTATGTATAGTAGATTATCATTGTGGCATATATCAAAGTATAAAAAAAGATCATAGCATAAATACAAAATGACCATAGTTACTGGATGCAAGCCATGACTTTATCTACTTCCCTACACACCTTAGAAAAAAAAAACAAAGCCCAAGAAAAGATTTTTTCTGCATTTTCCAATGTTCCTGGTATAGACTATAGGACACATACCAGTCCACTACTGCCATTCTCTATTGAAGCTGAGCCTGTAAAACTGACTATAGCTGTTTTATGAATGAAGCAGCCGCCTCCCACAATTTTCCCAGGAGTCTCAAACTACTGGCGGAAGTGCTGCTATCTGTGGATGATGTTAACTCTGTGCCTGCTTATCCAGAATAGATCAAACTAAGGAAAATAGTGCTGATCCAGATCAGGTATATCTCGCTGGCAGCTGTCTGATCAGGATCTTGACAATTGGAGTCATAAGCTATTAGTCTTTGATTGAAATTCAATGTAAAATAACTGAAAATTTAATAAGACTTGCTAAGAAATGTAGCGGGCAAAGGTCCAATAGCTACAAAGGAAATGGCCCAGTCTATCAGTGTCAAAGATTTACTTTCATAGTGGATACTCCTTACCCTACTTGAAGTTTATAATCTGTTCTCATTCAGTTTTGGTGCTGTGGCAGTGGTTCTACCCAGACATTTTCTGGAGGACTTCCTCCACCAAAGTAGCTAGATGTTGCTTTAATGACCACAATCAGTTGGTGCAACATATTTCAAAAACAGTCATTATAAGCAATTCTCAATCTCAGTGATTGCAGACAACTACTTGTCAATGACATTAGAAATATTTGTAAAGTCAGCAACTCACGGTTGAACAGATAGCTCTATGCTGGAGCTGACTTATCTGGATCTACACTATTTGCCTAAGCCTGGTCAATAAAACCTTAGCAGACTAAGTGTAAATACCAACATTCACAACTTAAATGTTTACAGTAAATAAGCTGCTAGGCAGAAGAACAGATCCTTCTCAATCAGCTCCCAGCAGGGATGGTTGATCTAAAACTTTACTTTTTACCCACTTCCTAAAAATAGCCGGCCTAGAAGTGTAAGAAATCTATGTGTGATTACAATGGGATGTACTTTTTGGTGTCTTCAAAAATGAAGATTCTGAATCTGCAATTTGATATTGGCGAGCTAAAAATTTAAATAATGCACTTAAATGTTTTTTTCTGCATCATTTTATGAAGTTATGCACTTAATTAAATTATGTCTGTGTTATTTGTTAATTTCCTATTCACATCATCATTTTATGAAGTTATGCACTTAAAAATATATTTGTTTCTATTGTGTGCCATTGTCTATTAAGAGAGGAGATTCATGCATTTTATCCTACCACAACATATGTTACATATTAAAACTTGCCATTGTATTGTCATTTAAATGAAACCAGAACATCATAGAAGGTTTTGTAGAAAAAAAGTTCATGTGTTTTCTGTCTAAGCATCTTTACAACATAAAGCCATCAACATAGAGGACAGTCTTGCCAGTAAACATTTGTTTTGTATTAGAGCAAAAAAGAAAGCATGGCAATGTCCTTTAAGAATTCCAACATATTATAAAAAAATTAACGCTTTCTAAACAGACATTAAGCGTATTCTAACATAGAAGTTGTAATTTGAAAGAAACACACAGAGAAGGAACACCATAAATATATATAATAACCTAGGAACAGTTTGGTCAGCAAAAGGAATGACTGAGACTCTTCAACAACATTTTAAGATTTGTTAAAGCTGAATACTGACACAAACATAAAACATACAAGTTGTCTACTCAGCAAGGATGGTGAATGGAAAAGATTCATTTCAAATGTCAACAGTCCATTGACCTCAGATGCATCTGTGGAACAATACAATTTTCACACATGTTTTATCCTTACAGACATTAAAAATTTTAGTTTTTTCCCCCATGAACTTGAAAAAATCCATTCTTCAATAAGAGATTTTCCTTTAATGGATGGTTTATGACTGGTGCCCTTTTTTTTTTCCTTATCTTCATTATTTTTCCCTTATTTTATCATAGATAAAGTCCTTAAGAAATGACCTCTGCAATTACCACTGAATACAATGGCTATTTTTCCTTAGTCCAGTATAAATGAAACCATTGTACAATTTAAATGGGGATCTTCCCCTCCCACAATCTACACCATTTTTCCTTATAAGGTAGTATCTGGCAGCTTATATATATCAAATACATGTAACAATATCTTACCATGCTTTAGGGAATATGAGCATTATTTCCGCACAAACTCAAACTTTAATCTAAGACGATGTGAAACACTACCTATATTGTTAGACAGAACAAATCACACAAAAAATCATCCTAAATGCTCATTGTTTTCAAATCTATAAATAATTGTAGTGATCCCAGCTAACAAAAGGTATCAAATGTCAAACAGAATTACCCCGATGAAGATATTATGGGATCAAAAAGGTAAGTTGCCACATGGTTTCCTTAGTTTAAAAATAGCCAACTAAACAGCATGGCTTAAATAGGAAATACAAATGTACCTCTTTGCAATGATCAGTGTGGATTTATGCTTCACTGTTCACACAGATCTAGGGCTTCAATGAACATTTGATTATAAATAATGTTAAAAATAATGTTCAGTTAAAAAAAATGTCAAATACCACCTTTAAACTTTATATTTAAAGTTAAACGTTATAGATCATATCAATTGCAAAGGGTTCTCAGTAAGGACACAGTTTAAACAATTTTCCTATGGTATAACGCAGGAAGTCAGCTCCATGTTTAAAGCAAACATCCTGTTCACACATATACTTAGCTTTGCTAAATGTGAAGCATTCTCATAGTGAAATGCAGATTGTTACACAGACTTTCTACATGAGACAATTGCAGCTAACTTCTAACCTGCTAGCACATATTGATAAGGCTTAGGCAGACAGTGTAGATTCAAATTAGAACATGTACTATTTTTTGCTAAGTCTTGAGAAATATGTCAAGCCACATTTCCATATAGATGTAAGAAATTAAGTGTTAGTAAGAATTATTAACAAATATAGTGAGTTAAGGTCTGACATATCCCTTACATTCTTAACCGGAGCCCTGACTCACTTCAAAGCTCTGCTAGTCTTTCTGTGTGGTTACCCCTGACCACAGAAGTTGATAACTCTTAGTTTTTAGCATATAACAACTTGCAAAAATGAAATAGACATACCGTATCAATATTAAAATCTGCAGCAAATATTGCAGATTCTGGTCAGATAGCTTCTTTTTGCCTAAGCCATAAAAAAACACATGCTTAGCGAGATATGAGTTACATTTCATGTTATCCTTAACTATACTTACCAATGCTTTTACATTTAAAATATGATACAAATAAACTAGTAGAACCAATGTATTTTAGCAAGTTGAAAAATGTTAAAAATATATGGTGCAACAATTTAAGTTGTTTGTAAAATTTAAGAAAACAATTTTAGTAAAATGTTGTATTATTCGGTACATTTTTAAATACTTATTTATTTAATTGCCTTTGTCAATTAAAAAATACAAAAGCATTTGCCAGAAGAATTACATTAACAGAACAATGTTATAAAATTTAACTACAAAAAAATAAAAAATGTCATCAAAGAAAACAAAAAGAAAAATAATAATTAAATATTACAGTTTCATAGGTACTCTCAGCATTAAAGAAACATGCATTAAAATAGTCCCAAAATTAGGTCAACTGGGAAGAGCCATAAATGCTGAGCCAATTTTCTCAAATTCAAATTAATATTTACCTCATCAAAGGCAGGCTGTTTAAACAACCAATAAACAAAGGAGTTAAGGGGAGTGGGTGCAGAGAGAGCTAGTAGGGGGTAATTTGAAAGGGGCCTATTTTAGCTATCATGTTTCCCTGGGAGCGGAAAATTGCGGAAAACTGCTGATGCCAGGTTTTTCTGGGACACCTAATGTCTACTCTAAGAGGGTGCTTTTTAACCCCGTATCATGCTTCATTTGTTAATAACCCATATTCATTCTTTGACACTTCGTCACATCTGCATGCATTTGTGCCTAAAGATATTTTGCTAGAACTTAAGTAGCAAAAAGGACAGATCCTGAACATAGGGCTCCTGGATCTACACTTTTTGCCTAACCTCCTCATTTCATGCTTAGGAAGCCTAGAGCGTGAAAGAGCATGTCACTGGGTATATGTGCATGAATGAACATACACAGAGCACAAATGTAGGACACACATGTAGGCCAGATCTCACTCAAAGCAAATGGCATAAATGCTGGCAGCCCCTAAGCCTTTTTAGCATTAAAACTGTTAAAAGATATTTTCAACTTTTTACTCTCAAAGTTTGTCATCTGACATATATAAAAAGGTTCAGAATTACCATTACACTTATAATAGATGGAACACAGATTTCTTTTATTTTACATTTAGTCTATGATTATTTCACATAAAAATAACTAAATATCTAATTTTGCTATTAATGTAAACAATGTGACTAACATAATATCAGAAATGCACCTGGGAATAAAAGTGGCATTAAGTCTCCAGCCTTGACACAAACAGAGTATCCAACATTACCTTTATTCTTTCAATGTAAAATCAAACAATAATTTTGTTCTTTTAATGTAAAATAAACAAAATGTTCAAGTAGATTAAGATAATAAACAAAAACCTATCAATTTAACATAAGTCTGTTTCATTGAATGAACTGTATGTCTCAGATGTCTTAAAATTGGTGTCAGACAGTTTGCCTATATCAAATACATGGATCTATATCTGACCCTCAGTTTGGGGTATTTGTGCATAATTTCACAGTCTTCATGAAACAAAACTCGGTCAACCAAGCTGGAAATATCAACCAGACTCGACCAAATTTTATTGGACCAGTATGATTTTGGCATTTTGACACAAAAGGTTGGTAAGCTAACCGAGGTGTTACAAGTGGTGCAAGAGTGTAAAGTGTTGTTAAGTTTAGTTGATTATATATTTCTTCATAACAATTCTGAATTTTTAAAGTAATGAGGCTGAAAATTCTGGTGTACCCTCAGTCCCTTTAACTCATAAAATTAAAAAAAAACAAAAAACAGAGTTTTTGGCGGACTCGGGCCACGGTCCACTGAGTTTTGTCGAAGACTGATTTCAGCAGAAACTCATACATAAAACTAAACTAAAATATTATCTCGATTTTAAACCAGTACAACTTTTTAAAAATCACTAAAAAGGTCCATTCTTTCCAAATTTATAAATAAGCATAATTAGGGATCGACTTCAGAATGGATTAACCGAATGCGGATATAACGTGATCTTATATATGGTCACATGCTTTTTATAGGTTACAATAGCTGACTGTGTAGTGTGGCTCTGATAAGAAATATATGTTTTTGTATAATTGGGGCTTTATGCTTCACTTTTTACATAGCTGTAGGACATCAATAAACAGCAGTGGGCATGATCTGCTCAGGTAGCAATACTTATTTAATTGGTTCTTTGTGAAAATTTTTTTTGCCCAAACTGTTGAATACAACCTTTATGTTTATTGTACATATAAGTTCTTCTTGCTTATATCTCATAACAATATAATTTAATTATAATATCAAATAACAACCCCCACCCCCCTTCCCACCAAAATTATGCAAAGTTGACAAAGTCATCTGCATAATGCATCTGCTTGGTACATGTGTACTTGTGCCTTTTCCAACATGGGCAAACTAACCTGACAGTATCTAAGTATCGTTTGTATAACTATGTGTCCGAAATGGAGAACAAAACCCCCAATCTTTTGCTGCAACATGGACAAACCAATAACAATTCAAAAGGAAGATTATATCAACTTAACATCAAGTGTTAGTAAAGCAAGTGCACTTGCCTTTTTTTTTCCGTATCAGGCACAAACATACAAAGATTAAAAAGAAGACAGACAAAAAAATAAGAACAAGTTATTTTAAGTTTATATTTTGATTGACTTGATTCTTAGCAGTAGGATGGGGTCAAGATTCAGATTGTAAAGAAATACAAGAAGTTTGTATTCTTTGGATGATGCTGATTTTTTTGTCTGATTTTGGGCTAAATTTATTTTCCTTGCCATGTTTTAAAAAATCAATCTCCATCAACCTATTCAACCATAAAAGTGATAATACATTGGACAATAATTATATCATTATCAAATGCTATGTTACTCTGCCTATAAAACTGGTGGTATTCACTTACAAACCTGCAGCAATCTGACCAGAGTGAGAGTTAATGGAATGGTATTGCATTTAACAAGTCTTAGGCCAATGAAAAATAATTAATAATTTTAGCTGGCTGCTGCACCAATAAGCCAGAAGGTACCACAACCAGTCCAATACAGTAATATGTACATGACTGAGTACCAGTCAAAGCCCAGAACCTTAGAATAAAGGCCTGAGTCAGCACTGAGCAATTATTTGCAACAAGTGTCAGCTTCCTTTCATTATTGTCCAAGCAGGATGCTGTATTGTTCATTATGTTCACTACTAATTCAGATATCATTAAACAACTTGCATTTCTTTTCCTTAAATAATATTCTTTGCATCTTCTTAACTGAAAAGTGAAAGTATTAAGATGTAGGTGAAAGGCTAAATTAGAACAATTATTATCAATGTCCTTATCATTATCATCTTCTTCCTCCTCATTATCACAACCATAAAAAATAATGCAAACATGTAACAAAATTTATTGAAAAAGAGGATGATGCAACTGCATCCCCCATTCCAAAGGAGGATTATGTGACTGCATTCCTAACACCAAATGACTATGCAACCGCATTCCCCATTTCAATGTGGGATAATGTGACTGCATTTCCCACACCAATTAATGATTATACAACCACATTCCCCATTCCAATGAGGGATAATGCGACTGCATTCCCCACACCAATTAAGGATTATGCAACTGCATTCCCTACACCAACTGAGGATTATGCAACTGAATTCCCCACACCAATTGAGGATTATGCAAGTGCATTCCACACACCAATTGAGGATTATGCAACTGAATTCCCAACACCAATGAAAGATAAAGTAATTACATTCCCCACTTCCTCAGTGCATAGTTTTTCTTTGTTGCATCAGTGTAGAAAGAAATAGATAAAAAGGAAGAGAAGAAGCAATGCCGAGATCGAGAGGAAACAATAAAAACTGTTGGATGTATTTGTTAACATATATTAAGGGTGTATTTTATTTAAAAAGTATTACTGTGCATATAAAATCTAGCAAAAAACCCCCATAAAAACAAATATTAAAAAAATGACTATTTTGAAAGTATTTCAAGCCATAATGTCATGATCCTATAAGAAATCAGGTATACAAAACACATACATATGCAATATTAGTTTTCCTACAATTCATGGAAGAAACCTGTGTGTTTTGTTGGAGAATCAAAATCAGATGATGTAGATCCTGATCAGACAGTTTCAAGAGGAAGCAGGGTGATCTAGATCTACACTATCTGCCTATGCCTGATTAGTTCTTGTTCAGCAGGACAAGAACTTAGAGAGCCAGGGAGACTAAAGAATACAAGTGTAGACAGTCGACAGGAAAAAGGATATAGGCCCTCAGAAACGTTTGTTCACGATGATTGTGTGTGTATTCATTCCCTGTCATTGTAGCTTACAGTATGTGGCTGTACCAGCCCTCTCTCTTTTGACTGCTGACATAGGCAAAATGTGATACCATTGTAGTTACTACAGGTTATGAAAGGCAGGATAGTATATAGATATACAGAAATCTGATGACAGAGAAAAAAAAAGAACAGAGGATTTTTGGTGTTGCTGAAGAGATTGAAAAAAAGAACATCATTGTTATAAAATTACTTGATATAAAGTCATCATTTCAATAGGAATAACCTACTACAGATATCTTGTAGGCTTACTAATTTAAATTTTCCTTTTAAATTCCTTCAAGCAAGTTTATAAAAATGTTTAGTTAAGTAGAGCATTTAAATGCTGTTGTTATACTCAAGATTGCTGTTGTAATTATATGTCTCTCTTCTCAGATGAGATGCAGCAGAAAGCAACATCATGGAGAATTTTCTAATGGCACCTGTCTAAAAACCTAATACTCATATCAGGTAATAAATAATAAAATGTATTCCAAAATTTTCCAGCAATTATCTGTCATCTTCAAATGAAAGAATCAGTTGATCTACCTGCTCTATCATAATCCAGGAAGATAGAAAAAAAATCACCAACTGATGAATAAGAAATAGCAGGGAGTTTTATAGATCAGTGGTAGTCTAAGAGAGATAACTCTTCTGTGGCACAATCATGAACTACAACTCTTAACCTACTGTTAGTGCCTTGACTAATTGCAGACTAGATTTGATTTTTTAAGGTTGAAAAACATTGCTTTTATAAATATTTTTATTTTGAAACATTTATAAGTTTTTTTCAGGCTTAGTTTATGGAAGCAAAAGGTAAAACTTAACAATGGATCTACCTGAAATTCTAAACAATGAGCCATTGCCGCAATATTAAACCACTAGCTGGGTAGGTTTTGATATTATGACATAATACAAGGCAGTAGCCCTTCAGTCTCAAGTCAGAGTTTGATATGTAACTTATGGTATTTTGACTGGATCAATGTTCTGCTAAGGGAGCAGGTTTTTAGTTGTAAAACTCAATTTTAGTAAAAAAGGGACTGTGTGGTATTTGTGTTAATCAAATAACATAGCTATGAGAACCACAGCTAAAGGTCTAAATATTGATAATGTGGTTAGTTATATCTATGTAACTGACCTATTTTGATGGGATCTTTCTTCTGCATGAACATAGGCAGGAGATTCTCTGGTATCTGTATGATGGTGGGCTGGGAGGGGTCTCCTGTAGATAGCTTCAATCCATCCTCACTATCTGAAATGTAAACAGAGCAATGTTGTTTTATTTATCTGTATTTTATTTCTCAAGTCATTAGAAGTTAATGGTAGGAGACTTTTACTAGGACAAGTACCTGCAAAACGGAAGGCAATAATGTTTTGTGAATTGAAGAATTGAAGAAATCTCAGTCCATTTGGGGTTTGTAACCATAGTGATGAGGAACATAGTGGAAAGTAATTTTGCAAAAATTGAATATGATCTTATGCATGAACACTTTTCTTTTGTTATATTGCACCAACACAATTATAGTAATATTAGATTATAGTAATATTGGATATATATATATATATAAAAATATATATGTATCCAGTTAATTCAAGACTGAGGTAGAAGTCAGGCACCTGTCTGGTTAGAATCTCATGTGCATCACAGAAAGGTGGAAGAAGAAGATGTAATTTTTTGCCCATCTAGAATTCAAACCTATACAGTGAGAGGTAACAAAATGGTGACTTGAATTGCTCAACCATGGGTACCTCCTGTGGCATGGAGAAATGTAAAACACATAACATTACCTAACAAGTCCTTTTCTACTGTAACCAGTTTGTGTAATACTTAAAGATAGTACAATTTTGAACCTACTACCAGATCATGTGTCTAATTTAAACCCTTATTGTTACAATTTCTATATTATCCATACTTTAGTAAATCAATTTGTTATGTCAACATACGTCAAGGGAGCATGCCATGAACCTCTAAAATATTTTAATCTACACATGTAGCTGCAAATTGTTCAGACAAAACAAAATGAGAACTTAGATTATTTAATTAAATAAATTTAATAAATGTGGCATAAGAATTTGATATTTAACAAAATATTAACATGGCAGTGGCAGTGGCAAAGAAGTTAAGTTTTTTTATCATTTTATGTACGACAGCATTGTTCAGGTTTGGATGTCATATGCAACTTGATAGTTTCCTTGGCAATACTTTTTAAGTTTATGTTAACACACACAATGAGAGTAATCCTGGAGAATGGCCTCAATGATGATAAAAGTAACCGTTACACTTTTGACTAAAAATGAAATAATAAAGACTTCAAATGCTACACCCAAAAAGTGGTTAAGCTATTTTAAGTTATGAATGCATTGCGATTTAAAAGCAAATTGACGTCATTAAGAATGTGTATGCCATACATACCTTGATGGTGAAAATGTTCAATGGCAATATTTTGAAAATGAGCACAAAGTTTAATGATTAAAAAAGAACAACAGCATTCAGAATTTTTACCTAGCATAGTGGTGAAAAAAAAAGATACTTTTTAAGATATTATTATTTGATATTTTCAAAACCTATTTATATGATCAGAAAAAAGAATACAAAATAAAGATGACCATACCTAATAAAGTGTTACTTGTCAGACCTGTGCTTTCACTTAGACTGTCAGTTACAGGGTTTACAAGGCTAAGCATGGATTCTGGAAAATAAATATAAACATAAATACAACTTTTTAAAATAAATACTTTTCAGAAAATATTTCAATCAAACTTGAAGCCCTAATGATTTACTAATTAAAGTGACTTGCTCACAGCTGATCGAATTAGCATTCGTAAATTTATATAAGTTTGTATGCTAAGAAATGCAAAACTTGACCAAAACATAAGTTGAAAATGGATTAAACAAAATTACCTGTCGTCACTAGATCAATTGTGAACATATAATCCTTTTAAAGGAGGTAGTCGAGAGTTTACCTATATTGAATACATGAACCAATATCTACCATACTTTCTCACATATAAGACTATTCGCTTATAAGACAACCCCCCTACTTCTCTTCTGATATTGCTGGTTTCTGCTTCGGCCCGCTTATAAGACGAGGCGAAAAAATAAACAGGAGCATCAACCAGTCATGCTGTCTCAACAAAAGGGTTAATTGGTAAAGAGTGACTGTAATTTTCACAAGTTGTTGATGTATCTAGTCTCAGCTGCACTGCCATCGTGTAGCGCGTGGCAGCATGACATTAATTTCTTTGATCTACGTCATCAAGTCTGGTAAAACAGTATACAATATATTGGGGAACAGTGCACTGTCCTTGTGTACATGCCGCCAATCAATAATTTCATGGAGAAATGTAATTGGCAGCTGCTTATAAAAACACATCCTTCACTCTCTCACTGTCAAACTGCTTCAATCGATATCACCTTGACAACAGCTTATCTCAGAGTCAGTTACTTGACCTGTGTAATAAGGCAAGTCTACACAGAAAGACCAAGTAAATTACAGCTTGTTGTATTTGGCAGACTGAAGTAGAAAGTTTGTTTCAGTGTTAACAGACAGATAATAAGCCATGTTTTATGTAGAACAAAGGGAAATGTATGTTAAACAGTTAAGCGTTGACCGACAGAATTCAAAGTTCAATGAAGGTAAATTATCGGCGGTCGATAATGACGGCACGTCGGGTCATTGCATAACCGCTAACAAGTATATGTGGTATGTTTTCATCCGAAAACAACATGAAAACTATTTGCCAGGTCGCTAGACCCTGCCTATAAGACAAGCCCCACACTTTGAACATTGAAATTTAAAGGAAAAATCCCTGTCTTATAAGTGAGAAAATATGGTAACCACTGCTTTGGGAAAGTTGGTCATACTTTTTTGCATAAACCCACACTTTAGTCGTTATAAAGATGATTTTGAATAATAACTTAAATGCTTAGATTGTACTAAAAGCGAAAAAAACTACTCTAAATGTTCAGTCATTCCAACTCTATGAAAAGCACAATAGTGGTCACTGCTAAAAACATATATCAATGTCAGAGGTGATTGCCTGGATGACTATATAAAAGTAAGTGGTCACATGGTTTTCTAAGTTTTAAAATACATATCTCTGCAGCATGGCTCGGATAGGAAACACCTGTTTGCAATGATGAGTGGGGATTTATGCTTGACTGTTCACACAGATCTTTGGCATCAATGAACAACATTTTGCAAGACCTTTTCAGGTACTTGGTTATTTGAAAAAAAAAAAAAAAATTGAACCAAACTGTCGGATAAAACCTTTAAAAGATTATGTGTCTACAGTTTGGGAGAATCAAAAGCTCTGTCATGCTTACAACTTTTTTTAGCTGTTATAAGTTCAAAAACCTAGTATATCTCAGATCTGCAAATGTGGGAATGAATGTCATGTGTATTATGTCAGTCAGAAACAGAACACTGATTGTCTTGATAGTGACACAATTCTCGAAATAAACAATAAAGTACAAAATATAGTTTTGTTAGTCTTGCACTAGTCAAGCAAAACTGTGGCCAAATTACTTAAAATTAATTAAAATACCACTTAAGTTTAAACACAATTCACAGTTCGACAAAAAAAACAAAAAAAAACTTCCTTGGACTTTGAAAAAAAAAAGTGATTAATGTATAGAACATCAACTTTTAAGTTTCTCTTTATTCCTACAACAGTACTATGAATACTCATATAAACATTGCGTATTGGTGTCATCATTTAAGGATCGAATATAGCTAACATTATTATGTATTGACAATATTATATATATATAATTATTTATTAAAAATATTATGTATTGGTGTTATTATTAAAGGGTACATATAGCTTACATGCACATATAAATATTTCTTATTGGTTTTATTATTAAAGGATCAATACAGCTAAAATTCACATTTAAACATTGTGTATTGGTGTCATTATTAAAGGGTTCATACAGCTTACAGGCACATTTAAATATTGCTTATTGGTGTCATTATTAAAAGGTACATATAGCTCACATACACATTTAAACATTGTGTATTGGTGTCATTATTAAAGGGTCCATACAGCTTACAGGCACATTTAAATATTGCTTATTGGTGTCATTATTAAAAGGTACATATAGCTCACATACACATTTAAATATTGTGTATTGGTGTCATTATTAAAGGGTACTGATAGCTAACACGAACATATAAATATTGCATATTGGTGTCACTATTGTGATTAGGTAAAATATCAAACCTGAGGAAACAGCAGAAGTTTCGGCAGTCATTTCCTGTGTTTGCCCCAGCATGTCTGTGTCTGTCTGCCCATCTGTCTGCCCGGAGACTTGTGCATCTGTCCGTCCACTAGACATCCCACTGACTGACAAACTGCTTGCAAGATTGGCGGCATGTATCTGACTTAAACTGACCTGTGAAAACATAAACTGATATTTAGAAAAGTTAGTTGATTGAAAAACTTCTTATTGAAACAGTTTTCTAAATTGTGTTTGTTGAATGAAAAATTGTTATTGAAACAGTATTTGACATTGTTTTTTATAAATTATTGAATGAAACTAAAATTTATTTGTTCACAGTTATTTTCAACTAGTCATTTATCAACATTTTTATTTATTTCTGATCAAAGAAAACTCTGCCACCGAAAGACAATGCACACAGTGCTTGACAAATGAGATTTGAATGAGAGTTTATATTTTGCTATAATATCTTCATATAATAATCATCATAGTTTTAGTCTTACAATTCTAGGGAATGCATACATTTTACGAAAAAATTGCTTTGATTTTATAACATGTAAATTGTGTACAAACATTTTTACACCTACTAAGATATCTACGTACTGTTGAAATGAGAAGTGTGAATGGCTACATGTAGTTGTAAAAACAACAACAACTCAATAACAACGTAATTTCATAGGGTATGTAATATAACTAGTAAAAACTTATGTTATGGTCAATACATAGTATTGCAGACCTGGCTAATGTGATATTGACATCAATGATATCACATCGCCCAGGTCCTTAAAACTATATACTGACCTCAACACAAGTCATTATTTGTATAATATTTCCAGTTTTCTAAGAATTAACCACAAACATACTGTAAGCTACCTAAGTACTCTAAAACTCTCCTAACTTGAACAATTTTCTGACTACACAGGTCTCAAACTCGAAATAACCTTGAGACTAACAGGTAATCTAACCAGTCAGGCATGAATGTCCATCTCGTAAGAAATACACACCATAATGCTACATTTACCTGTGAACCATCAGGAAGCTGTATCAAGCTACTCGAGTTAATAAACTGTAGCGTATCATCTGAAAGGTCATCCTTGCTGCTGGATGACTGCTGTTGTTGTAGAGGTTGTTGAAGAATGGTTAGGTTCTTCACTTGTTCTTGGAATGCCTCTAGATTTGTCAAACCCTACCAAAGTGACATATTTGTATCCAAAATTATAGGCAAAAAATTTATAATTATATATGAAATAATTGCATCAACATATTCAAAAGTTAAAAACTGTTCATTTAAAGATTAAATTCAAATATTAATTAAAAAGAGCCAATGAATTCTACCAAGAATATGCACCTTATAAATGGTTTAGTAACTTAAACAAACATACCATGATTGTTCTTTTACACGATTGATAATGAAGATTAAAGAAATACTTCAGTTATGTAATGTAAGTAATGTTGCAAAGTAAGATAATGTATTATATAGAAAAAACATACAAGTACATGTATATTGAAATTAAATATAGCTTTATATGTACATACATATACATACATGTTAAAGTCATATATGAAGTGAACATTAAAAATAAATAATATCAAATCCTTAAATAATTAACACAAATTCAGGTACAAATCTTAAGTTAACAGTCAATGGTCTCTTCAACTGGACATTTATAATAACAGTACAATTACAATGACAATTGTGAAAGTAAAAATGAAAGAACATATTTATAATATGTATAGACATAACGTCATTCAATAAGCTTATTAAAAACTTGTGTATACCTGAATAGGGGCCATCATGATAGTCTGTCCATCACTGCTGGGGATAATCATTGCTGGGATCTGATTGGTCACTTGAACTGTATCTGGGCGGGGGTAGCGACGAGGTCGACCACGTCCCCTCCGTACTGTAGACATTGATGGTACATTCTTGCATCATTCTTTTTACCATTCTTTTCACTTTTTATTTTTTTATTTTACATATAATTTAAATTGTTCATTATAGTAACTTTCATCTTACACAAAATCAAGGATACATATTGCTTGCAAATCAATTTAACATTAATATGTGATTTATAAGCTCATTGATGATGAGATGGAAAATACTTAGCATACAAATGATATGGTAAGAAAAAAACAATTGGTTAACAAATACATCCCCTACCCCCCAACACCAATGCCACCATCCCTTTCTGTATATCTATTATATTCCAAATCGAAAGTGCATTAAAAAAGGCAAAAGCTCATGCAGTTTTCTTCTGATCATAATGAAAGTAGCAGCCTCACAGGTTTCCATGATACTAAAAATAATAATGAAGTTTCATCAAAACTGATGCAAAACTGAAGACGAGAAAGCTCCGACAAAACTTATCCACAAGCAGATAAACAGACAACCTGATTCTGGTAAACCTGTAGCCCAAAGTAAAACTGTTGTGGGGCTGGGTATAATAGCAAACAATGATTTCATATTCTATATTTGACTAACTTTTCAAATAGTACCTAAATATATATCTCCTACTAAAATTGCATTTTACATTATTCTTAAGTGAAAATGTTGTTTGTTTTTCTGAAGAGGTTAAATTTTGCTTAATGTATATGTAACCAAGGTATAATATTACCTGGGGTTTGTTGGGGAATGGTGGACATGAAGTCTATGGGAGGTGGCAGCTTCCTCTTCCGTATAGCCCCAGTGGGCAGCACCTCATCTTCAGCATTGTCTGCTGCAGCATCATCATCACTGGACACATTCAACATGTCGTAGTCTACAGAAGCACAGAAGGATAAATATAAACTGAAACTTTGCACTTCATGTTCTTTGAACAGCCAAAACAATGTAACAATCTAAAAGAAAAAAAAATGCTTCAACTAAAGGTTTATTCCATAAAAATAAACTCCAACTTTTATTAATAATGCTTTGATTAAATTTACAGACAACATTGACAGAATTAATATGTTATAATTGCATGTAATTGCCACAAGACGAATTTTTAACAAGAGTGTATTGTCCTATCTATCTGATTTAATGAGCATGTTACACAACACATCACACAAAAATGGAGGTGGTAATAAGAAGGTAAGAAGGAGGCTATATGGCAAGGTGTACTGTATCGTATGATACATTATTGATCTGACATGGCAGAGCAAAAATGATCATGGCAGAATTCTCTTATTAACCTAATAAAAATATCATAGCAGATTTATCATGTAATCATTGATTAAGCAGTCTCACCTTTACACTTTAGGATAAAGCTGTTGTCAAAATTTGCAAAATATTCAGCATCTGTAATTATTCTTACCTTCCAATGTTTTAGCTTTTTTCCTGCTTCTTCCACTTCTTCTCACACCATCAGGACCTAGAAGTAAAAAAACACACCAAAGTTTGGCCCAACACACAGACACTAGCATTTGATAAGATCTTAGATAGGGATTATGATTGTCCTAACCTGACTTTTGTAAATACAATACTTTCCATACACTCCAACAGATAGAGAAATGAATATTTCATATTTGCTCTAAGCCCTCTTTAAAAACTGATCAGACTTTGGCAAGAGCAGATTTGGATTAACCAGGTCCAAAAATATCCACTATTTGCTGCACAGTGTCCAGTGTTCCCATCAGAATCAGTCACCAGCCATAAATGAGGCCCAAGACAAATTTTCAAAAGACTAAAAAGGCTTGAAAATGTTTTTCATAAATCTGGTAATTATTACCACAACAGTGGTAAGAAATTTAAATCATGGCAATTCTTCATGCGATTGTACAGCCACTGTCTCAGCTTTTTCAGAACTGAACTTACTTTAGGTGCAATCTATATGTAACAATGCCGAGATTTAACAGAAAATCTGATTGGCCCATTGTGAAAATATTATTGGATGCTGTGCAGGAAATCCACTGGTTTCGACTGTTTTTATATGAATGCACAGCAGTTATAAGGATGCGGTATATTTTACCTTTATCAAAGGATATGAACAACAAAGATGACAAATCTGAAAAAATATTGGGCAACAAAGAATATCTTATCTTAACCTGCAAAATGAGATCAAGAGAACACATGTCCACTGTATGTCGTAAGGTGATCATGCAATCAGTTGAGTCAATCTCATCAAATTGATTTTAGTATCATGATTCTAACAGATGTTTAACTCTTATTCCATTTATCCAATAACTTAGGAAATGTTTTTCATTTTAAACAGTTGATTGCCTATTTATTCTTTAAGTCTACTGTTTTGAAATAAATAATCTTACAATCCCTCGAGATATTAATTTGATCGTATCATAACATTTGATACCATAGTTAAAATGCAATCATGGCATTTATAAGTTTATTTGATCTTACAAAAACTTACTGATTACATATAAAGCATAGAGTTTCTTAACCAATGTCTTGTTACTACAAAATTGTTATGTTTAATTAAAAGAATTAAAAGTTAACAGCTCAGTTTATAGATATTCTGAATCAAGATGTCAACATCCTGCTAATCTCTAGTGTGTTCACAAGCTTTCTCTAAGATTTGACCTAGTGTCCTATTTATTGACCCCACGTGACCCAGTTATGAACTCATCCAAGATTTCAAGCCGGCAAACATTCTGATCATGTTGGGTGAAGATTGGGCAATAAATCGGGCCTCTAGTGTGTTCACAAGCTTTTTCTAAAATTTGATCTAGTGACCTACATTTTGATCCCACATGACATGACTATTGCCAATCTTAACACTTCTAAATTCTTGTCACCAATTAACAAATGTGATACATTCCCAATGTGTTTGACAGTCTGATAGTAACCTGTGTTAGAGAGTTCCAACAATCCCTCTGCCGCACTGCTGGTCTGTTCTGCCAGTCCTGCCATCTTAGCCTCCGAGTCCTTGGACGTCTCCTCACTCTGAGTCTCAGACTTACGAGGTCGGCCACGCCTCTTACCTGTATAGTTGACGCAGGAAAATTGGTATAGTAACTTTATGCTTAAGACTCACTTCAAATTTAATGGAGAATTCTTTCTTGTTACAAAGTTTCTAACCAAATTGCTATTTGTTGTTTTATTATCTATAAAATTAAAGTATTTTTTTTAATAATGAAAGGTTGAATCTATAACTTTTTTTAGAAAAAAAAAACTTAGTGAAAACAAGAAATTTATAGAATATACTTAAATTACAATTTTTCCATACATGTGGATTATTTTCAAATAAGTTTTTAAATACTGTATGAATGTGTCTCAAATTTGGCAACTTTCACACATGTCAGATTTCAAGAGATTATTTAAACATTATTCTAATTTAGATACAATTTTTTTTTAAAAGTTCATTATTTAATTCTGAACTTACCTGTGGAGGGTGTGACGAGAGGGTACGCGCACACCTGGCCTGTGTCAGGGTTCACTTTCAGCTGACACTTCTTACCATTGATAACCACCTCCATTCGGTCTGTCACCTCTATAGGTTTGCTCAGATCAGGTTTCTTCTCTGTGAAGGAAATGATTAATACATTTGTCATCGGCTCAACATATATAATAATGCTATCATAATTATTATACCTAATTAGACACAAATAAAGGTTCATTGACAGTTTGTCAAATACCATGAAACAAGACAACTTGCAGGATGTAACTTAAATGTTAGAGGAAAATATTTTTTTCCTTTTAATGTATCAATAGCAAACTTGTCAAATGAAAGTTATAATTAAAAAAGGAGGACACTGAATTTTTGTGTGCAGATACAGCAGACAGTGAAATAACCCATTTAAAAAAATCCTCAGCCCATAATGGGAAAATCAAATGGATGGAGTAATAAGATAAAATTATTAACCATTTTCGATATTTATATGTTTTGTGGCTCACATTAAGTTACAATAAATAGTGCAATTCTTTTTCATATACATGGCTACTGGACCTATCATCATACCAATAATAATTACATCATTGGTGTCCACTTGTAGCAGAAATGAGGTGCCTTCTGCTTTCCCTAGGATAAAAAGATTACAATACCAGACACACATTATCCAGTCTCCACGCTGAACAGCCATAGAACAATCCTTACAAGAGGAGGAATCCAATTACTATTTGTATAACTTTGATACATTGCAGACTATAATTAAACCATGAGCATGCACTCTTGCTATTCTGTTTGCTCTATTTTTACTACCTCTAACAGTTGTTGTTTGAGGTGTTTCACTCTGGTTTTCATCTGCAGCTGTACTGTCTTGAACTCCATCTTCCCCTGTTGTAGAGATTTTAACTGACTGAAAAAAGAAGCAAGCAAATAGACTATTTAGTTGCAGTGCTACATGTAGTTCTGTGTTTGATTGTGTTATAAGGGGGCCATATTAGTCAGAATTATTGATACAATATTTGTATTATTAATATTGGATATATCATGATATATTAAAACTTACATGTAAGGGTTAATTATTGTTTTTTCTTGTGTTTATGTATTCATAAACTATTGCAAAAAGTGTTACATGGACAGTACTTCTACTGTAACATGGTGTTTAGTATAATACTGGTCAAGTTTTCTTAAACATAAAAAGACCATTATTTTATCAACAGTATATATATATATATATATATATATATATATATATATATATATATATATATATATATATATATATATATATGCTTAAATCAATATTTTTAGCAGGAAATTTGTTCCCCAGTGTTACAACATATTCAGGTGCTAGTGGTGTGGCCAGTGCATTCAGAGAGTATTCTTCTTCCATTGTGATTTTACATTTCTCATGTTTTCATTTTCATCATCCTAAAGATAATATTTTGGTTGGTTTGATTATTTGTTAACATAAAATAAGAAAACATGGAGAATGCATTACATATTTCAATTTCTTTTCGAAATGTATAATGTTATAACTCCCCTCTCCCTAAATGACAATTATTTTTACTTAGCCAATATGAGACCAGTGATGCTTTAAACAGTTTCTATTTATTTCACATGATCTGAAATAGTAGCCTGATTGACATTAACTTTCAGGCAAAAAGTCAAAACAAATACTGCAAGGCAAAGTCTTCTGAAATAACATCTTGTATATATATATTAGTATTCTTCAGAAAAATAAAATCAAACCATATCACTAAGTGCTAATTTTGGTATTTCTTGTCATCAGTTCACAATTTCATAATGGCGATAATTAGCCAAAGTCTCAAAAGACAAATATTTTGTCAATCAACATCAACATGTAATAGTTCATTTCTGAAGAAATGTCTCTTCCAAAATCTATTCTTATTCACAAAATACTTTGTCTAACTCCATCATTGTTCGTTACACAGAGAATGAAAGTTTTCGACACCCACCATTTTGTATACTAATTAGCTTAACCCAAAGCGCTTTATCTGTCTAATATATACTATATAGTTTACGACTTAAACTTTCTTATGATAAAAATAATTGCAGAGAATTTAAAGAAACTGTTCAAAATGACCAACTACACTTGGAAACAAGGATGCCTTACATCTTGATCATAGTAATGATGAATATTTCCAAATGTATCTGGAAATTTCACAACTCCCAGTAATAAGAATTAAATTGGTCTATTTTTACCTGAATATGTTAAACCATCTTTTGAATATTCAAGAAATATGTTTAGAAAAAGACAGTAATGTCTTCCTTTTTTAAATTCTTTGTTTATGATTGATATTTTTGTCTGATACAGAAATATTTGATCCGGTATATCTATCAAACCTAAAATACTGTATTTGATATACATGTATATCACATACCCGCACAAAGCCCTATGTGTTATATGTCAAAAGATATATATACCAAGAAATGTCAGACATATTCAATTGTTGTAGAAAATCCCCCAAAACAATTACATGATTAAAAGGGTTTTAACAAAGAAAGAAATAATGGCACATTACTGTTTTGTAGGAAGCATTGAGGGCATTTTAAGTTAAAACATTTATCAGTTAAGATTTTTGTCACATTCACTTTTGAAAACTGACTATTTACTACTAGTTTTAGACCATCCCAGTTTTTTTTTGACATTACTTCCCATGATGAAGCTGTGTAAAAAATAAAAAATATTTACCCCAGAGAAATATTACGTCTAAAATAATCATGGAAATAAAATCTGAATTTGTTTATATTAAATAAAGATAAGAGATATGTTTCTGCAAGAGGGTCTATGTGTTGTTTTATTTTTTTGCACATTTTGAAAAGTTTTATAATACACAACAATACTAATTATTCAGTACCTCTTGACTAGCTTGTGTGTCGCTAGTGTCTCGAGGTGGTGGGGTGTTGAGGAGGCTCACAGTGTACTGGGGACCATCGGAGTCCATGATGCTTCTGTCATCATCGTCATCATCTACACATGTCACAATAACAGTTTCAAAATATGATCATAAAACATCAAGACTTAAACTTTGAAACCCTTCTACTGTTTTATTTGTTCTTAACTTATACTTATTCTAAAGGGTTTTAATTGTTGTCATTATTTGCTAACAACTTTACTCCAAGGTAGCTGTGTGTACTGTATTGCTAGAGCTTTAGCAGCAAATACTGCAAATCCTGATGACACAGCTCTGTCTGAGAGCTGGCTGATCTGGAACTGGCTGATCTGGATCAACACCTGGGTGAATTCTACTTGTGCCTCACTGGTTTAAGGTTAAGATGAAGTTTCATAAAGAATACATTACAGTTCCTTATACTTATAAAGTATAACAATAACCCACATGGCCTCTGAGGCTCTTCTCAGTTTTATTCTGTAAGTACAGTAAGGTTTCCACAGTAAGCTAATAATATGATGATACTGTTTACTGCAAAGTCAGTACATAAATAATGCAGGGAATTATTATTCATCTTTCTCACACACAACAATATACTAGATCATGTCTTATCTATATTGCTATTTCATTGGCTGGACAATCGAGTTTTCAAGAGCATTTCCTAATATAATTATAAAGTTAAAAAGAAATAATACATGCAACTTTCAAATGCAAAAATTAAATGGAGCAAGTATCATGATGAAGAACTAAAAATAAGATTTTTTTTATATTCACTAAGTAGAACAAGAGGGCCATAATGCCAATGAATTGCTCACCTGATGACCCTTGCCTTCAGTATGCTTAAAAAAACTATATTCAATGTACAAACCTTATTTTTTTCATCAAGTGATCAACTGTAATCGCTATTCAAATCCTTGCCCAAATAAGCACATCACAAATTCTAATTCAGTTTCTGTAAAGTTTAGGCTCAAAGTAACTCCATCAGAGTGGTTAGAAATCCAAATGACCCAGTTTCAAACTTGTCCAGATGTCATGTAGACCTTCTGATAAAATCTAAGAATTCATGCTAATAAACATTCAATTTTGTTTGAATATTACATACCAGTATTAGAAATAAGTTGGTTTGCTGAGTTTGGATGGTTTATCATTTGAAACATCCTCTCTGATTGGTTATTTGCTAAGTCTATTTGTAACACGTTTTCTGATTGGCCATCTGGATCCGGTTCTCTGATGGTACCATCTTGAGAGTCCATCTGCAAACATATGATTCAAATAAAAATAATATTACACTAAATAACTTTCCTAACTCCATGTTTTCACTTTTATAACTATGAGTGAAAACAATCATATCTTGTAAACTTTCAATATAAATAGTAGCCGGTAATAATTTGATTATACATATCAACTGCAAATCATTTAATTTGCTAGGTCTTTTATTCAAGTAAGTCTAATTATTTGTGCATATTCTTATATAAAAAGCAATAATTCATAAACATTAACCAATTTCGATTGACAGGTAGGAAATATACCAACCTTTTTACATGGTCCTGAAGGGCAATTTATAGAAAGTGTATGAGAGTTAAGCTAAGAAGGTTGTTTAGTTTAATTCTCAGATAAATAATTATTGGTGCAAAACATGAAATTTACTCTTTAAATATAAATGAAAAAAATGATTAAAAGATATAAAACAGAGACAAATCGATTGGATATCTAAAATCTAAAGAAAAAAAAACTTTATTGCATTGCTACAAATGTTCTGTCCCTCTATGGAAAGTGTAACATGTGATGTGTCATATCAACCTCTTTAAATGGATAGAAATTACTTTATCAAACAGATTTTACACACAGAAGAGAATTTCATAAAATCAAGCTGTTTCACAACATTTTATTTACCTGCTCAGTTTCTGCTTCAACTAGAGTGGACTGCACTTGTTCCAGATGGGTTATGTCCCCTGATGTTGACAGCAGCTGGGTACCATCTGCCAGCTGTAATACAGACCTAACATCCTCCTGGTTCCCATCTTGTTGTTGAAGAACCACACTATGACCACCTAGTTCAAATCCTGGAAGAGGAGTAAAGAAACAAATGGCTAGGAACAAGAGATTGCATATCACAAGATCTAAGAAATGATTTTTCCATCATATCAAAAAGGTTTGTTTACAGCTGCTCATGGGGAGTACTAGATAAGATCTTTCAATTATTTATAATTTATCTCACCGGACCTGGTAACGCAATCGGCAGAGTGTTGGCTCCAGGTACAGGAGGCCCCAGGTTTGATCCCGGGCAGACATACCAAAGTCGTTAGAAATAATAGTGGCATAGCTCCCTTGCTAACAAGCAAATATAAGGGTAGTTCCACGACTGGTAAGCACGGTGTCAGGATTATCTGACTGGGTGTGGTATCATGCCAGGTGTTCACGGCATGCTATACACAGTGAAGGCAGCATTGTATCTGCTTCAAGTGGACATGGTCTCCAGATAACTGAAATACTGTTGCCAGGACAATAAACCCAGTAAACAAACAATTTATCTCACCTAGAAATTGGACTAGTCAACATATCTTAAGTTGTTGATGGCCCATAGTGGTGGAAAGTGCTGCACTTAAAAATGACTTTAAGAAAGAATAACTTTCAGGCAAAACTAAAAACACACCTTTTCTGAAAGTTTTAAGAATGCTGAAAAGACAGTTCTTGTATTTTAAAAAACTTTTGAATAAATTAGTAAAATATTTTAATATGGTTTCAGGGTTTTTGTGAAGCTGATCAAATGTTCAAATAAACTAACAGAATACAAAAATCCTCAGCCCTTTACTGTGTGGATTAGAATCCTGTTTGGGGTGAGAATTTTCATGTAGGGGGGTCTTCCAGCTGAACTGTACTGCTCCAATGGTTCTGTGAAAGCACATATTTGTGCATTGCTTTCTCGCCCATTTAACAATACATTTTCCACTTCCAATTTGCGTGCTAAAGTGTGCCCATTTTTCTCACAAAAACTTAATGTAACCTTATAGTATCAATATTAATATCAAGAAGCACAATAGAACCCATAAAGCTAAAACTAACAAAATAAATATAAAATAAAGTGAGGTCAAGAATCTGTTTAATTATGATTCAAGAAGCTAAAACCACTCATACAAAAATTAAAAATTAAAAGTTCAAAAGCTAAAGATGATCTATAAGTTGCCGTACCTTGTAATCCATCTGCTGTCTGGACGATGCTGATCCCCTCGCCCAATGAAACATGCATCTGTCCATCCACCAAACTGGTCATGGGCTGTGTGATTATCTGGTAGGTACCAGGCTGGAGACGCCCCTCCCCATCCGTACCTGAGAACATACAAGTTAATATAGAACTGGGAGATGATCTGATAGGTACCAGGCTGGAGATGTCCCTCCTAATTTGTCCTGAGAACATACAAGGTAATATACAACTGGGAGATGATCTGATAGGTACCAGGCTGGAGATGTCCCTCCCCATCCGTACCTGAGAACATACAAGGTAATATACAACTGGGAGATGATCTGATAGGTACCAGGTTGGAGACACCCCTCCCCATCTGTAACTGAGAACATACAAGGTAATATACAACTGGGAGATGATCTGATAGGTACCAGGCTGGAGACACCCCTTCTCATCTGTACCTGAGAACATACAAGGTAATATACAACTGGGAGAAGATCTGATATGTACCAGGCTGGAGACGTCCCTCCCCATCCGTACCTGAGAACATACAAGGTAATATACAACTGGGAGATGATCTGGTAATTACCAGGCTGGAGACGCCCCTTCCCATCCGTACCTGAGAACATACAAGGTAATATACAACTGGGAGATGATCTGATAGGTACCAGGCTGGAGACGTCCCTCCCCATCCGTACCTGAGAACATACAAGGTAATATACAACTGGGAGATGATCTGATAGGTACCAGGCTGGAGATGTCCCTCCCCATCTGTACCTGAGAACATACAAGGTAATATACAACTGGGAGTTGATCTGATAGGTACCAGGCTGGAGACGTCCCTCCCCATCCGTACCTGAGAACATACAAGGTAATATACAACTGGGAGATGATCTGATAGGTACCAGGCTGGAGATGTCCCTCCCCATCTGTACCTGAGAACATACAAGGTAATATACAACTGGGAGTTGATCTGATAGGTACCAGGCTGGAGACGTCCCTCCCCATCCGTACCTGAGAACATACAAGGTAATATACAACTGGGAGATGATCTGATAGGTACCAGGCTGGAGACGTCCCTCCCCATCTGTACCTGAGAACATACAAGGTATTATACAACTGGGAGATGATCTGATAGGTACCAGGCTGGAGACGTCCCTCTCTGTCTGGACATGAGAACATACAAGGTAATATACAACTGGGAGATGATCTGATAGGTACCAGGCTGGAGACGTCCCACCTCATCCGTACCTGAGAACATACAAGGTAATATACAACTGGGAGATGATCTGATAGGTACCAGGCTAGAGACACCATTTCCACCCATACCTGAGAACATACAAGGTAATATACAACTGGGAGATGATCTGATAGGTACCAGGCTGGAGACGTCCCTTCCCATCTGTACCTGAGAACATACAAGGTAATATACAACTGGGAATTGATCTGATAGGTACCAGGCTAGAGACGTCCCTCTCCGTCTGTACCTGAGAACATACAAGGTAATAAACAACCAGAAGCTCATCTGATAGGTACCAGGCTAGAGACGTCCCTCTCCGTCTGTACCTGAGAACATACAAGGTAATATACAACCAGGAGTTGATCTGATAGGTACCATGCTAGAGACGTCCCTCTCCGTCTGTACCTGAGAACATACAAGGTAATATACAAATGGGAGTTGATCTGATAGGTACCAGGCTAGAGACGTCCCTCTCTGTCTGTACCTGAGAACATACAAGGTCATATACAAATGGGAGTTGATCTGATAAGTACCAGGCTAGAGACACCATTTCCACCCATACATGAGGACATACAAGGTAATATACAACTGGGAGATGATCTGATAGGTACCAGGCTAGAGACACCATTTCCACCCATACCTGAGAACATACAAGGTAATATACAACCAAGAGTTGATCTGATAGGTACCAGGCTGGAGACGTCCCTCTCCGTCTGTACCTGAGAACATACAAGGTAATATACAACCAAGAGTTGATCTGATAGGTACCAGGCTAGAGACGTCCCTCTCCGTCTGTACCTGAGAACATACAAGGTAATATACAACTGGGAGATGATCTGGTAAGTACCAGGCTGGAGACGCCCCTCCCCATCTGTACCTGAGAACATACAAGGTAATATACAAATGGGAGTTGATCTGATAGGTACCAGGCTAGAGACATCCCTCTCCGTCTGTACCTGAGAACATACAAGGTAATATACAACCAGGAGTTGATCTGATAGGTACCAGACTAGAGACACCATTTCCACCCATACATGAGGACATAAAGGTGGATAATAACACTGGACATTTGGTCTATCGAGCTGACATAATCTACTGGATCATACATTATATAGCACCATTTGAGATTTGTGGTTGACCCTGTCCATCGTCCTTTCATCCATGACTGACATGTAAAAAAACTTACTTTTGAAAACAATTTAAGGATTATTTTAAGGATTATCTCTAATAATGATGTCTCTGAATCAGGAAATGGTTATTATTTCTAGCAAGTATATGCTATAACTCACTTATTGGCAAAGTCAAATTTACCAACAGATAAATTTTTTATACATAACTGAAGTTTACTACCCTTGATTGCCAGATTGACCAAAAAAGTCCGACCACCATGCCAGACAAAAGTTAGTATTTTTTCCTTAAAGAATAAAATGAATAAACAAAACATGTATCTGTGTGTTGGTTTTTAATAGTACATCACAAATAAATCAACAAATATTTCCCAGATACAGAATATGTAGTTTAGAACAAGATAAATGTTGCAGATCGGCTGTGGATAAGAGGAACAATGCACAAATGCTAAAAAACATATGTATGTTTTTTATTTATTTTACACTGAATAATACTGGTGCAACAAACTTTAAGTACATATAAATTAACTAGGACACCTAATGAATAAAATAGTATAAAAATAAGAACTTTTATCGCACTGTTCGTGAAAAAAATTAATTTGAAGTTCATCCTCCCTCAATTTATTTTCGACTCAATGCTACTGAAAAAGGCCAATAAATTACAATTTTGTCATTTACAAGAATAAAATTAAAAACTGTACATATTTCTTTCTTAATCTGGTAGAGGGATACAGAAATAATTGTCAAAGTGAAAAAGTAGAAAGAAAAAAGTTGACCATTCGTGCCCATACCGGAATTCGAACCCACAACCCCCTGTTTTGAAGTATTTTAACCCTAACTTTGATGCTCTTCAATTGGAGGTGCAGCATTAGAGTTCCTCTACCTTAAACCATACTTACAATTTGTATTTGCTTGATTTGTACATTCACAATATGTTCAACATTAAGATCAAGTATTGAAACAACAACAACATATTACCTATACCCTGTTGCTGGAAAATGAGCTTTGCAGCATCTTCCAAACTAATGGTGATAGTTTCTGCAGTGTTAATCTGTAAATGGTCCTCGTGCTTTGGGGACATGTCCTCCATGTTGACCAATTCCTGCAAAATATATATATATATATATAAAAGATAGGTTTTAGATAAAATCATAAAAGGACAATCTACTTATACTTAAATTATGCTGCTCTTAACAAAATATAAAGTAAAAAAAATACAATATGTGATTAGTGTAAAAATTATGGTAACAAGACTCTGTTATAGGTGCTTGTATGAAGGGTAAAGAACTTGCATTTAAAGAAAATGGGAAGAAATCATAAGTAAACTTTTATAGATAACTTTGTGGTAACCATCTTGATGAAAGAAAAAACATTGTGCAATCACAAAAAGTGACAATATTTTCTGTAGTTGCCAAGAAACAACATGGAAACTAAATACTATTCAGGAGCTGTAACTCTGTTAAATGGTCAGATTGGAACATGGCAATGATATGCACATCTCGTTGGTATTAATGGTTTTTGCCAAAATCCACTAAGCCATTACTGAGAAATAGCGCAGATACGAATGTTACTCT
Source organism: Sinonovacula constricta (assembly GCA_007844125.1). Lineage (NCBI taxonomy): Eukaryota > Metazoa > Mollusca > Bivalvia > Cardiida > Solecurtidae > Sinonovacula > Sinonovacula constricta. The sequence continues at coordinate 52,203,818 of CM017556.1, read as the reverse complement.
GTATACATACAACTAATCAAGGGCCATAACTCTGTGTTGACGGGTCCAAGTGGAACTTGCCAAGGATATGCACATCTCCTTTTGGAATTGAAACTTCCCACAAAGTTTCACTGAAATCCAGTCGGTAGTTGCCAATAAATAGCGCGGAACCAAAAATACTATTTAGGGTCTATAACTCTGGGTTTAAAGGTCAGACCAGAACATGCCAAAGATATGTGCATCTCCTTTTGGTATTGATGGTTCCCATAAAGTTTCATTGAAATCTAGTAAGATGTTGTCGAGAAATAGCATGGAACAAACGTTACTCTGTATACATACTGAATAACTGATCAAGGGCCATAAATCAGTGTGGAAGGGTCCAACTAGAACGTGCTGACGATGTGCATATCTTCTTTTGGCATTGGAAGTTCCCACAAAGCTTCATTGAAATCCAGTCAGTAGTTGCAGAGAAATAGCATGGAAACAAAATTCTGACTGACGGAAGGACGCACAATGCCAAAACAATATCACCTCCCCATTCCATTGGCAGGGGGATAAAAAAACAGGGATAAAAAATATTAGTGTAAGTGAAGTAACTGTTTCTGTTCTCTTAATCCATCTTTTTTATATTTTTGTTCATTATAATTTATGATGATGCAATGTTCCTGTACAAAATGAATGGGTTCAAATAAGTTGATTATTACCATAATGAAATATGTGTTTGAGCAGTTAGTTTCCAACTTACAACAAACCAGCTCCAGACAATGTGTGTTCAATACTAGTCACAAGCTTTCATGTAAGCTCTTCCTGCTGACCTGTGATTTGTCAATGATTCTGTCTCAATAGTCAACTGAAAGACCTAAGAAAAAGATTTTTTTAATCACAATTGTCCCATTGATGCCTTGGCGCCAGAAATTATTATTCTCTGCTTTCTTATCATTGAGATAGCATGAGTCTTGGCATTAAAAAATTGATTTGGTCCCAGATGGTAAAGTTGGCAGTTGATTATTTCTATTAAAAAAAGGGATGGATGGGATTTGACGGCATTTTTGCCGATACTGTGCAGTGACATTTCTATCATTATAGCACAGGTGCACTTATGAGGTGCCCAAGTACTGAACATGGCAGGTCCATTATACTGACACTGACGAGTCGGACGTAATTCTGTCCCCTTAGCTCCAAGCGTTAGGAGGGAAGCCACTACTACCAGCTTTAAAGTCTTTGGGTTTGAACCTGTTACCTTCTGATCCGCAAGTCGACGCTATAACACTTGAGCCACTGTCGTCGGTTAAAAAAAAAGGCAAAACTTTGGTTTACTTTAACAACTTAAAGATTCTAACATTACCTCAAACTACTGGAATTTATTTAAATATGCTGGTTATCAAAAAATTGTTATGTCTTTAGGTTGGGCGAAATAAGACATTGTGCCTCTTCTTCGTAAAGTGCATATGGGAATATAAAAATCAATGGCATTTGTCAATTACAAACATATACGCTTTCAGGCCACAACTTGCATTTTATAGCACAACTCAGTAATTTTCATAAAATTTAAAAAAAGAGTCAAATATTGCCAATTGTGAAGTTCAGGGGCAGATCCAGAAATAAAATTTTGGTAGTGGGGGATAGGGTGAGGTGTGGGCTATGAATCAAGATTCATTCAAATTTATTGCAGTAACTACTGGATATACATACATAGTAAGGGAACCTAGCTTCAACATAAACTGTAAACAGACAAAATTTACTTTAAAATCTTGGTATTTTTTAAGCTTACTTGTATATGTTTTCACAACCCTACACTTTTATGTGGTTGGTACGATGGTGGGTGGAGAAGGATGCATCCCCAACCCTGAATCCAACTCTGCTGGCATTAACTTTTCACTGATTAAGTCTATTTGGTGTAAAAAAAGAATTAATTGGTTGTAAGTAACTTTTATTTGGTTACATATTGTAAAGTTGCATAATTTAGCAACAAATATATGAATTTCCATGTCAAGAAACACACATTATTTAAAGTTAAATTACAGTGTAATTGATTTGTACCTTATGAAAATGTTACTATGCCTTTACAATAAGGTTCAATCAAATAAGTAGTTAAAGACCAATTATAAATTTTTGTTCAAGGAGTTGTATTAATGCATCTATGAATATCTTATACACTATGTTTGTATTGTATATCTAAGTAATGTCCAAACAATGTCATAAGTATCAACAGTTACAGAAACATGCCATGTGTTTATAACTTATAATAAATTCAACTACACATTGAACATGCATTGAGTTATTGATAATGCTATTACATTAAAACCATAATGCACTTTAAATGACTTTTGCAAATTTAAATTAGTCATCATGTGATCTACTCATACAGTAAGAGTTCAATTGTTTTTAAGCAAATGTAACCAATGTCATCAAGCAAAATGTCAGGACATGTTGGAAATGAGGATTTTAGGTGAAAATTGTCGCAGTTTTAATGATATAAGCTGCACCAATATAAAAGCAAATAGAATTCATTTCTAGGGGAAAATGTGTATCCAACTGCAAAGCTCAGTAACAATTCATAGCAATGGAGATAGACAGTTACGATATGATGCATCTTTATGATGTTGGTCAATATAAAGTTGATTCAATACTTTCCAATTTTTTTAAATACTCATTTCCTTTCTTGTTATTGTAGTTTGCTAGAAGATTTTTAGCTTTTTTATGTTTATACAGATGTTTTGTTTAAAAAAACAACAACAGTCATTGTCTAGTTGTTTAACTTATTTACATATAAACATTAATCCTTTTTTAATTTTACCAGTCAGCAAAGTCACAAACCAAACAGTTAAAAGTCAATTTGAAATATTCAATCTTTCTAAATGTATCATTTCATAAAACATTGAACTAGGACCTAAAATGACAATATGTATTCTATCATGGAGGAAGCATATCATTACTGTTCTACAGCTGCAACTCAGAGTGCAGGTGGACTTTGTGCCTTATTGAACAAAAAAAAAAAAAGAATTTAATTGTATGACTACATTGCAATGATCTAGCAAATATCTAGACCTTCTATTGTAATGTCTATATACAGCATTTAATACTTTATTTTATACTAATGACACATTTGTTTTTGGCATTGGTGTATTCCACACATTGTAGTGAGTACCTCTCCTTCACAAATCATATCTTATTAAAATGAAGATCTCGAGTTGTCAGATAGGAATATATGCCTTGGGTTTGTGAACATTTTACAGCATACATTAGTATTGTTTTAAGTTTTCAACCAAATATTCCAGGTCCCAGAGCCCTAGATGAGCCTACTAGAAGTTTGTTCTCAAGTGGTTTAATTGGTCGGATGTTTTACTCTACTAGAGTCTCTAGCCAAATTTTGACCAGAATATGCTCAAGATAATCCTTATACTCAAGTTCAAATGTTCATAACCTTAATTTCAGGGCTTGAACCAAGAGAGCAAGGGGCTTTGGAAATATACGTTGACATAGCTTGGTGACTGCGAATGCAGTTCACGCAAATGTCTGTCATCAAGCAAGACAGCTATTTTGTCTCCTTTATAATTTTTCAAAGTTTTATTTTGTTACCCTCAAGTCAATACCCCAGGCGCGTTTCTGCCATTACGCACTTTACGCACGTGCATAACCTCCGTTCGAAAAATCAAAAATCTAAAATGACCAAAAAACACTAAGAAAGTCGATGCCTAACCCGGGTTAGGAATGATATATTTTATTTCCATAGTTTCGATGTTATAAAATCTTATTACCACACCAATCAAGTTGAAAACGTTTAAAATGATTAAACTTATACACGTCAGGATGTTAGTCGTTCATATTTTGCGGTAAGTTCCTCGCATGTCCGCATTTTACCTGTTATTCATTAAAAAAACCCTGAATATATTCAAAAGTATTACTACAAAGGTTATTTCCCTTGTAATTGTGCGTAACTTCAAAAACGGTCCAGATACGCGCCTGCAATACCCTTTACAAATCTTATGATTATATTTTGTTACACTGGACAGACACAATTATGATCGTATTGGTGATGTTCGCCTAATTATTGGTGGAGGAAGACCCCAGACGTCTGGGTAGAACCACCGGCGCAACGCAGGTTAGTTAGAAAAAAAATCCCCACATGAAAGTTGTAGCAATGCTTTGGGACTTGAACCAGCATAGTGAGGGGGCTAAGAAACTACAAGTTAGTGTACAAGTATAAAGATAATCTTATGTATTTAACAAAAAGATTTATTTTGCTGACAATTTCTTCTTTAAGTTCTTATTTAATGAGACATGTCATTGGATGCAAACTGTTTAAATAAACCTGTCATTGGATGCAAACTGTTGAAATAAACAAACTGTTGAAATAAAGTAAAAGTCTGGCATTTATTTTAGTTTAATGATGTTTTATTTTATTGATAGGAGCATGAAATTTCATAAACAAACGCACATGGTATTAGGAAGAACTGGAATCTTTTTTTCTGATTGGTCCAAATGTGTCTGACCCGGATCAGACGACAAAGTTAATTATTCCTAAGAAGTGGGCCTAAATGTCAATAGTTCAGGGCGTGGTTGCAAGTAAACAACAGAATGTATCTTGGAAATGGACTTGTCAATCAAATTTAAGAAAATTAAATCAAGATATGGACTTATGATTGCTTTTATGCAAATGATTTATCACGGAGCAGTGATCGGAGTAAATTTAAGAAATAATGGCGGGCAATTAATTTTTTCTACGATGTTGCAGCATTACATTAAATATATATCAAAAGTCAATAGGTTATTAGTTGTTGATGTTTTACCTTCGTATCCTCACACAAGAATGTGTATGAATAAAATATTAAAAAAATCAAAATGTTTTTGCCCGGTCCATTTCCTGTTCGGACGACCCACAATGCAACGCTCTCGTATAATGAAACGAAAGTAGGCAGAATTAACGAAAAGAGCATACCAGTTTACTGTAAGGTAAAGCAACGAATATGTTTGTGAGAATAGATTTTAATATTTCGTATAAATCATGATTATCTGATAATAATGTGTTTGTTTCTGGGGGTTTTCCGGACACTTTTAACTTAGCCTTCTCAGAAAACCCGAGTCTGTGTTTCGAAGAAAATACAATCAAAGGGAAGTAAATCTGATATACAGTTTACATTGTAATATTATACGATTCATTTTCCTTTGTGTGTAACATTTTTTTTCTTTTGAGCTCTGCTTGATGTAGAGCAAAAATATCATTTCGCTGTTCTGCATTTTAAGTTTTACTTTTTCTCTGATACAGGTGATGGTAAATAGTGCTCATTAAATAAACATATTTGGAATTTATAGGAGACTTATCTAATTAATTTAAGTCAAAAGTGTTCAATTAAATTAAATCAATGAAAACATACATCAATGTTTGTGCCTTAGCCTGGTGCGAGTTTATATTTTAATAAATGTGGCAATTCTCAATGGAAACTTTCATGTTTGAAATGGGGTGAATTGTTCTTATCACTAAAAACGAACATAATGTGGTAAATTATATGACTTTATTGATACCCTTTCTTTCTCACCGATCATCCGTGATGTAGATAGAGATGTTTTATTGTGTTATAAGACCTTTTGCACATCAATACACATGTATACAAGTAAAACATGACATTAGACAAAGATCATTGGTGGAATGCATTTCCAATTGTGTAAGTAGCAATGTAGCACATTCTCCTCCTCCTCCCCATCTTCAATATGCTATCATCACCATCATCATCATCATCATCATCATCATCATCATCATCATCATCATCATCATCATCACCACCACCACCACCACCACCACCACCACCACCATCATCATCATCATCATCATCATCATCATCATCATCATCATCATCATCATCATCATCATACTATAAAAGAAAAAGATGATACATTTAAGATTTATAAACAGCTACTATGGGTTGCACAAAATACACAAAACATATCCCTTACTTAAACTGTTACAACATAACAAACATATTGTTGGTATGAATATAAAACAATAATATTTGATCTTGCCGAATCAGTTGAAATACATGTAGGCATACATCATGCTGGTATACATATATATAGTATATGTAAGTCAGGGAAGTTGTGTTGCTTTTTGTCTTAACATAAACGATTTAGATACGTACATAGTTAGTATTGAAATACTCTCAGCATTTTCTGATTGCAGTAGACCAATCAAATTTAGCATACTTGGTTTTGTCAAGAAACATGGTTTGAATACAGTCTTCTTACTGTATTGTACATAGGACATTCAAGCAAGAAATGATTCTCATCTGATTCTAGACATGACAAACATTTACATTTTCTTTCATTTAATGGAATAAATATAGGTTTATGCCACCGGTCTGTTTCTATGTGTAGTCTGTCAGAGTACATCCTATGTCTTTAAAGTGCTATTCTAAATTTATTAACTTCAATACACTCCAAGTAAACTTGAAAACAAAGAGTGCAAAACTGCTCACATGTATTTGCCCTTGTTGACAAATTTACTTTTTGTTTTTATTTCTTGCTCATAGATTTCTGCTGCCCAGTTTATTTTGTTTGGTAATTGATCGATATCTCTTAGTAACATATTGTAAGTATATTTTATATATCTCGTATCCGTGCTTTCTATAATTTTAAACCAATACTTAATCATGTATGTAAGTCGATGTTGTGCTAAATACGTTTTTCCAATTTCCCAAATTCAACCTGCGCTTGCATTTAACAACTAGTAAGTTCTTACAGAATTTTAAACGTACGCGTCCAATTTATGCAACTCGTGTATTTCCTAAACTAAAACTTTTACCCAGTAATTAAGTGGGGGTACGATGAGTTTCCCGAATAGTTCAAATTGATGACTAATTTTGACATTTGTAACTTTAGCTAGATGATTATTGATTTTAAAAAGTGCCTTTAATGCTTGACCGGCCATTGTATCGCATGTGGGCGAACAACTTTCACCTGATGATACGATGTTTACGCCAAGATAACGATATATTGGTACAATGTCGATGGTATCTTATGCGTAAACATATGTTTGGTAGATTAGCTCATTTCCTAAATATTATCACTTAACGTTTGTTGACATTTACAGTTAGCTTTGATCTTTGACAATATTCATTTAGTATATTATGACTTTTTTGTAGATCCTCGTTACTTTCAGAAACGAAGACGATGTCATCTGCATAAAGCAATAATTTTAGCAAATCAAGCTACATTCCATCAGCACCTTTAAGTTCTGATAAATACAGCAAGTATAAGTTCTAAGGTTTACTGTCGAATTTATGTTATAAGAAAATTAAATGAATTGTTTTGGCACTTTTTCTACCAAAACAATTTTAATGATTTCCCAGTTGTATTTCTTACGTTGATTACTGTTTGCTAATTTTCCCATTTTCTCGTAAATAGTATTGATTGTTATAAATTTACTGCTCTAGTGTGTGCTTAAATTTTCTGAACTCTCAGAAAATAATTATGGATTTTTAAGTCCTATCTCTTTTTGTCTTTTTCTAATAAAAATGGAACCTAGTAAATAGTGGTGGGTATACTTAATGTCTTTCCCCGATTGATATAGTGATAAAACTATCATATAACTAGTTTCACGACCATTCGTGTGTAATTTCATCAACGAAGAAATTACAATGGCCGAGAAGTTCATAGATTATGTTTATTTATTTATCCTTCGTTACTAATTTATGTTTTCCATTTTTAAATGGTCGCTGGAATTTGTAGCAAAACAAGGATAAAAGGTTATTATACGATGAGCTTGAGTCTCAGTAGAACCTCAAACATTCCACTGGTTCCGAAAGACACAAGTTTAAAATATGACCAATAGGATGCTTGGGAATGGTCTCAAGCTCAAATATATCCATGGACCAAGGTGTGTTCATTCCTGAATGAAACCCGCACGAGTAAATAAAATCGGGTTTGCTGGTATTACCATAAAAAGCACCATGTCAGTTGATTTGAGAATAAAACGCAATAAGTAAAATATGTCTGACAGGGCCTTTTATTCTTTTCTTGGTTTGACCGGATCACAATAAAGCAATCAGTCTTTTTGTCTGCTAGTTTATTATCCTGTTTATAATATAAACTCAAGATGTCGATTTTTTATTGTAATTTTACTTAATGTAGATTTATACATTAAAATATCGGCTTAAAAAGAAACATAAAATAGTTCATTGTGGTGTATACATGTACATATCTGTAAAAGGTACATTAGATACTTTATCCTACTTAAGCGTTCTATAATTATTGCAAGTTTTAAGAAGCTGTCATGTTCTGTCCATTATAAAGAGAATGCATTCGGTACCTGTTAGATATTACGCTGCTTTACGTGCGTTTCAAAATATAACAAACACTTGTATTATTTAATATGGATACAGTTGTTTTAAGGTTCCAGTGCTTGTGTTTTATTTAAAAACACTATTTATATCTTACCCATATTTTCGGGTTAAGGGTGAAAATGTTGCTAGAGATGTCGGTTAAACAATCAGTCTAGAGTTTAAAAAGCAAGTCTCTATTATACATGGTACATCGCACAAACGCAAAGACACCCCTGGGCAATACACATACTCCCAACAGCACTGCTGTGTTTATGTTCAATATATATTATAATACAATATAAAGAAAAAATAGTATGCAAAATAAATATAAAAAATCGAATGGCACTCCAAGGGATACATTTCGGAACAATAAAAAAACAACAACACTTTATGCCAGGTCTCAGTTTGTACCAAAATGTTTTTCTCAAAAAACCAAATAAGTCATTGTTACATGGAAAGGTCCTTCAAAATGTTGTTTGTAATCTTCTAAATTTCAGTATTAAGCCTACTACAACTGTAACAAAATAATATCATAAGAGCAAATGTGAAGCAGCCAGACTGTATTTTGATAAAAAAGGGCAAAAACCAGGATTCATCGTAGTTTCTTCTCGGATAAGAAAGCCTCGATCTCACGTCGCATAGTCTCCTCTTTGTTCGAGTGCTTAAGCCTGAAAATATTAAAACGAGGCACGTATTTAAAAACATACGTTTTTCTTCCTTTTATCATATATTGCTTGTTTTAGAATGATCTGTATTCATTCAAAATGTATTCATTTTTCTTCAAATCTGCACAAATTCGTTTGATCAGCGTTGTTATAAACTTATAATGGTTACATTTTTTAAGCAATACTGATACATTAAATGTATCATCATCATCATCATCATCATCATCATCATCATCATCATCATCATCATCATCATCATCATTCAATTACTCTACACCGTGACACTGCACACACGTACCAAGCCGCCACAGACGCCTCTAGCCCATGCAGGGCCTTGTTGTTCCCCACAGCGGTCAATGCCCTCCTTAGTCCGGACAGTGTTCGAGCCTGGCCCGAGGTGGAGGCGGTCCGGTACAGGTCTAGGAGCTAAAACAACACACAGTGTAAAGAGAAGCTGAAGTGTTTCCTCCGATATTAACTGAAGGCACGAGCATATTCGTGCATGTACATGTGCCATGAGCAAAAAGCATATAATTAAAGTTAAAGTAAGCTAGTACACGAAATTATATTTCTGAGACGTGATTAAATGCACATAACGTCTTAATGTCACTTGTGTTTTTACACATAAAGCAGTCACTACTACAATTACTGACTTGCTGTTGTAAAAGTAAAACAACAACAACAAAAAACATCAACCAGCAGTTTCGAATGGAAAGTCTATGGACGTTAATATTTCCGTATTAGCCCGCTGAAAAGAGTGGCGCGAAAATACCAGTTGCTCATCTAAAAGTTAAATTTCAGACACTGCACAAAATAAGACGACCTTGTTTTCAAAGAAACCCCGAAAATGAACTAATCAACTATTACAATACGAAATTAAATTATGCCGAATACGTATGTGACAAAATAAAAAAAAAGACAATACCATGCGAACTTTGTTCTTCATTGATTATAAGTAGCAAACACTATATCTCTTTTTAACTTAATTCTATAAACGAGAGAGTAATAATGCAAAGCAATGGTCTCCGTCGAGACTCTGTTCAACATTGGAACAAGTTTGCCTAACAACATACCGACTAAGAAACATAAAACCTTCTTGTTAAAAAAAGATTTACAATGCTGTCATGTTCATGTATATGCAGTAACAAATTGTCTTTGACGAATGGGGAAAGGTCCAATTACAAACAACAGAATAGTGTATAACATTTGACTAGTACACAGTACTAACCACACATACACATATGGAATATTAACATTTTTTAAGAGACAGGTAATGATGTAGCACCATTTTAAACAACAATCCTAGTTAGTTCTGAGATTCATCAAGGTTGAATAATAAGCAAAATTCGGTGCATGAAAGCGCCGCACTTCACTTTTTTTATAGAACAACATGGCGCCATCCATAGGACTATTACAGGAACGATTATATATAAATGCCGCGTGCGGCGATGATAAATTAAAATTCAAGCAAAACCATTTGTCTTAGAAATGGCATAAAAAGGCTGTATTGGCGGTTTAGCTTAGGTAAGACATAAAAGGCATGTGCCTATATTTTTTTGACATTAACAAAAATGGTCCAGTCCTGTTCTATGAAATTATGTCCTAAAAGGCGACATAATTCTACCACAGGCCACAGCATTGCAAATACACAAATCTTCCCCGATATACTCGTAGTAAGGTATTTGTAGATTAAGTACCACCTAAGCAAACAGTCTATATGCTTTCTTTTCAACCATGCTACGCGCTCAGATACAGATCAAAATGTCATTTTTGTTGTTCCTGATCTCTCAAACTCCAAATCAGGACCCATACCTTCATTGTCTTCATTCCTGCCGTCGGATATGTTTTATTGTCGGCAAACACGTCAGAAATTACACCAGTGGGGAGCCCCAGAGCGTTGCCCAACTCCACCGATGGTTCAGTCATGTCGGCAATCATGGCCAGGAAGCTGTCTGACAGTGGTACGTCATAACCTAGAAGGTAGGGGAACAATTGTAACAATTTGACGGAATGCGGCGAAAGCTTTTCAAGGAAATGATCGAGGAGCTCCAACTTTAGAGAAATAAGGGAGCAGATAGTGGTTTAGCAATAACAATATTCACAAAAATAATGAAAATGCATAAACATACTTACATGCAGTGTCAAAAATTAAAAGTTTTATCTAATTAAAATATTTCTACGTAAATCGTTAAAATCATGAATATAGTAAATAAACAATATTCTGCATCAAAAGTTGCAATATAATGCATTACAGGGATATGGGTGAAATATACAACATGTGTACATACACGATGGGACGAGAAAATCATGCTTGTATGCCGTTTTTAGCCACTCGTAAAACGGTTCATCCTTGTTTTCCGGATTTTTTTTCCTTGAAAGAGAAATTATAGCATTGTATTGACACAGTTATGAATTGTTCAGTTTAAGCAGTTGATTTGTTTATACTAAAATGTTTTACTTGGAACCTTATAAATCTGCATCCATTGTCAGAACTTTCAAATAGAGCCTTCATACATAACGCCCATCAGGAAAATATTCATTGGAGCTTCAGAGAGTTAAGCACACTGAAAGGCATATTTTTGAAGTAGTAAACAGAATATGACATTAACTTACCATTTTCTGAGCTCAATCTGCAGTTCTTGGGCGACGCTCCTTAGACTGCTGCGATACAAAGCCGACATCAACATAGGTATACCACGTGATCGCAGTGTTTGATTCCTCTCACGCCAATCAAACAAAAGCTGGACACATCGATAATATTAGTATAAAATATTGATATAGGCCATGAAGAAAATTATATGCTAGTTCTTTGCTTATTATTGTCCATTAATATACTCGAAAAAAGTCATCTCATTCATTTGCATACTAATACAAACGAAATCATATCCAACAACCGTATCTCTTCTATATTTTAAAAATATCAACAAAACCGCATTAACATTGATGTAAATAGATACATTATCCACAAATTCTTCCCATTTTTTTTGCTTCAACTTGCATACAAAGAGGCAGCAGCCAATACTGTCACGTTATTAATAAATTGTCAAGAATATTCGCAAGCATTAGCAAAAGCTTAAACAAAATTAGTAACTTTGTCATACAAATCAGCATCTATAAGCCCAAAACGTCCTACAACTTCATACCTCATTGACGACTTGTTCCTCTGACGTGTTCTCCTTGCAGTAGGTCTCCAATACTTTGAATGGTACCTCCATCAAGAGGAACACCTTCCACCACTGTTGGCCGATCTCCTGTTGTAACCGAACCATTCTTTTGTAGGTCAAGAAGGCTGGAAACATCAGAAGTGGTTATACGATTTTATCGCCAGTGTTCATATAAGATATATCTCAATCTTATTGGAAAATGATATTGCTAACTGATGTTCGAGTTTATTTCGTCTAATAACGATTGCTTTCGTCAAAAGATCGTCATAAACGATCACGTGAAAAGACATTTTCATTCATGGGGGCGGTGGGGGGGGGGGGGGGGTGTACCCTGTTTGAGTGTTATTTTTTATCCAAATATTTATTTATTTCAAATATTCAATGTCTAATTTACGTAGAAAGGGGCAGGTAATCCAGAATATACCTACATCTCCCATCTTTCTTATTCATCATCTCTGCATTAAATCTCTCTAGGACAACTTCCGTCTTTATCACTGTGTCACTGGAACTGCCATCTTCACCTCCCTCACTTTCACCATCTTCCTCCAATTTTATCACCGTCACTGACCCTTTCCCGAATTTCTCATTTGTCTTGAGAGCCACCACAAAGACCTTGTTATTGTCCGCTTTGGGATGAAATTCAAGCAAGTTATTATGAGGATGCCCGACTATGTTCAGCCCAGAAACGTCTACTCTAAACTTGTCCCTTGCCTTAACCCCGGTCGCGAGGCCTCGTGGAGATTTGTCTTGATCATGAAGATCAAACCCTTCATCTTCAAGTTGCTTCTGCTTTGTTTGAGCTTGGTTGTCTTTACAACACTGCACCAATAGTCTAAATGAGTTGGACGTTCCGACGCGTTTTGTCATGCAAAACATCACCACCGTGTGCTCTTTACGCCTGGCCCGTCTGAAGACGTTGCTTACTTGCGACGCTAAAGATGCGCTACTGCCAAAGTCGCTGAAGTCGCTCATTGAGCTTGAGATTTCGACGGCAACCTTCCTACAAAAACAAACTGTGGGCATGAAATCAATAACAGACTTTGCAACTTCCGGAGATAAAATAATTTGTGTACAAATGATTGAGAACCATTGTACACAGCGTCCATTGCACACACATTTTATCATACATATTGTAACATAACACTTTTACGGCCACAGAAGTGAATGTTTTACTGAATGCGCATTAATTAGATCTTGCGAATTATTGTAAGTAAGTCTGGCGATTTATCCTTACTAAATGTGAAAAAAATTACATCGAGTTCAGTTTTAGCCGTTGTCAATGGCTAACCTAGCTGTTATTATCTATGCCAAAATTGGTTTCCAAATTGGTGTTAAACTTAACAACCTGTTTAGAGAGGCCGATTGACGTTGGCACGTGTTTTAGTGTGCAAAGACGGAGACCGGTTAACCGCTTTTCATTGACTGGAATATCTTACATGAACAGATCAATGGAAGACTATTCTAATTAAATCGATTAAGTCCAAACAATTATATTACAAATAGGCAATATAATACATCTATAAAGCAAAGATTAGACAACCCTATATAACCAAAATGATTCATTATAACATATACAAGGTCTAACATAAATTTTCATCAGTTTTAAAAAAAATATTAAAAACCTTATTAGAATAATCGGTATTTGAGCTTTCAATGTGTGTAAATGAATATGATCGACATAATAGTAACTTGGCACTCCATGTACTCACACACAGAAGGAAGCTACAGGGAATTCCACTCTTCCGGCAGTCACAGTGGTCGTGGTGTCCACAACCCTCCAGTTCTCCGGCTTTTCCTCACTGATAACAGCGTCCATTGTAAGAACTAGGATCTTCCCTTGGCCGTAGTTCGGATTGAGAGGAATCTACAATAGTTAGACACATGTGTTGTCTGTTTTTGTAATAACATGGTTGGCAGAATGAGTCTTTTGCATTCTGAAACAGACTATAAGTAATCTATGTTTATTTTTATTATTATTGTTGTTATTATTATTTACACGTTTTTATTAATGTGATACGGCATATACTGCCGGGCGATCTTTAAACGGTCCATGCCTATACAGGTAGCGGCAACAGAGTAACTCTATGCGTTTATGTCTTTTCCGGCAGTTCTCACGTTTATAGTTTTTTTAATACGCTACTAGAACTGAATTATGATTACAAAACTTGTCTTTATTTTTAATCAAAGCTCTGTCTGATTTTCTTTTAATTAATTGCCCTATCGCTGTCGAAGATCGACACGCACTTTTCATATAATATGTTAATTGAATTAATATATAATCGAATATCGTTTTAGGATTCGATTTACATCCCTAGTTATTTTGATATCTATGTATGCTACACATATGATGACAGAATAATTGAGCCGTAATCACCGAGTATTACAAAGTTATTTTGTTAGAGTTAAAATTATTCTTTTTACTGTAACGACCGCAGGGATAGAAATATAATCGCTTCAAACAAGCCTCGCTGCTGGGTTAACTCTTTAGCGACGCGGTTTCAGCGGCTTCCCGATTTGCGCGGTTAAGCAACGGTTACCGTGGTCGGTGTACGGATGGGTGACCGTTGGGGAGCGCCGGCCTGCGTTACATTGGTGGCAGCGGTGGGATAGTCAACTGCAGGACTGGAGTTGCGTGCCCACGGAACTTCCCGGGCCAAGTCTCGGGACGAGACTTCTCGGAGGGGGGAGTAATGTAACGACCGCAGGGGTAGAAATATAAGCGCTTCAAACCAGCCTCGCTGCTGGGTTAACTCTTTAGCGACGCGGTTTCAGCGGCTTCCCGATTTGCGCGGTTAAGCAACGGTTACCGTGGTCGGTGTACGGATGGGTGACCGTTGGGGAGCGCCGGCCTTCGTTATACTGCGTAATATAGCACCCTACTTACCACCGTGGATAAAAGTGGGCCTCATTGCTGACAGCACATATCCGTTAACCAAAGTACTAAGCTTTTTAAGTAAATTTTGTCTGTTGACTGCTCAGGTCGAAGTTAGGATTTCTAACTTGTATATATATCCAGTTTTTACTGCCATACAGTTGAATGGATCTTGATTCATACCCCCACAAAAATTTTATGGATCCGGCCCTGTCGTTAACATGTACATAGCAACAACATGTACCAGTGTTCTGACCTTGACATTGATGGGTTTGACCAGCGGGTGTCCACCCGACTCCAGCCCGTAGAATGATGTCGTCGACTTAATGAGGTCACATTTCTTCAACACTGATTCCATATCAGGCTCTGGTGGTGGCTGGGTTATCTAATTTTAATAAATATTTTAACATTTTTTATCTTTATTATGCTGATATGAAATAATTGCTAGAGTACATTGCCATCTCCGTAAGATATTTTGTGTTTCATGCGTCGATTTACTAGATTGTGACAATCGTTTTACAAAATGTAAATGCCATAGATCAATCTTCTTCATGTTGGCTTTAGTAAAAAAAAAGTAAAAAAATGAAATATTTAAAAAAGGAAAATCAATACAGCCGATCAAATACTTTCCAACTTAGCCAAATGGTTATCGCTGCATAGTCTGTTATTCATGTATTTAAAAAGATCTGGGCAGATTGTGTAGATGTAAATCAGCCAACACCCTGGTGGAAGATGTACATAGCAACATAAGAGCCACGACCGAGACTATTTGCTGGTCAGTCTATATTAATAATGTTAATAACTAAATTAAACTTGACATGTTTCATGTATAATATGTAAACAAAAGATTGAGAATAACGCACGAGATTTCAACAAGCTAAGTGTAAAAATAAAAACGCTGGCAATAACCGACAAAGCAAAAGCACCTCCAGTGTGATTGTAGTGGGCGAAGTAAATGTCCCTTTCTCCACTTCAAGTTCCACACGGGAATCTACCGATGACTTGATCTTGCCCCCACTGGTTCCGCATTTGAACCTTTCCTGAATCGGTCGACAGACCACGATGAACGAGGATAGGGCGGTCAGTTCCATCCGAGACTTTGCCAGAAATACCTGCAAAAGTATGTACTTTGGGGATAGTGACCGGTTACTTACTCCAATAACATGTATTATTATTGTGGCCTCTTGGATCTTAAATAGTTACAATTGGTATCATAAACAAACGACACACTGTCCTTTTGTGTTATGTCAATAGTTGACCATGTGATTTACCTTGACATTAATTGAAACATGGAGTTTAACATAAGTAAACAGTTTTGCTTGACATATTAGAAAACATCTTTAAAAATGTTCACAAACCTTTTGAATACAATTCTTTGGAACAATGAAATATTCTTGATTGTTTTTTTTAAATATAACGTAGAGAGCAAGTGTGGTCATTATAGCGACGTCTAGCTATTTTGATGGAGGAAGACCCCAGACAAATGTCTGGTAGAAGAGTTACAAGTCGGTGAATCTACCGCGTGAACACGCACTTTTACTTGCATGTTTATATAAGTAATTTGATATATAAGCTCTTATAATTTTATATACATAAAAAGGTACCCCTTACACCACTTTGCTCGGTAAATTCCGTCACTTCATGATAAACGTTGCCAATGCTCTTTATAACTATTTCTTCATTTTCGCCAGGTGCTCCCAAAATAGGCACAGTGACGTCAAGGTGGACCACGTGACTCGGGCTTCTACTAATCTTGTACAGGTACACGTCACTGCATAGTTCCTCGTTGTCTTGTAGAACTAGAAAGGAACAAAAGTTGAGTTTTACCCGAAACCACAATTTCTAAAAGTTTTTTGCCTGATTTCTTTTACATGAAAATGCATTTCATAATACCAGTAGAGCAGACAACACCTGAATATAAACCGGGTTAAGCTTCTTAAAGAGCTTTTGCCATCTGGCCATTCCAAGGCAGTAACTGTTACATTTTTCTATCTATGCAATGTCTCGTCTTCGTGAGTTTTTCTCTTATCTTATACATTTAAATAAGCATGCGCAAGACTAACTGCGTGAGGGAACATGTATCATAAATTCATATGAAAATGGAAATAGAAGTAAGTATATGATGGAATAGACATATCAGGGAAATAAAAAATATTTGAAACTATTGGTTATTAATCAAGAGTCCAGACGGAATAATTGATCAAGTAAACTATGACATGTTGCTAGTTAAAGACATATGCAAAAACAAACTGTATTTCAATGAAAAGTACCTCTTAAGACTAAAAATAACTGATTTGTCATAATTGGAAAGTAATACTGACATATTGAAATAACTTAGGCATAGTTATATTAAATATAATATTAAATACATGTATTCCTATTTTGATGCTCGGTCGAGATAAAAGCAAAGCGATGGTGTTTTTAATTTGTTTGGAGAAAAATGTAGTGGTATTATTCTGTTTCACAATGGCTAAGAACTTTAGTTTAATCATTTGGGTTAAGTTTTGATCCGATAAAAGATTTAAAGTCACATTAATATTGTAGTGCTTCGATGTTCGTGTGTGTCAAAACTAACGTTCTGCAATCGATCTAAGGGGTCATCATCACAGCTTTGTGTGGTATTTGACACAGAGACTAACACGATTCGCACTTTCATATTATTCATATTAATTAAATGATTACATCACTATCGAGCCAAACAGCGACTTGTTTATCTGACGTATGAACCTGGCTTATATGACCTCAGACTACATGCGCCTAGTGGATTTTTCTTAGGTTATTGAACCATAATGGCATAAAGAATTGATAAAAAGCGTCGCGACGATTTAAATTTCCTAACCTTAAGCAACGCCAAATTTTAAAAGGACATTCTGTTCACATTAAATCATTATATCAGAGGTAGTATTTTCCCCATTGATGATGGTTCAAAAAGTTTTTCTTTTTTAAGAAAAAAAAAGAAAAACCGTGAGCAAGTCGCTTTTATAAAACATTGTTGCTACGGTACGGGTCGACCTCATTCTGGAAAGGCGCAGCAATATGGTGGTATTCTTAGCTGATATACATAATGTTGTTTAGACATAGTATGAACACTCGTTAAACATTCAAGTACCCCAGATTTTGACCAAAATCATGTGCCATAAAGTTAAATGGCTTCCGCTTGATGGAAGGGTGGACGATTACTGTTGTTTATTTAGGCATATGATAAATATACACATGTTTTGAGTTTAATATAGTCGTTATTGTTATAATAAAATTGAACAATTCCAAGTAAACCCCACTTGATGGAGGGTTTGACCTCTTGCCAGTATTGAGAAACCCTCTTAGAAATATTATTCTAAGGTCTAAAAGTGTAATTATGTAATTTAAGTTTCAACTAAAACTGACCAAAGTCCTGGGACGCCGAATCAAATGGCTCTCTCCTGATCGACAGTGTAAAGCCCTGCCAGCGTTTGGCCATCTCGGCACTCACCCCAACTGGCATTACGCTGGCCCCTAGTACCGGGAATGGCGTCAGGCGATCACACGGGATCTCTCTGGTCTCCTTGCTGGTATTGCTGTAAGAGGATACACAACGTCAGACTTACATGGCCTTAACTTAATAGCAAGTCATATTACAAAATTATTGCAACCCCTAAAATGATGGTCCTGTTAACATGATGGTCCTGTTAACAATTTTCCTTTTCAATGATAACATAAGAAGAAACATGTGGGACCTTATTCATGAGTAGAACCAGTACTAAGGAATGAAAAACCTAAACAAAGCATACTAAATGGTCTTGCTTATTGACTTATGTATTGTGTCAGGTTTAGTCCGGATTCAAATCGCATGGCCCCTTTACCGCTGAACCATGTCTAAGGTATGGTCCAGATTCCAATTGCATGGCCCACTAATCGCAGAACCATGTGTAAGGTATGGTCCAGATTCCAATTGCATGGCCCACTAATCGCAGAACCATGTGTAAGGTTTGGTCCGGATTCCAATTCCATGACCCACTTATCGCAGAACCATGTGTAAGGTTTAGTCCGGATTCAAATCGCATAACCAATTAATCGCGGAATCGTTTCTCAATCCAGAACTTGCTCAAGCTTAAAAACTGACTTAAAGAAAACCTGTCACAAAAACGTAATGTTAACATTTTTTACTTTTATCTATTATCAACTTGGAAGGATGTGGCACTACGATGATACAATAAAGTGTTATGGATACAATAAGTAAATAAATCACAATCAAACATATGAGCATGAGCAAAATCCCAACCGAGAAAAGATTCCACAAGTTGGGTGTGGGGTTTAAACCCGGGTCACACTAGTTTTACGTGTTTGTTTGAGTCGGCTGAACTTAAAACATTATAATAATCAATAAAGGAACTACCCAATAGCATCTGTATTCAGAGAAATCGCTTCATCTATTCGATCTTTTAGCGCTTCCGATTTTGCAAGTTGTCCCGGGCTTTTTGCTTCCTGCAAGAAGAGTGATAATTTAATTGGCAAATATAATGGGACTTACTTCTTTTATCTCATTTAAAACTACATCGTATTGCATTTAAATAACTTTCTTATCAAAATAACCTATTATTTACTCGCGGCCATATTCACTATGACACGAAGATTTTCTGTTTTCACTCTGTAGTTATCAACACTTTAACATACTTGCTTGCAATGGTATTTTTAAATATCTTATTTTATGATCTTTTTGAAATGGCAATCTGGCAATATATTTGCAATTTACAATTGTATTATCAAAACTACAGAAAACTGTAATTCTCAATCCGTCTAGTTATGATGTACATCTCATTCAAATCAGAACGTTCGTGTATCTGCCGAATAATAATGTCTTATGTATTGTAGCGTCTGCAATGTCAACGTAGACCTGACAATGGTAACAATGACATAGGTGCCAATTTGCAAATCAAAGAAAATTATTTCGAATCAAATAGTTCAATTTCAACACGAACATTTGAGATCAAACCAAAACCAAATTAAATAAATGCAATAATGACATATGAAACATTTATTAATGCATTTTTTTTAAATAACTAAATACACACCGTCCTTTAAAAAAGTTTTATACTAGTTTTGAATCACTGTATACCTCATCCTCGATGCAAGGGTCAGCTCCATGTTGCAGCAATGTCTCTACAATCAATGATAGATTCTTCGACACCGCGTAGTGTAATGGTGTGCGCCCCTTTTGCTTTGAAAAGACAACTCATGCTAAACATTTTTATGTTTTTGATTGATTGTTACATAGCTCCGACAAGTTATCAAACAAAATGTAAAAGGATCTAGTGTAATGCATACGGTATACAAAAGTCATTTTCATAAACAAAAAATTAGGAAACGATACTCCCCTGAAGGCCAAACTTTTCATCGCTTCATTTTTGTGTGTGTAAATCTTGTTACAGGCCCACCTAAGGAATACGTATAGCAATTATTAAAGCGCTAGGTCTTGTGGTTTCTTACAGGGATATCTTCAAACTGGCCATGTGCCAGTCGGCAATGTTTTTGACGAACCAACATTTTCTGAATAACCTTTATGGCAGAACCATCTAAGGAACAAATATATGAAATATCAAGGCTCTAGCTCTTATATCTCCAAACAAGAATTTAAAGGGTTTCCTATATACATGCAGCCATTTATGGAAAATGGTCCAGCAATTGAAGGCCAGGTCTTTTGGCAGATTAAAATTCTTTGAGCAACCTTTCGTTCCTGCTTCTAAGAACTCCTAAGAAAATTGAATTTGTCACAGTGGTTTTAGAGATATCGTTTAAAAACGTTGACCGACACGTGAAGCCGGACGATGGTCGCCAGACAGTGGGCGATCACAACACGCCAAACAGTGGGCGATCACAACACGCCAAACAGTGGGCGATCACAACACGCCAGACAGTGGGCGATCACAACACGCCAAACAGTGGGCGATCACAACACGCCAGACAGTGGGCGATCACAACACGCCAAACAGTGGGCGATCACAACACGCCAGACAGTGGGCGATCACAACAGCTCATCATCAGCATTATCGCAGTAAGCAAAGTAATCAAGTAAGCAAACGTGATGAAATAGCATCATTACATGCTCCTTGTTTTAATCGATCTTCAAGTTGAAGAATAGGATATCGTAAAATATAACGACAATCATATTAAATTTAAGGAAATAATTTTAAAAATGTCAACAGTAACCTACTAGTATTATAAACTTTCGACGTTGTTTTTCAGAATTTGATAAAATTAATTTAAAAAAATAAAAAATCAAGACTAAAAATTGATCGCCACCAACATCAATTTCAAAACGAGTTTAAGCGTATTTCGACCAAATAACAGTATGTTTGGAAATGTATCTTCATGTTACTATAGTTTGTATGTTTACTGCTTGACACATTGGCTACCTTATCTTTGAGATTGCAGTCTGCTCCATGGCTAGCCAACAACCTCACCAGTCCGTTCTGTCCTTTCAAAGTCGCGTAATGGAGCGGTGTCCAGCCAATCTAGAATACACAAGCCAGAACAGCTCTCGAGGTTATACGACTTTAAGATCGAGTTGGAATTTAAAGTCCGTTCAGATTGAATACAAGAAAGCATTGGTGCACAGCAACAAAGGGTGTGCTGTTATGTACAGTAGTACACCAGCGTTTAAGGTTACGCTAGTCAGGTTAAGGGTTGTTTACCGTTTTGGTTTTGATGACGTAGCATTCACGTAACTGCTAGAAAGCAAGCGGATCATGCTAGAAAGTTCATTTGTTTATTTTTTACTGGGTTTCGAGAACGTTCGGGGTTTCGTGAATGTTCTGGAAATTCTTTGTGTATATATAAGGGCGTGTTTGCCGATTTAAAGGAAGTTTGGATAAAAAGTTTGGATAAACGTTTGGACATAGAGTTTGGACATATAGTTTGAAAATACTTGAAGCGTCTATATTAAATCTTTCTATGTTGGAACTTACGTGGACTTACTATATTCAAAGTGATATAAATATTAAAATGTTGAATTTGGAATTATATCATTTACATTCGTGTTTTGTTCTACCTTTGGATTATTTCAACTGTGCTCATCTACGAGGACATTCTACCGAAAACTCTTCAGGATTATTCGACGTTGGATCATTAATTGGACTATTAAAGGGACACGTCCTAAAGGGACAAACTGTAAGCTAACATTTATTTTGCTTTCTGAAATTTTGTCTCATTTATTTGTTATTTTTTTACGCCATAGATTCAATTGTTTATTAAAATAAAACATTATTGTACTAGTTCGTATGGCTTGTTCTTTCTGTTACACCATTTCGTCGTTTAGTAAACGTTCCATTTTATAAATAAATTTTAAATAGCGACAGCGGTCGTAACAGTCCAATATATGTTTAAAAAAGACCATACATTATCTGACAAATGACAACCCCAGACATCCTAGAGGTATTTTGACATAAAGTGAGCTGAACTCATTATCAAAGTATTGGAATTCACATTGACATAACATATTTTGTACCATTTGTATTGCATATTGTCTAAATGTATGAAACAATTCATTTAAAGTTAATTTTAAGAAATTCATATAAGAAATATAGCACGAATATCAATCTTAAAACCCTCGTACAGCACTGTTAACAGGTGAGAATAACCTGCTTAACCCACGTGGTTACGTATATATGTACATTAGGATATGCGATTTATGTGCATGCTTTATGTCCACCAAAGTCTGTTTCATACATTCAGAAATTTTAAATAGTATGTTTTGCTCTTCTATGCTATGAAGTTTTTGTTGTTATTGTTGCGTACATACTATGAAACTCGGCGTTGTTTCCTTGTCATACTTACTTTTTCAATTTTGCTTTCTTATAAAAATAGATCAATTATATATGCAAATCTTCAGTGAATTAAAGGTTGTATCAGGCAGTTTGCCTATGTCAAATATTAACAATTAACAATCTTTAACAAAACATTTCCCATATTTTTGTGACATTGGGCATAATTTTGCATTCTCGCACATTTTGTCTAAATTTAGACGATTGCCAACAGTACATCAACTGTTAAACAGGACTAATCGCTACAGTCTCGCTCTCATTGTCAAATCTATAAATAAGCACGATGTCATGGGGGGGATCCAACAAACTTGGTGTGTGTGTGTATGCGCGCGCGCATGCGTGTGTGCGTGCGTGTTTGTGGTTTGAATCAAGATCCATTCAACTTTATCACAGTAAATAATATATATACACACAAAAACAGTAAGGGACCTTAACTTCGACCTAAGCAGTCAACAGACACAGCTTACGTTAAAAGCTTAGTATTTTTTAAGCTTAAATATACTTGTTTTCAAAACTCAACTCTATAACCTGGTTGGGGGGGGGGGGGGGGAATGGGGGTGGTGAGGGGGGATGGATACATCCCCCACTAGATCCATCCTTGCATGATTTTTGCTAAAAACACATACCGGTGTCACAGCGGTTAACCTGTATGGTTCGAATAGAAAATACAGGTTTGCCAATAATGTCTTGGGTGTTATGCTGCATTTTAAATAGATGTAGGACATATATAAACAAAATAGTGCGGAAATTGTTCATGTAAAATATCGATACCGTTGATTCAAACCAAAATTTGATTCAAACTTTCAGATATCATCTTAATGTTACAGAAAAAAGCCACACCTTATCTAGAATGTTCGCATTTGCGTGTCTGTCCAAGCACAGTTTACACTCGTCAAGCCTTCCAGCTGCACACACATAGTGAAGAATGGTCTTTCCCATCTAAAACGAATACAACGTGTTTTTACAAAATAACAACAACCTTAGATTTACAGAAAAAGGCCAGATTAAAAGCATTCGTGAACTCTCTTACACTGTCGGTCCAGTATATGTGAAATTAACGAAAGATTAACTCGACAGAGAAGGATAAAAGCACTAGCTAAGACAAGGAAATTATCCAAGAAGTATGGATATTTGTCATGTACAACTTTATATTAAAGAAGCACCTTTATTCATTAGTAATTTCTTATTATTGTCAATGTAATTTTATTCAACACAAGTAGATAAAAATGCCTGCAAGTTTTTTATTGACTATATAAATAATTATTCAATAATCAATTGAAAATAAAAGCAGACAAGCACTGTCAGTTAAGAAGAAAAAGATTTGGCAAAATTAAGCATTACATAAAATATCATAAAGCTTATATACAAATACTTACATGATCTGTACAGTTGATGTCGATTTCATCGCATGTTTGCAGAATTAGAGAAAGTTTCGGAAAGTCGTGTTGCTTGGCCGCATGCAAAGCCTAAAACATTAACGATTCTATACACCTTGCATTTTTATCAAACTATCTAGGATTAATTTATACAGCAGTGTCATGATTTATTAGCTACTTCCAGATAATAAATGACAGCTAAAGAACCACTAGTCCCGCCGCTTGTCACACTCGGAACGTCTCGGCCTACGACAAAGAGATATACAACCGGAACTCCTCGGGTAATTCCGTCCTCGGGAAGATCATACCTCGGATGTATCTGTTGCAATGATACTTACTGAAATCACGATCGGTTTGTTCCCACCAAACAAAACATAAACGATGCCATTGTTTGAAAGCTTCGTGTCTGCTGCGGTGGGTAAATTAAAATTGGACGATTTAAATTTGAAGCCGCCACAGATTGAAGTTTTACAGGCACCGTACTGTAGTGAGCTGTCATCCGAGCTACCATTTTTGTTTTATCTTTCGCCTCAAAAGAAGTCCCATTTAGGGAAAAGACCGAGGTGATCCGACTACCTAAATACATCCGAGAGATGATTCGTGAATTATCCGAGGTGTTCTGATTGTGAGATATAGTGAATAGTCGAGTTATTACGATTGCACTAAGTGTTGAGAACCGTTGTAAATAAGGTTCTCACTCCAAAATATAAATCACTATTTTTTTGAGGTGAAGTATAATGTCGAGCAAATAATAACTCCCAAGTCGAGAAGATGGTAAAACAATCACCAGTGTCAATGCTCCTCATGGCAACTGTTAAATTGTGGATGACAATGATTCAAACACACTGAATTTGAGGCTCATAGATCTACATTGTACGTATAGCCTAAAAGCCTGATTCAAGTCTTATGTCAGTACAATTACAATGCACATTTGTTGGGAAGAAAATTGCTGAAAAATCTTAATTTCAGCAAATAAATGTCTAAGAAAATAGAAATGTGTCTATAG
Source organism: Sinonovacula constricta (assembly GCA_007844125.1). Classification (NCBI taxonomy): domain Eukaryota; kingdom Metazoa; phylum Mollusca; class Bivalvia; order Cardiida; family Solecurtidae; genus Sinonovacula; species Sinonovacula constricta. Next base: position 52,178,645 of record CM017556.1, on the reverse strand, counting down.
TTTGCATCGTAAGTAAAATACACACGACTTTGAATCATTTGGCAAAATATTTAGGGTTTATGCTTGCAGCAGCCAAAGAAGCTACAATAGTTACACTAGATGGTAAAACCGCAGGATGTACCTTAGTTATATTTTTGTTATTGTTTTCAGGAGACACCAAAGCAGTAACAACCCATCCCGCAAGGCGCGACACTAGTTTCCTATATCAACTTCAGGGTGAAGACAGAATGACTGTGTCCAGTCTGCAAGACCATGTTTTCTTCCACTCTCGGTTAGGCCGAACGTACCATTGGTCACTGGCTGAGTAAAGCTGAAGGGACTACACCAGGCCCAGAGAAACAAGGCTCAAATGCATCAAGACAAGGCAAGTGCAAATAAATTATGAACAGTAAATCCTTGTAGCTAGGCGCTACTCGTGACTCATTCTCAGTGGATATGAATGTCAGATTCAGCTCATTCAATTTCACATCATCACAGATTACAGCAGTCTGAGGATGGAAGCAAATAACTACCACTTGATATCTTTATTAATCCATGATAGTGCCACTAGTTTAGAACAAAACAAAACACTGCTTCTACTTTTCAGGTATTAGGCGAAAGGTTGGAAAAAATGACTTGAAGTACTAAAAAGTGTACGGAAGATCTGCCGACTGTAGATTCCCACTATTGCCGCAAAACACCAGCTTACAAAGACAAAAGTTTTTGTATTCTGGAACTACAATTACTGATCTCTATCTCCACTATTATGTGGATGCTAAGAAAGCTGGTGTGAGAGAAGTGTCATAAACGGTATTCAGCAAAAACTTTCACAGCGGAAATTACTCTGTTTTTGTTCCCAGAAAGGACCAGTGTGACATTTGTGTCAGTTTCAACCACACACAGATCAGCCAGGACGATTATGAATAGGTAAATAAGAAAAGGTCCAATCAAAATGTACACATATATTTAAATTTTATCTACCTGTAGACATAGGCAAGCAAGGTAAATGTAAATGTGACAAAAACACAGAGACGAGAAATAACACACAAAAAGAAAAACGATCAGTTACCGCCTTGGAACGGTCAGTCGGCAAAGAGGCCAACTGGGGTTCTTAAACCTGGTTTGTGGAGCGCTCCAACCTCGCACTTCCTGAAGGTTTTTCTATCAAACAAACAGTGTAAATAAAACATTTCCCGTCAAAGTGAAACAACTAACAGTTAGCACCTGCATCGGAGCACAAAGAAGCCAAGAACAAAGCCCAGGAAGAAAAGGCCAAGGATAAAGCTGCTGTCTCTGAAAAAAGGTATGTGTGGACTATGGACTTACAGGCGGTTCTATTATGTCCACAGACATAGGCAAGCGCAATGTATTATCAAACTAAGATGCAAGTGCATAATTTCACCCTGTTGAACTTGGAAACACAAGAGGCATTTTGCTATGTTTGGACAGAAACTGAGGGGAACTTGGCAAGTGAAAGTTTTGCATACCTGCAGTACCGTCACTTCAAGGAATATATTTCACACCATCCATCAGTTGAAGAAATAATTGTCTGATATGAATGTAAACTTTACTATGACATACTACCACATTCATTACTAGATTTTAGATGGATTCCAGCATGTCCTGATTTATTAATAGCTCAGCATTCATGTTGTCAATATTTCGGCAGGAATAAAATGAATTTAGAAGACATAGTTCTGTGTTACAGACAAAGATTTGTATTGTATATGAAATGCCTAAGTAAAAATTTGGACAATCATTTTGCCTAACTCAGGAATCAAAATGGCCTAACTAAACATCAAATTGCCTAAGTCATCGAACATGATGATATAATAAACTTACACAATAGTCATAATTGCAATTATCTTAGCAGGCTGACAAAAAGATGCAGACAAGGAACATCCAACGCAAGAACAGCACGAGATTAACTCCAGCAGTGACACACTTAATCACACCTACATTTGATCCCATGTGAACGCAGCCGAAGCCACACCAACACCAATCAGGAAACGACGTTTATAGAAACAAAACCACACTTGGGTGCCCTTAAAAAGAAACACTTACGTTTTCTGTATTCATTTCAATAGCCTTGTTATTGTCCACATCTTTATCGTGTAAGTCACCTGTTTCTGTATCAACAGAGTTGTTTGCTTCATGGACTTGATCCGTTTCTTGACGTTCATCGTTAAATTCAATCGTTCTTGTGTCCGCTTCGTCTTTGCCCTCAGTTGTTGATGAGTCCAAAGGTTTTTGTGACATTTCTAAAATGTTATCTAATGTTTGAGTTTCGTGTCAGGAAGGTTTATTCAGGAAATATGTCATCAATTACATTATCTTGGTGTTTGTAATGCATGTATCAATTATCTACTCTATAGTTTCAATTATAAACTCTTTAGTTTCAGTTATAAACACTGCAATTTCAATTATCATCACTGCAGTTTCAATTATCAGCTATAGCGGCTTGGCTGAAGTTCCGTAGATAGATAGAACCACATGGTCCGCATTTCATATGTTATGTGTCACGTCTAGAGGTTCAATGATCAACTATAGAGCTTCAATTATCAGCTATATAGTTTCAATTATCAACTCTATAGGTTCAATTATCAACTTTAAAACGGCTTGGCCACAACAGAGTTCCGTAGATAGAACCACAGGGTCCTCATTTCATATGTTTTAGTTATTGTGTCACTATCACGTTGTTCAGCATATTGTTTCTGACTGACGTACATTTCTGCATGCACAATTCTGGGATATTCTTGTTTTTTAAGTTAAAACCAAAAGAGTACTCCCGATGCGTTTTGTTGTCACATCACAGTATTTTGAAGGCCAGCATGTTCACAGCATGTATGCGGAAGTATCTTTTTTGTCAAGACTTTGTGTATTAAAACCACCCATATATAAATGCATTACGATTGCAAAAACCAAGCAAATTCATCAACACAATTTCATTACCCAATTCATATACAACGTTCATTATGTATACTTGTTATAACATGCACGCGTTTGTTAAATAAGTACATAAAGTCGATCGACCTTAGTATGGCACATGTTTACATTTGGTAGCCAGAATGGCTCGGATTTATTTCGAAAGTGACTAAAAAAAGTCGAGCCAAGGTTAAAATCGCCTATAATTATGAAGGTTAGTATTTAAAAAAATACCACCAAGAACATTAAACACACACACAAACAAAAACAACATCAAACAAACTGTATTACACGTACCTTATTCTCATCACGTTTCCCGATTATTAAAATTAGGAGCCACAACTGTAATTACGGGCAATATTTTATTGAATGAAGCCTGTTAACAGTCAAGATTAAACAAGACTAAACTGGGGCAACTAATGACGCGTGGATTTTTGTTTCAACAGACCGCTGTTATAAGATCATATTTTATTTTCTTCCGCGTTTTCTTTTTTATTCATCAGCGAAGCGATGAATTTTACGTAACTGATACATCTAGCAAGACAACAGCTATGGAGATTAAACAGTGCCGAATTATTAAGGGTATTTAGTTAACGGGTCTATATAAACGAAATGTAACGATATTCTTCCTATATATATATATGTGTGTGTGTGTGTGTGTGTGTGTGTGTGTGTTTCTTATAGCTAGTTTCCACATCAGTTAAGATCCCTTATCGTGGCAGCCATCTTTGATGTTAACTTTAAGGGATTTCCAGATGAATTGTATAGAAGCAAAAATTTTATTTACTTGTTATTTCTCCATTTGTGATAAAAATAAAAAAGCTTTACGCCATTGGAAAGCTTAAAGATAGTTTACTGTGCAGTGGTTCGGATAGGTAACACATGTTTGCAATGACCGTAAGGATTTATGCTTCTCTGTTTACACTGATCTAAGTCACAAATAAATAGCATTGTGCAGTTCATTTTCAAGTAAGCATGACTTATTGTTATCTGAGAAAAAAATATTTGGTCCACACTGTCGGATACCACCTTTAACAAGCTCATAAACTAATGGAAATACTCCTATTTGTCCAAGCATGCTTGAAGAGGTATTACAGCAAAGTTATTATGTTTTTCTTATTCCATACGTGCTGACAGTTTGTTAATGCTGACATTCACTAGTAAGCCTTTACAAGACAGTGGAAATTGGAATATTATACTTCAATTGTCTTTGCTCACTGAATACGCCACACGTGGTTTCGAGTTTCACTCGGGATAAAAAAAAAACTGCATGCTAGACCTTTGAGGTGACAACTAGATCCGTCCCATCTAATAAAAGCTAAGCATGACTGTAATAACCAGTGCTGGTAAGATCTGTGCATGTATTGTCTTTGTAATATTAACCAAAAACTTGGAAGGCACAGGACATTACTCCTAGCATGAATGACGGATGTTCGTGGCATATTTGTGTTTGTATGTGTGAGCGTGTGACTGTTAATAATATCAAAGAAAGATAACTGAAGGTAACAATGCATAAAATGAAATAATAACTATGTATGGTGCATGTATGTTGAAAATATGTGTATTTACATTTTAGTAAATGTTTATATGTATTGGGTTTATTGTCCCGCCAACAGTATTTCAGTTATCTGGAGTTGTCCACTTGAAGCCGATAAAGTGCTGAATTCCTTGTGTATGGCATGCCGTGAACACCTGGCATGATACCACACCCAGTCACATTATCCTGACACCGGGCCAACCAGTCGTGGAGTTAACCTTATATTTGCTTGAGCGTTAGCAAGGGAACTAATAATACCACTACCACTTTAACGACTTTGGTATACCTCGGCCCGGGATTAAATGTATCAATTCAAATGTTAAGTTCAATATTGAATGTTTGAGTAGGCTCAAATCTGGCATCAAGTAATAAGGAGTTATTTACTTTAAAATCTTTGGTGAAGATTGGACCATTAGTGTGGCCACTGGGTTGGTAACATTTTCTAGAATTTTACATAGTAGCCTACTGAATCCACATGACCCATTTCAAACTATATGTAAGATTTCATACTGGCAAACATTCTGGCCAAGTTTGGTGAAGACTGGGCCATCGATGTGGCTGCTAAGTGTTTTCACAGGGTTTTTCTAAAATTTGACCTAGTGACCTTTTTTGACCCCACGTGACCAAATAATATACTCAGCCAAGATTTCATGCAGACAAACATTTTGCCCGAGTTTGATGAAAAATGGCCTGTAAATGTGGCCTCTAGTGTTCACAAGCTTTTTATAAGATTTGACCTAGTGACCTACTTTTTGACCCCAAGTGACCCAGTTACGAACTCATCAAAGATTTAATTCAGACAAACATTCTGACTAAGTTTGGTGAATAAATGTGCCATAAATGTGGTCTCTAGTGTGTTCACAAGTTTGTCCTTAAATTTGACCTAGTGACCTACGTTTTGACCCCAGGTATCCCAATAATGAACTCATCTAAGATTTTATGCAGACAAACAATCTGATCAAGTTTGGCGAAGAGCGGGCTGTGAATGTGGCCTCTAGTGTGTTAGTGTGTTCACAAGCTTTTTGACCTTGTGACCTCTTTATTACCCCACGTGAACCAATAACGAACTCATCCAAGATTTTATGTAGACACTCATTCGGACCAAGTTTGGTTAAGATTGTGCTGTAAATGTCGTCTTTAGTGTTTTCAAAAGCTTTTTCCGAAATTTGAACTAGTGGCCTACGTATTGACCACAAATGATTTAAGATTTCATGCAGGCAAACATTCTGATCAAGTTTGATGAAGATTGGCCTATAAATGGGGCCTTTTGTGTGTTCACAAGCTTTTACTAAGATTTGACCTAGTGACCTACTTTTTGATCCCACGTGACCCAGATACAAACTCATCAAAGAATTCGTGCAGAAAAAAATTATAAGTTTAGTGAAGATTGGGCTATAAATGTCGTCTTTAGTGTTTTCAAAAGCTTTTTCCAAGAATCGAACTAGTGACGTACCTTTTGACCCCATGTGGCCCAGTTATAAACTCATCCAACATTTCATGCAAACATTCTGACCAAGTTTGGTGAAGATTGGGCTATAAAAGGTCGCTAGTGTATTCACAATTTTTTCCATTTATTTGATCTAGTGACCTACGTTTTGACCCCAGGTGACACAATAATGAACTCATCCAAGATTTCATGCAGACAAAGATTCTGACAAAGTTTGAGAAGACTGGATAAAAAAATGTGGCCTCTAGTGTGTTTATAAGCTAAAATGTTGACAGACGACAGACGACGGACGAGGCGGTTATCAGAAAAGCTCACCTTGAGCACATTGTGCTCAGGTCATTAAAAAATATGTATGCATATAAAGATGTCTAATGTTTTTATATGTAGTCCATCACTCAACATAAGACGTCAATGTTTGCATTCTTGTGTAATAATGAGTTGACACTAAAATGCATAAAGGTTTGATTTCCCAATGTAACCAATTATAACTGTCAAAAGAATTATCACAACAAAACATGCTTTATAAAATGTATTCACACATATATTAATGTAGACAATAATATTTAACCATCAATCATAAATCAACAATTATATTTATAAATACATGAGATGAAACAATTAGTTTGCATATTATCTCAAAAAAATTGGCATATCATACAGTTATCAGATAAAACAATACCAAAGTAAATATTGTTTTTAAATGCATATTAATGATCAACAAATAAGAACATTATCTTCGCGATGATTCATGTGTCTATCTATTCTCCTCTAGAAATGACATGAAAATAGGAAATATTAATAAAAGAAGCAACATATAGCATTGAGCCATGGTCAATTAAGTACAACTCGTTAACTAATGCAGCAAAACATTAAGTAGTCAGATATGGTATATTGAAGCAGACTGTAGTTCTTATTGTTTTGATTGACTCTAATTAATTGTGCAAGTGTGTGAGTGTATGTGAATGAAAAAGACAAAGATTTTTGACTTATTTAATCATTTAAGACACATTGCCCTCACTGTTAAAAAAGGATGTTCTACAGTCCTGCCATACATCAGTCTTCTGTGTAACTAGGCATTGACGAAACTGTGTTAAAAGTGAAGTCTGCATTTATTGGTATCAACTGAAGTTTGATATTCATGATTATACATTCAGTTGTACTGCTTACTGTGGCGTAACGGGCTCCATAGTGGGAACGCGACATCATCCCATGATTAAAAGTTTATTAATGAAAGTTACATTTTACAATCTAACAACAGTGAGGCATGAATACCTCTCTCTAAGGCATCCACATCCACTCTCCGTCTCGTCCAGATCTACCCTCCTTCTCCCTAGCCTCTCTCTATCCCTTTTCTCGCACTCCTAACATATATAGTTCTAAAGCTAATTGCTCATTCGAACTTGGGTCGCATACATTTTTGACAATCGTGTTATTCTTACAGTTCACAACTCATTCTTCCCGCCTATATTTTGACGTATTATTCAATCACTGTCCTGAATCGTGCCTCTTTATTACTATTTTACGATTTCCCCGGTACACAAAATGTATATTGCATCGTATTATTTAACTGAAAACTAATTAATATGGTAATATTACATTACATTACCCTGCCTTGAAAGAACCTGACAAAATGGGTAGACATGGACTAAAAGAGTACTCAGTTTAATATCCAATGATCGTGTATGTACTGATATAGTAGGCCCATAGCCTATCACAGAAAACTGAAATAAATTTATTCTTGTTGCAATGGATCAAATAACTACAATTTACTAAGTATACGGAGAAATTTATAAAATAAATAAATATAAATTATATTATTACTTTATTTAGTCTCTACAAAATGAATTTCTTCCATGATTTAACACATTGTTAGAGTGTCACACTACTAAAGGCTTTTAGAACAACTGAAACAGGCTAGGGGAGATATCTTGTCCAGACAGACCAATGAAGAAATGTGGTGAAAGGTTTTTCTGACAAACCTACTTCTTAAATAATTTACTTGCTTATAATACATTTTGAGACAGCTAATTTGTATTTTACTGAACCCTGTGCACATCTTTAGTTTTTCCTTTTTTGTTGTTGCTGTTTTTGTTATATAGTACTGACTCAATTTTGGTTATATTAGCAATGCCCAGTTAATTATTTTATGGAGGTCCAGACTTATACATATATCTGGGAAGAACCACCCGTACACAGCAAGTCAGCAGGAAAACCTCCCCACATGAAAGTTCTTGCCCCGACTGAGACACAAACCTTTGTTACTTGTCAAAATAGAAATAAAATTTATTGGAGGTGTGTGTGTGTTTGCCACTTTTCTTAATAACTTGTAAATATTAAAGTTAAACTTGTTGGTTTAATATTATAAAGTATATATTTATATAGAAATAGGTAAATGTTATTACATGTGTACTAGTACCTATTTTAGATACCTGTTTATTTTAAATGTATTTAGCTTTATAAACACTTCTTATTTCTGTTATTTAAGTTTCTGACATGATTATTGAAGCGGCGGTCATTTTTGATGTATAAATATCCCTCTTTAACACCCTAATCTAATCTCCATCTCTGAGCGATGAAGTCTCCTTATTTGGTGTGATTGAGAGATCACATGTCTAGATTTCTTTAGCTAGCATGACCAAATTGGTTTTCTTTCTTTCCAGAAGTATTCCTTGAACTATAAAAGCTTAAAGAAAACACAATTATATACAAAATGAATTTGATATATATATTTGCTGCAAGTTCTACAAATTGGCTTGAAAAGAAAAAATAAATGCAAGGTAATGGCATTTATTTTAGTCATATCTGATTATAAGTAGAACAAAATGTTCCTCCAATAGTACCAGGTCTGATTTAAAGATAAATGGCTCATTAAACAAACAATGAAACTTTATCAGCCTAATCTAGAACTATGAATAACTGGAAAAATGGCTGGGTGTGGACATACTTCAAACAATGTAATATGTGAACAGATCCTAAAAGTGATCAAAAAGATATCAATTTCTCAAGAGACTGCTGGTGTGGTGGTATGGAGTGAGCAAATGAGCATAAAAAGAAGAAAACAGGTGAACAGAAGATCTTTAGGTTATCTGGCGACTGTCATTCTGGCAGGATGACTCTGAAGGTGAGATTGATTCGGGCAGATCTATCATGGTACTCTCGGGGGATTCGATGCTGTTAAATAAAAAAGTGTTCTAATTAATTTTTGGCAAAACCCTGAACCAGGAAAAAAAGTCAATTAAGTTCCATAAATAAAGCATGTTAAACATGAATGAAAACTTAATAACAATAATGATGATAACTGATAATTAAATGCGATGTTTTTTTCTTATTTTTTTTCAAGCTGCTACCTATAAAGTCTTCAACTGTTAACTGCATAGTGATTGTTGTTTTTTTCCCCAAAAAATTAAAAATTGACATTATTGATGCATTTAACTAAAAATAAAAGTTTGTCAAACTTATATTACCTTTGATCATTGTCAAACTGTCCTACATTACGTTTGTGAAATAAATTGGCAAAAGAAATGACAGCTGGCATCAAGTATGTCCACTGCCAACTATAACTTCATCTATTATTATAATCTATTCCATGTAAAGAACAAAAGGCTGAACTAGATATTTACTTGCATATAACTATGTTTTAGCCTTAGTTTGTTAGTCAGGAAACAGTGTTAAATTAAAGCAGAAATAGTACTGCCTTTGGTGTGACAGTATGCAGTGAACACCTGACATGATACCACGTTCTTCTAAAACTGTTTTGACCACTGGTGACTACAATTACAATTGCTTGAGCATTAGAATGAAAGCTATACCACTACCATTTTTTTATAATTTTAGTATACAACGGCCTTAAAATTGCAAAAACAGGGGTGACTAATATGGTGGTACTATGTATAACATACCTGCCAATCAGCCTGTGTTGCACCCTCCATAATAAGAAGGCTGCCGTGAGTGAGGGGTACACTGATGTGTTGTTGAAAGGTGTAATCACCATCTTCTTCCTGGGAACACAGAGAACATTGTGTTATGATGTTGGTTGCAGTGGGTGGTTACAGCGACACAAGAGTGGTCAGATAAGTGATGAAAGCTATTATCAGTAGTTAACCCAAGACAAATGTTTGGGCAGATCCACTAATGCCCCAAAAGTACCTACATACATCGAAAGCTTTCACCGGGGCCACATGCAGAAACATGTCTCTGTTGAGATTTTACTCTAGCTTAGATGTTAACTCTCAAGAACTTCTTCCTGGTACATTATGTTACATTTCCAACATGTTATACACCATCAATCTAACAAGGTTAAGGTATTAACATAATACTAAGAGATGTTACTGATACTATTTAAGAAAATACAGGGCATTAAAAAGTTGAGCTTGAGCATAATCTCAACTGAGAATGGATTCAGCAAGTGTGACCCTGAATGAACTGTCAAGAGATCAAGGTGTCAGATGGTGAGGGTCAGGATGATGATGGTAGTTTCAATATGCATGTGAAGGTAGTTGAAGTCGGAGATGTTTATGGCCATAAGGTTGGTGTTAATGGTGGTAAGGTTGAGAGTACATGTATCAGTGGTAGGGATGGTGTAGGTAATAATGGTTACGGTAGTGATATTAGGTGTTGTAGAACATAAAAAGGCTGAATTACAACTTGAAATCTAATTACAATGACACTCATGTGTACACACATTATCTGCTGCCCTCCCTGTGACCAGGTGTTTCGATACTAATGTGCTCATGAACAAACAATCATCACTCACTGGTGGTGGCTTCTTGCGCATCTCAAAGTTCCTAGTATCTCCCAGTGACAATGACGCTATGGTAGGCTCAGGCCCGAGACTCGGTTCATCATCACTGTGCCACGCCACCAGGTCATGACCATCCCTGTACAGGTTGGCTAACACCGAGTTGAACTGTAGGCCTGTGCTATCTTCAAGCTGTTGCTTCAATCTCAGCAGAGTGGGGTTCCACTGAAAGAAAAATCACTATCATTTAACATTCTGTTACAGGAAATCTTATTTTCATGTTTCTGAAAGGTAACTTGCAAGGAGCCCTTAAACAAACAGTTAGCCCTTCTCTGCATGGATTTAATCCCATTCAAGTAGAAACATACAGACAAGGAGGTTAGTACAAATTATATGAATCATAACATTTATATATCATTTATCAACTGTTCAATCATGTTAACATTTGTGTATCACCTTTCAGTGTATTCAATCAATTTAACAAAAATATACCTCTATTATCCACTGATTTATTTATATATTTTTACATATATTTATGAACTGATTCAATAAAATTAGCATTTATCTATCATATATTAATCAACAATCATATCAATATTTATCTATTATTTTTATTAACTGAATCAATCAAATTTATATTTGCCAGTATACATCATACATTTATTAATAGACTTTATTAAAAGTATATAGATGTTTCATATATGCATCAACTTATTTAGATTACTTTTCACATATCCTTTTTTTATATAAAATCAAATCAACTCTTAAAGGAAACAGTTCTACCTCTTTGAGTGGTTCATGTTTAACCCCAGAGTATTTGTAACCATGGTCCCCGTACCAGGCCGTGAGTCGAGGCTGCAGATAGCTTTCACCATTTTTCATGTCAGAACGCTGTCTCCATGGCAACTCATGGAACAGATCCTCAAAAATTGCATCAGCTTGTTTTCTCTCAATGAAGTCTGGAAAAAATCTTAGCCTGAAAAAATAAGACAGACTTTCAGTAATAATTAATCAGTTAGCGTTTTTTTTTTTGCAACACATTACATGAACACTATTATGGCCATTTTAGCACCATTCAGACATTGTAGGTGAAGGAGAACCCTTGGTTAGAATCATTGACATTGGTAAGTTCAGCTAGAAACTTATTACTTATGTTACCTTTGATCATTGTCAAACTGTTCTACATTATTTTGCAGCGATGGGCTGGGAATATAGGAGTTGCATGTACATGTGAGTAACTTTGTACACTATAAATATATTACATTTATGTCAATCAACAGACCTGTATTAATATTTACCAATCCAGGATCACACAATGTTTTCATTTCTTTCTAGATTTAAAATGGAAAATTAAGGGTTTCTAAAGGGAAAACTAGATTATAAAAATCTTTGTCATAATAGGAACACCTCAATCCCTGTGTCGTTTGCTACTTAAGAAAATGAGTCAGGCCTATTTTTTTTTTTATATTTCATTGCACCAACACAATTATGGTCATATTGGCTATGTCTAGCTAATTATTGGTTGAGGAAGACCCAAGACATAAGTCTGGGTGGGACCCCCGGCGCACCACAAGCTAGCTGAAAAACTTCCCCACATGGAAGTTCTCGCCCCAACCGAGACTCGAACTCATGAAGTGAGGGGCATGGCAACAGGCGCCCCACCAGTCCTATTAAAGCAACTTTTAAAACATATGGTATGGTATGCTAAGTCATTTTGGTGTTTAAAAAAACAACAACAAGAAACATGGCCATGCCACGAAACCACGTTTTCCACGATTTAACAAAAATTATTAAGCCGAAACTGTCTATTTTTGTGACATTAACCCAACTGGCCACAAATCCAATCCCAAGCTAGGTCTTTATGCAAGCTTGCTATATACAAAAGTTTCAGCAAGTTTGGTTTATTCGAACTGAAGTTATTGACTATAAACTGTTTTTCTTTTTTTAGTTACAGTGACCTTAACCTTAATCTGACTGGCCCTTAATTCAATCCCAAGCTAGGTCTTCATGCAAATTTGTTATATCCAAAGTTTCAGCAAGATTGGTTTATCCAAACTGAAGTTATTGACCGTAAACCCTCTGTTTGACACCACCCGCCTGCTATACCCCAATCTAATAACCAGGATTTTCGTTGAAAACCTGGTTAATTAGACCATGCCACAGGTTCTACTTTCTTGCTGTAATTTTGTGTATCAACCTATCTCCATGACTTTGGTATCTCAGGACTTGGCATTGAAATTTGCAACTGCAACTTCAGTATGATGTATATTGAGGGTGGTATCCGAGAGTTTGGACCAAAATTTCTTTCTCAAATAACCAATTAAGTCATTGTTACCTGAAAAGGTCCTGCAAAATACTGTTCATTATTGTCCTAAATCTGTGTGAACAGTCAAGCATAAATCACCACTTGTCATTGTTAACAGGTATTTCCTATCCGAGCCACGCTAAAGAGATACCTATTTTTAAACGTAGAAAACCATGTGACCACTTACCTTTAAGATCACATTATATAGTCATCCGAGTAATCTGCTTTGATGTTGATATCTATATTTAGCAAAGAGCATTATCGAGCTTTTTACACAGGAAGAAAGAATACACATTTAGAGTGATATTTTTCACAATTAGTTCTGTCTAACAATTCAGTTAGTGTTCAAAATCGTATTTATCAATACTTAAGTATGGATTTGTACAAAAATTATGCCCAAATTTCCCAAAGCAGTGGTTTGATATTGCTGTATGTATTTGATATAGGCAAACTGTTGGTTACCACCTTTAACAATTGTATCCACAATTTAAGGAAATTTGTGCAAAAAATATATTTTGTTTAAACCTATTTATTTAAAGGCAATTGGGAAAGAGTTTTTACAACTTAATTCAATCTCTCGAGACTGCCTACTTCCTTGGTAGAAAAATCTTGAATACCTGGAGTTAATGTGCATTAAACAAAGTAGATCGAACCCAGGGCAGTCTAATCGAGAGACAAAAGTCGTAACAATTGGACCATGGATGGCCAGTCTTGAATTAACCTTTATAGTTTATAAAGAAAGGTTTCAGCAATATCATTACCTGGAGTTTCCTGATGGCTCTGTGCTTATATCATAAATACCAGCTTTTCTGAAAAGAAAAGGTGATCAACACTTTCATTACATGCATAAGCTTAGGAGAGCTAAAACACACAACCATTATTGGAGAACTTTTTGGTTCTAAGTCTTTAACGGCTATCAAGTTAATAAGATACAATATTATGACATTCACAATTTTATAATCACAGTAATGCACATTATGGCAAAGTCCTGTCCTTATTTATGGAAGAACAATATCTGAAAAGAACCACTGAGGCACAGCAGGTCTGCTAGATGACCTGTTAACCCTTTACATGCTGGAAACACCTTGTAAATGGCCGGAAGGGTGTTTCCAGCATGTAAATGGTTAATATGACGTAAGTCAAATGAGAAACAAACCTATACTGAGAGGTTGATGAGTTATAAACTAAAGCCATCAACTACTTGGCCAAAAGCACCCTTAAGTGAACAAGGTCAGATTATTATATTTGTTGATTAACATGATAAAAAAAGACTGAACTGCAGCAAGAAAAAATATGGCTGGAAGGATAATGCAGATCTCTTATGGAAAAAATGACACTTTATATTGAATAGTATGTTTATTTTACGGTGAATCTTGCTTTATCTCAATGGATAATGCAGATCTCTAATGAAAAAGGAAGACACTCCATACTGCATTATGTGTATATTTCACTGTCAATCAATTTGCTATACCTCACTGAACATTTAACTGTTAAACATCACTAGCCTCTATATATTGTAACTACTAAGGGATTAATAACCTTACTACCCTCCTACTTTTGGCAGTGATTAACCCCATATCTTGAAACAGGGATTAAAAAAACTGGTGTACAGAAAAACTGACGCCTAAACAGCTCCTCTACCTACACTGGGGGTACATGTATAAATTATATGTGCAGTAAAATCTCTCCAAAAGGCACCTTTTAGCAGCAACCCATTTATTTCCCCCATAACTATATATTACTAAGTGTGGTTGTTATGCCTACCTGGAATTTAATTGTTTAACCTTTCACTTGGCTTTGTATACACAAGCTAGCTCAACAAAAATAACCATGAAAGTAAAGTACATGTTCCTGACTTGTCTATTTATATACACACACTAAACAATAAATGTGCCTTTGAACAAATATATTAATGTACTAAAAGCTTTATTTTTTGATGTGCATGTTTCCTCTTACTATTCTTCTAAATGTTTTATATTGCTTGTATACTTAATTCCATATAGTCATGTTTTTAGACAAATTGTTCTGATAGAATTATGGTCATATCGAGGACATTCAGGTATAACTAGTGGAATACCACAGGCAACTGTTTGTGTAGAACCACCGGCACTCTATATGGTTAGCTAGAAGACCTCCCCACATGGAAGTTTACTCCAAGGCTGGGACATGAACCCATGGGCTGAGAGTCTGAGCAGGTGCAAGTCGATGACTTTAACCGCTTGACCTGATTTAAATCTTCTGATATAAAATACAAGATATTTGATAATATTTTCAGACTGACAGCTTATGTGAGGTTAACAGGTATGTTTGTTAATCCAGGTGAGCCAAATAAACAAAATCCTTTAGAGATGTTTACTTACTCAATAACTTTATCTGGAGGTTTTTGGCGATTCTCCTGAGAAAAGAAAAACATAACATATATAAATGAATGTCCATGTGCATTGAACTGTTTTATCTGATTTAATTAGATCACATTCATGATTAGGTACATTATACAAAGAACCGGATGATCCAACCTTTATGGATTTTTTTATCATTCCCTATTCAGTAATCACTGTATTGTTGATGAGTGATGTATACACATGATGTATACTGCCAAGGCACAGGTTGGAGGTAACTTAAAGATATATAAAGCACCACAACACCCATGTCTCTTCTAAACTTAAGACACCACACTGAGATTCACACTTGATTGAAAGACAACATGTTCACAGATATGATATAATTTAGTCCTGAAAAGTAATGTTTTTCACCATAACTGATTGTGATTCAACAAAGTTTTGAACAACAACAACAAAACTATCAGCTGTGACAAAGTGGCTGTTGCTCAAACTCTTGTACAGCAACAGTAATTATTTTGTCCAATTTAAACATTACAGCAACAGCTATAATGTCAGTTACATCTTTGGCTTGAGCTGTGTTAAAGTTGCCTGGACAAAGAAAAGCATTAAAGTGGCAGGAACAGAGACTAGCATTAAAGTGGCATGGACATAGACTTGCGTTAAAGTGGCATTGACATACACTAGGATTAAAGTTGCTGGTCAAACTAGCACTAAAATGGCCCATATATATATTTAATTTTCAAGGGACTTAAAAGAAGTTCCAATGTTTTCTTATTTTATTTTAAAGATTCTTTTGACTCCTGAAACATAATTCTTTTATAAGAAATTTACATACATTAATTACAGTATATTTTCTAAAGGTACCATTCATTATTTCACATATAATTCAGTAAGTCAAATTAATCTACAATTGAAGCAATGAATCAGTTTTATAAATAATGCATGCTAATAAAATATTCTTACCAGTCATTATGTGGAGATCATATTATATAAATTTGTTAGTCTTCTCTTCAATCAAAACAACAATAGTAAAAAGAAAACAATAATAAAAGTTTCAAAAATCTAATTCTTAAACAACTTTACTCTATGAAAGTAAAATACAGAATGACTAGGTTCTAGTTGAACTAAAGTATTTAAAACATGAAGTTCATACACACAATCCATGCATTTCGAAACACCACTCACCCTTAAAACAACACTCTCCCATACAAGCTTACAGACTAAAACAGGATAATTGGTCACTGCTGTTGTTACTGTAGCCACTATGTTTAAACAATAGATAAATAGGTAAATAGCATTTAACATAATATAGCGGAAATGTTAACAATTTCAAATATATTAATAAGTGATTTACAAAAAGGTAAGACATGGTTCATATGACTTCATTTATAGTACTATATGCTAAAAATTAATAGATTGATATAATATAAATGATTTAATTAATAAAGGATCTATAAGAATAATAATAATAATAATAATAAACAGTTACAATATTAATAATTGTTATATCAATTTTTGCCATCATCATCGTAAACAATAATAATAATAATAATAATAATAGTAATGATAATAACAATCAAAGCAATAATAATAATAATTTGACTTGCTTTTCGTTGTGTATTTCCAAAGCTTATTCAACCTTACATTAACCTTACATTAACATAAGGATAAAAAAGACATCAGAAATACGCCTTACATGTATTTTACCTATCTATCAGTCTTCCCTTATCAAAACGAAATACAAGGGGAATACATGGAATAAATAAATAAATAAATTGATAAATAAATAAAGTAAATAAATAAATAGAAATAATATGATATTAATGGCAAAATACACAAGCAAGCAAGAAATTAAATATATCGGTAATTATGATTCACTTCTACCCTCTCCAGTCATGATCATAGGCAGACCCCTTCCAAACTAGCTTTCGTTAAGATCCATATCTTTAAGAAACAAAACATTAAGCTAAATACCCCATATTTGGGTAAAATAGGGGTCCAATGCTTTATAGCAATAAGGTGAGTCTAGGGTTAATGATGGGCAATGAAATTCACAAACATATTCATCCTAACCTAGGACAAAAATCACTAAACCAACCATCTTCTAGCTCTTTCACTGTTTAAGTAGGTACCCAAAATTGGATACCAGATAGGAGCCCACATTTGGCACTTTCTTTTAAAACCTTTAAGTCATGCCTTGGCAACATGACATGGTCACGATACAGGGCTTTTTTTCCTTCTTTAGTAGAAGCCGTTTACAGGCACCTTCCACTCAGAAAATCTTCTTAAAATCATGCAGTTTTCCACAAAAAGTCACTTTATTTCAGTTTTTTTCATTCCCCTTTAAGGAAGAAATCACTCTATTTTCTGCAAAATTATAGGGCATGGGTCCTTTCCCCTGCCAGTGAAAAAAGCCTTGCGATAAAATATGAATAAACGTGCTGAACCTTAAATAAACTAGTTAAGAAAGTAAGAATGATTCACTGTTGTACAAATATTAGCAAAACGAATCTTGAATAAACATAACCAAGATGCTAAAAATTAACCAAATCAACAACAATTTTACTCATACCTCTGGAGGTTGTTCGTAGACAAATTTCTTCTCTGACTTTCCATACTGGTCAATATTTTTAGCCATCCAGTTTTGACACACAGCTGCCTTTGGTTTGTCTTTGTCCGATCTGGTTGATTGCGGTGGTGCCCAACCACCTTGTACTCGTGCTCGTCTTCGTTTCTCTGAGCTCATCTTTACAATAATATGTGTTGACTACTGAAAGTCAGACCTCAGTGTAATATAAACTGAGATTGACACTACTCGTTTCAGAGGAGTCCTAGTAAGAAAGCTGTTAAAAAGAAAATAGAAAGGTTAATTAAGTATAATGGTCCAGTGAGTGTTTTTGGTACCATTAAAAGCTAAAACTCTTTGCACACTTAAAATGTCTTACGTCACAAATCTTTTGAAGTGAACAGGCCAAAATAAATCTAAATTTAGTTAAAATAACAAAGAGATGTCTGAAGAGACAATGTTAACCAGTGTAATTGTAAAAAATAGTAAAAAAAATTCTGAGTTCATCTAAAAATTTAATTATGAAATGAAGATTAACCCCTTACTTGCTGGAATCACCATTCACTTTATAAACATAAAACATTCCCCACTCAAATAGTGTTGTTAGCAATGAAAGGTTAATAAGTTGCAGAAATAACAGAGAAACTTACAATGTGACATTTCCTTGACTTTTTTCTATACTTAATGAACATAATAAATGCAGCATTTGACTTTTGATATGATATTTGCATGATAGCTGACTTGTGTGTTTGGATGAGACTACAACACACAATTCCCCAATTTTCAAATGAATGTTTTGGTTATCTCCCTTGTGGGAAGGTATTTTCATATACATTATATATGATAAGATAATAAATTTTATTTATGTTTTTTTTTTTTAAAAGCACTCAGGCTTTTAAATGAATTCTTATCTCAATCAAAACGAATCCATTTTATATGCATGCTTCAGTCTTAAGTTCTTTTTCAAAGTTTAAAAAGTGGAAAAATCTCAAGTTTTCTGCAGTAACTATATACCAAATACCTACCCTCAAGGGATGTAAAAATGTAGTTTTTTAATATTTAGACAATAAAGTCCCTTTACAATCGAAAATAGGGAATTATGTTTGGAAATATAATATTTGGAAATATAAAAAATAACAACAGCTCAACTCTTAATAATGATGTAGCAACTGAGACTTGAAAACAACAAATTGAGGGTAACAAATGGCTATTCATAACACTGACTGACTAGGTGGAATTAGTTTTACATGTGTACCCAAGTGGATGGCATGCCAATCAAATGCAATGCCATGACGTCACAGCTTTTGCCCCTTGATGTGAACAATTTCTCTCCAGTCAAGAACAGCTAAGACATATATACACAGATTTTAAATGTATTTGAGAAAAGCAGAACACACAGTAGAAAAATTCTTTTAATAGTTTGTTGATTGCAAAACAACAAGGTCAATCACATGGTTGTTATTTCTGGCAGTAAACTAGCATAAATTCTTTAACATTTTTGTATAAATACACAAATTATATACAATATAAATAAATGGCTCTATATTTTTTCAAGGAAAGTGACTTTTACAACACTAGTACAGACATTTTCAATATTTTTGGATAGCACAAAAAGAATACTTAATATGTTGAATTTTTTTATTACTTTTCCTGCCAAAAATATTCATTTAGAAAGCCGATCATGTGACTAGTTTCCTACCATGAAGAAGCAGTTTTAGTGATCGTTTAAATCAACATCATATATAAATTAAGTGGAAAGCAAGCAGAATGTTTCTAAAGAGACATCTTTGATGGAAATTGTGTTTTTCCTATGATAAAGGCGTCAATAAATTATGACATGTCAAATCAAATTTAAATCTATTCTTATGCAATTCAATAAACATAAGGTCTCTAAAAATTAATTTATAGTTATAAAACTAAGAATGTAAGTAAGTACAACTTCTTAATTTATAAAGTTTGTCATTACATTAATTAAGAGACAAATCTGCAAGGGCCATAGTAACATTGGAACAGATCAAATCTAAGAAATGGTGAAATTTCCCAACATTATGTAAAGCTTACTTTGACTTTAGCTTTTTAATAGAAGTAAACGTTCCTTTACTTTACAATAGTGTTGTTCTTATTTGAAAGAAAATTCATCTTCTTCCTGCCAATAAACATTTATCATAAAAGTAAATGGTTTTTGTGACAGTTGATACAATTTCATTTTGTGCATGAACAGTAAATAAAATGCCAACCTTAGACACTTTTAAAACTTATTTTCCATTTCAACTACCAGTAGTTCAAACCAGTTTACATCATACATTGTCAAAAGATGAATTCTTTAATAAATGTTAAATAATTTTAACTTTTTTTACATTAGTATGTGGTTTTTATATGTAAAAAAAAATAAATCTGAACAGTTATCTGTTTACTAATTTGTCATAGAAAAACACTTGTTTGCTATTTATTCTTGATTAGTATAATGTCATCATGTATTCTAAATTCATTGAACTTTGTTTAGACAGTAATGGTATCAATGTGTTTACCACTAATATTTAATAAATATCAAAACTCTTTTGTAACTAACTTACAAATTAAATGAACTATTTTTATGCTTGCATACTCATTATATTTCTATGGAAACCTTTTTTTCAATTCAATAGTGCGTTTGACACTTGTCTGGTTTACACTATTTTTTTTTTTAAGGCCACATGCTTAAAACCAAAGCATACACTTTATGTCTAGATAGTGAACTAAAACATGCTAGATATATTTTAAAATTCATTTTATAAAATTGTAAAGAACATTTTTATCACAGAAAATTACTATTATTATTAATAAAAAAGACAAAAATACTGTTTTACAAATAAAAATGAGCGACACAGTCAATTTAATGCGCATTCAGAGAAATCTCCCTCTCTGGCACCCTAATCTCCCTCTCTGGGAGCATATGTCTCAGTCTTTGGGACCAAGGAAATATCACATGTCTGCTGAAGTTATGAATAATGAAGTGCACCATGAACTGAACGTCACATCATGTTAACACTACTGAACCAGTTCATATTGTTGTGTTAACCTTTTAATCCTTCGTGTCAAGGCAGCAGCAATCTTTCCATTTATTAAAGAGACTTTTTCAAAATAAAGCATGACTACTTGACACATTGATCCACACTTCCTTTATATGTATAAATTATTGTACTACTATTGAGGTAATCAATGTACTGTTTATAAATAACATAAGTACATACATATGCATGCGACATATATTCAAGCATGCACAGTTCAGAGATATACTGAGTTGTTGAAGTAGAATCAAAGTTTGAGACCAAAATATGAAATCCTTAAATATTTTAATAAAAACTGACCAATCCTTGTAAACACAAGCTGGATATTCAAATTATCGAGTAAATGCAATTAAATACAAGCATGAATATGTAGAAGAAGAAGCAAGTTAACAGGCTTGTAGGCCTCTATCTATCTACATGAAATGTGTACACAGATTTTGATTCAAACACATTCCAACCATAAGAACTTGTTAATCCAATAACGCTTTAAGTATAAAGCTTATACATACTGTTGTTGCCAATTTGTTGGTTATGTTATTAAGTTATTTTTTCAAATTTTTACTACGGCTAAAAATAAACAATGTTAAGACAGACCTTACCTTCGCAACAACACATTCAACCTGGGAATTGATGATCGTCCGCCATTTTTACCTACACACGTGACCGATCACATGATCAAGTATTGGCGATATTTCTATTTATAGATATCCGTAAGCAAATAACCCAAACTTTTAGTTAGCGACGCTCTGTGCTTCTTACTTTCTATGGGGACGATAGCGTAGCTGCCAATAACAAGATGTCGCAGTTTTTTTTGAGGCCGTTTTCAGAGAAAAACAACAACAACAACGTGTGTTCCGGTATTTTTAACAGTGTAGCTGCAACAATAAATTCTCGATTGTAACTATAAAAAGTAGTAAAACTGTAGAAATGCAGATTTTATTTACCAATGTAGCAGACAACAAGGAAGAAAACAAAGTAACAAATTGTCTAGTTGCCATCAGAGTTACGGTTCGATACGCTAAATTATTTATGTAATAAATCTACAGTATAAAGTATCTAGTCCGCTAGAAAGCTATCTTCTTGTTACATGTTGTTTTAGAAGCAGAAACAGCACGAGACTCATTTGATTACTCTCCAATTACCTGGTTATATATGTATGCACTCAATATATTGAGCGTTGTGAAAGAACTACCATTGAAACTTCTACAGACCTTCCTCTTTACACAATGAGATTGACCTTAAATCTCATCTCTGGTTCTACTCTACTGCACCGTTCAAAAATAAGTATATCAAACCAAGCATCCACGTTATTTAGTTAAAATGACTAGATATTGGCCTATTTAAAAGGACTATGACTAGGCTATATTGCTACAAAATGAAATGTTTCAAAGTTTTTGTATGATATAATATGATATATAACTCCAACGTTAATCCAATTGCGTCACAGCATATCTCAATCACCACCGACATTCTCCGACTATGTAAAATGCGCATTTAATTGTTTAACTGGAACTTAGCAATAATCAAATCGAACTATTAACATTACAACTGTGTTTTACTTTTACGTGCTTTTTCTTTATTTCACTTCGGAACATATGATTCAAACTCCATGTTTATGGCGTGTGAAACGTAGCAAAATTCAAAAAAATATTTTTATGTGTTATAAATACACATTTATATTGAATAATTTTATATTTATGTGGTGAAATTCCACATTTGTATTGCATAAAAATATTTATGTTCAATATTTTTTATTTACATTCAAAAAAATATGTATGTTAAAATTATTTTTATATTCTATAAAAAGCAAGAGAAAAATGCGTTCAATAATTGCATCATGGGTAATGATTGTAACAAACGATTTCATTGGACAACATTCCGAACATGGCTGCCACCATCGATTTGGAAATTGCCACTTCGTTTAATTTAAATGTGTGTGTTAAACTATGAACTGAATTAAATATATTTCAAAATAGGGAAAGCTTAACAATTGTTAAGCCATGTTTGTAATAATCCGCCAAATATCGTCGTCCAATGAAATCGTTCGTTACAAATGTTATAAGTATCCCATGATGCAATTATTGAACATAAATATTTGTTCACTTTATCGAATATAAAAGTATGCTTGTTTTATAACACATAATGAAAATTTACCATATAAATATAAATATAGAACAAAAATATGTTTTTACAATATAAATGCTGAATTTTACCATAGAAATATTGTTTTACAACATAAATGAAAAATTTTAGAATATAAATACATGTATGCAATTTATCTAAAATATTTTTTTTCTTCAAATTTTGTAACTTTCCACACGCCATACATGTTAAGTTACCAAAGCATCGAAAGAGCTGACTCTCTACAACGACTAAATACGTTTAATTAAAGTTTTCTTTTCTTCCTTAATAACGTCCTTTCGATTTTTCCTATATTCTCTTTATTGGCTGCATTTCCCTATAGATGTGTTTCATTTCATATTGCCTGTATTGGAATAATTATAATCTTTTCCAAATGTCTACCTATGCTTCTTTGATGATTTTTAAAAGGCAACTCAAAGTAAAGCTGCTTCTTTGCTGATATTTAAAAGGCAACTCAAAATAAATCTCATACTTCTGAACATGATTCAAACTATACAATTAGCCAACATAATATTTTACGAAACTTAATAAGTGTTTTTATTTATTTTACAGCAGTTACACATAACGACAGACAGAAATCTTGAAAACGGCTTTTAAGTATGACCCCTTTTAACACCCTTTCGATTTTTCTATATACTTGCTGTATATTGGTATATTGACGGCTTGTTTTCCCTTTGTATATGTCTGCTCTAATCTCTCTTTCTTTTCTCTCTCTCTCAGCTGGAAGAAATCGGTATTTCTACTCATTTTCGAGGTCATGAATCATAAGCGGAATTTCGTCCAGCCATCGCCACGTCAGAGTGAACACCTCGCTTTTTCTCTAGCGGAACAAGAAATGGGCGAGGAGTTCCGAGTGGTATCTTTTTCCGCAGTAACCAACCAACCAGTCGTAACCCAATCTCATCACAGCGATTACGTCACGCGTTGCTACTTAAATATAATGTACTGTCAAGGGAAGTAATAACTGCGGGGAGTTTTGTCGTAACCAAACTCCCCGCAGTGATTACTTCCCTTGACAGTACATTGTATCACTGCCACCAGCAAGTCATTCGCCCAAATACAGGCGGATAGTTTTTTTTTTGTTTTTTTTTTCTTCTGGACTTACCTCCTCAAAATATAGTATCTTTCCTTTAAAAATATTAATTTATCATATTAAAAATAAAAAGTAACTTAAAATATGAAAAAATATGAAATTCAATCTCCTCACAGCGATTACGTCATGCTACTTAAATAATAATATAATGTACTGTCAAGGGAAGTAATCATATGTGAGAATTACGCATATTGTGGTATTTCCTAATAGTGCAAAAAGAAAAACCCAGTTTGAAGCTTTGAGGTAGGTGTTTATGGCTACTGGTCATTTATGGCTACTGGTCAGATAGTTTTAGGCTTATTTGTACAACGGGAACCTATTGACTGAAGCTTTATAAACGGACACAGACGGATTGATAAAGTACCACAGAGCTCAAGTGTAAAGAGAAACTTTACTTCCTAGTTTTGTTTTTCAAACATAATGTAAGGAGTTCTTTTGAAAAGAAATGGAGGACTGTAACTATAACTATTGTTTTCATTATGATGTTTCTCTTTTATATTTCCGACGGGCATTTTGATTCTTACACCCTTCCCACAGTTAAACATTTGATGATTATTTTGGTCTTCTTTCGTTTTCGCTGTATATTGTTAGGTTACTAATGGTTTCCTCTCTATTTTCCGTCAACAAAGGACTCCATATGCATTTCTCTTATACCTCTATATTGCTTATGATATTTTCACATTTGGCATGTTCTTTTGGCATATGGCATACAGTTGTGTTCAGGTTGACTGTCGTGGTTATATATATAATGTGTATTAATAAGAAAAAGAGTTACGAAACATTCGTCGTGGAAACTATAATCTCACAGTTTTATCTTACATGCTTTCGAATAGTTTGTTTAAATACTGTGTTTGAACTAAAAATATCGGCAAAATTTAGCGAGTGTTTTCATTCTATTGACTATTCTTTAGAACTTTAAAGGGAGGGACAGCTTATGAAACTGAACAGTAATAAGATGGAGATGAAAAATCGAATTTTCTCATACGAAACGGTTAAAAAGATTGATATTTACCTTTGGAAGGGCCTTCTTCAGAGCACCTCCCCCATACACACTTACGTCCCTATGTACACTATATATATATATATATATATATATATATATATATATATATATATATATATATATATATATATATATATATATATATATATATGTTAATTTAAAATGCCTTTACATTTTATTATGTAGGTCATTAATGACAAAATCATACATGATGGATAATTGTAATAGTAGAACTTAGTTTTCTTTAACACAAATTAATCTTTTCTTCAAGCTAGTTCTGCCTGGACGTATATCTAGTGCTACCTTCAATAATTATATTTAAAAAGACAAAAACTGTATTGCCATGTATATAAAAAAGAAAATGCCTCACCGCCTTAAAATAAAATTAGACAACAACAACAACAAACAAACAAACAAAGCAAAACAACAACAACAAAGCACACACACAAAACAACACCAAAAGTCACACCATTTATTGCAAATTACTGGGTAAATGTCGAGCCAACTAAACTATAAGAATTTAAGAACATAAGTAATTATACTTTACAATAATTCAGACAAATCATATATGCTGCAATTATGTCCAGCAAAGCATCGTGAATGTATGACTATCCTAAAACGCGGGATCAATTGATAAAGCGCAAAAAAAAAATCCCAACAACAAACGCATCTAATTCAGTAGATAAACACGCTTGTCAAATCTTTTTTTCTGGGATATAATTTCATTTTAACCACGTATTTTTATTCGGTTTTAATTGAATGTTTTCACAGCATTAGGTTTTAAAGATGCATAATGTAATGTGAAAATATCAATCCATGTACACATTATTACAATGTTGTAAAATGATGCAATGTGCATGACATTACATTTAATACATTTGACAATATTTTTTAAACAAAACCAGGTATTTTGATTCTGGGGCGCCCTTTGCCGAGCCGTTAGAGTCGCCGACGTGCATCCCTTAGTCCTTTACCGCGTGAGTTCTAGTCTCGATCGGGGTGGGGCAACTTTGAAGTGGTGATATTGACCAAATTGTGTCACTGCGATGTAACAAAACGAAACATACACACTCTGTTTGAATGACATCAACGAGACATTATATTTCTAAAGACGTGCTCGGCAGTTAGCTAGAAAATATCGAATCTTTCCTTAATGTGTGCTTAATTGACACTTTAAACATATAGGTAACTCGTTATTAGTTTTATTACATTGATCAAGTCTAACTTTAATTCACAAACATTTGTCGAGGTTTTCAGTAGAAGTTAAGATATCATTAAGGGAGATAAAACTTACCCGTCATTTTGTCAGATCCTTTTCCGAAAACGCGGACAAATTAACAATTATAACCAGTCCTTGCATGATTTGTATTCATTGTCGTCGACTTTTATTAATCTATTTACCCTCACTAAAAGAACGAACCTACTTTTGATTTATATACAATTATTCAGTCAGTGAATACTTTGACAATATAATGTTCAGCACACCATATTTATTTATAAAACGCACATTTGCTACATGCTAATTGTTTTAATAAGGCATTGCGAGAAGCTCAAACACAGATCGGGGGAAACATCATCACCAGTCAAGGAGACGAGGAAAACTCTCCAATACTGAGAATCCATAACGACTCACATACTGCAGGCATAACTGACCAAGTTATTGCGGATCGATATCCGGACTCAATAAATCACACGAAACCGTAAGTACATCGAAGAAAGTATATTGATGCAGAATTATTATTATTATATTATTATTATTGTTATTATAATTATTATTATTATTATTATTATTATTATTATTTTGGTTAACTTTTCCTTTCTGATAACACAATGAATTTCCATCGTAAAAATGAAATCTTTCTCTTTAAACGTCATATGGTCAAATTGTTTTACACGCATAAACATTGTTGTTTGTATTTTTCAGGGAAAGCCCGAAGGAAACCATAACGATGAAGCAAAACCCTTTGGATAATACATTTTACAATGTAAGTATGAATACTTTTGCTGAACCTTTCTTTATGCCGTCAGTATTTTAAAAGTATGTTTGCTTAAAGGAACATCGTGCTAGGTCCAATCATCAGACACACATATAATTGTGTAATGCTAGTTTGCCTTGCATTAGTACACCACTAAAATAACCTATATAGCTAGCTTCACAGTCAGTATCACTTTAGGAAACATAGTTATACAGTTTAACAGAATGAAGATACACCTACGTTAAACTTGCAATAATAAGGACATATGACAAAGTCCTATGAACATTGAAACATATACCAACATTCGTAAAGGAAGTCTTCCTTATTTTATACATGCATTACATAAGTATTGACTGTTGTAGTGTGGCCCTTTTGATTTTAAATTCGTTTGCATAGTGTTGTGTAGGTCATCAATGGCAAAACCATACGCAATATTGTTCAAAACATTCTTTATGTAAGGTGAATAATTATAAGAATAGAACATAGTTTTTTTAACACAAATGAACCCTTTCTTCACTATTTCAAAAATTAAAATAAGTGTGCGTAATATTATGTTGATCATCCATAAACACCAATACCACTTAGTATCACTGGGATGGGGTGGGGATCCTGTCCGTCATGTGGAAGTCTTCTAGCTGAAAAGAGGTGCCTCGCTAGTTCTGCCCGGACATATTTCAAGAGCTTACCTTCATCAATTATATTAATAAAGACAAGAACTGTACTGCTGCTGCTATTGTATATAAAAAATGCCTCGCCGCCCTTAAAATACACATAAACAACAACAACAACAACAAAGCAACAACAGCATCAACAAAACAAAGCACACATACACGAAACAACACGCAAAGCCACACCATTTATTGTAAATTACTGGGTAACTGTCGAGCCAACTACACTATAAGAATATAAGTTATTATACTAAACGGCAATTCCGACAAAACAGATCCGCTGCAATTATTTCAGCCAAGCATCGTGCATATATGTCTATCCTAAAACGCGGGATCGATTGACAAAGGGCGAAACTGAGAAACGCAAGTAATTTGGTAGATAAAAACGCTTGTTAAACTTTCTTTTTTTTGGGATATAATTTCAATTAAACCACGTTTTTTATCAGTTGGAATTTAATGTTTTCACAGCATTTGGTTTTAAAGATGCATAGTGTTATGAGAAAATATCAATCTATGTACACCTTATTACAATGTTGTAAAATGATGCAATGTGCATGACATTACATTTAATACATGTGACAATATTTTTAAACGAAAAATAGGTGTTTTGATTCTGGGGCGCCCTTGCCGAGCCGTTAGAGTCGCTGATGTGCAACTCCTTAGTCATTTACCACATGTGTTCTAGTCTCGATCGGGGTGCCAACTTTTAAGTGTTGATGTTGACCAAATTGTGTCAGTGTTATGTAACAAAATAACGAAACGTACACACTCTGTTTGAATGACATCAAAGAGAAATTATATTTCCAAAGACGTGCTGTTTCCGGGAAAATATCGAATCTGTCCTTAATGTGTGCTTAATTGACACTTTAAACATATAGGTAACTCGTTATTAGTTTTATTACATTGATCAAGTCTAACTTTTATTCACAAACATTTGTCGAGGTTTTCAGTAGAAGTTAAGATATTATAAGTTAAGGGAGATATAACTTACCCGTCATTTTGTCAGATCCTTTTCCGAAAATGCGGACAAATTAACAATTATAACCAGTCCTTGCATGATTTGTATTCATTGTCGTCGACTTTAATTAATCTATTTACCCTCACTAAAAGAACGAACATACTTTTGATTTATATACAATTATTCAGTCGATGAATACTTTGACAATATAATGTTCAGCACACCATATTTATTTATAACACGCAAATTTGCTACATGCTAATTGTTTTAATAAGGCATTGCAAGGAGCTCAAACACAGATCGGGGGAAACATCATCAACAGCCAAGAAGACGATGAAAACTCTCCAATACCGAGAATAAATAACAGCCCACATATTGCAGGCATAACTGACCAAGTTATTGCGGATCGAAATCAGGAGCCAATAAATCACACCAAACCGTAAGTACATCGAAGAAAGTATTTTGATGCAGAGTTATTATTATTATTATTATTTTGGTTAACTTTTCGTTTCTGATAACACAATGAATTTCCATCGTTAAAATGAAATATTTCTCTTTAAACGACATATGGTCAACTTGTTTTACACGCATAAACATTGTTGTTTGTATTTTTCAGGGAAAGCCCGAAGGAAACCATAACGATGGAGCAAAACTCTTTGGATAATACACGTGACAATGTATGTGTGAGTACTTTTGCTGAACCTTTCATTATGCCGTCAGTATTTTAAAAGTATGTTGGCTTCAAGGAACATTATGCTAGGTCCAATCATCAGACACACGTATTATTGTGTAATGCAAGTTTGCCTTGCATTAGTACACCACTAAAAAAACCTATATAGCTAGCTTCACAGTCAGTTTCATTTTAGGGAACATAGTTATACAGTTTAACAGAATGAAGATACACCTACGTTAAACTTGCAATAATAAGGACATATGACAAAGTCCTATGAACATTGAAACATATACCAACATTTGTAAAGGAAGTCGTCCTTATTTTATACATGCATTACATAAGTATTGACTGTTGTAGTGTGGCCCTTTTCATTTTAAATTTGTTTGCATAGTGTTGTGTAGGTCATCAATGGCAAAACCATATGCAATATTGTACATAACATTATTTTTTATGTAAGGTGAATTTTAAGAATAGAACCTAGTTTTCTTAACACAAATTAACCTTTTCTTCACTATTTCAAAAATTAAAGTAAGCGGACGTAATATTATGTTGATCATCCATAAACACCAATAACACTTAGTATTACTGGGATGGGGTGGGGATCCTGTCCGTCATGTGGAAGTCTTCCAGTTGAAATGAGGTGCCTTGCTAGTTCTCCCCGGACATATTTCAAGAGCTTACCTTTAACAATTATATTTATAAAGACAAGAATTATACTGCTGCTGCTATTGTATATAAAAAGGCCTTGCCGCCCTTAAAATACAAATAAAAACAACAACAACAAAGCAACATTATCAACTAAACAAAGCACACATACAGAAACAACACGCAAAGCCACACCATTTATTGTAAATTACTTGGTAACTGTTGAGCCAACTACACTATAAGAACATAAGTTATTACACTAAACGACAAATCCGACAAAACAGATACGCTGCACTTATTTCAGTCAAGCATCGTGCATGTATGTATATCCTAAAACGCGGAATCAATTGACAAAGGGCGAAACAGAGTAACGCAAATAATTCAGTAGATAAACACGCTTGTTAAACTTTCTTTTATCTGGGATATAATTTTAATTAAACCACCCATTTTTATCCGTTGGGATTGAATGTTTTCACATCATTAGGTTTTAAAGATGCATATTGTTATGAGAAAATCCATGTACACCTGATTACAATGTTGTAAAATGTTGCAATGTGCGTGACATTACATTTAATATATCTGACATTTTTTAAAACGAAAACCACGTATTTTGATTCTGGGGCGCCCTTTGTCGAGCCGTTAGAGTCGCTGACGTGCATTTGCTTAGTCCTTTACCGCGTGAGTTCTAGTCTCGATCGGGGTGCGAACTTTTAAGTGTTGATGTTGACCAAATTGTGTCAGTGCGATGTAACAAAAACGAAACATACACACTCTGTTTGAATGACATAAAAGAGAAGTTATGTTTCCAAAAACGTGCTCGGCAGTTAGCGAGAAAGTGTCGAATCTTTCCTTAATGTGTGCTTAATTGACACTTTAAATACATAGGTAACTCGTTTTGAGTTTTATTACATTGATCAAGTCTAACTATAATTCATAAACATTCGTCGAGGTATTCAGTAGAAGTCTAGATATCATAAGTTAAGGGAGATTAAACTTACCCGTCATTTTGTCAGATCCTTTCCCGAAAATGCGGACAAAATATCAATTATAACCAGTCCTTGCATTATTTGTATTCATTTTCGTTGATATATGTTGCAATGCTCATAGGACTTTGTCATATATTCTTATTCATGATCACAACAATGTTACTTGTGCAGTGTGGCGGTCGTATCTTCCCGTGCATATAATCTTTGTTGTCATTTAATTCATCCTATAAGGATTGTTACGTGTATTTCCTTTGATGGACATTTGACTTTGGTTCCTCAATTCCATCTTCAGTTGAACAGGATGCTACAACCCTTTATTCTTCTCTGGTCATGTTTTTTCTTGATTCAAAAAGTTAATTTCACTTATAATCAACCATTTTGTTCATTTTTTCTAATCGAAATAATAACCCTTTCTTTTCTAAACACTGTGGACATTATTTTTCAATGACGTCACTACTTTCGTCACAACTTATTAAAGAAAACATCAGCGCTTGGACACTTTTATATTAACAAAGATCAGTTTTCTTTTCATTGCTTCAATTTGAGAAACCCATCAGGAAGTGCGAGGTTAGAGCTCTGTAAAACCTGTTTAGGCACCCCAGTCGGCCCATATTTCCGACTGACCGTTCCAAGGCGGTAAATGTCAGGTTTGCTCTTTTAGAATCATAAAAAATTGTTCATTCTTTTCACTCGGCTTGCACGAGAAATACCTTTGTTCTGTGTCTTTTCAGAGTTTGGTATATGTTGCATTGCTCGTAGGACTTTGTCGTATATTCTTATTGACAATATAATGTTAAGCACAAGATATTTATAAAACGCACATTCGCTACATGCTTATTGTTGTAATTAGGCATTACTAAACGCTCAATTACAGATCTCGAGAAAAGACATTAGCGTGTGCAAAGACGATGAAAACTTTCCAAAACCGGCGATACATAACAGCTCAGCTGAAAACCAGGAGCCAATAAATCACTGCAAAATGTAGGTACATCGGAACAGTATGTTGTTGCAGAAATATTATTATTATTATTATTATCATTATTATTATTATTATTATTATTATTATTATTATTATTATCAGTATTATGAAGTACATGTACATATGCTTGTACCGTCCGTTGTTTTAAATAGTCTCTTTCTTTGCTCATTATTGATTTTGTCATATTTGTATTAGCTCGAATGCATATTATCTATCGTGATTTAAATAGCACAACAGGTACAGTAAAGAGAAATGGTGTTCGGAATTAAAGCTGTTGGACGAACAAGACTGACTATTATTTCGTATTGTCTGTGACAATCGATATGGCTATACATGTAATAATTAAAACTTACAGTTATCTAAGTGACGTAGAATCTTCAGGCTGTGCTGACCTACAATAAACATGATACTTGTTAACAGTATTGCACTGATTAAGAGAGAGTTGCTGATTCATAATTAATTTTCTCTCTGTTTTCTTTCTGTTAAGTGACATATAAAAGAATTAGTTCTAAACACTCAAAAACTATTTGAATTGAAGAGGCACATTACAAGCCCATTCTTTATACTGCTTCATTTTTTACCAATTCGTCATATATTATAACATACGTCTTTGATTATAGTGCCATGATGATTTGTTTGCATTTTAAATATACATAAGTATTTAGATACAAATGAAGCAGTGCTATGTAGAAGATACATCTTTGCATTAAATTCTTGAAGAGAACGTTTTAGTGCCCCTGATCTTTTCATCAAAAGAAAGACAGACCATAACTTTTACACGTAGCTTAATAGTTCAATTTGCTTGTAATCTGCATGTTATTTGCTCTGAATCATGTTTTCTTAATAACTAAATTATAAGTCTAAGTAGACTTAAATAGCTGTGGTGAGAAATACTATTACACAGAGCTTATCTCTGAAAGATAAAGCGCATAAAATTTGTATTGTTTCTCACTTTGGAAACTATTCGGGTATTAACAAAAACAGCACACACAAAATTTTACAGAAATTCTTACACGATCAACAAAATAAACCACATAAAATATTAATACTGCGCCATGTTTGCATTACTGATCACGTGATCGTTATAGCCTCATTCATCAATTCATCAGCAGCAGTATATATTATGATACAGGTCCCATTCATGAGGAGATTATTTTCGGGAAAACATAATAGTTCCTCTTACTCATTAGATATTATCTGTCTCTATTGGAGGATGTAAATTTTATCAACATTTTCTATAACATGACAAGCTATCTTCTAACCACAAATGATACAGGAAACAATTCTTTTCCGGCAGCTTGGTATAGTTTCCACGCACCCAAACCCAAGAACTTTGTCAAGGGTACCAAAATGTTCACTAGGGTGTCTACAAATAGAATGTACTAAAACATAAAGTCATTTGCGCTATATGAAAACTAATGATATCCGTGGCAACCATCATGACATTTTGATAGAAGAGTAGGTTAAGAAAAATGCTTGTAACTTTTAAAAAAATCGTGATAGAAGTATCAAGCTGGTACTCAAGAAAAGTTTATTGATAGGCCATTATAAACCTTATCAATTATGCAAATTAGCACGTATGGGTATTTATAAAGTTTAATGATAATATTTAAATAAACTTTATTGTTGGAAATGATGATTAGAATTTTTTTATTTAAAAGCAATATTCAAACAAATTTAAAGTTTCAAAAGTTATATAATACCCCTACCTGTCTAAAACAGCATCGTCTACGTTTCATATTATTTAGTTCATTTGTTTGAGAAGAAGTCTGCCGATAACTAATGATAACATTGATAATAATGCAGAATATAGAAACGTTTTGTAGAAATAATTGCCTATTGCAAATTATGTTTTACAACACAACACAACAGTAGAACTGATGCTTGTAAATTGAGTGTCACAGCAACATTTTATCATGTGAAATGTTTTATCCATTACTGATATTGTATATTCTGTGCATATGTTTCTGATACTATCACATGACATACAAATACTCGACATGACCCAATCCTGATGATATACAGTTTCTGTACTAGACTTATGATAATGATTAACAGCATTTGCACTAGAAAAAAAATATGATGATAACCAGCTCATTTACTAGACCGAATAAAAATAAATAGTTTTGTAACTAGGCACAGTATTGATGATATACATTTATCTTGATCTCAACAATAAAGATATACAATTTTGTACTTGACACCATAATATTAATGATAGACAGCTTTAGCACCATACACAATACTGACAGTGGTCACTATCAAACTATATAATATATGTACTAGACAGAAAAATGATGATGCACATGTTTTATACTACAGACAATTATAATGATATGAAGCTTTTGTTTACAGCTTCTGTTCTTGTTTCAATAAATCATTAATTCCTTTCATAGGAACACTAATAGGTAACATCCACTCAATTATCATTTTATTTTTCGCAAGAGCATTGGCTCAAGAGTATGGTTTATTTATTAAGATCATTGATTAAGGACTGTATAAGTGTCCGGTCTTATAAATGGTTGATCAGTTAGTTACGAACAATGGCCACGAGTAATCCGAAATTTGACAAAACTCGTAATTCCTTCATTACAACAAAAACTACTTATTAATCGATGAATTTCCTTTAGAATTTCTATAAAATATTTAACCAGTTTTTTAATCTGTATATATTTCCCTAAATGCATTATAGTAGGTACTTGTTGTCTTAAGTACGTCTTAAGTACCGAATGTCCCTACCATAGGCTTACAGATTTTACTGGCAAAGTACCCTCTGCCTCTCTCAGTTCTTAAAACGTATAACGGATAAAACGGATACATGCTATGCATATTATCTATCGTGATTTAAATATCACAATATTCACAGTAAAGAGAAATGATGTTCGGTAGAAGACCTCTTGGACGAACAAGAGTGATAATTACTTTGTATTGTCTGTGACAGTTTTATGACTATACATGTAATAATAACACTTACAGTTATCTAAGTGACGTAGAATCTTCAGGCTGTGCTGACCTACAATAAGCGTAATACATGTTAACAGTATTGCACTGATTAGTAGAGAGTTGCTGACTCATAATTCATTTTCTTTCTGTTAAGTGGCATATAAAAGTATAAATTCTAAACACTCAAAATCTATTTGAATTGAAGTGGCACATTACAATCCCATTCTTTATACTGCTTCATATTTGACCAATTCATCATATTTTATAACATACGTCTTTGATTTTAGTGCAATGCTTGACTTTTGTGTCATTTTAAATATATAAAGTATTTAGATACAAATGAGGCAGTGTTATGTAGAAGATACATCTTTTCATTAAATTCTTGAAGAGAACGTTTTGTGCCACTGACCTTTACATTAAAAGAAAGACAGACCATAACTTTAACATGTAGCTTAATAGTTCAATTTGCTTGTAATCTGCATGCTGTTTGCTCTGAATCATGTTTTCTTAATAACTAGATTATAAGTCTAAGTAGACTAATATAGCCGTGTCGAAAGAATCCTATAACACAGAGCTTATCTCTGAAAGATAAAGCGCATAAAATTTGTATTGTTTCTCACTTTGGAAACTATTCGGGTATTAACAAAAACAGCACACACAAAACAGCAACAAAAACCAACATAAAACAAAATAATACTAAAACATAAACCTCAAAAAACACAAACAAACAAAAGGAGTAAAATAGAAAGTAAATAAACTACCAGAAATAATTTTCACATTATTACACATTTCTGCATCGATTTTTTTTTTACATTTCAGGATTATCTTTGAAGTTGAGAAAAAAATGTAAGTATTAAAATAAATGGTGGTTTATATTTGAGTTTAACAATTTGACGCGTGCTTACTGGTCCTTTTACTGGATGAATTAACGTGTACCATGTTTTGTTTTGTTGACAACGGTTGGGCGACTCGAAAGGTACATTAATTGATTATATTCTGCAAGTCGTGTTCATACTTTAAGAACCTGATAAAGAAAATGATTTTATATGCTATATTATTTTGACATGAACGTTTGTTAACCTTGAAGGTCGTTAGTGGACGTACGTAAAGATGTGGACATGTAAGTATAATTATGATTTGGCAGAAATTCTAACACGATCAACAATATAATACTACATAAAATATTAATACTGCGCCATGTTTGCATTACAGACCACGTGATCGTTATAGCCTCATTCATCAATGCATCTGCAGCAGTATATACTATGATACGGGTCCCATTCATGAGCAGATTATTTACAGGAAAACATAATAGTTCGATCACTTATTAGATATAGTCTTTCTTTGTACAGGGAGTAAATATTATCAACATTTTTATGACATGTCAAGCCAGCTTCTAACCACAAATGATACAGGAAACAATTATATTCCGGCAGCTTGGTATGGTTACCACGCACCCCAACCCGAGACTTTTTTCAAGGGTACCAAAATGTTCACTAGAGTGTCTAAAAACAGAATGTATTAAAACATAAACTCATTTGGACTATATGAAACTAATGATATCCATGGCAACCAATCATTGACATTTTGATAGGAGGGTATGTTAAGAAAAATGCTTATAGCTTAAAAAAATCTTGATAAAAGTATCAAACTGGTACTCAATGAAAGGTTATTGATAGGCCATTATAAACCTTATCAACTATGCAAATTAGCACTTATGGATATTTATGAAGTTTAATGAGAATCTATAAATAGACTTTATTTTTGGAAATGGTGATTAGATTCTTTTTATTTAAAAGCAATATTCAAACAAATTCAAAGTTTCAAAAGTTATATACATACCCCTACCTGTCTAAAACAGCATCGTCTACGTTTCATATTATTTAGTTCA
Source organism: Sinonovacula constricta (assembly GCA_007844125.1). NCBI lineage: Eukaryota > Metazoa > Mollusca > Bivalvia > Cardiida > Solecurtidae > Sinonovacula > Sinonovacula constricta. The sequence continues at coordinate 52,141,802 of CM017556.1, read as the reverse complement.
TTTGTTTGAGAAGAAGTCTGCCGATAACTAATGATAACATTGATAATAATGCAGAATATAGAAACGTTTTGTAGAAATAATTGCCTATTGCAAATTATGTTTTACAACACAACACAACAGTAGAACTGATGCTTGTAAATTGAGTGTCACAGCAACATTTTATCATGTGAAATGTTTTATCCATTACTGATATTGTATATTCTGTGCATATGTTTCTGATACTATCACATGACATACAAATACTCGACATGACCCAATCCTGATGATATACAGTTTCTGTACTAGACTTATGATAATGATTAACAGCATTTGCACTAGAAAAAAAATATGATGATAACCAGCTCATTTACTAGACCGAATAAAAATAAATAGTTTTGTAACTAGGCACAGTATTGATGATATACATTTATCTTGATCTCAACAATAAAGATATACAATTTTGTACTTGACACCATAATATTAATGATAGACAGCTTTAGCACCATACACAATACTGACAGTGGTCACTATCAAACTATATAATATATGTACTAGACAGAAAAATGATGATGCACATGTTTTATACTACAGACAATTATAATGATATGAAGCTTTTGTTTACAGCTTCTGTTCTTGTTTCAATAAATCATTAATTCCTTTCATAGGAACACTAATAGGTAACATCCACTCAATTATCATTTTATTTTTCGCAAGAGCATTGGCTCAAGAGTATGGTTTATTTATTAAGATCATTGATTAAGGACTGTATAAGTGTCCGGTCTAATAAATGGTTGATCAGTTAGTTACGAACAATGGCCACGAGTAATCCGAAATTTGACAAAACTCGTAATTCCTTCATTACAACGAAAACTACTTATTAATCGATGAATTTCCTTTAGAATTTCTATAAAATATTTAACCAGTTTTTTAATCTGTATATATTTCCCTAAATGCATTATAGTATGTACTTGTTGTCTTAAGTACGTCTTAAGTACCGAATGTCCCTACCATAGGCTTACAGATTTTACTGGCAAAGTACCCTCTGCCTCTCTCAGTTCTTAAAACGTATAACGGATAAAACGGATACATGCTATGCATATTATCTATCGTGATTTAAATATCACAACATTCACAGTAAAGAGAAATGATGTTCGGTAGAAGACCTCTTGGACGAACAAGAGTGATAATTACTTTGTATTGTCTGTGACAATTTTATGACTATACATGTAATAATAACACTTACAGTTATCTAAGTGACGTAGAATCTTCAGGCTGTGCTGACCTACAATAAGCGTAATACATGTTAACAGTATTGCACTGATTAGTAGAGAGTTGCTGACTCATAATTCATTTTCTTTCTGTTAAGTGGCATATAAAAGTATAAATTCTAAACACTCAAAATCTATTTGAATTGAAGTGGCACATTACAATCCCATTCTTTATACTGCTTCATATTTGACCAATTCATCATATTTTATAACATACGTCTTTGATTATAGTGCAATGCTTGGCTTTTGTGTCATTTTAAATATATAAAGTATTTAGATACAAATGAGGCAGTGTTATGTAGAAGATACATCTTTTCATTAAATTCTTGAAGAGAACGTTTTGTGCCACTGACCTTTACATTAAAAGAAAGACAGACCATAACTTTAACATGTAGCTTAATAGTTCAATTTGCTTGTAATCTGCATGCTGTTTGCTCTGAATCATGTTTTCTTAATAACTAGATTATAAGTCTAAGTAGACTAATATAGCCGTGTCGAAAGAATCCTATAACACAGAGCTTATCTCTGAAAGATAAAGCGCATAAAATTTGTATTGTTTCTCACTTTGGAAACTATTCGGGTATTAACAAAAACAGCACACACAAAACAGCAACAAAAACCAACATAAAACAAAATAATACTAAAACATAAACCTCAAAAAACACAAACAAACAAAAGGAGTAAAATAGAAAGTAAATAAACTACCAGAAATAATTTTCACATTATTACACATTTCTGCATCGATTTTCTTTAATATTTCAGGATTATCTTTGAAGTTGAGAAAAAAATGTAAGTATTAAAATAAATGGTGGTTTATATTTGAGTTTAACAATTTGACGCGTGCTTACTGGTCCTTTTACTGGATGAATTAACGTGTACCATGTTTTGTTTTGTTGACAACGGTTGGGCGACTCGAAAGGTACATTAATTGATTATATTCTGCAAGTCGTGTTCATACTTTAAGAACCTGATAAAGAAAATGATTTTATATGCTATATTATTTTGACATGAACGTTTGTTAACCTTGCAGGTCGTTAGTGGACGTACGTAAAGATGTGGACATGTAAGTATAATTATGATTTGGCAGAAATTCTAACACGATCAACAATATAATACTACATAAAATATTAATACTGCGCCATGTTTGCATTACAGACCACGTGATCGTTATAGCCTCATTCATCAATGCATCTGCAGCAGTATATACTATGATACGGGTCCCATTCATAAGCAGATTATTTACAGGAAAACATAATAGTTCCACTTACTCATTAGATATAGTCTTTCTTTGTACAGGGAGTAAATCTTATCAACATTTTCCATAACTTGTCAAGCCAGCTTCTAACCACAAATGATACAGGAAACAATTATATTCCGGCAGCTTGGTATGGTTACCATGCACCCCAACCCGAGACTTTTTTCAAGGGTACCAAAATGTTCACTAGGGTGTCTAAAAACAGAATGTACTAAAACATAAACTCATTTGGACTATATGAAACTAATGATATCCATGGCAACCAATCATTGACATTTTGATAGGAGGGTATGTTAAGAAAAATACTTATAGCTTAAAAAATCTTGATAAAAGTATCAAACTGGTACTCAATGAAAGGTTATTGATAGGCCATTATAAACTTTATCAATTATGCAAATTAGCACTTATGGATATTTATGAAGTTTAATTAGAATCTATAAATATACTTTATTTTTGGAAATGGTGATTAGATTCTTTTTATTTAAAAGCAATATTCAAACAAATTCAAAGTTTCAAAAGTTATATACATATCCCTACCTGTCTTAAACATGTTGGTCTACGTTTTATATGATTTTGTTCATTTTGTGATTTTTTTAAAATTTAATTTCGTCCAAATTTATCTCATTCAATCTAAATGCATAATTAGGACAGAAGTCTGCTCATAACGAACCATAACATTGATAATAATACAAATAAAAGAAGTGTTATACTGTAGAAATAATTTTCTATTGCAAATTATGTTTTATAACACAACACGTAGAAATGATGCTTGTAAATTGAGCGTCACAGAAACATTTTATCATATGGAAAGTTTTATCTTTTACTGATATGATATTGTATATTATGTGTATATGTTTATGGTAATAACACACGACATACACATACTCTACTAGACCCAATCCTGATGATATAGAGTTTCTGTAGACTGAATAATAATGATCAACAGCATTTGCACTAGACAAAAATTCTGATGATACCCGCCTCATTTACTAGATTGAATAATAATAAATAGTTTTGTAACTAGGCACATTATAGATGGTGTACATACGAGTATATCTTGATCTCAACAATAATGATTTTTGATAATGATACAATTTTGTACTAGACACCATAAAATTAATGACAACTTCAGCACCATACACAATACTGACGATGGTCACTATAAACTTATACAACATATGTACTACACAGAATAGTGATGATGCACATATTTCATACTACAGACAATAATAATGATATGAAGCTTTTGTTTACAGCTTCTGTTCTGGTTTTAATAAATCATTAATTCCTTTCATAGGAACACTAATAGGTAACATCCACTCAATTATCAATTTATTTTTCGCAAGAGAATTGGCTCATGAGTATGGTTTTTTTATTAAGATAATTGAATAAGGACTGTATAAGTGTCGGGTCTAATTAATGTTTGATCAGTTAGTTACGAACAACGGCCATGAGTAATCCGAAATTTGACAAAACTCGTAATTCCTTCATAACAACGAAAACTACTTATTAATTGATGAATTTCCTTTATAATTTCTATACAATATTTAACCCTCTATATATATTTCCCTAAATAAATTATAGTAGGTATGTGTTGTTTCAAGTACGTCTCAAGTACCGAATGTCCCTACCATAGTCTTACATATTTTTCTGGCAAAGTACGATCTGCTTCTCTCAGTTCTTAAAACCTATAACGGATAAAACGGATACATGCTATGCGTATAATCTATTGTGATTTAAATAGCACAACAGGTACAGTAAAGAGAAATGGTGTTTGGTATTAAAGCTGTTGGACAAACAAGACTGACTATTATTTTGTATTGTCTGTGACAATTTATAAGGCTACACAAGTTATTTACATGACGTAGAATCTTCAGGCAGTGTTGACCTACAATAAGCGTAATATATGTTAACAGTATTGCACTGATTAAGAAAGAAATGCTGAATCATAATTGATTTTCTTTCTGTTGAATTAAATATAAAAGAAAAAATACTAAACACTCAAAAACTATTTGCATTGCATTGGAGTATCACACTGCAAGCCTATTCTTAATACTGCTTCATATGTATCTTGTTCGTCATATTTTATATTATACGTCTTTGATTATATTGCATTGCATAAGTTTTATTTCGAATATTTATAAATATTTAGATACAAATGAAGCAGTGTTATATAGAATATTCATCTAGAAGACACATATTTGCATTATATCCCAGAGGAAAACGTTTTTGTGCCACTGACCTTTTCATCAAAAGGGAGACAGATCAAAACTTTTATATACAGCTTAATAGTTCAATTTGCATTTTATCTGCATGCTGTTGTTCTGTTTTTTTATTACTAAGTAGATTTTAAGTCTAAGTAAACTAAGGTAGACCTGTTGAAAAAATCTATTACACAGGGCTTATCTCTGATAGATAAATCACATGAAATGTGTATTGTTTCTCACTTTGGAAACTGTTCGGGTATGAACTAAATCAATACACACAAAACAGCAACAACAGCAACAAAAAACAGGAACAAAAAACAATACAAGACAAAATCATAAAGAAAAGCACAAACAAACAACAAAAAATTAAAAAAGAAAAGAAAAGTATAAAAGTCCAGAAATTATTTTTCAATTACACATTTCTACATCGATTTTTTATATTGCAAGCACATCTTTGAACTTCAGAAAAAAATGTAAGTATTAAATTGCGGTTTATAACTGAGTTTAACATTTTAACGGGTACTGGCTGGTCCTTGTACTGGATGAATTAATGTGTATCATGTTTCTGTTTTGTTGACAGCGGTTGTGCGAGTCGAAGGCCATCAATGTTACTAAACAATTGTTGGGTAAATCCTTACCTCATATGTGTTATATAACATTAGCAAATTAATGATATATTACTACTCGGCCTTAAATACATATCAGTATTATGAGCAAAAGAAGAAAATATTATACCGTAGAAATATTTTTCTTTTGCAACATTTATTGTACAGACCAATGCATACAAATTTTAAATTCGGGGTGCCCGTAGCGTAGAGTTGCCGACTGGTTACTCCCCTTACTGCTTAACATCTCACTGCATAAATTCGCGAGGCGTTCGGTACTAAAGATTGAATTGGAGATGATCTTCAAGCTGACCAGCGATGCGCCGGTGGTTCTACCCTCAATTTTTACTGGGGTCTTCTTCTATTAAAAGGTCTCTGCGATAAATTTAGAAAAAAGGCTCAATCTTGACATTGTCTTACATTTGGACATGTTAATTGATGACGTCAATTTCGCTGGCCATTGAAATCACATCTGACTTTAAAGAGCAAATAACACGTTCTAGAGGAATGTGTCTTTGTCACAGGTTTGGTAACTCTTTTTAGGCACTAAATTAGTAGGTATAGTTTAATTCTGTTGCTATAGATCAGAAACTACACTATTTGTTGCTGAGTCTTTCCCAACAAAACTTCTAACCTAGGATTAAATTAAGAATAACACTCGATATAATATAACACTTTAAACACAATATTATTTATATAAAAATATAGATTCGTATATGTAGGACCCACGAATTTACAAATATGTTATCTTTTCATCTACGTCTGGATGATGCAAATATATCGAAATATTTTAATGATGTATGTGAGTAGAAAGTATTTCCTTAGCGTTTAATCGTTGCTTTACACAGCCCTTGTCACTAAATTTAAAACCATTTCGATAATTTCCAGCTATTGCCCATGTTTATGTAGGTGTTCGCTCTCACCTCCTTTTGATGACATAGGTTATAGACACAGACATTTCCTGATTGCTACGTTTGGAGCGTGTTTTTTATATCCTAGAGTCATGGAAATTCAATTTGCTCAATGGACACAGCTCTATATGCTTCATATGACAACAACGAACTAAGTCGATTTATTAACTTTCTCTTCATGAAATAATCGACGCCCCTATACAGACAATAATTAATAAATTAATGACGCTATTATTGTATCGTTGAGACATTTCTTTCTTTCTTTCGCAGACAGGTTTCCGTGCTTGTACTTTAAGTATCTTTGACGAAGTTAATGTAGGAAGGAAATTGCAGATCAGGCATCGTTTACAGTATCTAAGTTTGTAATATTTACATTTCATAAATGGAAACCATAGAACTAGCGTTCATTCCAATTTCAAAAATAATTCACATCTGGTGATGTCAAAAACAAATTACAACCTTGCAGAATATGATAATTAGCATGACAACGAAGGCGCTGTATCAGGTGAACCCATCGTCATTGTCCGCTTAAAATACGAGCATAATAAACCGAACATAGGGATCTTTGTGTGTGTTTTGTCTTGGTTTCAACTGACTCAAGTAGAAAAAGGTAAATTGACATACGTGGCAACGCGTTGATTCCCATAGCCTAGATACAACTTTAAAACGACCGTATGTACACATGCATGTATATCCTAGTGATTAGAGGCAATACTTTCATTTCATTTATTACAGTGTCAGAACTTGAATATGCTACATGGAACAGATACCAACATGCAAATTTGGTTAACAATGATTGAAATCACTTAAATATATAATAAAACAATTACCATATACATACATTTACAAAATATTTATCCTTAGGACAGACTAACGATGTTAAAGAAAACAAATAATTTAGTTGGTTTAGGTGTCCGTCACACATATTTTGAACAATCTGTTCTTTTCTGATCAATTATTAAAAGCAGTTTAACTGCTTAGCGACGGCCTTCTCTCAACTTTTTTTCGGCGACGATTTGCGGGCGAGCGTTTTGGGGACACTTATTGTTAACTTTGACATTTAAAAACACACAAAACAGTTACTATTTAGTACGTACGAATTACTATCAACTATGGTTGATTCCGTACATGTCTGCCCACTCTTTAAGCATGCTTTACTTTTCAAAGATATATTCCATACAAATTGTTATAATTTTTGTTTAAATCTATAAACACCTAAAGAGGCTTACCGATGATAAAAAATTACACATTGAATCTGTATTAACGGGATTTATGTAAAATAAGTCGAAGCAGAAAGCACAGGGTATGTATGCAGTATTTTGAAAAGGTTGGAACGTGTTTAGTGAATGTCTTTCTCTTCTCCTAATTATTTAGCTAATGGCGCTATTATTGTGTCCCGAAACCTAAAACATAAAGTATAAGCGAAACAAATAAAAGAAAGCACGCAGGACTTCGTCATTTATATTAATAATTTTATTTTAATAGGTACAATGATATGATCCATCATCAAGAATTCGCCCGCCTTATCCATATTAGTTTAATGGACTATGTACATTTATATTATAATTTTGTTGTTTTCTTATTGTTAATGGTATTTTCCTTTGTATTTTAAAAATTCTATACTGAGAGGTTAAAACTTTCCATTTGCAATAGTTAAACATGTAACTGTTCCTGTGGTTATAAGTGAAGGTTCATCGTAATTTTACTAAATAAGCTGTAATGCGATGTAAGAGCCCTTCTAATATATTAATACATATATCTTCAGTTGCACAAATGAATAAGGTATAACAATATACTTGCCTAAATGGATTGTAAGCAGAACTACTACAACAAATTTTATGCCAATTTGGGAGCATCCCAAACAATCCCGCCAGATAAACCATAATATTTGACTTGCTTGTGTGACCTGTCAGGGTACCGACTAACTTTTTCTCTGATTATAAACCTAGAAATAAGGAAAGTTTGTATTCTGATATGAATAAACTGTTAACTTATCTGTAGTTTGTTGCGCATTTAGACATGTGCAAGTCACATGGTGACCAAGCCATACAAAATGAAAACAAGTTAAGTAACTGGGTATGCCCTGTAGAGTCGATCTTTTTTCGGAAGACCATGTTCATGTTCATGAACAGTAGTATTCATATGCCATGCTGATTCCAATAACTTAGCTGGTCTTAATACTTTGAATAGACACAATGATCAAGAAATTGTTAAACGGAGATCTTGCTATTTATGTACTTGCATGTTTTAATATATCACACAAAACCAACTTTCAACTAAATTTGCTGACTTCTACAAATAACAAGCAAAGATTTTTTTACAATACATTTCTTAATTAGTTTACTTGATTGTAATCTTTATCCTGATTTGACCTTTCACATAACTGATGATAATAAACAATCAAAACCCCTGTAAAATTATTACGTTACCAAATCAAGAATTAACTATAAATGAATGCAAGCGAATGGATGGAAAATGATTTAATTTTTATCTGTTTATGTCGTATATAGCTTATCATGCTTATAGGGGCAGGTATGCTCCGATCAAACAATTTAATACACTTTTCTAAGCTTAATGTTAGCCTGATGAAATTAACAAATCAAACACCACTTACAACTCTATCTGAATATCGATTGTCTGGGTCACTCAGACAACTTCGCTATTTTAATAATGTTTACTGTATTCATCTTATTTAAAACAAGAAATATTAAATTTTCCGAATCAGATTGAAAACTGCCTTAATTTCTTGACTTTTACTCAAATTATAGTGTAATATTCTGAAACAATTCGTGGATCTAATAAATCATATTTAACTACGATGTTTTACCGACAAATGCTTTCACCAAAATGCTGCCTTGAAAGAAATATTTGACATTTGGCATGTATGTAACACTTTCCACCCTTATTTAAAGGTCAGCTTGACATTGAAATCAACAAATACACAAGCGTAACAATTTTATGTACATGTAGTCAAGTTAATTTGATGGTGTCAACCTATGCTTAAATAAACTCACACATAAAGTAACGCTTCTGCTATCTGTTTCACTACCATATATGCTGAATAGATATTTGCTGAGAAACTTATTTTGCTGCGACTACCAGCTGGATGCTGACAGTTAAGTGTGACAATTTGTCGAACAAGATGTCAAAACAAATACTGGAAGGCAATTTCTTCTGATATAATTCTTAGACACTCCGGTTTATATCTAAACTAGATCGGAATGTCAGATATATTTTAGTGTTCGTATGGAAAAAAACAAACAAAAAAACATATAACTTTATGCTAATTTTGGCGTGTGTTTTCTTGTCATCGTTTCATAATGGCGTCTATGTAGTCGAATAGCCGAATGTTCATTCGCCAAAGATGTCGTTAATAAACATGATATAGTTCATTTCTGAAGAAATATCTCTGCCAAAATCTACGATATATTTCTTTTTGCAATATATATTGTCCGACTCCATCAGCGATTCCTTACACCGATATTACAAGTTTTCGACAGCCACTCTTTTGAATAGTAATTAGCTTTATATAAAGTGCTAAATTATTCGCCAGAATTACTTTCTTATTACATGGAATATAAACAACAAAATGTCGCCATTCGCATGAGACCGAATGCATATCCTTCGCAACGATTAATGTATTAAACATGCAATATGCATGGAGTCCGTACTTCAGACTTGACAATGTGCACGTTCATAAATGTACGAATTGAAAAAGCGATTGTTTTAAGCCAATATTTTGAAAGATATGTCATGACACCACCTACGATCACACTTCATGTATTATTCCTTGTTGATACTCAAATTGTATATGTATCTTTCAGTGTAAAAAGGAAAGAAAAGTAATGTTTTAAGACGTCAAAGCCAGTAGGTAATTTGTTGTCTCAAATGCGTCTCAAACAATCAGTTACTGGCGGGAGAATGATGTTGCCATTAGATGACGTTTACCTCGTTTGCGTGTTTTCTAATATGACAGCGCCAAGGAGCGTTTGCAATATGTAAAGAGAGCAATGGCGTGTGTTTAACGGCGTACAAAGCGTAATACATACAGTATTTATGGCGCCCTTGAGACTATAGACTTGGCACATTTTTTGGCAAATTTTCTCAGCTTCTTGACAGGTGAAATAACTGGCATAAGGTTTTCCAGGATAATAGTAGTTCGGCGTATTTATCTCAACATGCTAAGCTTCAATTACTTGACAGATCAAAATCCCGTTCGAAAGTTACACTGTTATCACCCTGTTTGCCTTTGTCTGAAGGTAGATTTGATTTAAATATCTGTGGAAGTTTTGATAAGGCCTTTTCTTATTTTCCTACTTTCCGAACAACCTAAGTTTTTTTATCATTGAAGGACTGTGTAGTTTGAAGAGTCCGGTTGTTTGACATTGTAGCTCATACTTGCTCATAGTGTTTAAATAAGGCTATCGCCACAATCAAACACAATGGGATTAAGTGTGCAAACGAGCGATGTACTTATTTTTTTATAAATTTAATATAAATGTACTTGATTAAACCACCAAAAAGGCCCATATGAAGAGAACATAAAGAATTAAGGCATTGTAAACTGGGTGTCACTGGAACATTTTATCATATGAAATTTTTTATCTAATGTTCACATTGTGTATTCTGTGTATATATTAATGATGCTATCGCAGGATATGCAAATTCTGGTCTAGACCCAATCTTGATAATATACGGTATTTGTAATAGACAAATAATATTAATAAACAACATTTATACTAGTTTATACTAAAAAAAAATATTGATGATAACTAGCTTTGTACAAGACTGAATAATAATGTTAAACAGGTTTGGAACTAGACACGGTCCGATGATATACATATATTTTCATCTAGAAACCATAATAATCAAGATATACAGACATTATATTTTTTGCACACAATAAAATTGATATGCAGCTCTTGTTTTTGCTTCAATAAATTAATTAGTTCCTTTCAATAATATGTTTACGGAGTCCTTTCTAGTAAGTTAAATATAAATATACATTACGGATGTACTATTTAAATTCTTACACAGTCTTGATACTACTTCATATTTGACTGATCATTATATTTTATACGGAAAGTCTTTGATTTTAGGGCAAGGCATATTTTTTTTTCGAAAATTATTAAGTATTTAGATACAAAGGAAGCAGTGTTATGTGGAAGATACATGTAGCAGACACATCTCTGAATTAAATTATTGAAGAGAACATTTTGTGCCACTGATATTTTTCTCAAAAGATAGAGAAAGAGAGAAAGAGAGAGAGAGAGAGAGAGAGAGAGAGAGAGAGAGAGAGAGAGAGAAAGGGAGAGAAAGGAGACAGAGAGAGATCTTAACTTTTATATATAACTTAACAGTTCAATTTGCTTGTAACAGCATGTAATTGTTCTAAATTATTCTTTCTTATTTACTAGATTATAAGTCTCAAAACTAACATAACAGTGTCTCTTATGGGGAAAACACATAAACTGCCGATTGTTTCTCGCTTGGGAAATTTTTCGTGTATTTAAAAAAAATGAATGAAACGTCCCGAAATATTTTCATATTTTACCATTTTTACACGTTCTGTTTGTGTACATTGCAGGCACAACAGAGTCATGGTATACCTGGATAACCTGGTAAGGTGAGTATTGAATGGCGGTTATTCTTTAGTTTGACTATTTGACGAGAGTTTATCTGGCTCTTTTACTGTATGAATTAAAGTGTACAAAGTTTCTGTTTTGTTGACATTGGCTTGCGAGTCGAACGTCCATAAATGTTACTGAACATTAGTATAAAATCTTATCTCTAATGTGCTATGTCAATCGTACCTACTCGGCGATCTCCAGCAAGCTTCGGAAATAGACCTCGTAAATAATTATAGGAATACACCAGTTGGTGATTTGCCCCGGCGAGTAACTTCTCATTAAATTATGTAAACAAAGATGGCTGACTTTTTAAAGAGCCAATCGTACCTACTCGGCGATCTCCGGCAAGCTTCGGATATAGACAGCAGTTTCTGCAAATTAACTTAATTCTTCCGACATAAAGGAGAAAAAATCAGCCAAAACAATTGTTATTTCACTGCTTTTCCTTCCAATGACATTATAATTGTCTCTATTTTGTAGCAAACACAATGAACACGTTTTCAAATGAATTTCCGTGTTGCCGGCCTCCATTTTGGATGTCGTTCGTCAATATGGCGGCGACAGCATTATTTCCGAGGTGATTAAGTAGAATCACCGAAGCGTGATCCGAGTGGTGCTATGTAACATGGGCAAAGTAACTGTGTATTACTACTCGTCCTAAAATGACATTAGTATTATAAGCAAAGCAAATATTATACTGCAGAAAGATTTTTCTATTGCAATATTGTACAGGCTCGTCAAAATAATGCATACATATTTTAAATTTGGGGTGCCCGTGGCATATGGTCGCCGACTTGAAACTCACCTTTATTGCTTAGCCACTCACCGCATGGGTTCGCGTGCCGTTCGGTGTTGAAAACTTAATTGGAGATGATCTTCAAGCTGACCTGTGGTGCGCCGGTAGATGTACCAAGACATTTGTCTTGGGTCTTCCTTCACCAAAAGGTCATTGCGATGTATTTTAAAATCTGGTCAAGTATTGGCATTGTCTTATATTTAGATGTATAAATTTATGAGGTTCATATCTTTGGCCATTAAAATTATATCTGACGTTAGTGGGTAAATAACATCCTTTATTGTTATATATTTGTGTCCTATATATGTAACTTCGTGTGCACATTCGTTCCCTAGCGAAGTACGCCGTTGTTTCTGATTAATTCCTTTAGCTCGGAAAATGTGTTTTACCAGTAGAAATGTTACAAAAGAGGAGTTCAAAAAAGCACTGCGCATGCGTCGATTTTCTTTGTGGCGGTGTCCATGCGTCAGGGTCCAGAGTTATGAAAAAAAAAGCTGAATTTAGAAAGTATAAAAAGTTTACTCTACAAGTCCACTATTGAAATATCGGCTGTGTTGGACAAACACATGAATGAAGCATAGAACATAATTAATATATATTAAGGAAGGAACAATTTACCACTTGATATTGTTACGGGTGTGTTGTGTGTTGTAGAGATGCGGGAAAGCAAGGGTAGAATACGATCAACCCAAACAGGTTTAAAAAGATGGTCGAAGTTTTATACTCTACGGGAATAATCAAATGCGAATATGAATCATAATAAAAAAATAAAATATTGCCTTCTGACATTATTAATGCACTTATACTTAAGAATTCTTTAATACATTTATTCCACCAAAACATATATAAAAATTATTAAATACCCAAATTACTTACCAGACAGAACTGGTCTGAAAAAAGTATTAAATTACTTTATGTAATGCTAAAGAAGCTCAGTGCCATTATGTCTGAGAATTACTAATTATTAAAAAAAATTAAACACTACAAAAATATTGCTGGAAAAACTAATATTAAGTAATAGTGAATAAAGTAGTGAAGGGATCTTGTCTGTTTTTGTGAGTGATGAATAAATGTTTAATGGTGTGTATTATTCAGTCAGGATGTCCTTGCGTCAGCATTCCTAAGTAGGATAAAAGTGACATTCGATTGCTGCGCCGAGAAATTTCAGTTTAGGATGCGATGAAAGGTTAAATGTTATTGGAGTGAAAAACAAAAGAATAATCGTCAAGCTGTCCGGAATGTGTGCAACCACATTGAATAGGACGATATTGTGTCGGTTACCAATTGAGCTCTGTTTGGATCTAATTTGCAATAATATTGAAGATCTAAAGGTGTTGCCAATTTGATGCAACACAGCCAGACAAATTAAGGTCTTTGACTTGAATTATTGTTTCCTATTGGGGGTAGAACACACACAGTTGTGTTTAGAGTTATGGGAATTCTAGTAGATAACATCCCATCAAGTTCTATTTTATCCTTAGAACATTAAAAAGGGAGTGTGCCTTTAAGATCATTAATACATTTAAAAAATACTAGTGGATCACACCCAGTGAATTTTAATTTAATTATTTGGAAGAGCATTAACATAGAATAATGGCTTAATTTTAAGAACATTAAATATTGGCAACATGACTTTTAGAGCCAGATAATGGTTTATCACTATGCACCAAACAGTAGGTACAAATGGTACGAAATTTGCTGAAATACGCAAATTTTGCCAAAAACCTAAAATACATTTAACAATTGTCCAATTTCCAAATTATTTTAGAATGGTCGAACAGTTTTACCATATATATTTATAGCTTGTTTGTCCCAAGAACACCCTCCCCAAAGGCAATCGTATTGATCTGAACATTTTAAGCATCAGTTTCGTGACAGATGGGAATCTCGTTCTAGAGTCACACGGTAATGAGGCTGACTTTCCGAACAACAAGTGTTTTTTCTAATACTTATAGAGAATAAAGAATTGTGTAATTTAAAGAGAAATTTCCTCTGACAGCATACCTATTGCATGTACTTCCTCAAGGACTAAATCTACCAAATGCTTATAATTTTAAATAAAGCATACTTGACGGTCAAACGTAACATAATTATTTATACTATACTAGACACATATATACTATACTATACTGATGCTGTACGGCTTCGTAACTAGACACAATACTGATGCTGTACGGCTTCTGAACTAGACACAATACTGATGCTTTATGGCGTTTGAACTAGGCACAATACGGATGCTATACGGCTTCTGAACTTGGCACAATACTGACTCTATACGGCTTCAGAAATAGACACAATACCGATGCTATACTGTTCCTGAACTAGACACAATACTGATGCTATACGGCATCTGAACTAGACACAAAACTGTTGTTAGACAACTTCGAAAGTAGATTCAATACTGATGCTTTAAGACTTCTCAACTAGACACAATACTGATGCTATACGGCTTCAGAACTAGAAACAATACTGATGCTATACAATTTCTCAACTAGACACAATACCGATGCTATACGGCTTCGGAAATACACACAATGCTGATGCTATACGACCTTTCAACTAGACACAATTCTGATGCTATACATCTTCAGAACTAGACACAATACTGATGCTATACGACTTCAGAACTAGACACAATACTGATGCTATACGACTTCAGAACTAGACACAATACTGATGCTATACGACTTCAGAACTAGACACAATTCTGATGCTATACATCTTCAGAACTAGACACAATACTGATGCTATACGACTTCTCAACTAGACACAATACTGATGCTATACGACTTCAGAACTAGACACAATACTGATGCTATACCACTTTAGAACTAGACACAATTCTGATGCTATACATCTTCAGAACTAGACACAATACTGATGCTATACGACTTCAGAACTAGACACAATACTGATGCTATACGGCTTCAGAACTAGACACAATACTGATGCTATACGGCTTCGGAAATACACACAATACTAATTCTGTTCGGCTTCGGAAATAGACACGATACTGATGCTATACGACTTCTCAACTAGAAACAATACTGATGCTATACGGCTTCTGAACTAGACACAATACTGATGTAACACAGATTCTGTAAAAGACACAATACTTATGTTACACACCTTCTGTACTAGACACAATACTGATGTAACACAGATTCTGTAAAAGACACAATACTTATGTTACACACCTTCTGTACTAGACACAATACTGTTGTAACACAGCTTCTGCACTAGACACAATGCTGATGTAACACAGCTTCTGTACTAGACACAATACTGATGTAACACAGCTTCTGTACTAGACACAATGCTGATGTAACACAGCTTCTGTACTAGACACAATGCTGATGTAACACAGATTCTGTACTAGACACAATGCTGATGTAACACAGCTTCTGTACTAGACACAATACTGTTGTAACACAGCTTCTGTACTAGACACAATGCTGATGTAACACAGCTTCTGTACTAGACACAATACTGATGTAACACAGCTTCTGTACTAGACACAATACTGTTGTAACACAGCTTCTGTACTAGACACAATGCTGATGTAACACAGCTTCTGTACTAGACACAATACTGATGTAACACAGCTTCTGTACTAGACACAATACTGTTGTAACACAGCTTCTGTACTAGACACAATGCTGATGTAACACAGCTTCTGTACTAGACACAATACTGATGTAACACAGCTTCTGTACTAGACACAATACTGTTGTAACACAGCTTCTGCACTAGACACAATGCTGATGTAACACAGCTTCTGTACAAGACATAATACTGATGTATCACAGTTTCTGTACAAGACACAATACTGATGTAACACAAATTCTGTACAAGACACAATACTGATGTTACACACATTCTGTATTAGACACAATACTGATGTAACACAGCTTCTGTACTAGAAACAATACTGATAAGACACCGATTCTGTACAAGACATAATACTGATGTATCACAGTTTCTGTACTAGACACAATACTGATGTATCACAGTTTCTGTACAAGGCATAATACTGATGTTACACACTTTCTGTACTAGACAAAATGCTGATGTTACACACCTTCTGCACTAGACACAATACTGATGTTACACACCTTCTGTACTAGACACAATACTGATGTTACACACCTTCTGTACTGGACACAATACTGATGTACACATCTTCTGTACTAGACACAATACTGATGTTACACAGATTCTGTACTAGACACAATACTGATGTTTCACACCTTCTGTACTAGACACAATACTGATGTTACACACCTTCTGTACTGGACCCAATACTGATGTACACATCTTCTGTACTAGACACAATACTGATGTTACACACCTTCTGTACTAGACACAATACTGATGTTTCACACCTTCTGTACTAGACACAATACTGATGTTTCACACCTTCTGTACTAGACACAATACTGATGTTACACACCTTCTGTACTAGACACAATACTGATGTTACACAGATTCTGTACTAGACACAATACTGATGTTTCACACCTTCTGTACTAGACACAATACTGATGTTACACACCTTCTGTACTAGACACAATACTGATGTTACACAGATTCTGTACTAGACACAATACTGATGTTACACAGATTCTGTACTAGACACAATACTGATGTACACATCTTCTGTACTAGACACAATACTGATGTTACACACCTTCTGTACTAGACACAATACTGATGTTACACACCTTCTGTACTAGACACAATACTGATGTTTCACACCTTCTGTACTAGACACAATACTGATGTTACACACCTTCTGTACTAGACACAATACTGATGTTACACAGATTCTGTACTAGACACAATACTGATGTTTCACACCTTCTGTACTGGACACAATACTGATGTTACACACCTTCTGTACTGGACCCAATACTGATGTACACATCTTCTGTACTAGACACAATACTGATGTTACACAGCTTCTGTACTAGACACAATACTGATGTTACACACCTTCTGTACTGGACCCAATACTGATGTACACACCTTCTGTACTAGACACAATACTGATGTTACACAGATTCTGTACTAGACACAATACTGATGTTTCACACCTTCTGTACTGGACACAATACTGATGTTACACACCTTCTGTACTAGACACAATACTGATGTTACACACCTTCTGTACTGGACCCAATACTGATGTACACATCTTCTGTACTAGACACAATACTGATGTTACACAGCTTCTGTACTAGACACAATACTGATGTTACACACCTTATAAACTTATAAAGAAAATGAAAGTAAGCTTACTAAGTAATTAGGATTGGTTTAATAGTCCACAGAATACAGCAAAATATATATTGGGACTCGGCTAGTTGAAAGATATGTAAATTGTCTCGACGGCTGTATGTGGGTTAAACGCATGTAGTTATGATAAGAGAAAGAATTGGCGCGATATCATTTGGCACGACCTAAGCTAAGAATCAGGCTCGATCTGCAGTTTCAGTTAAAGTCCATAAGACTTTTCGGACTCGGTTAGATACGAAAACTTCACATTAATCTCCTGCAATACATACACAATTACGCATGTATTTACTATGAGTTTAAGCACGAGTCACTTTTGCACAATGTTAATTGGCTTGAATTATACTGTCACCAATAAAAGCTAGGAATCAAACTAGATGTACACTTAACTTCCTCATAATTATATTTGTTTTAGTTTTAAAGCGTACTTATAATTATTCTATTTACGGAAAATTTGTCCGGCAACCAACTTTAAAGGACATTTGTATGCGAAATATACTCCGAATTCAAGGTCGGGTTTTGTACTTGTGAAAACTGTTTTCTTAAACTCATTAGATTTTAGAAAAGAAAAACCGGCAAAAAGCAAATATACGTACTTCATTCGTGGTTACATGTATCTCATATATTATCTCAGCTCCCAACCATCATGTATATGACTCGCGGGCGGTCAAACGATTATTTAATAAACAGTCAAAGTGCGGTATTGACGAAGCCGCTACTAACTTTGCTGGGTTATTTGTCGTGCGAATTAAACAATGCTATTGTTTTGAAAGTTAGTGATGCTTTTTGTGAAAGTCCAAAGAATACCTGGTGCAGCGTTAAGTCAAACATTATACCTAATGCCCATTTTACTTTCATATCGTTAATCATCACGCAGTTATATATTTTTAACAAAGATATGAACTGCGTAAGTATCGCGGAAAAATTAAAAAAAAAAGTTCTTGAGCTTATGACAAAAGACAACGAGACAGCTAATGTGACCACCCGTTCTGCGGCATCTGCCCAGTCAACATCCTCTGAAACTGTCTACCTTACTTAAAAAAATCCGAATTTCTATTGGGCATGTGTGGGGGAGAGTGTAATGACGTCGCAAGCATCGGTTATGTGTGTTTCTTTGTTTATTGTATTTTTCGTCCCACCAACAATGTTTCAGTTATCTGGAGACGGTATCCACTTGAAGCAGATATAGTGTTGTTTCCATTGTTTCTATCATGCCGTGAATACAAAGCATCATGCTATATCCAGTCACATTATCCTGACACGGGACCAACAAATTAAGGAATTACTATTATATTTGCTTGAACGTTAGCAAGGGAGCTATACCACTACCTTGAACGCCTTTGGTACAGAAATGTAAATCTTAACGAATCTTACCCTTATGCTTAGGCAGAAAAAAATGATGCTGCACAAGATAGGTTTGTTGTGATAAATAATCGCGATAAAATGTTTTGTTATTTAAGAATGCTAGTTACCTGGTTTAAGTAGGTAAACCTTGCAATATTCAACCACTGTAACAATGAAAAATAAGTTTATTTTTAAATACCAACAAGAGATTGTTAAAAATTTAATGAAGATTATGTTTCAAATACCGTAATATTTCGAAAAGCTAGGAAAACAAAAAGTACTGTAGTTCTAATTGTTGTTTTAACTGTGGGTTTGTAACATACACCCGTTATATTAAATCCATCTATATCTAGTTTCCCCAGGTGCACATTTTCACCCATCTCACCAGCTGTTATTGTTTAAATTTCAGCTCATATTTGTCGAGCAAGATGTCAACCATAACACAGAACAGAGCAAATCTACGAAACAAGTACGTACTTTACGCCCCAAAGCGTCCCGCGAGTGTGCGGTAGTATAAGGAAATAATCATGTTTAAATTAAATTGTCTTTTTATTATAACTAAAGTCACATATTAAAATAACATGGGGGCTATGTTGAAGTCACGCCCAGTGGTTAGTTCGTTCTTACGTCGGGACTTGATATAACTTTACAGAACTTTTAAGAACCGTGCTACATTACGCACTGCGCATATAGTTGATACGCAATGGCCGACTTGATTAATTGAGTTTTGGTGCTTTCTATATTTATGAAATGTATATTGGTCCCAGCTATTTCTCTGCCTCCATGATATTTCAAATAGCTTTACAGAAGTAGTAACTACCGAGCCTATAAGCGCCAATGTTGGTACAAACATGACCGGCTTCATTTTAAATAAGTCATGGCAGTGCGCTCATTCTTGGTATGTTATGATTGAATAAATTTATAAGATTTGCCCCTTTGCTATATTTATATATATAGTGTTTAAATTTAACATGAACTATTCAGCGTAATGGCCTATTTCTGCCAATAATTGATGCAAAGAACAATTAAAACTATGATATGAACACGTGCAAGATGTTTTAATGAAAAATGTATATTTCTAATACTGACTTTGATATCTCTTTAATAACCACTATAATTAAAACTCGGTGTTTTTAATAAACTAAAAACTATATGTATTTCATATCATTGAATTAAGGGTTAAACTGTTTGTCCCGAAATATGTTCTCATAAGTAAAGTGATATTTAAACCAAAACACCGAACAGCTGCTCTCGGTGAGCTCAATATCATATCAGCACGGGTTATGTTTGAACTAAATAGTAACAATAGGCTGGTTCACTTTACCCGTGGCCGGGCGGTTAGAGTCGATGACATGCAACTCGTCACCCCCTCGCCGCGTGGGAACAAGTCCTGGTCGGGACAAGAACTTTTATAAGCGGACGTCTTCCGACTAACCTGTGCCAGTGATTCTACTCAGACATCGAGGTTTCCTCCACTAATAATTAGCTAGAGTTCAACGGTATGACCATAATTGTATCAGTGTGGTGTAGCAAAAATCATTTATTTATGTTAATAAGTAAACTGCCGGTATACATATTTTATCATTTCATGAACACTGAAATTGTTTTAAACAATGGCAAACAAAGTTTAGTTTGAAACGTCCACTCTTTCGTCAGCTTTTAAAGATGTGCTGTTGTAAGAGTGTAAAGTAAAAAACCTTTTTATAATCTGTGGCAGTGTCGTCTTACATGTAAAACTACTTTCATGGCGCTGTCAATATGGGAAGATATGATGATAAAGTTTTGTAAATCGTTTGCAAAATACGATTCTTAAACTACAGTTTCAAGACAAGATGTTTGCTTTTACTTTCAAGTCAAACATTCTAAAAGAAGAAAAATGTCGACGATCACAAACGTGTCTGTAACTTCAATTTAACTTAACAGCTAATTGCCTCCTTATGACAATCCCGCCAACGTAGTTCATCTACTGCAAGATTTACTTTTCGTCGAACGACGAAGGTTTGTCATGAAATAAATAGTTGTCACTAACGTTTTATAAAATGCATGACCACAGCCAAAAAAAAAAATGAATGGTTTTGCTCTGATGTAATTTCGTTTCTCCATCTCTTCAACAGAATAAGGTAAAACTTACGACTGTTTATTCACTAAGTGTACTTACTTTTTTTCTGATCAAGAATCTGTTTTTTTTGCAGGATCGAAAACCCTGACGGAATGGTGGTAATAAAACTGTCTAAGTTTTTAAACACGTACGAGTTAAAAATTCAGCTCACGGAATTTGTCAAGTGTGCAGTCAGTACATGTAAGCCTCTTACTGTAGAAATGCTACAAACTGCTGCTTCAATTGCGGGGCTAGAGATTGAAGAATTGTTTCTGAGAAACAGTAACAACCAATCAATAACGTTCGAGAATTTGACATATGCAATATTCTTTCCGGAAGATTGCCGGTATTTTATCTTGATACCCATCGTTCGTGATTATGGTCTTGACCTAAATGACAAGAAAGGCGTTACGAAGCTTCAAAGACGACACAAAATTTAGAACAGTTTAAAAGATTACAGCAATATGGTAAAAAGTAACACATACCTATTTGAAACATATCAGAACACTAACATGACGTATCAAGATGTACATGTGTTGCAAGTTTGAATGAAATGCGGATGGGTGTAATATGCTGTGTGGAGGATTCTTATATATCAATTTACATTGGTTACAACAATAACAAATACTCAATTATGCAGAAAAAAGATCTAGCATTGACAATTTACAATTCAAAACCAATCACAAAACTTCAACAAAGTGGGAATAGCTGATCAAAACCAGCGCATGAGTAAGAAGACATTAGAAATGATAAGAAAGCTTTGGCTTTCTCCCATCTTGCAAAGCATAAAGAGTAAAACTATTTTCAAATTGTGAGCAGTGTATTGGAAAAACATAACAAGAAAATGACTAGATTAATACTCACTGATCTTGTGTGACGTGTTTTATTTTTTTCTCATGTTAGTCCATTACAATTTTAATATTATGTTTAGCATTTTGCACAGCATTGCAATATTTACAACTCTCTATCATTGAACATAAGCTTTTGAAAATAAGAAATATTTCGGCTGTTTTTCGTCTGCAGTTGCCTATTTCAGCGGTTGTTGGGTCGGCAGTTTTGTTCTACATTGGGCCAGTTGAAACTTACAATGAGTCAGAAAATTGGTAAACTCTGGGTCCGAGAACGACGACCCTAAAATGTTAAGTCCTGAGATCATAGAAATAAAAAACGACACCATTTTCCAAGATATTATATATACTCGTATGAATGTTGGAGAAACAAGGGTTATGTTTACATTACAGAAGTAAAGTCGTAAACTTCGTAAACTTAACCTACTTCACACATTTTAAATTGAAATAAATGAAGAACAACACGAGAAAAACAGTAGCACAGAACGATCTGGTATGTCCTTGATCCCGATGGAAGTAATGTTGTACAATGTAACCAATGTCATGACGAAATTACGTGTAAGCGATATTGTGGTTCATAATTACACACTAAACTGACATTTAGAATATAGCTAAACAGATCTGCTGTCAAGTGGAAGGTAGTATGTCATTAAATACTCATTCTGAAACACGGTCTTTTAATGGTGTTCAAGATGGAAATTGCCATTTAGTAAATCTGGATGTAAACATGTAATAATATGTCAGAACATATTCTGTTTTTGCAAAATGTTGTGTACTTAAAGTCTAGGACAAGGAACAAAATCTTATATCAGGTCAACGGTTTGAACACAGAATCCTTCGATCCCTAGCCCATAACATTAACCTTTTGACCAAGAACACTTAAGCTGTTTTCTATTTTATAAACGTCTTCTTGGTGTGTTGAACGTTTTTTCAATGATCAGCCAAATCGTTAATAAGATCTTTTCAGAACGAGTTTAAATTCAGGTCTATCCGATCCCGAGTCCTTAATCAAGAACACTCCAAGCATATTATAAATACTTTCTTGGTGTGTTGAACGTTTCTTTTTGCAAGTGAATCGTTAGTGAGATCCTTCTGAAAACTTGTCGCGACAGAGCTACGGTATGAATTTAAAACCCTCCGATAAAGGGTCAAGAAATATGATCTTTTGACCACAATCACGTCAGATATGCTATAAAAGCATTCCTGCACGCTGGCAGCACTGGAAAAGCTATTTTTAGATTTGCGAATCTTACAAAATCTTTTATGTATAATGCGAGTATCTTTAAATGTTTAATTGCATCTTAAGTAAGATTTTACGGTGCATACCCACTGGACCGTTCAGAAGAAGCTTTTTTTTGCCTATGGACTGTTTCGTTGCTAATTTAGATAATCTCAATTTGTTAACATAAAGTCCGAACACCGATCGTTCCTGTCTACTTTCGGAAGTAAGGGTGTACAGAGTTTCCATGTACATTTACGTTAAGGTTTAGAAGTTTAAATAACATATAGAACTCGTAACTGTTGAGTTTGTATGAAAGTTACAAACACGCACTAATAAATATAAAAATAAATAAAACAGAACGTCGTTTACCGAATTAAGACCCGAATTTTATTATAAAATGTGTAAATTGAGTAACAGGCAATAAAATAAATACCAGACTTTTCGTTAGGCTAAATTTATTAAAGGTTGTATCCCAAGTTTATCTTGATCAAATCCACGTAAACCTGGATTGCGAAACTGGAGCATAATTTCTGCGAAAAATTTAAACCCAAGTCCAACAAAAAACGATTTTTAACACTGTCTACATTGTAGACTGAAAAAAAACTTGAACTAAATCACTCTACATACATGCCCATTCTTTTTAAAACTATAAATAAGCGTCATTGCAATTTCTGCTAATTATAGACACCGACGTCAGAGCGGATTACCCGAATGATTAAATAAAGTTACTAGTCACGCGGTCTTCTTAGTTTAAAAAAGCTCTCTGTTCAGCGTGGCTTAGATAAGAAATACCTATTTGTAGTGACGAGTGATGTGTTATGATTCACTTTTAACATAAATGTACGGCATCAATAATCAGCATTTTGCGAGATCTTTTCAGGCAAACATAATTTATTTGGTTCTTTAAAAGCAAGAATCTGGTCTAAACTGTCGGATACCACCTTAAAGTATTAATATTTATTTCCATCATCAATTTTAATCAACTCCACTGATATTGACTTAATAAATAAACGTATAATTGTAAACGTATATAAAGCGTTGTTGTAAACAAAGTTTTTTTTTAAATTGAATGTTATTTTTTAAAGATAGTTAATTGGTAATTTGCTACGTGTCGTTTCGTTAAATAGGACATTGGCACCTTAATAAAATCAACATACTGCAGTATAGAATAAAAAGAACACAATACATAATTCTCAGTACATTTTAATTACCAGTAAAAATCACAAAATAATGTCTAACACGCTATAATAAGTAATACAATGTGCATAAATGTGCGATTTAGATATTACTGGTGTACTAAATCTGTTATTAATTTATAACGCAATGTGACTTAAAAATGTTTCAGATTCGAAACAATTCCAGTTGTTTCTTACTCGCACAGCATTCTATATGTTGAGAGTGAACGATTGTATTTTAATTGGTGTATATACGCAATGTATATATTCATAATGTCGTTTAGTCTCTTCCACCAACTTTTTTTTAGTCAGCATACAACCGGCAGTGTTTCAGACTATATAACTATCATTTTTCACTCAAAGAAAATTGTAACTCCCCATTTCTGTCTTCATTGCAGCCTTTAAATGATTAAGGTTAAAACATCGGTGCATTATCTTTAGATGCGGAGTTCATAACTCGGAGCTAAATATAGAAGATTTTAATGTATTTCATGTTTGTTTAAACCGAAAGAAGGGAAATCTAATACAAACAAAATAAACATTGTTAACAAACGCTTTTTTAAAAATTAACAATAAACTTATCCGAGCTGTGCCGATTGTATGCGATCGCCTTAATTGTCTATGCACTTTCGTCAACCGGAACCGTCTCGGTATTTTCCGGCATTGGTCGGGACGTAATCTTTTCACCCTTGGCCTCTTCGTAATACATTGGAGGGATACCTTGGGTTTCGTACATCGGTGGAGACAGACCGATAGTGTAAATTCCTGAAATAAAGCAAGTATGTTAAAATCTCATCGAAGATTCACATTTCTGGCGTACCTTGTTACAAAGAGTACAAAACCATTGAAAAAAATACAAACAAACTTCGCTAGGTAAAGGTACTAAAACAAATAAAACAAGAACAAGAAACTCGAAAGTTTTTAAAGATGTCAGTAAATAAATTAAAATAACAGCTTCATTTGTAACAAATCAGGTATTTCCAAGTTTATTAATAAGCTAAAGGAAACATCAAATAGACTTAAAGACTAAAACATGGATTTGTGCAATAGTTACTTATACGAATTTACATCCGCTTAGGAGGACAGCATTGCATTGAATTACTACGATAGAAGTGTGAGATTTCTTTATATAATTCATTAACACTACAGTAAGTACGTGTATGAATACATACTACATGTATATGTATAGCTGTTATGTGCATATGGTACGAACAACAATCGTTTTAGTGCTTGAAGAAACTGGTAGTGAAAAATGCATATTAGATACCAGTATAAATGTGAACTCGACTACATTTCTCTGGAAGATTATATATTAAATAAACTTTACTATTTGAGCATATGGGTCCTAGCGGTACGGTTCGTCGTGTAACACCTCATCAACATTACAAAATACGAAGACTTGAGCCTGCATTCGTAATACTTGTAAATTTGTGATAAACACCAGAAGTATGGAAATACACAAAACATCCAAGAATACAAATACATCTAAGTAGTCATATGTGTCTCGGCTTATATTACATATTAAAAAAATGAGAATGCTTATTACCAAAATCTGAGTGAAAATTATAATGAAAAGGTGACATATCTACACAAACAAAAAGAAAAAAATCCACGTAACTATAACATATAAAATATTGTGCCACTGTTAAGAAATTCTAAGTTAAATTCGTCAATGTGTGACGTTACGGATTACATGCCATCACACATTTATACTATTTTGCCCAGACAAATGAAACTAAACATAAACATAACCAAACACTAAATAGAGGTATTGTGTCGCTGTGACTGCAGCTAATATCAGAATAAAGTAGAACAACTACCATCAAGTATCCACTATTATGCCAATACGGATACACATCATTACCAAAACATACCATGTCGAGCAGTTTTCAAAGAACTACTTACCATCTTTTATCGGTGGTTTCTCGGGCTCCTTGGCCAGCGTCATCTTCTTGGCCACACGGCGCCTGCAGCAGCAACAGAGCAGGAGAGAGACAAAGAGGACGAGGATCATGAAGCCCAGGCCAGCTCCTAATAGGACTGGAAGCAGGAACTCTTTCACCTTGATCTCCTGGACGTGCACTTCTTTAGCACCAACACTGGGTTCTGGAGCAATAGTTGGATTGCTTGGAGCAGCGGTCTCCTGGCGAATCTCAGGTTTCTTACCATGTGCAGGCCCATTAGTTGCTGAAGAGAGCATTGTTTTTGTTAAAAATATTTATCGCGTTGATCCGTACATTTTACTGACTATTTTGGTTAAATACGACTCCGGTCTGATTTCAACTATGGGCACACCGCATTTCAGCTTGAAGAACTCACATGGTAAGTCCTTAGCTCAGTACAGGAATCGCATCCACGCGATGAGAAGCTGCAAGTTTAGATGGGTTAGTTCGCGAAACTACCCCTTGATTATGGGCGGTCCCTACAAGAACGAGTGACTTAAATTTATTTGAATAGTGGGAATAGGCTTTGGTTGTTTGCTATAGATATGGACTGTAATAACTGTATGTCAAGAAATTCAAATAGTTTTGGAAGGTTGAAACACACAACGTTTAAAACATTAGGCGCGTACGATCAAATAATACCTTATTAATATCTTTAACCCTATTGTTGGCATGTCAGTATTACAATTGTTTGTTAACAAATGACTGCAAGATGCACTGATAATTTCCAGTACTTCAGAAAACTACTTCTAAGCGTTATCACTTCAAAGTACTAAATGTTTTAATTATTTTTTATATATTTTATACAGATACCAGACAATTTCTATATATGAACTACCCGTTATTTTTTATTTTTTTCCGAACTATACCATTTGAAGGCGGTATAAGCGCATTCTTCAAAGCTGGTAATGCAAACCAAGACAAACTAAGTATTTAGGTAATTGTAAGAAATAATTTTGCTATTATCGATTAACAAACAAATAAATAGTATTATTTAACCGACACTACCTCTAAATCTTTTAGACGAAAGTATCAGCGCAAAGCTGGTTATTTTAGCTACTTTCTCTTTTCACATTAAACACAGACGAAACTAAGTAAATTGGGAAATTGTAATCAAATATTTTTTCTAGTATGGATTAAACAAAAAAAGATGTAAGCATTGCATTTTGACGATGAAAATCTTACGAATGGCGTCCACATTTTCTACCGTGGCCACAGTATCGGCTCCCTGAATTGCAGCATCCTGTCTGATCTCTCCGGTCAAGACCTGGCTGGGTACGGTATGATCTGGAACTGAAATTAGCAAGGGTTTGTCTTCCATTTGACAGTTTAGTGTGTTATGATTACAATGTTGACAGATTGGCCAAAGACAATCAAAACGTCTAATTATACGTCTAATAAGTATTACTAAATGCGTTTGTTTAACATTAAAATGCATAGTTTTCTTTCGGTATAACGGTGTTATATTCAAGGTATGTTAGACTGAAACATCGTTTCTTAAGCAGCATCTACATAAATTAAAGTGTACAAGCGAACACGAACAAGAACCTTGGATATGTTTGTTTAAACGACAAAATGTCCAGATAATACGCAAACAGAAGATTTAAATCGTTGTTTAATCGAATTAAATACTTTTTACTGAAATGTGCGTCAGTGCTATATATAACAAGAGATATGTATTATACATTTATGTATAGATCATTCAACATAGTCATGCATGGTTGCGTGTATATTATCTTAAATGCACTTGATTTCTGTTTTGTCAGGTATTTGACCCAGTTAAGTAGACCTGTAATTGAAATCGAGATGGTGTTTCAGCTTACCACTGACGGCTCTCAGTTCGCACATACTGCGGACTGTATCTGCGGTCTCCTGAAGCATGCTCCTGGCCACAATTGCGTCATCGGAATCATTACAGTCGTTCATTGCGGCGTTAATACATGCAAAAATCTTTTCCTCTGATCTGAAAGGCACGAGTAGTTTTCCGTTGTTGACTCTATGAGATAATATACACACGCTAATAGTTAAAAGCCAAACCCAAAATAAATAGTTCATTACCCACAAAATAGCATTACACGGTAGTATTCAGGTAGGTCAAAACAAGTGGTAGTGACGTTACTTTAGTAATGATAGTAATGCAACTACTAGTTACGAAATAATTATGAAGAATACAAGAGAACGTTGTAGAGTTACAAAAATTGCAACAATGTCTAAAGAATGCTTACAATATATACGAAGATACTAAATAAACGGTTCGGCTTGTTGCCAGATTCGCTATAACATTTAAGCTTCATTTGGACTTACTCGCACAGGTATCTGGACATGTCGTCGTTGAAGGGCTCGAAAGCCGTCATGACGTCCGGTACCTCAATATTGTTTGTTTTGAGGCAGGACTTGACGGCAGACTCAAGGGCCACTATACAGTTCATGTTAGATGCTATAACAGGGAGCAAAGATCAGTAACATGCAAACAACATCGCTTTTTGTGACATTATACAATTCAATGCATGCTAAAATTGACTAATATTATCAAGATATAATAAGGGATTGACGCTCTTCAGTCATACATGTAATTAATATATGCAATGGCCAATGAATGTTCAAGTATAGTCGATGTTAGAAATTACAACAGAAATAAGTAAAAAGTAAAACAATGTAAACTTAAGCTGTACTTTAGTGAAAAAGATAAATCCGTGTATAAGACATCAGCCAGGTAAACTACAGTGATGAATTGCGTTGCGTGTTTAAAAAACCACTCGAGATGAAATATGTAAGGTAAGGACAAAGATAAAAAGATACAGATTCGGTTATAACAGGAAGTAAGACGTCAACAATTTACAGATAAAGGGTAAAGCAAGTAACAAGTTAAATAAAGCAATAAATGAAATTACGAACTGCAGCTATGACACATTGGAAGCTGAGGTAAAGGCTCACAACCTATACACATATAATTGACACATAGACAGTGTATCGTTCCAATTACATTTAAAATGCCATGTATTACGCAAAAGGTCATCAACTCGAAGATTATCTGGACTTTTCGTGGATAAAGCTCCGTTTTAACAAATCCATGTGTACAGTTTTTAAAGATTAAAATTACCGTTATATTTCAGTTAAATGTGTAATTGCCCAGGCATCGAGAATTTGTGATTAGATAACTGCTCAGCGGAAAGCAAGAAGGTGAATAATTCTGTAATATATCACGCAAAACGATACTTCAGTTAAACATCAGTTAAATTTTACAACAATGAATTGTGGGTTTAACAGTTTTTTTCCTTTGTTAATAAATAGATTGGACAGTCACAAAATGCTAATAAAATAGCATTGGTGGAAATAAAGGTTAGTTCACATGTGTATAAAAGCTTTCTATATGTTGTATACACATTTTCGCCTAAATTGAAATAATGCGAAGGCATTATGTGTTGTCTGGTATGTACATGCCATAAAAGAATGAAGTCATTGTCCTTTTGCCATTCATTAATAAATTTGAGATTTAAAAGCAAAAACGGTTTGTAAAGGGAGGTAAGTGTGATTTTGTTTATATTTCATCAATTACTATTTGGTCAACATTATAAAGAAAGTGTTCTTTCTGTAAAAAGGTGAATTAATCATGTTGTGATTAGGTTACGTTATATAACAAATTTGCGAACAAAACCAGTCCTTAGTTTTTGGTTGTCAGTTATTAATAACAATAACCAATCCTAAATAACGGAAGATCCAAAACATATGGTTGCATATTTCATGGGTTCATTGAAATAGTGTACTATATGTTTGGCATTTTACGATCTTACAACAATCTCTAATATATCTTCTTAACTCTATGTCAACTGTGGATAAATTTGTTCTGAGTTACATCTTATGTTAAATTGAAGACTGAACAGGTCAAGATAACGTAACAAGGGGTGGTGTAAAACCAGCAGGTCACACAGCGTAGTGACAAAAAATGTTGACGAACCTACTTAAGGAGCTAGTTATCAAACACATCAGAACCTGACAAATATGTGTTCCGTACAGATGTCATTGTTGACATAAATAGTTGAACCCATTAACTGACAAGCATTAATCTTCCTCATTAGTTTGATAAATTGTACATACGACGCACCTGCACCCTTTGGTGTCTCCTCAACAATTAGCTGCGGCATTTCTACTGGTGTATCGGGAAGATCCACGCCGTTAAAGTGATCCATGCCATGGTGCTCGTGATTGTGGTGTATGCTAAAGAAACCAGACCTGTGCTGTTGATAATCGTCAGTTGGCATAGGTTCTGGATTAAACATCGTTTCTTCTTGCGCCGGCTCAGTTATCTCAGGCTGACCTTTTGCGAGCTGCATCTCAGGAGGCTCGAATCTATCAATGTGTCTGTGAGGTTCGGGCATCGGTGGGTGGAACTCTCCCATTGGCGTCAGCTGCATCGGCTGATGGCGTCCTGACATGACAAACCTTGGCACAGGTCTCTCGGAGGTCATGGCCTGAATCTGATTCATGAGCATTGGTTCTGGTCTGAAAACCTTTCTCTTGATAAAGGTAATGAAGCCCCTATTGAATGGAGGTCGTTGGATGAGTTGGCGTTGAGACAATGGTACCATTGGGGGAGCGACAATCGGTGCTTGCGTGGGTAAACGCTTGAAGCTAACAAGTGCTATCTTTGGCGGACGTCTGGTGCTTTCCATATTGTTCATCATATTCATCATGTGCTTCATCATTGGTGGTCTTGGGGGCATCATGTTCATGTGCATTTGCATTGGCATCTGCATCTGTGACATTATGTGTGGCTGCATCATCGGTGGCATATGGGGTTGCATTTGAGAATTCATTTGTGGTTGCTGCATTTGTGGATACATTTGTGGTTGCAGTTTTGGTTGCATAGGTGACTGCTGCCTCAACTTCATCATCATGTTCATCTTCATCTCCATCTTTTTCTGAGCTTTCTCCAACATTTGTTGACGCATCTTGGCCACAAGTGGCATAACATCAATTTTGGGCTTAACCTGCTGAGGTTGCATTTGCTTCTTCGCATCGTTGATTCCTAAGAAATATGCAAAATTATATATTGTTACACGTTCACTCGTGTGCAAGACACAAATCACTCATGCGGATCTATCGTAATTAACACAACCGATGCAAGGTCAACGATATTTCCGTATTGTATCATTTATATTACTTTGTACTTAACATCCTTTTAACTGCTTTATTTTTTTCCCTTTGTCTTGCATTTCAATAAAAAGAATCAAGCGGAGAGTTATTACAAAATTTCTTGAGCATAGTTAAAACTTTGTAGTGATTCAGTCGTACCGTTTTATAGTTTAACTGCATAATTTACCTAACTCAACGTACTTTGCATTGATAACCTTTCCTTCCTAGAAAGGTATACTCTGATTTCTTTACTTACGAATAGAGCATTTGCCATTGTTGTCCATTTTAAAACCGGGACAGCACGAGTGTATCCTATAGAAACGAGCCACTGGTTCCCGAACGTAGGTCACACACATGGGACCCATGGGACTGAAATCGGGACACAGAATAGTGAAAACGCAGAATGCTATATTACTAAATACTAAATAAATTCTATGTATAAAACTGCGTTTGAGCAACATTCTGATTATTACTATTATTTTCAATAGCCATGTTGTTCTTATGGCCGTTGCAGGTTGCAAAAGTGTTTATTTGTAGACTACATTTTTTGTATATCTGAAGCACCTTAGAAATTTTGGTCTAATCGTCCTAGTATTTTTCAATGCCGTAAGTAAAAGACACCTTTTTGCCACTGATCCTTGATAACAAAGAATAACGCATAATACCTCATGTATGACCTTATCACGGGCATGGTCCTGTCCATCTGTTGGCATGGGAACTGGAACCACTTCGTCATGTAATATGGTCGCTTGACGACAGAGAAACACTTATGGTCATCAGGGCTGATCTGGAGGTTCCTCAAAAAAGGATGGGTATACCCACTCTTCTGCTGTGGTTCCTGAGCTGGCTGCTGTTGCGACAGCAGCTGCTGCTGCTGGAATTGTCTGTAAGATAATACGGGGGGGGGATATATTTTACAATATTTAGAATATACTTACTTTGAAAAGGAAAATTAACTAGGGATATGATTTATATCGATAATAATTTGCTGATGCATCATGACAATTGTTTGGGTTGTTGGAAGGTTAAAAACAACACACTGTTCATAAATTTATAGGTTTGTTTTTAGCGAAAATAAGTAAAATGCACTTCATGTACAAAGGGTCACGTCGTTAATAAATGTGAAACAAGTAATCCATCTTTTTTTCGTACTTCACTTATTACTTATATCTACTCATGCAAGGGCTTGAATACTGCTCAAGGCAAATTTTCATA
This sequence comes from Sinonovacula constricta, assembly GCA_007844125.1. Classification (NCBI taxonomy): domain Eukaryota; kingdom Metazoa; phylum Mollusca; class Bivalvia; order Cardiida; family Solecurtidae; genus Sinonovacula; species Sinonovacula constricta. The sequence continues at coordinate 52,108,878 of CM017556.1, read as the reverse complement.
TGAAGAAGTATTTGGTCCTGTGGTGCGTTGTACCTTGCTTTGGTCGTGGTTCTTAATAGATTGGCTTCTTGAGTCATCTCCCACAGTGCAGGATGACCGTAATGACCACTACATGAAATGGTTCAGTGGATATATAAATCCGTCATCAAGTATGATTTGTATCCAATTGGTAATTATCCGGTATATATTCTTTAACAACATGAATAACATATCGCCTACTTTGACGTTTGACTGACAGGCCTAACTGTCATTTGATGGTCAGTCATATCCAAGTCAAAAAGCCAATCTTTTTCAGACCACATTAATTAGCAAGATTGTTATCCTTTGATTTGTGCCCTTTTAATGATTTGCGTGTTATTTTACTACAAGTTAGCAATTAAAGACGGTACTGTTATACTGTGTTTGTGGTTCGACGCAATCGAAACCTCTAGAATTATAACTGAACAAACTCTGTTACTGAACAACAAATCGTCATCGTCTTCATCATCGTTATTGTCATCGTCATCATTTATCATTCATCGTAATCAGCACCACCATCATAATTATCACCATCATCACCACCATTATCCTCCTCCTCTACCTCCTCCTCCTCATCTTCGTAATCATTATTATCATAATCTTCTTTATCGGTTGAGCAAAACGGCAGCAGCCGCAGCAGCAGCAACAACGACAAACCAGTTCCTACATTGAATACAACCTCTCTTACAGTATTCAATGATGACTTTATTACAACCATTTGATAGATTATAAACATACAATTCTGTCACGTGCAAGACATCATTTCTGCCTACGGCCAAATGGATACATTTTGCTAAAACCACAACATTCAAGTTAAGCGTTAAGCATTTACATGTACTACATTATGTATGATTGTTGTTAATTTTAAAATAACAAATTGGCCTTAACGCGATGGAGGCAACTCGTAAAGAGTTTGTGAAATAACAGCACATATGTGTTGACCAATATAATGCATTTAGACCCCACAAGCAAGGCTGAAAGATTACATGTAGCAAAAGATAAAAGAGCAAAATATCACTTAACTATTCCCACGAACGAACAAAGTCTTATGCTAAGCGAAATTCATTTTTGTGCACCTCTTACATGGCAATAAATCGTTTAAGCCAAGTGCATTGCCTTGAGAAATACATGTTTGTCACTTTGAATAGTAGTTTTTTTTCTGGTTTTCATGGATACAAAAACTGTTACAGATAAATTACCAAAATTCTATGCTAACATTCATTAAACATTTCATTAAACATTCTTTAGAAAGCACTGTTTAAGTAAACGATATCCGGACAAACAATGTCCCATTAAAGAATTTTTTTATTTGTAACCTTGCCTGATTCTTAAACAGTGTTAACAGTGTTGCTGGGAAGTGACACTCTCATCGGAAGGAAGGTTAAGTTTTTGTCCAAATGACAATTTTGACGTACGTTTGACTCCTCTTCATGGCTGTAGAACGCTTTTAGAATACCTACTCCACTTTAAAACAATTTTATAGTGCACGATGCACCAAATGTTATTTCATACACATACACAATTGAACTAATACTAGAGAAAGGACCGGTTCAATCATACTGATTTTAACCACCAAGAAGACGGCAATTTCTTGAACTCCTTACTGTTTCCTCATACCTCGATAACTAAACTCAATCCGCTGAAACAACTCTATATATGCATTTAAACGAAAACAGAATAATTGGTATTATATTGGTATATATGCCCGCAGTAATAAGAAGTTAATTTTTCTCCCTTTCAACGTTGAAGATTTTATTATCTCTACCGGACAGGGACGTAGAGCTGTAGTTTTAAATTAAGCATACCGATGGAATAACAGCCTGATGAAGACATAGCAATTGACAACGTACACCAATGTATAAACCAATTTATAGTCATCCCTAAAGCGATAAAATGAGCAACAGCTTCACATTCTAACTAAAAACGAACAGTCGCTCCTTACTGTGAGTCCATTGTTAATTGTGTGTACATGCGTGCTATGAACCTGTACTAATTTATTTCACTAATTAATTGTGGAAGCACTTCCGGGTCATCTTGTATGTAAAAAATAGCTAAATATCCGGTCGTCGTCATCATGCAAATGTGAGCCATGACAAAGCAATTTATTGTATGTCATTTGAGATAAATAAATAAAATTATGAACAATAAATTACTTACAACGATCGATTTATTGCTTAATAAATGATTGATTCAATGGCCTTATAACTACATGTACTCACGCCACAAAGACATGAAAGCCATATATCCAACATGCGTACAGATAATTACATCCTTTCAAAATTTAATAAGGTTAGAAACAATCCGCAGCTTGTTGCATTGCTCCAAGTGACCACTTTTTAATGACACAAACACACACTTAGTATATTTTCTGACATAAATGTTGGCTACTAATAAGTGTAGTTATTAATATAGTGATAAATATTGTACTGAAATAAAATAGTCATCGCAGCAGCTGCCGGCCATTATTAATGATTAAAGAATCCACAAATATATCATGGTTAACTCAACGATGTAATACATGAAATGCAAGTATTAATTATAATGTATTATGTTAAACATACGTACACACCAGTTATATTAATCAATTATTGTTTGAAATATATTTCGTTTAACAAGAAAGACATATTTAAATAAAAGAGTTATATTTAAATTTAATAAAAATATATAAATGACATAATCAAGCTTTTTCAAGCATTGACCATTAAACGTATAAAAATATTTTAATGAAGTCTTGTTTTGATGAGCTTTGTTATAAAAATAATTAGAAGTGTAATATTGATGTTGTCATTTTTTTCTAGAAAAATACAAAAAAATAAAATCCAGTATCATTTGAGAATAATTTAAACATTTCCAAAATTAATTTGAGAAAAAGTAAATCTTTGTTGAAAGATGGTATAAATAGCTATTTACGTAAACCTAATTAATGTGATAGAGTGTTATATAAACATGATGTATTTAGTCTTTAATTAGAAACATCGTGACGCCTGGTCGTGTTACAAGAGAGGGATTATAAAGTCTAAAGTCCATAGCAATTTGAATCAATAACCATTAAAATGACTAGACTTTTTATGAACTGTGGTTACCTTTTTTTCAAGCAAAAACTATTACCAGTTGCATAATTATGCACATGGTATTTACGCCGTCGTTTGCTCAGCTGTAATTTGTCTTGGTATCATTTGATTGTGTACATTATACTTCGACATTAGGCGGGTGTTTTGTTTGTTGTTCAGTCAGCAAAAGCTGGTACTTGTTTTGGTCATAAGTTCACCTACAACAGGCGAAATACAGGTCTCTCATAATTACATTTTAGCCGAACATTAAACAAACTGCAAACAAAATTTAATAACTAGAAGGATTTGTTATCTGTTAAACTGACGTCAACATACATGTCATTCATTAACTTTAACATCCCGTTTTGTAAAACGTGCAAAAATGCCAAACAAAAGCCAATCAAATCTGGGATAAATTGCAAAAAAACACCTTAGTTTCTAATGTTGAAAAATACATATTCAGTGCTGCAGAATTTTTTTTTTTAAAAATCTTGAAAAACTAAGTACGCCAATAAAACCATGTATTTGCTTAAATATATACAAATGGCCTTTGAAATAGCATGTTGCCACTTCGGTTCATGTTACACCCGCGATTTTAGATTAAAACCAAGTAATTATTGAAATTTATTGTGGGTACTTTGTAATCATGCTATGAAACTTTAATATATATATATATATATATATATATATATATATATATATATATATATATATATATATGTATGTATTTATTTATTTATTTATTAATTAAACAACTGAGCAATATATATCAATATATGTGGGGGGTGGGGGGTGGGGGTGGGGTGTCTGTGTGTGGTGTGTGTGTGTGTAATTTCTAAAAGAGTTAAACTCTTCTTTTACCACCTGTGTGTCTTATCTGAGTTCCAATGACGTACTTGTCTCAAACACATAGGCAAGTGTCACTCGTCAGGTTAGTCACTCAGTCACGATACTCCGCTACTTCCTTGTAAAAAATCTAGGACTTACAAATTACGTGAATGTTTTCACGATTATTTTAATCGATTAGGGAGTGCTGAACAGCCAAATACATGTACATAGTTTTATCGTTCATCAAAATTTTTACCTTGAAAATAGTATCCCAAGTAAGCCAAGCTGTTGATATGTGTGTAGCTATGAGGCATATTGTTTCTACACATGTTAATTAAAGCCTGAAAGCTTTGATCATGATATTGTCAAAATCATTTTTTATCAATTATATTTTCTTATAGCAAAAACACTTCTATTTATCACTAATTGCAAACATAGAAAACGTACATCTATGAAGTAAACCAGTTTGGAATTGAAATGCTATTTGTTGTCTTTTTTAAGAATTCAGATATGAAAAATGGAGGCAGATCCGAAATACTTTTGGAAACAATTCTTACTTAGACTTGATAAGGTGATGTGAAGATATGCGAAATAAATTTCTGACTTAGTTTAGTAAAATGTGGGAATTCATTTATAAGTTTGCCTTGTGATTACGACTGGGATTTGTGACTAAGACTGTGATCTTCTATTCTTTACTTTGTTCAACAAAGGTTGGTGGATATTTAATTCATTACTAGACCATCAAGTGTCACGTGCAGGTGAGAGTCGGTGCGAGAGAGAATAACGAAAACTAACACGCACTTTTTTATTTTAGATACTTGTCTATTACTTCGGAGCACGTAGTCATTGGGTAACAATAACTCTTCAATGTTGTTTAATGGATTGAAATGGAAGACAACAACAAAAACAAAAACATTTTAAAAACAAACTTAATTATGAGATGAATAAACCAAAACCAACGACATCATATTGACCAAAAAAAAAAGACAAAACAATGAAAAAGAAGTTGAGTTAAAAAATTAAAATAGAAAAATGAAAACAAGCCACCGTATTAAGAAAAGGTAACTACAATAAAACAATAATGTAAGAAAAAGATGTGGAAACTTATCATAAATAAAATAAACCAAAGTTACGACAATCAAGAAATACAGTTTAAGGAAAATCAACGAGAAACAGTGACAATACCTCCTTGCGGGTCTCATGTGGTGCTTGCATGGCTGACCAGATCTAAAGAAAAATAATGTTTGAAAGGAGCCGGTTGTTTTTAGTTTTCAAGATGTACAAAATACATATACATATATCCTGGACCTAGAAGCGTTCCCTGACACCGGAGATAGTATAATGCAAACAATTATCCTTAAGTAATAATTGCTCTGATACATATACACAGACTTATTAAACACAACAATGACACGGGATGAATTCTGTCTGGTTTCTTCTGAGTGCATCTTTAAAGTCTACCTGTTTGTATATAATAACGAACGTATATATCGGTAAAGATATACAAACTAAAATATTGGTTAAGTTACACAGACTAAAATAGAACTATTAATATGTATGCACGGTGTCACTTTAAACGGTAACACGACTTTACAATACTTGGGGCTATGTTATTGACGTTTGTTTGAAAGATTAATCTGCGGTAACGTGTAGTAACGTGCATGTATATGTATACATGATTAAAAGCGTTAAAATTTAGTACAGTTATATAATTGCTTTATTCATAATCATGCACTTTGTGTACATTTCAAACAGAAAACTAGTACACGTAAAATATAGATTGGATTTTAACATCAAATAAGGAGAAGACAATTAGCATTTAAACAAATGTGACGAAGTCGCCTTAATATGTATGTGGAATTGTACCGGGATGAATCACACTGTAATAAACAGTAACCTTATACCCAATAACAATATACCTTTTAGGTGTCAGCAGTACAACAGGAATTCAAATATAGTTCAGATGTCAAAACCAAGTTTCTATGATACCTATAATGTTCTATTCGAAGGTTCATATGATATGTCTGTACACAATAAATAATGACCTGTCAAGAAATGTTTAATTTCTTCACTAGTCTAATATATGAACTGAGAATCTGTTTACAATTTACCTGCAGTTCTCATTGTTATAAACTGAGGAAGAACGCACACGCCTATCACACACTATGCACATACTTGCTAGAAAACTACGTAATTATAAATGCGCAGTTGACCATGGAGCTGGTTTTGTTAGAGTTGACAATGAATGTCAGCTGCTCGGTTGTATAATGTGATATATGCACACAGACGGTCGCCAGCAGGACTGGAGAAGGATGTATTCAGTATAAACAGGGGTTTTGAGACAAGCCGCGGTGAATCAGATGTCGTTATGTACATCTGCATGTCTTTTACATGCTTTCGGGCGTATTCGTTTATTTCCGACCTTTCCAGTATAGTTGGAATGTCATACTTATAGAGAGTTCATTATTTTCAGACGTTAGAAATAGTATTCAAGTAAGTAATACATTGTTTGGCGATTTGCATGTTTTGCCTGATTCCAAAGAAAAAAACAGCATTTAAAGAATTATTTGCCTTCGCAAATGCATCCTCAAAAACAGTTTTAAACGGTTAATGGTTGAAACATAGTACTATTTGTCGACAGATTAGAGGCAAATAAAGTAAAATGCTTTTTGTTGGATTTGCAACCGACATCTTTTTGACAGCTCATCACCCGACCGAATGCGACAGTAATACTTTTTATTTGTATGCTGTATGCATTTTATTATACATTGTAACTGACACCTTGCTTATATACAGTTTGCAACATAACCAATGTTATGGCAGGTTTCATCGTGCGCTTATCAGTTTAGATGAATGAAAGTTGGCCCCTTTGCAATTTTTATTCCCCATTTCGATGCCCATACCCGCTACCACAATATTTATAAGCTTCCTACGCGCCTAAAATTTGCTATGATATATTCGGTTTCTTATAAGTCATGCACTTGTAATTATTTTTGATCATACGCATGATCTACTAATGTATTGTGCATGTACGAACTAACAACCGCAGCAGGTGAATACGGTCAGAATACCGTTCATGATATGTCAATAGCACGTCAATTAAAAACCATGCGTCAATGGACAAATAAAAGTATACCATGAACATTGGTTCATTGTATTAAGACAGCGACAAAAGGATCAGAATATGCCAAATATGCCATGTACAATGTGCAAATAGTAACGTCAAACAACAAAAGTGCACCTGTGGACAAAGAGCTGTTTAACCTGAACCTTTATTATAAGGTCGAGTTAGTCATTCTGATGACAGTCGTGTGCTATCGTCATAATTAACTGTCAACATCACTGAAACGACATACATACAGAACAGAAATGTCCTTGTGACGATACATGTATATGTGGCCTCTTCGCTGGAAATAAATGTGACATTCACAAAGTCCCTGTCCACTGGCCGTCCAATTGAGATGATGTACATTACTAAGGAGACGGTTTGTAAACAACCCAGAATGGACACACGAGTCGAGGCAAGTAATCAGGAAGAGTGCATGCTAATTGAAACAGTGTGTCGTGATGTGTTGTCTTGTCGACGATCCAGAAAATAACAAATTGACGTTGATGTCAAAATAAATTCGACATATGTTTAATGCCCTTTTGCTTCACTGCTCGGACAAATCACCGCATGAATAATAATTTGTATTACAACAATGTACAATGTATGTAAGCTGTTTGCTTGAACAATTTTGCTAGACTTCCAACAATATTGTTCAGTTGCAGCTTTATCAAACCTTACAAGTAAACAAACGTTAGATGATAACAAATGAAACATTTTGTGCTATTTAATGGCTTATTTTTTGCCGTGGCGCATAAAATCATGTTTATATATTTAAACTTATTTTCGTTTCAAAGTTTCAGACACTTCGTAAAATGTTGCATCCGATCATATGAATTCTCAATTTGCATTCCAGATGTTTAATACATAATTGTTGTTCACTCATACTTGACTCGATGAGACAAGATTTTTATCGCATAAAATTCACTAAGTTTCTATAAACTGTCACTATGCTGCTTTTAGAAAGAGGAAATGCAACTATAAAGGTTAATGACGAAATATATGTTTTAATTCAATGACTTTTTGAAAAAAGATTCATCTGATGTAAAGTTTTCTGACCTAGGTTTTAGTACGTTTGAAATACATTTAAAAGTAGTTAGTACGTTAACTGTATATTACCTATCTTTCCAGAATTCGTTCGAAACGATCCTTTTATATAACGCATACACAACATTGTAAGAATTCGAAACGTAGTATTAGCAATTTGTTAACTAAATTAATAAAGAAATACATAGTGTGATTTATATAACTAATTAAACATAGTCATTAAAACTTTGCAGTGCTGGATTTTTGACAGGAGTAGGTGGGGCAATTTCTGTCGTCATTACAATGATGGATTAGCTTTGTTGCGGTTTATTCGCGTACATCATCAACAGGCCGTGATGCTGTTCACTGACACGAGCAATTGCATTTTTGTGGACTAAAGAATATTGTAATTCGAATTTCATAACTGTGTTAACTTTGTATAACTGTTAAATTTATTTGAAATATATCAGAACATTGTAAAACAGGTTCTTTTGACACTTTCTTGGAGAATTTTGTTATTATTTGAAAACAAGTGTTATTTGTGCTTAAATCTTTCAAATGTTTCTAATATGTTGACTGCATAAATTTTATTTTTCGTACTTAAGCTGAGAACAACAAACAGAAAATATAATAATTCCACCACATACAAGTTTATGAACTTGCCTTCTTCAATATGAACTTTACAATTTTCATGTTTCTAAATTGATTTCCCTACTAATGAAATTTAACGACATAAGGTTCTACTAATTATTTATATTTCGTCCGCAGGCTTGATGAATGATAATTGCTTTCAGCACATTTCGTCGTGTTTCCTTGTTTTTATCCCCATTAGGTTTTACAACTTCAAAATAAAAAGCACAACAATCATGGCTGTCTTTTTCTTCAACGACCATCAATCTGGACCTCGCTCGACCGTAACTGACAAATGGCAACAGAAAATGTGATTTCTTCCCAGGCCGCAGATTTTACAAACTGTCATCTAACCGCGTCTTTCCTGCCTCCTTGCTCACAACGCCTGCATACTGAATACGCAAACAAATTAACCATCATACATGTATGACATGAATAGAACTTTACAACTTTTTAACAATTCAAACTAACATTAGGTTTTAATAAAATACAGATGTACGACGAATTGCGCCACTCTGACAGAAAGACAGGGGATACATGTCGTCGATGATGTAAACATATAACCATCATATTATATGACATTATCACATGTATGTATATTAACTTAAGCCCAAAGGAAAGCGTAATTTATTTCCACAAAATTGTCCATGGTCAGGTAAAATCGCTTTTCTCTATTAAAATAAGTGTTTGCGATGAAGATGTATGCAGTTTCAGCGTTAAATATAAATGGCATGTGCTCGCACAGAAAATCAGAAGTGTTTTTTTGTAAATGAATATCAAGTTGGGTATTCTTCCTTGCATCATTTGTCTCTGCAATGTCGAAGTTAAATGTAACATCTATAGTTAGCTACATGCCAGAAAGAACGGTGGTGTTCTTTACCACGCGATATAACAATGTCTTCAACGTCTTTCCTGACGCTTTACCTGATCGGCATGCATACAGAATATGCAAAATAAGTAACCCAGTTTGTGACACGAATAGAAAGCATGTACATGGATCATTGAAACAAAGCCTCGTTAGGTACTGTACATTAATTGCTCGTAAAACCATGTAAGACGTACTGAGCTACGTTGGATCAAGGAAAACGACAACATCACAGATGGTGTAGTTAGAGGCGATTATAAATATACCACATCTATGTTACGGGAATCTGCTTTCGTTTGTACATCTAATGATATAGGCCTAAGAGAAAACGTGTTGGTGTGGTTTCACAAAGACGTTCATTGCACAGTATTGTAGTTTCCGAATTTAGTATCATTGCGTGCGATTTCGCTTCAATGAGTTTTGACCAAAATATGACTAGCGGGCGAATTGGCTTATTTGGACAAAAAGAACTTGATATAATGGTGTAGTTTTCAATCCATCTTTTACATACGCGATGTCAGAATTAATCTCTTCTGTTCATTACAATGCAGAACCACACCATACGTTTCAAACAAGCCGTCATCTGACGTCTCACTTAATAATGTATTTACTTGGGTGGAATATTAAAACAAATTATCCATTTTTAGGAGCAGGTATATACAAATTACACAAAAGGTTCTTATTAGCATACAAGCAGTATATAAAATCTCCTAGAATGTAAGACGTACGTATTTTGCGTTACAATGAACCAAGAAAAAAGAGTTTTATGTAAATTAAATATGGATGTCAGGGGACTATGTTTTGTATGTAAGCGTAATGAAGTAAATCTTAGGGACAATTTTACCTGTATATTTGTGTGAGCTGAATAGAATTAATCTTAATTAGGACCACTGTGTGAGAGTTCATTCATTCAATTTCAGCAAAAAATAAATGATTTGTTTTGTTTCATCGCACCGACAAAATAACGGTTTGAGTTGGAAACATGAATATTTGCGCCCCGACCAAGACTCGAACCCACGCGGTGGGGTTGAGTGTTACAAGTACAACCGACATGGGCGCTCCCCAATTTGAAGTACAATTGGCTTATAAGCTGACCATTAACAGTAGCCAAACTGGGATAATTTTAAGACTGTGATTCTCAGGTTTGTACCATACATGTTTGGCCATACAATTTAAACAACTCTTGCTGATCTTCCCTGACGTTTAGCCTGCATGTGATGCATACTAAAGACGATAACAAATTATCATGACAAAGTACACGACAAGAATGACACGCATGTATATGAAACAATAAAAGAACACGGCTCATTAATTTGCTTAAGTACTGCACATGGTACATGGACAAAATAAACACGTAGAGCGTACTGCTCTGTTTAAAATCAAGGTAAGAAGATAAGGGCCTGAGTTATAAAACGTTGTTTTGTTTGTTAATAAGTTAAGAAGTCAAACAAAATGCAATTATGTATACATGTGAAAAGCAAAAAAGAGGGACAATTATATTGTTATGTAACAACTAGTAATGTTTAAATAGGCATAGAAAGAGAATGGATGTGACATATAGCTAAGCTCTGTATTTTGAGACGTTTGCCTTGTATATGCTTAAAGTGAAGTAAAAGTAGACAGATAAAAACGAACATTATGGCGTTTAATGCACTGCGATCTTTTAAAGGAGCTGACTTTATGTAAAACACAGATTATTGACAAATGCTTAAATATGATATTGTTTATAATATGGGCATAATCGCCATAAATTTCATTGTAATCGGTGAGGTATGACCTATCAATAGTCGGTGTGCCGTAAAACCCCAAATACAAAAATACATATTATGGGCATAGTTAAGCACTGTCTAATGCTATTTGTTATAAGTTAACATTTAACGTGCTTAAGGATCATATTGCACTCCAATTTTCAAAGATAGTACGTCAACTTAGTGTGGGAAATACATCTAGTTTCCCGAATCGTACTCTGTACTACAAACATACAATCACGGTATGAAGGAAATGTGTGAAGTTGTTAAATCACGAAGGCCGTAGGCTTGTATTGATATTCACGAACTAATCTGGTTCAATTTTGCACCTGGATAGAAAAACGAATATTTAAACATACGCAGACGACATTGTACACGATAAATGTCATAGGAAGATGTTAACGTGCGATGATGATGATTTATTTAAACAATGAGTTGATTATAGATGACAATAAATAATAAATCTAATTCACATTCTTCAATCACATCCCTTTAGTTCTGTTAAGTACGTTCGAATTTAAAGTCGGTTTTGTAATAAAACAACAAGCATATAATTTTAGTACTTCGGGACGTATCGGACAGGGAAGAAACATTCGATAACAGATAAAATAATTATGGTAAACCACGATTTTATTACGTAATTCCGCTTCTTTCGTTTTGGATATGAAACATGACTGAGGTACAATGTACAATGCTTCATATTCACAACATTTTACAACAATGGTAAACATATAGTATAACTAATGGATGCTTTTAAAGATGGCCGCTGACAGTATCAAACAGATATCTTTCCATTGTTCTGTGGAATTTTCGGCATGAACTCATATTAATTTTGAGGAAAGGAGATTTTAAACACCACCTAAAATGCAAGGCAGTACAAAGCGTGAAAAAGTCTCACTACATGTTCATTTTTCCCAAATCTATAATTAAGGACGTTGGGAATGTCTGCTAAAATAGACACCGACGTTAGAGCGGATTACCTAACTCATATAACGTGATCTCAAAAGTAAGAGTTCTCTTCAAAAGTAGCTAACTATGCAGGTAGCTTGGAAATCAAATACATGATTCTAAGCACCGGGAGAGTATTTTGCTTCACTTTGCACATAGACGTTAGACAACAATAAACTACAATAAATAAAATGCTCAATAGTTTCTGGAAACAATTATTTATTTGTGTGTTTGGGGAAAATTCGGGTCAAAACTATAGGAAACTAGCTTTAAAAATCATTTATCTTAACTTTATTGCGAATGTCCGATCTGCAACATATGGCCATCGAGCATGAATGTTTTTCCTTTAAAATTCGCCCACCCCTTTTTGATTGATGAAAACTTATCGATGTTTGACAGCATGGCATGCACTGACGCAAATATAGCAGCACAGAAAACGATGACTGAATGAACAATCAGATTAATATGCAGATTGAGGTCGTAATTTGAAACAAGATGTTTCTTCCCAATCCCTTTATTAAAATCACAATATATTATATTAAATTATATTAAATTATATTATATTATATTATATTATATTATATTATATTATATTATATTATATTATATATTAATTTATATTATATTACATTACATTACAATATTATATTATATTATATTATATCATATTAACTTGAAAAAGAAACGTTAAGGTGTAACGGACTTTAATGTCAAACATTTTTATTGCAAATTTAACGATTAAAGAAATCTTTGTAAGACATAACTGACCTTGAAACATACGTTCTTCAAAAGGAAAGTCATTATTTACCTTTGAAAGAAGTTATATCTAGGATCAAATCCATTATGAGCATAACAGGATGCGAAGAAAATCACAACACACAGAGGCAGTAGTTTCGCCATGTTTACTTTCCTCCGTCCCAGGACGAAACGTCTTATCAACCTGAGCAGACCTTAAACTATCCGTCTGTGACGTCACGCCGTAAAATACAGCGTTTATACTGTAGCGCGTTGCAAGCGCGTTTTCATACGAACAGAGGTCATTTACTTTCGCTCGCAAAAGTTGTTTTCAGTTTGCTTATTTAGGTAAAAAATGCATGGCGTGTGTGTAACACAACGAAATAGATATGGATAACTACAGTTATATAAAATAAATGGCGAAATAATAACAAATAAATTGTAAGGTATTGTCGAAACAAAAGACATATATACTGACTGTGCTCATAGTTGGCCATATTTGGGTTTTAATCTTGTCTTAGACGGCACGCTGTCATATGACGTTGAACAGTATAGTTTTGCCGGAGGGCATTTACATCGTCAGAGAATGTATCGCAAGAAGAGGATGGTGTACCGTAACATCGCTGTGTAACTTGTCAACGTTAGATGGACGTGCGACGCATATGACGTGTTATGTCGACGGCGTTTATATCTTAATATACAAGCGTTTAATATAATTCATAGTGCCGCGTTAGGTAAAGTCGTAGTCTTAACGCAGAAATTGTATGACAACTGCAGACCTAAGACAAATAAGTTACTCAACAAAATATGATCTCAACCCAAGAGGTTAATAATGACAGTTGTACACATTATGACTTAAAAGGACAGGGTGATAAGAAGAGAAATGTCGTGAAAGTAGTAGTAGTAGTAGTGGTAGTAGTAGTAGTAGTAGTAGTAGTAGTAGTAGTAGTAGTAGCAGAAGTAGCAACAGAAACAGAAGTAGTTGTAGTGGTGGTAGAAGCAGCAGCAGAGTAGGACAAGTAGTATCAGTAGTGATGGTAGTATTGGTAGTAGTAGTAGTAGTAGCAGAGTAGTATTAGTAGTTGTAGTAGTAGTAGTAGTAGTTGTAGTAGTAGTAGTAGTAGTAGAAGTAGTAGTAGAAGTAGAAGTACAAGTAGCAGTAGTAGTAGTAGTAGTAGTAGAAGTAGTAGTAGTAGTGGAAGTAGAAGTACAAGTAGCAGTAGGAGTAGTAGTAGTGGTACAAGTTGTCGTAGTGTTGGAGGTAATAGTAGCAGCAGTTAAGAATTACAAGTAGAAATAGACGTAGTAATCGTAGTAGTAACAGCAGCAGCAGTATCTATTATTAAATTAGAATTAGTAGTAGTAGTAGTGGCGGCAGTAGTAATAGAAATGTTAGTAGAATTAGTAGTAGTAGTAATAGTAGTAGTAGTAGTAGTAGTAGTAGTAGTAGTAGTAGTAGTAGTAGTAGAAATAGTAGTAGTAGTAATAGTAGTAGTAGTAGTAGTAGTAGTAGTAGTAGAAGAAGTAGTAGTAGTAGTAGTAGTAGTAGTAGTAGTAGTAGTAGTAGTAGTAGTAGTAGTAGTAGTAGAAGTAGAAGTAGTAGCAGTAGCAGTAGAACAAGTAGTAGTAGTAGTAGTTGTAGTAGTAGTAGTAGTTGTTGTTGTTGTAGAAGTAGTAGTAGTAGAAGTAGTAGTAGTAGCAGTAGCAGTAGAACAAGTAGTAGTAGTAGTAGTAGTAGTAGTAGTAGTAGTAGTAGTAGTAGTAGTAGTAGTAGTAGTAGTAGTAGTAGTAGTAGTAGTAGTAGAAGTAGTAGGAGTAGTCGTAGTAATAGTAGTAGTAGTAGTAGTAGTAGTAGTAAAAGACTGTGGTAAAGAACTTAAGAACTGTAAACGCTAGCATAGGAGACAACCCTTTCTGTTGATTTCTTATGGCAGTTACTCCCCTTGGAGACAATTTATTTTGTAAATTGACATCTTGACTTCGGTGTTGAGAGTATTTTCTATACTTCTAATATTCCTATTTTATTGTTTACGGGACATTCCTGTTTGATTTAGTCTTGAACCTCCGTACCACTCAAGTGTCTGGTCCGATTTCTCCTTTACTGATTCTCACACTGTAACCTAATTACCTGTTCATGTAATATGCACACTTTCTTTCAAAGTGAACTATTATAGCGCTTGAAAAAGCTGCGGATGTCCATGTCCATGTACACCCAATAATTGTAATCTGTTGAGATATTAATTCTTTACTGAATCAAATATCAGTTTATTAAACTGACTGATTATAACAACGTGTATGTCGGTGTAACATTGAAAAAAAAATGTTAACGTTGAGTTATCCTAAATTGCGTGACTAATTACTTGCATACACATCATATCATGTTTCAAACAATCTGTGTAGATGAAGATGTGTACTGCAATTACTTATTCAAATATGTTCACCAATACGATCATTTCCACAATTTGTCTTATATTGTTAATAATATAATACAACGTTGTTTCGGCTCAAGGTACCAGTACGAGAGACCCCGGGTTCGCTCTTCGGCCGCGACATATTGCCGTCATTAAACTGTCAGTGGTATAGATCCCTTCTTGGGTGTGGCATCATGTCAGTGTTTATGACATACTATACATTTTGAAAGCAGCACGTTATCTGCTTTATATGCACATCGTCTCAAATTGGTAAGACGATATTTCAAGCAAACAACCCACAAAATAATAAAAACCTTAAAAGATGTTTTCAGCATAGGTACTACTTTCTCCCACCTTGAGTTAAGCACGCAGCGTAGGCTTATTCTCTATATGACAGATTCCAATTATTGTGTGAGCGCGAGGTCCTAAAACCCTGTGCAAATTTTGCTAACAACTGTCCACCAAGGGCGTCATTGGCACAACTCTCCAACACCTCTCTCTGCCCTAATTAAATTTGATCGTTCGGATTTTTTTCAATCTTTTATAGAGTGCAAAACAACCACTAACGAACAAATGCTTATTTTTTACTTGTTTTATTTTTAGCTTTGAATTTAGCAATGTACAGTTCATAAACCCTGTCCACCACACTAAGAACTAAGTCAAACTGATTATACATATACCTGATCATTATTTTTGACGGTAAAATAATTACCACAAACATGAAAACAAATCAGTTTAAAAAGAATATCAACCTGAACAAGCATTTTTTCTCTATGTCATTTATATATGCATTACCCTCAGACACAAACATTTTTTATATTTTAATATTTATAATTGATTTGCTAAAAACTTAAAATATACAATTATAAAGCGCAAACTGCAATTGGATACAGTAATGTAATGGAATATCTGGAACAGTTGTTCTTTGTTGCATTACGCAACAACATGTCTTAACGAACGTGCCTTACAATAGACGATCGTGTCCAAGTTGTCAAACTTTTGAACAATGGGAAAAGTTGTCGTGCTGTTGCATCTGAGCTTGGTGTCGGAAAAACGCAGATTCAGAACATTGCAAAACGAAAACGTGAAATAATGGACGAATATTTACATGGAAATTCGAAAGTGAAACGAGTTAAACGTTCAACTCAAAATGACTCGCTGAACGACTTATGTTATCGTTAGTTTTTGGATGCGACCGGACGTCAAGTGCCAGTGTCACATTCTACTTGACATGCGAATGACATCATCTGTGAAACAAACTACCATTCATAATTATTTCAGTGCTAAGTGGTGATTTTAGAACTGTTGTTTGCAATTTGATAACATGTAAATTGTAGTGTATATACTTTAATTACATACTAATTTATTACAAGACGACAGAGGATTTAGCACAAAATACAAACTGACTGTGAAAATCCAGGAGGAATGTACACAATACAAAATGCACAAACATAATATTTGATAAACATACATGTATTTATGTGCTGATTTATTTATTTTTAGACATTTATTGACCTTTACATGCCTAACTGTTCTGTTACACTAATAAAATATATTGATGTTATTGCTTTCTCTACTCCTTGCTTATACAACACAATTTGTAAATTTCAAGTGTGGTTCTCACAAAAGTAACCATGCTGCATTAAGAGACCACCTGTCTTAAGAGACCACTTTTGCCCTGTCCCGATGGTGGTCTTTTAATACAGGTTTGACTGTACCTGATCATTATTTTTTGACGGTAAAATAATTACCATAAACATGAAAACAAATCAGTTTAAAAAGAATATCAACCTGAACAAGCATTTTTTCTCTATGTCATTTATATATGCATTACCCTCAGACACAAACATTTTTTATATTTTAATATTTATCCTCTACCATTAGCAAACTTTATCGCGTTATGTTACTGCCTTGTGTATATTAATGTATTTATAATATGCCATATGAAATGAAATAGAGTCTCAAGTGTCGTTAAGGTGAATTGATTAGATCCTTAGAATTAAAACAAACTTTTGAATGTCAAAGTATAGTAATTATTAATAATAACACCGTAATTGTAAGTTCTGGGGCGCGGTGGGGCGAAGACAGTCTTTTTCATAAGCTCCGTAATGCTGAGTTGCTTGTACCTGTAGCAAACGGTGCTTGTTGTTAAGTTTAGATTAGTTTATACTGTAGTAACAATTAACTGTTGTGGATATAACTCGCTGAGGTTCATCATTGTCAAACTACATGTAGTAAAGTGAGAAATGAAGAGATAACGATCTGATTGAATACCCATTCATGCATTTATTTTGATGGTTACAAGTCAAAATTTTACGTGGAAGCATATATACAATAGAATAATACAGGGTTATATTTAGTAGAATTGAATAAGCAGTGCTCAAACATAAAACAAAATAAAATTCAATGCTCACAAACAATGTTTCGGTTGATGTCAGTAATAAAATTAATTACATTCAAATTTGCCCATTAATAATACGGTTCAGTCATACGTTCAAACAATGACTGTCCTATGTGAACGAAATGAATGTAAATATAATTAAAAACAATCATCTCGGTTTGCTACATACATTATATATGTTTAACTATAATAGTAGTATACTATTATAAAAGTTGTCGGTACTTTAAAACCATGGCATTTCGTATTCTTTAAATGAGCACATTAACACAGACAAAAATAGAATAGGATCATACAATTAAATCGACAAACTTTATTTTTATTTCATGCTTATTTCGTCTTCGAATTTAATTTGAATCAGTAGTCCCTAATGACCTCCCATTGACCCCAGAGTGAAAATGGTAACCCTATCAGTTCACTGGCATTTCTCACTATTTTACACAAAAGCATGAATTAAATTGTATACAACTTGTTTTATAATATAAGAAAGAACAAATTTTAACATAATAGTGCAAGTCTCAGAAGTTGTACAGGAATTAGATATTAAAGGGGAGGGTGTAATTTGAAAATATATATCTTGTTGGGAAATAAGTTTTATGCTTAATTGCATATCACAAATATATTTTCTCTGTTGTAAGGTCTGTTTTCATTTCAAGGCCAAGTCAGCAAGCCTTATATCATCACTATTCTATCTTACACTGAAAAATATACAGCTCATGTAATATTCCCGCAGTATAAATTACATTTATATCTTACATTACGTCAGATTATTATTTAAATCAATAAAACATCCTTGAAACAATGTTGTAATTCTATTAGAATTAAGGATAGAATACTAGTATGCTAGTATAATGCTAGTACTTATTAAATTACATGCTTTCAATTTAGATGGTATTACAAACAAAACAGAGTCACACAAAGCTCCACAGAAAGCATCTATATAAACAAAAGATAATCATATGATGTTATACTAACGTTATTGTCTGCTACTGTGATTTTCTGTGTTTTGCCTACTTCATTGTATTTGTTATAGCTTGCAGCATTGATATACGCGGAATACATGGCTGCTTTCGATAGAAAACTAGACACATCCTGATCTCTCCGCAGTTGCGAAATCACTGCAAATATAACATTCGAGAGAATGCTACGCTTTAATGAGAGGCGCTAATGAAAATTGTTTTGTAATAATGTATTGGCCTATATGTTAATAAAATCGGATTCAAAAACACCATATGTCACATACGTGTTATATATTAATTAAAAGGATACTTTTGTGTGAAATCTATGAACTTGTATGTAGTGTAGATATCGTACTAGTAATATGTAGATAAACATAATGGCCATAAAAGGGGTACACATGTATAAGCATTGGCATACTATGACATTATTAATGTTATTATTACTTGCAGAATCTGTTGTAGGACTCAATGTAAGATAGGAAGATCCTAGCCCAATGGTCTACTATTTTATTAGAAAACGAGCCTTAGTATGGATTAGTTTATGCGTAATAACAAATAAAAGACTACGACAATGAATTAAGCTCATATAAACAAAGAATAATATGTTAATAAATTTCTAAAACATTTTATCGGCAAAATAATTAATAAATGTAGCAAATAAACTTGTTAGCCAATTTATTTTATAAATGTGCTATTTAATGTTATAAATGTTGTTTAATGGCTGATTGATATGACATATGTCAACTACTTAGGACAACGTACCTTAGCACAATTTCTATTTACTCCCAGTATTTACACATCACTCTGTATTTATTATTTGTCTGAGCTATAGTGACGCTTTGTAATGTTTGAATAGGAAATTATTTCTACATCATTTGTCAAATTTTGATTTACCCACAGTTGGTTCTATTAGTGAGAAGGAATACAGTTTTTAGTGCTTCACCCCTGTAAGATTACCCATGTGACATAATGTTTTCCACCTCAGTTAGTAACATTTTGGGACTATTCTATCTAGTTAGTGAGAATGTATTATTTTGGGTTTTGTAACTTTTTTTTACATCCAGGTGACTGAAGCTCTGCTTAAGTTTACTAGTTATCAACGAGTTGGCATATCAATTTTTCCAGGTTCTTGGCAATTGATTGTAAAAGTTGATTCTTTCTTTCATTTGCAGCCAACATTTTCTGTGTTAGACAGATCATACAAGTTACGTCTCCAGAATTGCCGCAGGCACAGCAGTCTGAAACAAACAACAGAGCATTAATTAGCACAATTGAATTGTACTTGTAAGCATACAATATGGTGACCCTTCTTGTACTGGCAATAGCATGTGTGGAGTTTTGTTTCTTTATCCCATGTAATGTATACTTTAATTGCAAAAATATTCGTATACCTGTGAAAACCTTCATGTGAAGAATGACTTAGTTAAAAATGATAAAGTCATAAAAATTGTTTGGTTTATGATGTTTGTTTTAGCAATCGATAAAGATTACAATAACTACGTTAAAACTGGATGCCCATTAACAATTTTACAGTTGTAGGAAGAAATCAGGCATTTGTGTTTAAAGCTACGAGTCGAACTATCGCTTGTATAGACATCGTTTTGCCGTCGTCATAAAAGTTTTAAAAAGTTTTGGTTTAAAAGAATAACAGAAAATTCTTTTGTCGATAAATTTGGGACATTTCAATAAGCTACGTGTAGTCAGCAACAAAAGAAAGTAAACAGAAAAATAAAAATGCTTGGCTTAATTATGAGTTGAATCCAGAAGCTTTCATATGGCCGTCCAGTGTTATGAAGACTCCGCAACTGAGTTTTTATACATGCAAGTTTTATATGGCTTTATTGTATATTACTGAAAATATGTATAATATGGCTGTCTCCATAACCTGTGTGATGATTTTGACGGATGCAAATGGACTCATATAAGTTTCTTTGGATTGAAGTGGGTCCCAGGAGAGGTATATCGCTATTGTTTTGCTCTGTTATTCTGGTTTTAAACTGAGGTTATTGTTTTACTGCTGTTAGCTAGACTTTAAACAGACACCGACACACTTAATACGCAATAATGTTATTTATGGGTATGTACGTTGAATGATCAAATGACCTAAACGGATCCCGTGCGGCTTTATTCATCCGCAATTACCGGGAGAAAATATCGTTACACAACAATCTTAATATATATTTTTTTTATTATCACAGGAGTCCCGAGTTTTTAATCTTTTAAGATATTAATGTGCGAATGTCTTTCAGCTGACGGGTGGTGCGCCCATGGTTCAATCCAGGCATTTGTCTGTTGTTCTTGTTTTTACTCTTCCGAAATAGATAGACGTCGCTATAATAACTATAATGGTGTCGCTGCGATGTATTAAAAAATAAAAACAAAACTTATTTTCGAATAAGCCTCCGTAGTCGAACATATTCAAACAAACTTTTATGAGTTTTAGTAAAGGTAAAAGATTTTCAAATAGTTTTGCCTTTGATGAAAATTAAACATTGTTACTGGGCGATTTCTATTCGATAATTCGGTAGTGACACATCATAATTTTGAGCATTGTCGGAGCCCATTGCTTTTAGACTAAAAAAGTTCGTTTTCATGAAAATGCATAGCTACCAGCGTTCGAATGAAAATACGTGTTAAATAGACGCTACTCTTCAGTTGAAGCTTAAACCATGTTTCAGTGATGGCCGAACTAACACAGAACGTTGTCGTTTTCAAACTTTAATCATTTCATTGGCTGAATTTTCGTGCCAATTTGGACACGGAGCCAATTAAATGCTTCAAGCATATATACATGAGAACGATTTTTTCATGCCAATATTCCACGGTATATGTATGTACTTATAACGGAATATCTTCCGTAAATCCCGACTATGCATTTTGAGATTTTTCGTAATGTCCCGAACATTTTGTGTTTCAAATAATACATTTTTTAAAATCTTTTTTATTACTATTATATTAATAATGATTTCTCTTATTAAATTATTTAAAAAGCCAAAATATACAATTTGTATATGTACGTCATTGGCAATAGCTAAAAACGCATTTGCATTAATTTCGATGATGCAAAATCAATCCATGTAAAAACATTGGATTTAGATCTAATTATTAGCTAAAACCAAGGAATCATGCACTTTAATATTGAAAAAACAAACACATCTTAAGCCGATTTTACGCTTTCCAATTCTGTCTTATTTGCAAGGTAGCGTGGAATAATTCAAGAAAAATATATTGCGAAATGGAATAGTGGGCGACCTGACCAATGTTAAATCAAATATCCCGTATTCAGGAAATATGCATCTTACCAATCAACCATTCCGCTCATCTAATATCGTGTATATCGCCGTAAGATTAAGGTGTTTTATTACGAGCACTTGGTCAGGTTTGGCCCAATCTCCTCACAGCGATTACGTCACGCGTTGCTACTTAAATCTCTGCCCCAAGCAAGGATCACGTGACGATAGGGTATCACGTGAAGTAAACATGGCGGCCTCCATAAACACGCCACGAAAGAAAGTGAGTCAAAATTGTTTTTGATGTGACGAGAAAAAGCGGCATTTTAATGTATCTGATTACAAAGACGGGATTTTAATAAATAATATTTGTTGTTTAACGGGTGAGGAGAGACCTTATTTGTTAAATATCTGTATGTATAGTACGTTGTATTCTGTACAGTACGGTGACATTTGACTTTCATAATTTCATATTTTTTTCATATTTTAAGTTACTTTTTATTTTTAATATGATAAATTAATATTTTTAAAGGAAAGATACTATATTTTGAGGAGATAAGTCCAGAAAAAAATAAAAATAATAAAAAACTATCCGCCTGTATTTGGGCGAAAAACTTGCTGGTGGCAGTGATATAATGTACTGTCAAGGGAAGTAATCATTGCGGGGAGTTAGAGGCTTGGCCGGGATTTGTAGCGATGAAGCATGAATTTATTAACACAACACACTAAATGTGGTCTAATATTGAAGGACTAACCTCCGCTGCCGCTGCTTGACGTTGACGATGTTGTTCCATGTGTTGGCGGTGTTGTCGTATTTGACTCGGTCTTCGTCGTACATGTGGGTGTCGTCGTAGTTGTCTCGGATGACGTAGGTGGCATGGTAGTTGTCGTAGGTGTCGTCGTAGTTGTCGTAGGTGTCGTTGTTGTTGTCGTAGGTGCCGCGGTAGTGGTCGTTTGTGTCGTCGTAGTTGTCATAGGTGTCGTTGTAGTTGTCATAGGTGTCGTGGAAGTAGTCGTAGGTGTTTTCTCAGATGTCGTCGGTGCCGTGGTAGTTGTCGTAGGTGTCGTTGTTGATGTCGTAGGTGCCGTGGTAGTTGTCGTAGGAGTCGTCGTAGTTGTCATGGGTGTCGTTGTAGTTGTCATAGGTGCTGTCGTAGTTGTCGTAAATATTGTCGTAGTTGACCCGAAAACATCAGCTAAAACACACCATCATCATCATTATCACTATCATCATACTCAAAAGACATACGATCTGTTTTATTTTTTGGCGTTAAAAAAACAAAATATCACACTTATCTTTCCCCATGAGCGTGGGAATAAGGTCACGTGCTAAATTAATTCGCCATAGAGATTTATATCAAAGACAATCGTCAACTTTATTAAACTTACAAGAAATGTAGTATAAATATACCGCCAAGAGTTATTCGTACATTTGAAAAAAAAAAAGTGTGGTTGGATAAAATAGTTTACCGAGTAGTCTGATATTAGTAGCTCCAGAGATGTCATGCGCAATCTACTCAGGCGTTCAATATATCTGTGACAGGATTAGGCAAATTAAGAATATTTTTCATTGTATTAATAATTAAGTGACTGCATGTTTGTGTTTAATTTTTGTTTTCTTTAATTCAATGACATTGTAATGATAACATTTTAATTTCAAGGCGCAAACATTCAAGAGGACATTTTCAAAAAAAAAAAAGAGAAGGTTTTATCAAAATACACCGACTAAAAATGGGTATCATCCAGCATCTTTAATAAGAAATGCTGTTACAAATCAGAAAAGTCTTAATAGGGGGAAAACTTCATCAAGACGAACTTATAGGCGGCCTTGGTGTAGGGATTAGGACGTTGGACTCCAGACCGGAAAGTCCCGATTTTAAACTCAGAAACCGACCACGCGTTGTTACTCCATGAGCAAGACTATTTGCTGTAAATTGCTCCAGGTACTCAGTACCTGCGTACTGATTCTACCCAGGAAGTAGGCAGTCGAGAGGGATTACTATAAGTTGAAAGAACCTGTTCCCCAATTTACCATATAAACAATGGTTTAAACTAAAAAGAATCTTAACCAATATAATATTTACCAACAGGTTTTTTTCAGAAGGAATCTTTACTTCGAGAATCTTCACCAAGAGAAGTACAAAAGCAAAGTGAAATTAAACGCAGAGAAGCTTTACAAAAATAATTAATAGAGAGAAGCTTTACCAAAAGCAAATATATACATATTTCAACATTTATAGCAACAGGATATATTAATAAAGAGAATACGCATAAAGGGAAGCTTTCCTAATAGAAGTATTACGGATAGAAGCTTTATAAGATAAAAGACCTGCTAATGAGAGACGACATAGCAAGAGGAACAATAAAATTATAAAATATATTTTCCAAAGATAAACTTTAGCAAAATATCTTTTTTTTCAATCCTCGACTTGAAATTACCGAGATAAGATACACTAACATATGTTCTACCAAGAGATTAAAATACAAACAGGTGAAGCTTTACAGTAAGAATTATTGACAAGATTGTCTTAAGACTTAATCAAACTACGCATAGTTATGCGGGCATTCCCCAATTTATATATTTTGTCGCATTATATCTGTTTTTATTTAGAATTCTAAAGAAATGCTTAACATAATATTTAGATAGGATATTAGCATTGGGATGCAAACCTTGGTAGAATCATTAATTCAGTTTTTGCCATATATGTACATTGCTTATTATATTTGCCTGTTTGAGGAGCCTTTATGCTTCATGTTTTAATTTTTTGAAATACATCTCGAGACACAATCATAGAGTCGTTACTGGAGGAGTCTCGATAGAACAACCAAGACTCTCATATTTAGTCCTTCACCTCGACCGAGACTCGAATCAGCGCTCTAACAGACAAGTGGTCAGGGGATTACTAGTTGGTTATAAGTCTATGCCCGTTAACAAGTTTAAAATATCGGATCCTTACCAAGAAAAGCTACACAAAAAGAGCTTTACTAAGATAATTTTAACCAATTTAACCAAGAGATGGTTTAAATGTGATATAAGACGGTTTGGCTTTATCAAGTACATGAAAATATCGAACTTCTGCTTTTGGGAATTTGAGCATAATTTCTAAATAAACTCATACTTTAGTCGAAGTGAAGACGATTCTGAACACTACTCATATTATTAGTATTAAATACAACAACAACACACACATACGCACACACACACGCAGGCACACACACACGCGCGCACGCACGCACACGCACACGCAGACACTTAAATTCATTCTTTACAAATCTATAAAAACGCACAATTGTGATCTCTACTAAAACTATACGCCGTTTTCAGAGCTGATTACCCGGTGATCGTGATATCAAAAGTAGGTTATGAGATTTATAAAACATTTCAAAAGCCTGAGAAAAGTTTCATTCATAGTGTAAAACCACGTCGCTAAAGAGGTAACCCAGCAGCGAGGCTAGTATGAATTTAATTTCTACCTCTGCGGTCGTTACATTAAGTGGGCATGCAACTCCAGTCGGCAGTTGACTATCCCACCAATGCCACCAATGTAACGTAGGCCGCCGCTTTCCAACGGTCACCCATCCATACAGCAGCCACGGTAATATTTCAGCGGTTTCTTACAGTTTTAATAGGGAATCAGACTGTGTGAACATTGTGTAGGTTAAGAGTGTCTGAGAGTGTGTGATGTGAATGCATATTGCAAAGGTTATTAAAACAAATAAGAGGGATAAAGAGGTCAAATGTCTGAATAGGAGTGTCTAGTTTGTGTCTGGGTCAGGGTATGTCCGTTTGCATGTGTGACGTGCGAATCAGGTCAGCTCCGTTCCTGGAGGGTCATATTGTTGACGGGAGTCTGTTTTAAGCTTTGTTGGTGGACCACATCGCTGGTCAATGAAAATATTAAATATCAGAAAGTGATAGATTGTTTTTAAGATTCATGCCATGACTAGATACAGGGACATTATAGAAGAGAGGGAGAGATATCATTAGAATTCTGTTTTGAGTACAGATGCACATATTTGTGTTTTTTCTGTACGTTTGATCTATGTTTCCTTAAAACGAACTAACATGTTTGATGGTTTTATAAGTTACAAGTTTGAACTTTGTAAGGTTCTTTTTATAAATACTTTTACATAAAGCATCGCTTAAGAATTGTATTAAGATAGTAATAAGCTTTATGTGTGTTAATTTCTTTACATTGTTGAGACATTTAACTATAATTAGGAAAAAATGATATTTTCTGATATTTTTAATCGAATCATTCACTTATGCACTAAAGCTTCATTTTAATTTAGATGCTATGTCAAATGCACGTGTTTTGTGCAATGCTGATAGCAAAGTATATTATGCCGAAAACACAACGAAAAAAAATCAACACAACAACAAATAAACCGAATAAAATCACCGCTCTGGCTCGGTCGTGAGTCGTGTGGTTAAAAAAAGATATTCCAAGAGCATCGTTACAAAAGTGAATAGAAACTTAGTAAGCAGCCAAACCTTTTAACGAGCAGATTGACGAAGAAATAATTGTCAGGGAAAGCTTACAAGTAAAAAGCTATCAAAATACTATACAAGAATGTAATTGAAAACTGAAGAATAAAAGCAAACATAAAATATCGATTTTAAAAAGTACATGTAAGACACGAACAAAGATCACCCTTTAGACTGTAATTTTCTTTGTTTCGTTAATCCATTAGACCCCTCTGTAAAGCGACCAACATTTGACAACTACTTATTGTATGCAAAAATAAACAAATTTGATTTCTTATTTTATTATTGTGTAAATCACATACCATTGGAGATGCAGAGAAAAGCCACCAACGAACAAATCAGAAATCCGCGGAAAATTGTGCGATCCATTTTGTCTCAACGTCTTTATTTCTTTGCCGGGATATACAGCTGTTTACCCAGAGCAACAGTGACGGAAATTACGTTTTACTTTTATTCGCTGTACAATTTTTTTATAATAGTGATGTTTACACTGTAAGAACTTCAAAATCCAGACCATGCACGTAATGAGTTCTTTTTGTAGTTATTCGACCTTAGTATGTAAACACTCGATATCTTGAATTGGCTTTACAGATGATATGCTCCGTAAATAGTATTTCTTTAGTTACATGCATTCATCACGCACTAGATATGATTGTGTAATTTATGGCTAGTTTATTTATAATGGTTTCTTTTATAAAAATATTTTTGACACTTCGAAAGACATGATAAATAACTCGTGCAAACTGTAAGTGCAGATCGATCATTTAATTTTCCTCTTTGATGAATTTATTTTAAGATCATGTTACAACCTCTTAAACACGTGCTAACTTTGTTGAATAGTGTAAGAAAGCGGATATAACTGGTTATTAAATAAATATGCTGTAAATTTTCACTACATTTCATAATTATTGATCAGAAGATTAGGGGCACTTGCTTTTTGTTCGTCTAGGTATAGTCAGAAAGGAATGACAGTTGTTTTCTATGATTTTAATGTTGTTGGTTACGGAAGTGTTGTTGTATTAGTACACCTAGAAGTTAAAAATGTCATAGTAGATGAAGTATCAGTAGTATTAGTCGTAGTGGTTGTAGAAATAGTAGTAGTAGTAGTAGTAGTAGTAGTAGTAGTAGTAGTAGTTGTAGTAGTAGTAGTAGTAGTAGTAGTAGTAGTAGTAGTAGTAGTAGTAGTAGTAGTTATATTAAAAGGAGTACATGCAGCAAAAGTTGTTGTTGTTGTAGCAATAGTATTAGTAGTATTATTGGGAAAATAGTAGAAATTAAAGAAAAAGTAGGGTCTGTAGTAGTAGTAGTAGTAGTAATAATAGTGTAGTCGTAGTAGTAGCAGTAGTGCTTGTAGTAGTGCTTGTAGTAGTAGAAGTAGTAGTAGTAGTAGCAGCAGTAGTAGTAGTAGTAGTAGTAGTAGTAGTAGTAGTAGTAGTAGTAGTAGTAGTAGTAGTAGTAGTATTTGTTGTTGTTGTTGTTGTTGTAGAAGCAGAAGCAGCAGCAGCAGTAGAAGTTGTAAGAGAAGTAGTAGTAGTGGTAGTCGTGGCTGTCGTTGTTATTATTGTTCTTAAATATAACTGCATTGCATCTTACACGTGCAGTATGTGGTCACTTTGTATCCTTGCGATGGTCTGGCTTGAAATAGAATTCCTCCAAAGAACCTCTTCAAATAACTTTATCTGTCATGTCTCTCTAATCATTTTTATAACATTATATACATAACATGTTATGTTAAATAGTTTTATGACAAATCGGATAATGTTTCAGCGTTTTTTCATATCGTGGTAGTAAATATCGTCAAATTCTGCGAACCACTGATGTACCAGATATGATGTTATCACTTACAGCGTAGGATAGACTCGGCAATTTAGATCTGTGTTTCAGGTACTTAATTTCCGCTCAGGTAAGACGAAAGCGGGACTTTTACAGTTCAAATCTGAAGACATACTGTATTTTAAACTGTCTTTTGTAAATGAATTACGAATGCCCATGTAATGTACGCTGTCTTTTTGTAAAATTAAATCAACATATTTAAACAAACTAACTTTATGAATAAAACGACGTACCATTAAATAGATACAGTCACCATTACTTTAAATAATCTAAATATACTACTTATAAAAAAATCAAGTTTAGAGTTAGTATATTCCTGTTATTCCTAAACCATTTCTTTGCGTTCTAAAATAGTAATAACACGTGTACTTAATATCATTAAAATTCTAATCGCTTTACTTGTAAATTTTACAGAAAGCGAACTTTAATGACTATATACGTGTAGATTAATGCCAGTTTCGTTTTTATCATCTGTAAAACATAGGTGTTTAGCGGTGCGTTGTATATCATTGGCAAGACTGCAGACCTTTAGCAGTAAGCTCCTAGGTGCAGGACCGAGACGTATACACACAGAATTATCCACAATGCAACAACGTAAATACCTTTACGCAAATCTTCTGAAATTAGTATTTAAGTGCCTAAGAATTAAGTCCAGGCTTCCAAGTGTTCAATTTTGGAAGACCCGTTCATTTTTGGAAGTCCAAAAAATACGTACACTACTTACTACCAATGCCACAATGTCATTGCATGTATACGGGTGGCAGAGTTTGTTTTATATAATTTTATATATTTTAATCTAATATCATTTTACTACTATTGTTCACACTTTCATGTACATTTTGCCATTATCAATAGTGCATTAACTTCCAAACAAAGAAATATACCCGGTCATTAATACCATGGTGATAATGTTTAAGAAAACATGTCAATAAATTAAAGATAATCCGTGGTATTAAAATGTAATGAATAACTACTTGTAGACTATCTCTTTTTTCTAAAAACTAAAACACGTTTAATAATTCATATAATTAATTCAGTTATCTTGCTTAAACTGGGCGAATTAAAAAAACTTGAACGTGTGTTCACGTATATCTGAGATGATACTTGACAAGATTTTGAGACCCTGAACTTTTGCGAAAACCCAATACTTTTACAACGAGACCTGCTCTCATTCCCCTTTTTCCTTCCAATAAATGAAACTTAATCATGTTTACTACCATTATTGATGGTGTGTGTGCGATATTTCTTCATATGAGTGGACCGGCCGCAATAGCTCAGTTGGTAGAGCGTCGGCTTGCGGAATGGGAGGTCGTGGGTTCGAACCCCGGCCGGGTCTAACCAAAGACTTTAAAGTTGGTAGTAGTGGCTTCCCTCCTAACGCTCGGGGCTAAGGGGACATCATTACGCCTGACTCATCGGTGTCAGTATAATGGACCGACCGGGTTCAGTCCCTGGGCACCTCATAAGTGCCCCTTTGCTATAATGATAGAAATGTCGCTGCGCAGTATCGGCAAAAATGCCGGCTAATCCCTTCATATGAGTGGACGCCAATGTTGGCAGTGTTGAACAAACTATGTTTCGAACTGGATGCTATGTGATATTACGTAACAGTACATAATACTACACAAGGAACGCACATAATAACACTATTTATTTATTCTGTATCACAATACCGATTTATTTATTTCTCTCTCTCTCTCTCTCTCTCTCTCTCTCTCTCTCTCTCTGTCTCAGTCTTTGTCTCTGTCTCTCTCTGTCTTTGTCTGTCTGTCTGTCTGTCTCTCTCTCTCTGTCTCTCTGTCTATCTGCCTCTCTCTCTGTGTCTGTCTCTGTCTCTTTCTGTCGCTGTCTCCCTCTGTTGCTCTCTGTCTGTCTCTGTCTCTCCTATGTCTCTCTCCGTCTCTGTCTCTGTCTGTCTCTGTCTCTGTCTATCTGTCTGTCTGTCTGTCTCTCCTCTGTCTGACTCTGTCTCTGTTTTTCTCTCTCTGTCTCTTTCTGTCTTTGTCATTGTCTCTGTTTCTCTCTGTCTCTCTGTCTCTGTCTCTGTCTTTGTCTCTGTCTGTCTGTCTGTTTCTCTCTCTCTCTCTCTATCTCTATCTGCTCTTTGATTTGAGCCCACTGGAAATTAATTTAAATGTTTATTTGTTATAATTAAACAAGGCGGCAAATATACGATAGATTATCTTAAATGGTTATAACATACACGGGGAAGTGAGCTTGCTGTTTGAAAATAGACCCTATGATGAGAATATAGAAGTAATGAACAAATCTTGCTGACAGACTGATAAGTGCTGTTCTTATTTGGTTTTCTTTTATTTAATCATGGTTTAATGCGAGGGATTTCAAAACACCTGCAATATGTGTTAATTATAATATGTAAATGTAAAAGAACACCAACTTCGGTACACGTGGTCGTTTTGGATGTTTGTTGAGTGAAATTTCCATTGTTGGGTTCTCTATATGGCAAAGTCTCGTCAATGTGTTTTTCTCACTTTTACATTTACTGAGTTTGTGCGCCATTGTCTAGATGATGTTCAAATTTAGATTATGTGAGCATTGTAATTCTTCATTAAAGTTCCTTTAGTCGTTAGCTTATGAAATGTTAGTATTTTACTATAATAAGACAGTATAACACACAACCGAACAGAAGTTTATTGAGAATGATTCGTACAGTGCACATCGTTAAACAGTTTAAACAATTCGAAAGTATAAGTGATAAACGGGAAGACTAAATCAATGCAATATTATGCATTATGGATGTCAACGGTTAACCACCATATTGGTATTCGGATACTAAATTTGTATCCGGTTAACGATACAAAGGTACAGAAGTATAAACAGATATAATAAATTGTCTTGCAGTTTGAAAACAATATTTCTTCACGGTAAAGTGTCAACCGGACACATTTTACTACTTGTGTTTAATTACTTTTTTTTTCAATTGAAATTGTTTAATTTGATATGCGTTTTAATTTTGGTTAACGAGGAACATGATCTATCAGTATGCAAATAACTATTGCATACATCCCTGAGCGCCAAGATCACAAGTGACATATTGTTTTTATAGCAACTTAGGACACGTCACTGCCAGAAATCCTCCGCTTCATCCCAAATCGCCCCTCCCCTCCCCCTCCCTCCCCATAAAATTACCCCTGCTCAATGCCCTATCTTCCCACCTGTGAAAACAAATCTAAGGTGGCAATTGCCCAACCTGCCCTTTTTCAGCAAATAACAAAGTGCATTTGAACCAGACAAAGCCCTTTCCGAAAACATGATTTATCTAGCAATACATTTTGAACTTCAATTGAGATTTAACTTCCGGAAAAGGCGCAACCTGTTATTTCCAGGTAAATAATTCAGTCAAATCTGAAAGCCCACATTAGTCAATTCATTTGAGCGAAGTGCAAATACGTCATGAGCAATACATCGAAGAAGAAAGGCAATGGACACGCGAGCTACTGTTGTGTTTGTAAAGGCAACTTCTGTGGTAAAATGATTGATGGGGGTGACTTTACTTACATCGATTTCCTGTGTAGTAATCACAGTCCGCAGCAGAAGCGAAATGTGATTAAGAGTTACAAGTCGTCGACTCTTACCACTTGGCAACGGGGAACAATCTTTATTAAGATTTTCTTTTTCAAACTTCAAATAAGGTGTGCACGGAACCACAATGATAATTTGACAGTGTCAACACAATATGTTTGTTTCATTTTCGTCCAGTCTTTAAAACTTTGCTTGGAAACTAAATTCAATAAAATGTTGTTGTTCGGTAACTGCAATGGTTAGTCTAGTGGAAATCAGCAGAAATTTAGAAATGCTTACTTATATTTTGTGTCGCGAAATTCTAGTTAACGGCATTTGGAAAAAAAACACGATTTTCTGATAGTTGTTTTTCGTTTGGTCCGGCATAAAATTGTTTTGCGTACAACACGACACATCTGTACAGATTTGTTTGTAATATCGTTTATTTAAAGCCCCATTTTAAAGCGAATTTGGTATAATATGTACATGAAGTTTAGGTGCTTAAATGTATTGCGAGTTTTAACTAATAAGGACTCCCGGATAATATTGATTTTCGTATTTTGCGAAATTAAGCACAAAATGTTATCGGGCATCCAAGAGAAATCTTACCTTAGGCAATATTTGTGTATATTTGTTAAGCATTAAACCGATTATATTCCAATGATCCTTTGCTGAAAGTTGGAAAAGATATTTTATTTTTATTTTCTTGCCAAATATGCAAATGTAATCTAAGGGAAAACGGAGCCGAAATGTAACGAAGCTGCATGTTGTGACCCAACTTGAATGGAACTATGTGTTTGCATGATCAGCATACTTATGTGTGGAGAATTTTTAACCAGCTACAACAAAGTCATGTTGCTCAATGTTTATGTCGTCCCATTATGTATTCAAATAGATCGTTTTTCTTTTTATTGCTTGCATTTGAAAAACTCGTCAGGAAGTGCGAGCTTCGCGCTCTGTAAAACCGGTTTAAGCACCCTTGTCGGTCCATATTGCCGTCTGACCGTTCCAAGGCGGTAACTGTCGGATTTTCTCTTTTCGTTAAATGACTCATCACAAATTTGTTCTTACTTTTTGCTTGGCTTGCATGTGAAATACCTTTGTTCTGTGCCTTTTCGGAGTTTGGTATATGTTGCAACGCGCATAGGACTTTCTCATATATTCTTATTCAAGATCACAACAATGTTACTTATGCAGTGTGGCGGTCGTAAAAAATCTCCACGTGCATGTAATCTATGTTGTCATTTAATTCATCCTATAAGGATTGTTACGTGTATTTCCTTTGATGGACATTGGACTTTGGTTCTTCAATTCCATCTTCACACGAACAGGATGCTACAACCATTTATTCGTCTCTGGTCATTTTTGTTCATGATTCAGAAAGTTAATTTTATTTGAAGTCAACCATTTTTGTGTTGTTGTTCAAATCGAAATAATACGATATTCTTTTCTAAACACTATGTGGACATTATTTTTCAATGACGTCACTACTTTCGTCAAAACTTATAGAAAATATCAGTGCTTGGACATTTTATATTCAAATAGATCGTTTTTCATTTCATTGCTTGCATTTGAATAACTCCTCAGGAAGTGCGAGGTTAGAGCTCTGTAAAACCGGTTTAAGCACCCCAGTAGGTCCATATTGCCGACTGACCGTTCCAAGGCGGTAACTGTCGGGTTTGCTCTTTTCGTTAAATGACTCATCACAAATTTGTTCTTACTTTTCGCATGGCTTGCATGTGAAATACCTTTGTTCTGTGCCTTTTGAACGTTTGGTATATGTTGCAATGCTCATAGGACATTTGTCATATATTCTTATTCTAAAGAATCAAACATCGGCCATGTTAAAATGGGTTTAAGGGTTGACAAAAAAACGCCGCATTTTCTTTGACACTCTTTGATTTCACGGAAACTTATTATCTTGTTCTAACCATGTGTGTTTTTCTTTAATTGCCGCCAGATATTTATTAAGCTGTGAGACTATGATCCTAGCAATCACTGAAAATTTCAACTCTCACAAACTGTTAAAGGTAATGCATGGCTTACATTGGAGACAAATAGGATTGTGTGGGGTCACAGTTTGGATTATTTAAAAGTTAATTACAAATTGATATTTAAAGAGGTAAGATATACAAACTTTTTCGAAGCTCCAAAACCATGGAGGAGGATACAAACGAAAACATTACTTATTCATTTCTCTCTGAAAAAACTTCTTACGCCAGAGTTATACGGTCACTTTCACACCTTGTATTGTTAATGTATACTTCTAACGAGACCAGTCAGCAATCAATAAACAAATTGGTAATCAAACACGCACCATGAGTCAATGAACACCTTTGATTGTATCGTGTGAGATTGGATTCGTTTCATTTGAAAAACGTTAATCCACTTTTAGTAAGAAATTTAATTAATACGATTTTCCTTTTAGTTTTGCATAGATTTAAAAAAAATCTCGACAAGTTCTTATGTTTTTGCACAACAAAGTTTTTTTTCCGAAATATCTTATATACACTCAGTTTAGTTGGTATATCGTATGCTTTGCCACTTTGGTAAGTCAAGTAGTTTATGCTTAATGTGTCTGCGGTTAATGTTTATAGTAGTTGCTAAGTTGGTAGGTATACGTACGCTACCACAGTCGCCGTAGTTAGCAGTGAATTATGGTTTTGTTTTTGCAGAATAAAAAAGATAAAAAATGGCTTTAAAACGAATTAAATTACCTTTAAAATATCATTGCAAACTTATGACCGAAACAAATAAACTTTACATATTGAATTGATAAGTTACGTTGACACCAATTAGCGAAACAATATACAAACCAACATCAAAGATCACCAATTAAAGATACTTTAAATGCGAGAGTCAATTAACAACAGTCAGACTTTTGTTTTAGTGACATTTTTATCTGTGTGTGTCAATCACAGTTCTTCAGTAAAATTGTCTAGTTAGCGCGATAACTTGAATTTTGAAAATTAAATTTGTGTATGCCTTTTTTAACGTTGTTGTTGCTTTTGCGAATTATCTTCCCGAATTCCACAGTATAAATCTGAAACATGTTTTACTTTCAGTTCATTTTTTTTTATTTGCGCAAGTTTCAACCATTAGTGAACGTATGTAAGACTTTCTATAGCTTGTTATTGTGCAACGGAGAAGTTTCGATTTAGTTGCATGACATCTGTGACTTTTGACGTTGTGTTTAATTTTTCACCTGACTGTTTTCGCGACATTTCTCCCACGTATTTATGTACACAATTCAAACACCTGTGAAACCTTACCTCCCAGTTTTGATGTACACATCGAGTTCTTCATATAACGACAATACAATGTAATAAAACGTAGACACTTACCATTTTATATCGTCGTAAACATGTTTATGCAGCCCTAAAACCCTGTAACAACCGGTAACCGGATACTTTCCAAATAGTGTTTACGGGCACCCAGATAAAGAAGGTATTCGTTGACATTCCTACATTATATTCACTTTAACTATAACTAGAATTTCGCAACACAAAATATAAGTAAGCATTTCCAAATTTGTGCTGATTTCCACTAGACTAACCATTGCAGTTTCCGAACAACAACATTTTATTGAATTTAGTTTCCAAGCAAAGTTTTAGAGACTGGACGAAAATGAAACAAACATATTGTGTTGACACTGTCAAATTATCATTGTGCACACCTTATTTGAAGTTTGAAAAAGAAAATCTTAATAAATCACAATATGAACAAAATTATCGCGAAATAAAATAATCCATCTGCGTTTTTGCAAAAATCTGTAATTAACTTACGGAAAATAATAACTGCCGGTTAAATGTTTCCTAGTTACCAGAGAAACCAAAGGGTTTCATAATTAAACTAACTACGAGCCTATTCAGTAGGCAAACTTCATATCCGCAATGACAAAGCTCTTGGTTACTCTCAACGATGCATTGAAAATGCAATGCAGATTTAAATTTCAAGTTCAAAATAAGTTCATATGATGTAAACAGCTTCCTATATCTTTATTACACGGTCCGCGCGATTAAAAATAGCAATCTCATACAACGTAAATCTTTTATTCTTTCACTTTCTTTCTTTTTTTCTCACATACACACAAATAATTTATGAATCAATTTAATTAATTTTACCCCATTTCCAAATCCTTAAGACAAAACAAAATATGGTTAACCAGATACTATCTCGATAGTCTATACCGGTAACCTGTCAGCAAAAAGGAATTCGTTGACGTCCCTACTTTGTATACGATTTATATATCTGTGCAAGAAAAAGAATGTAATAAGTCTTATACAAAACTGTTATATTTTAGAGATAAAGGATGATTAAGGTAAATAAGTGTAACAGAAATATATAGTATTTAAAATAACACAAGGAATGAGTTGTATACTTTAATAAAAACATGTATTCCTAGTTGTCAGAAAACTCTCCATCCAGTTTTGGGTTCTTACTGCACCATTGTAGTTGGGCATCTTTATAATGTGCGCAATTGTGTCAATGTGGTGCATTCAAAACTAGCAAAACAACGAACAGTTGAGCTGTGCAGTTTAGTGGCATTTTTTCAGGATTAGACTTAGGTCCCAGTTGCGGCAACAAACCTAATGTCGATTACTGCTTGCATTTTACAATCTTATCTCATGTCTAGAATTCTAAATTTAATCATCAAATAATTTGAGTGATTGAAACAAGATTCAGTCTTACCATTTCTGATTTGTCATTGAACATTGTATCAATCCATCTCACACATTGGATAAAGTCTTCTTAAGCGTTTAGGTTTTCGTTTTCTGTAAACCCATACGAAATATGAAAATTATATTAAAGCTGTATGCAAATTATGATAATTACACTTTTTTGCTGATTTATTGAAAGGATTGTTTTTTTTTAAGTTAACACTTCGAAAGAGATGTTATATAAATTTTACACACAAACATTAGAAATATAACAGGAGCGGAAAAAGTGAGCTTCCTCAAGATTCGACCCATAGACCTGTCCAATACTAGATGATCCCTATACCAACTGAGCTAAAGATTCTCTGTGAACAAACAAAATACCAGCGAATCTGTTACATCTCTCTCTCTGTCTCTCTGTCTCTCTCTGTCTCTCTCTGTCTCTGTCTCTCTCTGTCTGTCTGTCTGTCTCTCTCTGTCTCTGTCTCTGTCTGTCTCTGTCTGTCTGTCTGTCTCTCTCCTCTCTCTCTCTCTCTCTCTCTCTCTCTCTCTCTCTCTCTCTCTCTCTCTCTCTCTCTCTCTCTCTCTCTCTCTCTCTCTCTCTCTCTCTCTCTCTCTCCTAGAGCACATTAATACTTAAATCTCCTCCCTGGTTCTGCTATACACCACATCACAACACAACCAGGCTACAGCACAGTAGAATCTATTTACGAATCTGCTTCAGACACATTATCTTAAAAAAACTAATATTTTGTAATAAATCCGTTTTGCTTTGTATTTCATTTGGTTTGACTACCGTGGGATGCCTACCAATTGCAAACAACTATTATAAAATGGAAGTAATAAGGTATCTTGAAGTTTGAACAACATAGTGATGTGTATTTGTCTGGTGCTTAAAATGGTCTTTTATATTTTATTAACGTTTTACGTAAAAGAAGTGAGCAGTCATCTGTATGCAGTGAATACACGTTTTATGATGGCCCAACGACAAACAGGTATCCATACAGAAAGATTTTAAAACGTCTTTACACAGAGAAAGCGAATGTAGAATATTGACCTTTTTCTAGTTTCGTTCTAGGACTGAATCAAGTTCTGATGAATACCTAGCCTTCCGATTCAGAAATGCCATGTTTATTCCACTGCGCTGACGATGAACTGTGCATGTGTTTCGAATAATCATGAAGCGAGGATATCGGGATTCTTACGAGCTCGTCGATTGTATGCGATTATGATTCGCACAATGTCGGAAGACTTCCACCACACAGATATATTGGGATTTGCATTTTATATCGATCGCAATCGGTATCTAATTTTCGTTCTATTATTCTGATAATTTGAACATCTTCAAATGGAAGCGTATCAAAATTAAGTGCGTTAAAACTGGTGGTTTAGCGTCCGACAATTACAAGTTGATAGTTAGAACGCCATGTAAAAATGCCCACCGAGGACTGTAAAGCCATTGCATTGAATAAGCATCAAAATGGTTATATTATGCAACAACCGTGTTAGATTACAACAACTCTGTCCTTCCGAATAAATTACGACATAATCACATTCGTGATGGTTTCAGTCAACAATAATGTACAAAATAATGCAAGTACATGGGAATATGTTTTATGTATTGGTTAACGATCCTTAACGGGCATTTTTAACACGGCGTTCTAACTATCACTTTGTAATTTGTAAAAAGGCAGTATAAACCGCAGAGAATGATATATTCCGCCTTTTGAATCTCATGTAGTAAAATTGGGAATAACAAAAAGCATGAACCAGGATATGCAATTATCAGTTTCTATTCTACATTTCGAAATGTAAGCACGACATATTTCATGTTTAAAGAGTTGTTGTTTTTGAAAATTTCCGGAAAACAATGTAGATGAGTCAATTAAAAAAAAAGAAATATACGGCACATAATAATGACCACGATAATACCGATAAAACCCATTGTTGGGCTCTAAATTAAGTCAAATTAACTGATAAGCGTCGGTTGAGACCCGTTACAATTATTACATATGTAATGTAAGCATTGTTACGGTTACAATGTATATTACAACTGAATAATACAACATGACGCTGCCAGAAGACCCACAGAGCAGTTTCCACTGCAAATGCCCATTGCATATAATATACAAAACATGTATGCAGTTTTTCTGAGCTTTGAAATAATCAAGAAATATTAGCTGTGCCCCATTATTTACATGCTAAATATTTTATCTACTGATGTTTTCTCATTTCTGACTTATATTCTTCAGAAATGTGAATTGTCATGTGTGTGGAAGTACTTATAACTTATAACATATGTAGCTATTAATTGACACATTTTTGTTCATAGCGTGCATATATAATTTTGGACAAGATAAAATTGTCAGTTTTTTTCTTCCGTTTTTCTTAGCTTTGTTGAACGTAATCTCAATAAATAGCATTGCAACAAAAAGAATATTGTTATGTAAACATAAACTAGCAATGTTGTGGGTGTTTGTTTAAGACAAACTGGCTTCCGAATTTTTAAATATATAATGTGAGGGTCAGTTTCAAATGGTGTGTGGTTAAAAAATATAACAAAAACTAATAAAATAAAATCCATAATCTTAGAATATTAAAATAGAGGGAAAAGAAACAAATATATTACTTAAAAAACTAGAAAGAATCTTGGTTTTGTAGGAATCAAAGCTGAAACCAGTTGTTTTGTATGCA
The DNA here is from genome assembly GCA_007844125.1 of Sinonovacula constricta. NCBI lineage: Eukaryota > Metazoa > Mollusca > Bivalvia > Cardiida > Solecurtidae > Sinonovacula > Sinonovacula constricta. The sequence continues at coordinate 52,069,730 of CM017556.1, read as the reverse complement.
AGTGCTCTTCAGACAGCATCTTGCTGTATTATGTAGCTGCAATATGCAATGCAGCCGGTACAAAGCTTACATTCGCTTTTCAACATTACCTGTGTAATGATTGTGAAGGATTGCATTCGGCGTTTATCAGTTTATTTGACTTAATGTAGGAGCCAACATGGAGTTTATCGGTGGTCAGTATATTTTATTTTTATTTAAACTTGTTTTAACGTACCTACATTTCCGAATATTTTCTAGATATGACTTATTTATTTGTAAGTAAAAAAAATCCGTTAAAACAACTACTCTTTATGCATGACAAATGTATTGCTTACATTTCGAAATGTTTTAAAATAGAAACTGATATCCCCTTTCCTGATTCATTGTTTTTATTATCCGCAGTTTTAGTGCAAGTGAAAAGGTGGAAAATGCCATTCTCTGTTGTTTATACTGCCTCTTATAAACCACATATTAATAATTGGAACGCCATGCTAAAGATACCCGCCCGACAGGGATTGTATACCTATTGCATTAGTTTCGCGACAAGAAATGGTTATGCATCAACCCCGTTAGATTACAACTCCGAATAATTTATGACATAATCGCGTTCAGTCAATAATAATACATTGTACAATAATACAATAATACATGTATACAAAATAATGCTCGTACATGTGTTTAGTTGTACAAGAAAGCATGAAATTGATTTTGCACAAATGATTTTATATCTAAAAGTAGTATTAGAAATACTATAAGCAAAAAGAAATAGTAGAAGTTGTTGTGATGGTAGTAGTAGTAGAAGTAGTTGTGGTGGTAGTATTGGTAGTAGTAGTTGTTGTGGTGGTGGTAGTAGTAATAGAAGTAGTAGTGGTGGTACTACTATTACTACTATTACTTCTACTAGTAGTAGTAGTAGTAGTAGAAGTAGTACAAATAGTAGTTGTTGTTTTAATAGTAGTAGAAGAAGTAGAAAGTAGTAGTTGTTGTGGTAGTAGTAGAAGTTGTTGTTTTGGTGGTAGTAGTAGTAGTATTAATTGTGGAAGTAGTAGTAAGGGAAGGGATAGTATAAGAAGCAGTAGTAATTCTAACAATAGTAGTACTAGGAGTAGCAGTTGCAAAAGTAGTAGTCGTGGTGGTGGTGGTGGTGGTAGTAGTAGTAGTTGTAGTTGTAAGAGTAGTAGTAATAGTAGTAATAGCTGCAGAAGTCGTAGCTGTCAAAGGTGTAGTGAAAGTGAAAGTGAAAGTAGTTGTAGTAGTAATAGTACCAGTAGATCAATATTACCATTGGTAGCAACAATTGAAGCAGGAATATCAGCCATCGTATTTGTAAAAGTATATTTAGTATCAGTCGCAAAAGAAAATGTCATAGTAGTTGTATTTGTATTAGTACTAATGGTAGTAAGAGAAGAGAAGAAATAGTTGTATAAACAGTATAAATAGTAGTAATAGAAGTATAAGAAGTAGCGGTACTACTACTACTGGTACTATAGTAGAAGTGTTCGCAATCATCGTCGAAGTAGTAGTAATAGTTGTAGTAGTAGTAGAAGTGGTAGCAGCAATGGTGGTAGTGGTAGTCGTAGTAGTGGTAGTAGTAAGTGGTGGTAATATTATTACCAGTCGTAGTAGAAGTAATAGAAGGCGTAGTAGTTGTAGTAGTAGTAGCAGTAAAAGTAGTACTAATAGTAGTTGTAGTAGTAGTAGAAGTAAAAGTAGTAGTAGTTTTTTGTAGTAGGAGGAGTAGTTGTAGCAACAGTCGACGTAGTAGTAGAAGAAGTAGAAGTAGTAATAAAAGTAGTAGTAGAAATAGAAGTAGTAGAAGTAGCAGAAGTAGAACTAGTCGTCTAGTAGAAGTAGTGGTGGTGGTAGTAGTACTTATAGTAGCAGAAGTTTTAGTATATGTTGTAGTTGTAGTCGTAGTCGTAGTAGTAGTCGTAGTAGTAGTAGTAGTAGTAGTAGTAGTAGTAGTAGTAGTAGTAGCAGTAGTAGTAGTAGTAGTAGCAGTAGTAGTAGTAGTAGTAGTAGTAGTAGTAGTAGTAGTAGTAGTAGTAGTAGTAGTAGCAGTAGCAGCAGCAGTAGTAGTAGTAGCAGTAGTAGTAGTATCAATCAATCAATCAATCTTTATTTCCTCCATTATTGGAGATTTGACATAATATATACAACGTGGAATAAACACATATATACAAACATGTTATTACAAATAATGGCAATTAGATAATAAAAGTTTTATATATGAGGATGTACAACTGTTTCAAGTGTCACTAGTATGCATACTTACATTTTTTTATTTTTAAATCGTTCTATTTGGAACATTTAGCAAACAAAATATTTGAGAGTTCATAGCACATCAAATGTTATTTCCCAGCCTTATACACATTATTGTCACGAACATAGTACGTTAAATTAGTGATTCTGAATGCATATGCAGTCATGAACGAAACGGAACGATCTATGTAAGAATTCGTCATTGGCTGTCTTTTCTATGAACGGTACGATAGGAGCTCCCAGTAGTCGAAGTGAAAAGTTTACATTGTCCTTGGAGATCAGTTGCAAAACAAAATCTGATCCAAAGTTCCACAAAGTATGTTGTAGAAAGGCTCCCCGTAACTGTTCTGTTGAGTCACATTCACTAATACTATGAACTAGTCGATTATTATACAGCTTAAGGCACTTTTTACACTCAGTCACTTCCTTCTGTGTGGGTTCACACCACGCCTGGGAAACAGTTTTCATAATAGCTCTTGTGCAGCTGTACTTACATACAATATAAACAATGGACTGTTGCACCATGGGACACAATTTTTTAAAGTAATCAAATTCGTCTGATAGCGATATTCGTCTGTACCATTGCTGTTCATCTAGTGAATACACTAGTCTCTTGACAAGCTGCTTCCATGCGTATTTTGTCGGCAGGCTTGTAGGATTAATAAGGACACTGTTAACAAATGAGTCCAGTCCATAATGGTGCATTATTCCGCAAATGTCGGGTATAAACCCAAGAGTAACAGAGTTCTTTTCAGAAGCGTATGACAAGTATCTTGTAAGGAAGATATTTCTACATGTACTATTTGTGTCTAAACTTAGTATTTTATGAAGAAACATGAGCTTTCTAACAGAAATGTCGCAAGTAAGTTTGTGCAAACCGACCATTGCTTCGGCCATGTCAGACCTGGTACGAGGTTGAAACCCTTGTATCTTTTTCACTACAAAATGTTGGAATCTGTTAATAATTGTCGTGCAAGATGGTGGTAAATTGCACCATAATTCGCAGCCATATAGTGCGATTGGTTTTACTATTTTACTGTAAATGTTTATAGATGTCAATGGGTTTACACCATCTGGGGTGACGCCTAGAGATGCCATGGTATAAAACGAATTTCTAGCTTTTTGTAACCTTTCATCAATGCGTCTAGTTAATATAAGATTAAAGTCGTGACGTATACCTAAGTGGATAACGTGATCGGCTTGTTTGATGTTTTTATCACCATACATTATGCATATTCGCGGGGCAGAGCGTTTCTTTGTAAACACAATCGTATTCGATTTGTCTGCGTTCATTTCGATTTTCCACTTACGACAGTATCTGAGGACAATATCAACTAATCGTTGTAGTCGTAGTGGGGTGTTTGCAATAAGGGAGATATCGTCAGCGAATGACGGGTTACCTCCCTTGACCGAATGTACCATACAGCCATAGTTACTTTCTTCTAGATCATTTAGTAATTGATCTATGTAGACGAGGTACAAAAAAGTTGATAACACCCCTCCCTGACGAACTGATCTCGCGATATTCAGTGCTGTTGAGGTTATGTCGTTGGAACGTACTACGCATTTTAGACCACTGTACATATCCATGACAGTTCTTAGTATTTTCCCGGTAAATCCTATTGTTCCCAGTTTATAGAGTAACCCTGTGTGCCACACCGAATCAAAGGCGGCTCTCTGGTCCAGACACGCTACGTATGCATTGCTTCCTGATTCGATTTGTTTATAAATTGTTTCTTGAAAGTTAAAACATGTAGTTATACAACTAAACCCCTTCTGAAACCCCTGTTGTTGGTTGTTGGGAAAAGGTATGCTATTCGATTTTAAGTAAAACAATACTCTCTGTAGCAATAATTTCTCGAACAGTTTGCACAAACAAGGTATAAGGGACACTGGCCGATAGTTACTCGGGTCTTTCTTTGATTTACCGTTGCCTTTAAAGATCGGAACCAGTACGCTTGTTTTCCATGTTTGGGGCAGACGCTCATGATAAAGAGAAGAGTTAAAAAGAGCGGTCACTGCGTAAACCAATTTATCCCCGCCATTTATAATATGTTCATTTAGAACATTATCGATCCCGGGTGCTTTGTGTTTATTTAAGCACTTAATTGCACTTTTTATTTCCGATTGATTGAAAGGGGTTACCAGTATTGGATCAAGACACTCTGTTGTGAGAAATCGATCCAATCCTTCAAACACCTCTCTGTCATCGCTTGTAACGCCAGGTTCGACACTAAACATGTGTTTAAAGTATTGACTAAATCCGTTTGCAATATTTTCATCACTAAACCGTTCGTCATTTACTAATATTTCCGTTACCGAGTTGTTACTTTTCCCAGAGCGTTTCTTTAAAATTTTCCAGAATTGTTTGTAATCCAGCTCTGAGGTCCTAGTAAGTTCGTCGTGTTTTTTGTTTTCGTTCTCTAGCACTGCACGTCTCTGCGTTCGTCTGAAGTCAGCCTTTGCTTGCTTATACCTAGCATATGTAATGTTGTCGGCACAACGAGGCTGATTTTCATTCAACCATTCTCGGCGCCATTGTTTCATTATTACATGTTAGCTTTTACATCTTTGTTCCAATAAGGCTTTGCGCTTGGGTTAAATCTGCTGCGTGGTATTTGGTGTTCAGCAGCCTTTATCGCGTTTACTATAATTGTATTTAAAAAATCGGGTTCGCATTTATCACAGTTGATGTTAAGTATGCAATTCAATTCTTGATTTAAGACTTGTTGGTACGCGGTTAAGTTTTCCTGGGTACATTTATCCCATGAAAGTGTATACATCGGCGGGTTGTGTTTAGTGTATCTACATTCAGCCTGATATGTTACTATAATTGGTTTATGGTCAGACGTAGGCACTTCCGAGCTGTCTAGTACGTGATATGATATTACATTATGACGAGAGTCAACGTCAATAAGCACGTGGTCGATGGTAGTCTTATTAGGTATGAATGTGAAGTCCGTGTCGCTACCAAGCATATACTTTACGGATGTGAAGTTGTTTCTATTTATCATACTGGTTAAAAGCTTGGATTTTGCATTTCCGGCAGTGCAATCGTTTAAAATTTGGCCGTTAAAATCACCTCCGACGATCACGTTTCCCATTTTGGTATACTGGTTAAGTAGCGATTCTAGGTCACTTAAGACAGATTTGTATAATGATACATTTTGACAAGCTGGTAAGTAAGTACAAAGAATATACAATGGAGCGGTATTATTACAATACAGTTCTATTCCTATTATTCGATCGCTTTGCACCGGAAGTCGGTTTATGCTTCCGTTTAAAGCCTTCTTATACAATACGGCTGTACCTGCTCTCCCACATCTTAAAGGACCATATTGGTCAAGACTGCAATCGAATGTTGCGAATGCCGAGTATGATTGGTTAATACTTTCGAGAAAAGTGGCCGATTTGGGAAATAATTTGTGCTCAGAAATTAAGGCAATATCAATGTCGTATGAGTCCAAATATTCTGACAGAGAGAATGCCGACGACATGATACCTCTACTGTTCCAGCAAAGCAAATTTAACAACATTATCAAGATAAATCGAATTAAATTGGTTTTACACGTTTTACAATTAATTTCTAATGATATTTTGTTCGATTTAATGGTCACCATATTACCACTGTGAGTTAGTTACGTCTCTGTTCTTCCACGAATTGAAGTTATCACCACCAACTGAGTGCTCGTCGTCCCAGGGGTTGCCGTAGTCGCGCTCACTGTTGATGTCCCTATTGTCGTAGTCCCGCGGTCTATATGCCGGCTTATAGCTTCTATGATCCCGTCGCTCAGCTGTAAAACCATTCCTGGTTGAGTGGTAACGATTATGATAGTCGTTATTGTGATGCCTGGCTGGTGGCGCCCGTTGGCTCTCCCACGCCTCCTTGGCTATCCATTTACGATAGGTTATGCCATCAGGCCAGAATCTGTCATCATTAATTATATGCTCCATGCTCTCAGGCACGTTGATTTTTGCCGACGACCCATTTCGTCCGTAGAACATCCGGAGCTGGGTGATGTGCACATGCTGTCGCTCAAATTGTTCGTATATATCGGTCTCAGTGGTATTTCTGTCTATGTTACCTACAAAGTAAGGCACATTTCGTTTCTTTTGTACAGCGACAAACCCGTTCTCGTGGTGTATTTTTTCGGTGCGTGCGTAAACAGAAGTTCCGTTTGTTTTCTGTTCTTCTCGTAGTTCGCTCGTTCCAGTAGGTGAGAATGGCTTTCGAGTAATAGTATGCGACGATTCCGTTGGCACATTCGTGTATGTATTCCTGTTATCGTTCTTGGCTTTGGGTTGAGAAGCTGAGGAAGATATAACTTCAGCGTAAGACAACACGCGCGGTTCGCTGGGCTTATTGGTCTTGTCTGTGGGTGTTGAGTCGTGTTGTGCGGCATTGTTGCAGGGACTCGAAAGGCCAATTAGTTTCTGATTCATTGTTTCCAGCGACGATCCGAGACGTTGTACTTCTGTTTGTATTATACTCACATCGGAGGTTGCAGCTGCTCCCGCCATTGAAGCCAATATACTTCGAACTGTTCCGTTGAGGAGCCTGTAATTACTTGCTATTTGTGTCATGTCCGAGTGAATTGCTGCTATAAGCGATGAGTCCTTTGCTTGCTGCGCTGATATTTTGACAAGTTCCGCGTTTACATTTGCAAACATTGCTACAATGTCAGGGCCTTCAAATTTACCCATTTGCGGTGTGCTGTTAATAATTGAACCATCGTGGGAGTCTCCGGAGTTGACAAACAAGCTACTCAATTCATGTGATTGTTCTCCGTTTAGAAACATGTATAGAACGTAACTGTCCGCTGCATATTTCTTTTCCTTGGACGCATGGGGAGAGTTCCGACGACTAACAAGACGTGCTCGTGGGCAATCCGGCAGTGTTCGGGCGCGTTCGGCTAAGCGGTGTCGGTACTCATCAATTCTAACATAGTCGTTAGCACACAGGCTGATAAGCTCCTGGATGTAGTCTTCCCTCGTGCGTCCATCTAGTTCGTTATCTAGGTCTTGGAAGAACTGCTGAGGCAGTGGAGGCTGGGACGGCTCTACATCCAAACATTGTATATCATCATATATTTCCTCGTCATTTATCATACTGCTTGACTGGCTTGTGGTCCTTTCACGTTTTATCATAAGGAGATGTTGATTGACCAGTCCCTTTCGATCCGTACCTTTGTTCTCCGTGCGTGGCATCCCTGGGGCCATTGACTCGAACGGGCCTAATTGGTTGAACGGTAACCTTTTCACTGTGTTATATGATACACGACCTAAGTACGTTTTCTTTGGAATGTTTTTGTTACGATTGAACATACACTTTGGCAGAACGAACCGTTTTTTGTGTGTGTACGAATACTAATCTGCTGGTGTGTTGATTCAATGTTTAGTTCTGCATATGCGAATTACACACCCAAGCCACTTTTTTTTTTAAATGCAAAGTGCAAAAACATTTATTAACAAAATAAGACGTCAATCACTGGTATAAGTCATGCGTCCAGTCAATATGTGGTCTACTACACACCAGTTATCCATTGAATGCTATAATAATGTCATTAATTCCGAACAAGCCCAGCGTCTAGGGAAGGCGCCATTTTCAAGAATTTCAAATCGTGATCGTTAGTTTCCTAGTTTCTTCTCTAACCAACCCGTTCAAGGGCAATTTCTCTAAAAATTTTATGCTAAATGTTACAGTAAACCTTAATAAAACAGCAGCTACCTTAATAGGCCCTTTTCAGCCCATTTATATCCTTTAATCCATTTTTTTCCCTTAACACAAAATCACTTTGCCATCCGATCAGGGGGACATCACTCTTTTTTTAATGACTTAATGTAGGAGCCAACATGGAGTTTATCGGTGGTCAGTATATTTTATTTTTATTTAAACTTGTTTTAACGTACCTACATTTCCGAATATTTTCTAGATATGACTTATTTATTTGTAAGTAAAAAAATCCGTTAAAACAACTACTCTTTATGCATGACAAATGTATTGCTTACATTTCGAAATGTTTTAAAATAGAAACTGATATCCCCTTTCCTGATTCATTGTTTTTGTTATCCGCAGTTTTAGTGCAAGTGAAAAGGTGGAAAATGCCATTCTCTGTTGTTTATACTGCCTCTTATAAACCACATATTAATAATTGGAACGCCATGCTAAAGATACCCGCCCGACAGGGATTGTATACCTATTGCATTAGTTTCGCGACAAGAAATGGTTATGCATCAACCCCGTTAGATTACAACTCCGAATAATTTATGACATAATCGCGTTCAGTCAATAATAATATACAAAATAATGCTCGTACATGTGTTTAGTTGTACAAGAAAGCATGAAATTGATTTTGCACAAATGATTTTATATCTAAAAGTAGTATTAGAAATACTATAAGCAAAAAGAAATAGTAGAAGTTGTTGTGATGGTAGTAGTAGTAGAAGTAGTTGTGGTGGTAGTATTGGTAGTAGTAGTTGTTGTGGTGGTGGTAGTAGTAATAGAAGTAGTAGTGGTGGTACTACTATTACTACTATTACTTCTACTAGTAGTAGTAGTAGTAGTAGAAGTAGTACAAATAGTAGTTGTTGTTTTAATAGTAGTAGAAGAAGTAGAAAGTAGTAGTTGTTGTGGTAGTAGTAGAAGTTGTTGTTTTAGTGGTAGTAGTAGTAGTATTAATTGTGGAAGTAGTAGTAAGGGAAGGGATAGTATAAGAAGCAGTAGTAATTCTAACAATAGTAGTACTAGGAGTAGCAGTTGCAAAAGTAGTAGTCGTGGTGGTGGTGGTGGTGGTAGTAGTAGTAGTAGTAGTAGTAGTAGTAGTAGTAGTAGTAGTAGTAGTAGTAGTAGTTGTAGTTGTAAGAGTAGTAGTAATAGTAGTAATAGCTGCAGAAGTCGTAGCTGTCAAAGGTGTAGTGAAAGTGAAAGTGAAAGTAGTTGTAGTAGTAATAGTACCAGTAGATCAATATTACCATTGGTAGCAACAATTGAAGCAGGAATATCAGCCATCGTATTTGTAAAAGTATATTTAGTATCAGTCGCAAAAGAAAATGTCATAGTAGTTGTATTTGTATTAGTACTAATGGTAGTAAGAGAAGAGAAGAAATAGTTGTATAAACAGTATAAATAGTAGTAATAGTAGTATAAGAAGTAGCGGTACTACTACTACTGGTACTATAGTAGAAGTGTTCGCAATCATCGTCGTAGTAGTAGTAATAGTTGTAGTAGTAGTAGAAGTGGTAGCAGCAATGGTGGTAGTGGTAGTCGTAGTAGTGGTAGTAGTAAGTGGTGGTAATATTATTACCAGTCGTAGTAGAAGTAATAGAAGGCGTAGTAGTTGTAGTAGTAGTAGCAGTAAAAGTAGTACTAATAGTAGTTGTAGTAGTAGTAGAAGTAAAAGTAGTAGTAGTTTTTTGTAGTAGGAGGAGTAGTTGTAGCAACAGTCGACGTAGTAGTAGAAGAAGTAGAAGTAGTAATAAAAGTAGTAGTAGAAATAGAAGTAGTAGAAGTAGCAGAAGTAGAACTAGTCGTCTAGTAGAAGTAGTGGTGGTGGTAGTAGTACTTATAGTAGCAGAAGTTTTAGTATATGTTGTAGTTGTAGTCGTAGTCGTAGTAGTAGTCGTAGTAGTAGTAGTAGTAGTAGTAGTAGTAGTAGCAGTAGTAGTAGTAGTAGTAGCAGTAGTAGTAGTAGTAGTAGTAGTAGTAGTAGTAGTAGTAGTAGTAGCAGTAGCAGCAGCAGTAGTAGTAGTAGCAGTAGTAGTAGTAGAAGTAGTAGTAGTAGTAGTAGTAGTAGTAGTAGCAGTAGTAGCAGTAGTAGTAGTAGTAGTAGTAGTAGTAGTAGTAGTAGTAGTAGTAGTAACAGTAGTAGTAGTAGTAGTAGTAGTAGTAGTAGTAGTAGTAGTAGTAGTAGTAGCAGTAGTAGTAGTAGTAGTAGTAGTAGTAGTAGTAGTAGTAATAGTAATAGTAGTAGTAGTAGTAGTAGTAGTAGCAGTAGTAGTAGTAGTAGAAGTAGTAGTAGTAGTAGTGGTAGTAGTAATAGTAGTAGTAGTAGTAGTAGTAGTAGTAGCAGTAATAGTAGTAGTAGTAGTAGTAGCAGTAGTAGTAGTAGTAGTAGTAGTAGTAGTAGTAGTAGTAGTAGTAATAGTAGTAGTAGTAGAAGTAGTAGTAGTAGCAGTAGTAGTAGTAGTAGTAGTAGTAGTAGTAGTAGTAGTAGTAGTAATAATAGTAGTAGTAGTAGTAGTAGTAGTAGCAGTAGTAGTAGTAGTAGTAGTAGTAGTAGTAGTAGTAGTAGTAGTAATAATAGTCATAATATTTCAAGTAGTAGTTATTATTGTTGTAGTAGTAGTGTAGAAGTATTAGTATTAGTTGTGCTAGAAGTAGTAGCAGTTTTTTTGTTGTTGTAATTGGAGTCGGAGAAGCTGTTGTTGCTGTTGAAAAAACGAATGTTTTGAAAGCTTTAATGGTTATTGTTATTATAATACATATAAAAGTAAAGTGTGCATTTTTGTATTTTTAAGCAGTCTTGATACTACTGGACAGCCATTGTGTGTAAAACACATACCTGTCATTTGATCAAGATTAACACACTTTTTGTGCAAAAGCTTCGTAAACTGTAAAACCCGGAAAAAGGAAAAATCGTAACATCCACAAGGCGAGACGCCATTTTGTATAAACTTTAATGCAACAGCTTTAAGTTTAGTTTAGATGATTATGATTCGAATTCTCTGCAAGATAATTCAAGTGAAGGACGTTTGCCAACATAGAACTATCTACAACTGTTAAACATACGTGTTAAGATTCATACTACCGGAGAAACAGTCAGGTAAAATACATGTTTCAGGAAGTTATGCTATATACTTTTGTAAATTAAAAAAACGTTTATTATATATATTTTGCTTACGCAAATGTACTTGAAATTTCGGCGTAAAGCAGGCGCGTATCTGGGCCGTTTTTGAAGTTACGCACAATTACAAGGGAAATAAATTTGTGTAGTAATACTTTTGAATATATTCGGTTCTTTTTTTAATGAATAACAGGTAAAATGCGGATATGCGAGGAACTTAACGCAAAATATGAACGACTAAAATCCTGACGTGTATAAGTTTAATCATTTTAAACGTTTTCAACTTGATTGGTGTGGTAATAAGATTTTATAACATAGAAACTACGGAAATAAAATATATCATTCCTAACCCGGGTTAGGCATCGACTTTCTTAGTGTTTTTTGGTACTTTTAGATTTTTGATTTTTCGAACGGAGGTTACGCACGTGCGTAAAGTGCGTAATGGCAGAAACGCGCCTGGCGTAAAGTTTATTTTTATAATCGCTTAATACATTAGGATCGAGGTGTAAAATACAAAAACATACATATAACATAACAAAGCTAGCATATGGTCACCACGAGTCACTTGTTAATGTATGTGAAACACGATCTTCATAAGTTATGATAAAAAAATCGAGACATTGAACATAAATCACAAAACCAAGGAAAATGTGGGAACAAATATGACCTCATCTAAACATTGAAAACAATAATTTGAAGGAAATATGAAATATCACACATCAAATCATATCTCTCTTATTCTTATAGTTAATCTAAAAAATAATTACACTATTTATAGCTAATGTTAGCTGGGGCGCCCGAATGCGTTTCTAATTAACTTACCTATTGTTTTACTGCAGTCAAAATCAATATGTACATTAATATAAGTGAAAAAATGAATGGAGAAATATTACATATTACAAAGTCTTAATACGTCTTAGACAAGTATTGTAATTTCAACTTCTATTTCTCTACAGGTATATTATTCTACCTTTACACTTCCTGAAACCCAAACTACATGGTTATAATTGTAAACACACTTTGCTTGTGAACATGTTTACAACTTTACCTTCAACAAACAAAATTGAAATTATGTTGGTTGCATAATAAACCCAACCAAAAGGTAAACATATAATAGTAATGTAAACATTTATTCTTAGACAAGATATGGACTTGTCGAGGTTTTGGTGAACATGAGCATTGTGAAGTTTGTTTGCCCTGATGGTGAATTACCTTCTGTTACTTCTCAGTTTTACTCGAGTGTTTACTTATTGCGCAGTATGTATCACTATTACCAGTTTGCTTCATTACATCTTTCTTGTGGTTTCTTTTCGATTTTCTGATCTTGTCAAATGCACAGGTTACATTAGGCCACGCGACTCCCTATTGCGTCTGGTTACATGTCGTTCCATCTTAAATCCACTTCGTTTTAATTTTGTCAACATGTTTTAAAAATCTCTTTGCAATATCGAGATTTTAGACCCCCCACCTCCAAAACATACTTAATAGAAACACCATGCTTGCAAAAGCATAAACTTAAAAATATAGCAAATACACTTTACTTATCAGGCCCGCGATTCCTAAAGGGTTTTTCAGACTATTTTGTAGTAACGTCATAAAGTGCACAAGAAGATAGGCTATAGATAGATACTATATAAATACTGACTGATGTTGTGTTAACATATTGGACAACGATGCTTTTAAAACAAAAACAAGCACTGTATCTCAGATTTTACTACTTTATCACACGGTCTGAGCAATCGATTATCGGATATACTGTCGTAGGCCTACAGTTTAAATTTCCTATTTCATATGAGTTTTCTTTTTTTTCAGTTTTAGCTAAACGAAATCTGCTTTCTCTAAAGGCGTTTCCTTTCAAAATGGATTGGTTTTGGTCGGGTAAGTTCACATCCAACATTGCATTCTGAAATAGTTTGCTACAATAATTCTGAAATAAAGTCCGGATAAAAGCTGATGAAAGTCGTATATATTGTACTGCTGTAAGTGCAAGAATAATTAAGGATTTAAAATATTTTGGCTGACATAATCTTGTAAATATAAACAATATTGGTTTGTAAGCATTTTCAGATAAAACCTATTTAATTATTCGACTACAACAACAGGTAAAATCCACTTTAATCAGGTTTCCTAATTTGTGAATCTTATTCTGTTAGATAGGTTAAACTTGTATAATTTTCTTTCGAAAGCGTTTCAACATTCATAGTTTTAAAATATTTTACATTTGTAACTGTTTTAATCCAAGTTGTTACAGTTTAAATGTGATGTTTTATCGTCCATTTGTCTGTTATGTGTTTAACATTTTAGGATGGCTTGGATATTCAACTACTAAGACTACACACACCACATCAACTGCGACACCTAAATACACAGGTTCACAATCGACCATAACTGGATCTTCACATGGGTCTACTAGAACTTCTACTCTATCATTACCTACAAACGCTGGTACAACGTATTCACCTTTTGGTTATTGTACACGTTTACATTTTTAAACAAGCATACTTGAAATATTTCTCAAAAAGTGACAAATGTTGTTTTTTTAAATAACGCAGAGGGAATAAATAGCCTCACTACATTGAATCTTACTGTCTGACAGTGTCTTTTAACTTCCAAGAAACAATATCACTGCAGATTGAGCAAACAGTAAATCATACATAAATACTCTTGACCAGAAGGCCGCCTTGTTTATTAAAGTTGTCCACATTGTTTTTACTGGAAAAGCACTCGTAAATGTAAACTCGGACTATCTAAGTTTAAGAAGTTCAACAACAAAATGTCTTTCTACCAATGTGTATTTGTTTAATGGACGATGGGGGTTGATGATGATCATAATAGTACCGATCTATAAATAGAAAATAACAAATGGTTACCACAATGTAACAAGTATTTACATGATCGATTCGAGCTCCTGTGTAGGCCTACATTAAACATATCTTTAAACAAAAAAACAACAACAAAAAACAGTTTAGACAAATAAGTCTACAAATACTCTTTTGAAAGCCCTAGAGTATAGTTAATGATTCACTTTAATGCTACTAATGGTAATTTATTAAAGAGCAAAGTAAAATTTAACTGAAGAAATATAATTTCCTGTAGCATAAACTTCTACATCAAAAGATTCATGTCGGAAAATAATTTGAAAATAACCAGTTGTCGAGTGATCAGTGGTTGAAGCATGAGCCAATGAAAAACGATCTACAAGGATCATGACCCAAGAAAAGATAATAAGTATCTTACTACGTAAGTCTAGAATACGTTATTTCCCTTTGCCCATTGACTTAAATAATGCGAATAGACAATTTTATTAAACAAGTCTACACTTACAATAATCATGTATCTAAGACAAAAATCAACAATTTAGATGCATATAAAATCTAGTCCTACGACATAAAAGTTATGTGTGCTTCATTGTACGATTTGAAATATAACGTAACATTAAATCGTATGGAGTCCAACGATGTTCGAGTGCTGTACTTTGTAATACAAGGAGGCGTTCCTCCCAAATTTTACTATCTTGCAGACATAGAACAACTACACTTCGAACTTGAAAACGACAATCTTGGGTGCACGGTAAATCCTACAAAGAGCGATAATCCAACATTCCCGGATGACAATTTGTCTTAATCGCAAATACGCCATTAAACTTACAACGACGAGTCGATATAATATACCGCTATTGCAACAAATCGAACAAGAGACCGTCGATTTTCCCCAAATTGGTATTTTGTCACAAAAACGGTTTGTTGTATAACTATGAATGTGAATTTTGTAAATGGAGTAGTGCTATTAAATCAGACATAATCAAACCTATACCTAAGAAGGTAACTTGGGGAACAATGGAACTGATCATACTAATAATGGCAAAGAATTCGAGAAATACAATTCATTGTGTATTGTATTTAATAAGTAGACAGATAGACTAAAATATCGGCTGGACACAATTTTGCGCGCGTGACAATTTATCTTGATATCACGATCATTTCTATGAAATAATATTATAATGTGAATGCAAATAACAAAGTTATGGGTCGGATATGATTTTGCTTCAAGGTCACACTGTGACCTCGACCTTTAAGGTATCAACCATAATTTTGCGCGCGACACGTCTTCTCCATATGGTGATCATTTCTGTGCAATTATTTTAAAATCCAACTATAAAAAACAAAATTATGAACCGGACACAATTTTGCTTAAAGGTCAATTTGTGACCTTGACATTCAAAGTAGCTACCCGAATATTTCGCGCGACAGGTCGTCTTGATACGAGGATCATTTCTGTAATTCAATTTTAAAATGCGACTTCAAATAACAAAGTTATGGGCCGGACAGGAAGGCGGGACGGACGGACGTACGTAAGTACTCGTACGGACGAACGAACAACGCGGCGACAGTATAAACCACTGAATCTTCATTTGGGCCCATAAAAAGAAATTAACGTAAGTCCAATAAAATAGTATTTAAGAACAGACGTCAACAACCGGCAATATGTAATATTGCTTCCAACTAGAACCTCAAACTTATTATATAAACCATCTCGGCATCAGACAAAACAAAATTATGAAATGCAAAAATAGAAGAACGTTACCAAAAGGAAAAAAAGAAGCGAGCTATCGAACAATATTACTACCGGTGACATTTGAACATTCCACAAACAACAGCTTTACATCGGCAAGAGAATAGAGGGGTAAGCGCTAACAACCCGCTCAAATATATGCGAATCGATGTTCAGATTTAAAAAAACAACTGTTTTCAGCTGTTACTACAAGAACATAAGCACTGAGACGAATGCATTGTTGGTTTTATACCTTAAAAATGCCATATTTGCAATGTTATAACCTTGCATCATTCGTGTTCTTGTAAATCCACGTGGTTTGCCTACCAAGAGCCAGTGGACATGTGTTGTAAAAAGAATTGTGGTAATCAATGAAGAATCTTTTTGGAACAATCGACTGTCTTCCGAAATTGATTGTACTAAATACTTCAGACAACTAAAAACGAGATTCATCCATGAGTAATGTACAAAGTATTCAACAGCACAACAAATAACAACAATGAAGTGTTAATAGCAAAGCTATGGTTTTTACTAGCTTCGCAAAACGAAGTTATGCGACTATTGCACATTACAGTGTGATGAAATATGTGTCCATCTAGGGCACAACTGCTCCTCAACAGTGTGTGGTTCCTGAACAATGTTGCCGAACTTAATGGTAATATCGCACATTCATTAGTTGCCATGGACCTTAAATTGTTAGGAGTAAGAACTGAACAGAGTGCATACAAATACCACACTTAGCTTTTGACACTCGCATTTAAGTAAGTCTTCTGTAGTTCAAAGCACCCCACTATATCTAAATATGACAGCTATAAGAATCATTATTCGATAGGCTGCTCATTGGAATTGTTGAGACGTGTTTACGACTTGAACACACTTTTGTCATAATTAACATTGTTTCACTTTCAGATGGATGTTCATTGCAGATCGTGCACACAAAACACACTGCAAAAAAACCCCTAAACTTTCTCATAGTTAGTCTTGGAATTTAGGTCAAACTTCCACCTTTATCTTGAATACTGTGCACTGGAGATCTCGCTTAGCTCTTTAACAATATAAAACTAAATACTTTACAAATTGCATTTTAACCGTTGGTCATACATAGTAGTTTGTGTCAACACATAGCAAATTATTCCTATCATTCCTTCGTCATGTTATGGAAAATCGGCCTTTTGATTTAGGCATAAAAATTGTTTTACACTTTAGAATTTGACAATTTTCAGTTGCTCCCTCAGGGGAGGTAGAATCAGGAAATGATGAGGTCCAGCTCAGTGCAGTTATTGTTCCGGTTGTCGTTTCCGCACTAGTCATTGTATTGGTTATAGTCGTTTTCGTTGCATACAGAAGGTATTTAGGTGTATTTCAATATTATAGATTAATAATATTATATTCTTCAGAAGGGACGACTTTTAATCAAAGTTACAAAGTCCTGCATCACATTTGGGTTGAGCATGTAATAAAAACGTTTATAACTTGTTAATGTTTAAGTATTAAAAATTCTAATGTGCTTACACTTTTCTTTCGTGCCGACAACACATTTCATTCTATCACCACTGTCCATTCCTTTATCTATATAATTATAATTTAAGTACACAAACACCTCTACCGCGGGTAAGTAATAATTTTTAGTTTTTTAAAGTATCCTTTTTAAAACACTGTGCTTTTTATATTTTAAATGACAAGTATTTTAAGTTATCTGAATTTAAACGTACATGTTAAATAGCATACGACCACACCACAGCTGAAGTAAAAAGTAAACCTTGCAAATACTAAAGTCATGCGGTAAAGCAACGTGGCATAAATTGTTGTGTAGTAAATCCACTGCTCACAAGTACGCTCATTTTCACGTAAAATCATTTCAGGGGACTATTTGGCAGTGTATTTCCACTGTGCAGTCGGAATCATTCATCCAAGGGTACGACTGAAGATACACCTGGTACTGACGTGTCTTATGAAGACCTTCGTCGGGAAGCTTGCAATGATTTTGTGCTCTATAGAGAGCTCAACAGTGTGTAGGGACAAGCAAGTAAATGTAGGCGTAGCGTATTATAATGCTTAAAACAACACCATCATGACCATGGCGATTTAAACATATATGTTATCACCAGCATCGTGTTGTTTTATTATTATCAGCACACGGATGTATACTGCCACTTAAATCCTAATGTTTACTTTAAACTGTATATTCATTTGTATTTTGTGATTCATTTATCCTGGAAATTTAAATGGGAAATAATAGACTTACGTCTTTAGTAATTCAATACATATTAAAGTTTCTTTTTTCTAGAAGCGAAATTCCCAATCCTACAATCGGTCTATATTCTGCGTTAATATCCTCATCTTAGTGTAGTGTTTAAATGAGGTGAACTGAAGGTAAACAGTTAAAGATTACTTGTACGAACAGTTTTTATCAATGGTATCAATATATTTACAAAAAGACCATGGTTTTCTAATCCTATATGGAATCTATTAACGCGGACACTGTAATGACACTTGACACGCGAACTATTTTGCATATAACTTATATGTACATAAACATTGATGCATGAGTTATGGGCCTTATGCAATGCTCCGTTGAATCATAATTTACAAAAACAGTTATTTAATGGAGTGTTTGGTGTTTAAGATATTATTGCTCAAAGAGGCATGGAACCTTTTAATCAGGCAAATTACCAAATAACTATATATTTAAATGAAGCTTTCCGAAATTATGTGATTCTTACATTTTCATTTGTCCTCATTAAAGTCGCTTCGCTACAATTAGTCAAATTTTGTATTAGAAAACGCACAACTTTGTTGATGTCCTTAAAAGGAAAGGTTGTCTTAATATTGTGAAAGTCAAAATATTTCAAGCTCTGCAGTCTGGCATGTCTCCTTACAACACATGCGGGATAGAAGTCAGTTTGACAGTCATAGATATAACACTGGTTGACCGAATCGCCATATTTTATTTGATATCTTTATTATACATTATAGTATTGATTATAAAACCTCCATTTAATTAAAAGCTGCTTTGGACCATTTTTAGATTTCCGTTAAGATATATGAATATTAATGTTGGCTAATTTGCATAATTAATAATTTTAAAGCTAAGATTAGTGATAGCCTCCACTAAAGGAACGGTATAAAATTGTTCTTTAATGTTATGGTTAATTATAAGCAGCTTTCTAGCCAAATTATTGCAAATTTTGACAAAAATAATTTTAAAAAATCATAAAACATCACAAAATGATTCAAATCATAAGAAACTTTGACCAAGATGTGTTAGACTAAGTGGGGTTTGTATATAAAGTTTATTTTTTATTCTCATTAAAATATTGTGAATAGCCATGTTGGCTACTTTGCATAATTAAATATTTCAAATCTACGTTGAGTAATAGTATCCACCTCAGGACATAAAACGAATCTGATCGTCTTTTAAAAAAAGTCTAATTTTAGATTCTTATTAAAAATTTTAAAAATATATATATGTGCTAATTTGCATAATTGACAATGACCATAATGGCCATTTAATAAATTTTAATTGAATTATTTTAGATAGATATGTTGTTGTTTATTTTAAATATATACGTCGTGGTAACGTAAAATTGTAAGCGATAGTTTTTTTTTAGTGAGAAAAGAAATAAATACGTCACGTGTCTGTTAAATTTTCAGAATAACACATTGTTGGCTTTGATATATTTATTTTATTAAAAATACAAGTAGAATTAAAAGTATAAACATGTCGGTTTTACTGGCAGTCATTAGGATAGTATACCGTATTTAATTTTCTATATAAGCCATATTTTAATTAACACACACTCAATGTAAATATGTTAAAGAATTAACATAATAAATCATACTACTATTTTGGTGTTTTTAGCATTGACTGTATGTTTTGGCACATTTGAATGAGAGCTTTTTAAATAAACAAGATTTACGTTTTGCAATTAATATAGATAAACTGAGAAACAAGGTCTTAAACAAACACTCATAAACTCGTAAAAATGACAAAAAAAAGTTAAGGCACATATGAAAGGACATTTGTTAGCATTAATGAGTATAATATAGCATAGAATAAGATTTGATATCGAGATATTCCATATTATTTACAACACTTTTAAATCATAAAATCCTTCCGATAACAACACGTAGATTTACCTCTGAATGGAATACACATTTTAATTGATGAAAGAAAATTGATGAAAAATCCATTTGATAACAGGTTTTCAAACACACCAAGTCAAATATGCATATCAATTATAAGTGAATTTACCTTCAAATGGGTTGATTAACGATTACGAAGAATATTCTTTCAATGTCATTAGTTACATTACATTTATATAATTATGTGAGTCTATATGTTGTTTGTAGTTTAATAATATTCTGCTGAAACTTAATTAGCAGTAAGATTGCTTGATATAATTTCAAGGCTCTTAGCAATTGACTGTAATATTGCGTTAGTATTTTTAATTTCCTTCAACATTTTCCGTGTCAGCCTGACCGAATCATCGCATTTACAGCGTGAACAGGAGTCTGAAACATAACAATTAAACAACAGTTTGAGTACACTTGGTATCTTCTAACAGATTTGTTGTCTTTTTGTTTTAAATCTATTCACTGTTTGTGTTTTTTGCACAAATTACATAAACATAACATGTACTTCAAACATGAATCAAGTTTATCTTCCTTCATATCTATGAAAAGATATGTCCAAAGTTTCTAGCACGAGGCCTATTAACGCAACGATGAACTTTAATTATCAGTATGGACTTAGATAAGTCACATAATTGTTGATTTGTTATAAATGATTGCAAACATAATATCAACATAGTGTCGTTTGTTAATTAAGACAGACTATTACTTTGTCGTTAAGAAGTTTAAATATCCATTCCAATTGTATTCTATTGTTGTATTGCTGAGTTCTTATAATGTTATAAAATTATAGCTAGAAATGTAACAATAAACTGGCATTATTACATATCTAAATAACGTAATCAGAGAATGATTTAAACAAATCTGAATCAATGTCAGAAAATAAAATGTCAGAAAATTAAATGTCTGAAAATAAAATGTCAAAAAATAAAATATTAAATTACTAAAACACAATTTTCCGACAATCTGTGAAACTGTTACAAATATTTCAAGCAGAGCTGATCATACAAAGAGTAATGTTTGTCAAAACAAAGTCAAAACAAATGCTTATTTCATGATTAATACTGTCTTACCATTGAATAAGTAATGAATATCGTATTGACTACAAACAAGGCGGTACCCGTGGCCTGCATGTCCTACGCTGTTATCAATACACACTACCCAGCTATGTCGATCAAATCTATGCGGTTGAGGTAGATAGGATCAGACAGTTTGATTTCCATATAGTAGTTTGACGTACTAAAAATAATAAATGAGTTGTCTAAAACTAAAACTAAATATAATAGGATTAATAATAAAAAGACGAACTTTCTGTATCCTGTATCGTTGTCGGGGGTGGTGTGGTCGTAGTTGTAGGTTGAGTTGTGCTCGTAGTTGTCGTTGTCGGGGGTGTTGGGGTCGTAGTTGTAGGTTGAGTTGTGCTCGTAGTTGTCGTTGTCGGGGGTGGTGTGGTCGTAGTTGTAGGTTGAGTTGTGATCGTAGCTGTCGTCGGAGGTGTGGTCATAGTTGTCGTCAAGGCTGTTGTTGTCTTTTTTGTTGTAGGTGTTGCGTCAACCTCATCTGGATAAAAAGACAATTTTCTATTATACACTTATAAAATTAAAATAATCTTCTATACATTAAAGTTAACAGTATATTACCAAAGATTTATCCGAACCTGATGTTAATTTAATATTAGCTCTGGGAAAAAAAGGACAAGGGATTTTTTATTTTTTTATTTTTGTTTCATCCACACAAAAAATGTCTTTATAGTGTATCAAACAACATAATCTTGACATTGCTACGCTGTTCAAATTAATGTCTACATGTTATTATTACTTGACTTAAGTTATTGACAAGATTACTAATATATCAAAAAGCACCGTGAAAATTGTTGTATTTACATGTATTCGGTATTTTTTCTTGGCGACACGCTTAATGTATGATATTCTTGAATATCTATACATTAAGAGTACATAAATACAATTTAAAAAACAACAAACCATATTATGGTAATATGTACCAATTACGCACCTAACTTGGTTATTGACGACGTGCAGAGGCGCGGAGTCAATTGTGATCAAGTTTGCTGATTGTCACCGGAGAGTCATGTGACCAGGAAATTTACTGATAGAATCTCAGCAGTAATCAGAAAATCAACAATCTACAGAAAATGTCTTAAAATCTAATGTTTTATCAAAACTGTCGTGATTGTCAAATAAAAAACTGTATTCAGATAATAAGAGTCAAATATGTTTAATTTCGATTATTTTTTTAGTATTTTTTTCCATATTTGTAAACATGTTTATGCAGCCGCAACACCCGAAAACCGGATACTATCCGGATAGTGTTTACGGGTATAGCATAGAAAAGGGTATTTGTTGACATCTTTATACATTATATACACTTTTCTGTGATTTTATTGTTACTGACAACTATCCAATGAAGAACATAACTTTTCAAATTGGTATTCTTACCTGCTCCCATATTGCTTTAACTTTTCTTACCGGTTCCAGTGTTTGCGTCGCCTTCGATGCTTCACATCAATGACTTTTCATGTATTGTTTACTTTGGTGAGATGAGCCTGTACTCATGATAAGCCCAAAAGGAAATGTCACATGTAAGACGCTGATATTGAAGCCGAAGAAGCCAAATACAATTTACTTATTTTCCTTAATCGTCTCGCTGCTTCGATTAATTAAAGGTTTTGCAGGTCAAGTCAAATTGAAATGTAAATGCGAAGATGAAGAATGTCAAACAAGTATTAAATGTCCAGTGAAGAGATTTCTAAAGTCAGCATTATCCCTTGCAGTGTGGTGTCCTTTTGTAACTGAAAATCGTATTGTATTTCGGTATTTAAAAGCTTGTTTTCCGAAGAAAGAATATCCTTAAAATTACATTAATAAAATCCTAACTAACGCCACAGATCCCTTTTAAAAATATATTTAAAGATTCTTTTTATATAAGTTTTTTTTTTCTAGCGATGCCACAAGGAAACGTTACACAGAGTCTCTTACTTTTATTTTGCTTCGTGTGCCATAATTTAGAGTTAACTACATATGCCAGTCAACACTAGCACCAATGATGTATACTTGCCCGAAATTTTACATAAAATTACTTGGCCATGTGACATGCCCACGTAAATTTACAAAGAAGTTTATACAACAATAACGCAGTTTTCTACATGCATGAACTATAATTAGAATATTTGAAAAAGTACATACCGTAGACAAGGCAGAGAAATGCCACCAACGAGTAAACCAGAAACCCACTGGTGCTGATTTTAGCCATCTTGTAACCTGGTCCGTCTGTGATATTTCTCTTTTATGACTGATAACACGCAGTAGCAGCTCGCGGAAAGATGTTTTCCCTTCTACAAACTACATCTAATAATGTTATCTTGTAATTCTAGACGCTGTTCATAATAATTCAGTTAATAATTCAAACAGTTGTACCATTGTCACTTCTGCACCCAGATTGACATCGTGCATTGGTTGATGTTAATTGAAAACGTGATGGGAATAACGATGGCAAACGTTAAAATATCTGCTGTATGTGTGAACCATTCACGTCTTCTCGGGTAACCTATAATGGGTAATTTAAAAGGTATTACAAATGTCTATTTAAAGTTATATCAGATAAAGACGTTGTGTACTAACCTAATTTTACGAATAATTAGCATGCATCCTAAACAAGTTTGTTTAGATGAACGTGCAGAGCAAGTAAGGGTGTATTTCTGCTTAATAAAAGCCACATTGTTTCAACAATGCATAACTAAATGTCTTTTGACAGCTTACTTCCGGCATCTGAATGTGAAGAATGTGCAATCATTGATTTTCGTAAAGGACACTCCTGGCCTAGCTAGATGTGGCGTCTTAGTCGCTCGCCGAGTGTTTGAATCCCGGTAGGGGGGCAGTTTACCACCTGGCCTGCGATGCGTCCGTGGTTATACCACATATATCTGTGTGGTGTCTTTCTCCAGTTAAGTAACTAGATGTCGCTATAATGTTCATTATCGACTCTATATACTTAAAACAACCTTTAACTATATCTAAGTCACGGTTGTTAATGTCATGACTCAAAAACACCTTTATAAGCACCTTTTAACATATTATTGCATTTGCATTGTTTACAAGAAACAAGGACAGTTCAAACTAGGTAGAGTAGATGATCGTCTTTGTTCTAAATCCTAATAAGCAACAACAAATAAACTGGTGTCATTTTAGTTCGGTTCATTTCGGTGATTAGCAAAAGAATGTGCAATTAAAATATACCTCCTAGCTTCATTTTATCATTTTACCTTTTTTATTTCTTTTTTATATTCATACCTCTACCCAAGCAGTAACATTCTACTAATGCATCTACATGTGGCTCATCTTTAACCGAATCTTTTGTTTGTATTTTTTATGGCATCCCCTCAATTCCCATTCTCTACTTATTCGTGTCATTAAAAAGAGAAAATGATTAAAGATTTGGAAAAGATCAGAGCATCAAAAAAGTATTTATCTTAATTTTGACAGCGATACGTTAATTACGACACAATGGTAGAAAAAGACTTATTAACATGGGATTTACCATTACTATATGTATTTTAGTCATCCACAATCTTTATGTCGCTTAAGTGTTTTCAGTGGTTAGTGATGACATCAAAAGATTACGAATTATCTTTTGCAACACATTGCGAAAACACACGTCATTATAAGCCTACTCTTCTTGGTTGTTTCATTAGTTATTAGAAATCAGTGGCATCAGTAGCAAGCGTTCGATTTTGTTCTCTGTTTATAAAGAAAACAACAGTTACCCGATCAGGCTAGTATTTACGGAGAATGTGGGTGTCCTGAATTTGCCCCCGCCTTTCGCTCTAAAACTGATGTGAACAATGTGAGATTTTGTACAATAGCTAATCCTCTCTAAATCCCTTACGCACCTAAGAAAAAATCTCAGTACATTAACATTCTCTTTAACTACATAACATATCTTCATCTTAATAGACACAGCATTGTACTAAATATAACATAGTGGGCTTAAATAATGTTGACATTATTTATTATTTTTAAATAGAATAAATTATTTTTTGGAAGTCCAGACTTCAAAGTATTCACAAATGGAAGTCCCAGCCACTTTTGGACGAACACTATTATCAAATGCCACTATGTAATTGTATGTTTACATGTGGCAGGATTTGTTTTTTTAAACTTGAGTCTCTTAGCATAATCATTATGTAATAAGATTTGTTGTTGAGGTAAATGAATATTACTATTATTTACACTATTATGTAAAGTTGGCCATACTCAATAGTCCATTAACTTCCAAACAAAGAAACACGCCCAAGTCATTAATACTACGGTGATTTACGAATTACAGACAAAAGAATACCAGGTTAGTGTTGAATAAATTATATCACAAGAGGCGAAGACAAACCTAACCCGTGAAGTATTCTATTTATCCCACAATTTGTTTTATAAACAGAGGTGCTGTTTAATGCTTAAATCAGTTTTTTTTCGGAAATGAGTTTGCGTTCCAGTGTTGCTGTTATGTTTTCATACGCGCTTTACAAAAAAACAAAAAACAAAACAAAAAAATAAACCCCACACAAATACAACACAAAAACAAACAAAATAACAACAACAACAAGCAAAATAAAAACAAACAACAACAACAAAAATACTAATCCTTTATGAAATACGATCGGTATGGAACCTGAATAAGTAACGTTCAATAAATGTTAACTTCCTTGTAGACAAAGTCACTAACATTTCATAGTAGATGCATCACCGTACGATCAAACTCAAACTAAATCATGAATGGGTGGAGTACCGAGTCAACAGATGTAAGTTTTACAGGGCCATTGTATTGAACCCCATTTTACACCGCTCTTCGCAACCGAAATCGAAAAAAATAAATAATTGAACACCTTATCATAATAAATCCAAATTATAAATCTAGAGATTTGCCTTTTTGTATGTATATAAGGAAGGTAATACGAGAATTATACAAAGTATTTAAATTTGAACTACTAATCGAAAAGGGCATACAAAATAAATGTAAAAGTGACAAAAGCACAGAGAAATCACAATACACACATACAGCAAAGCCAACAGTTACCGTCTTGGAACATTCACTCGGCAAAAGGTTCGACTGGGGTGCGTAAAGCCGGATTGTGGTGCACTGCAACTTTGCACTTCCTGAAGGATTTCTTTATAGACCCACAGTGCTAATAAGACTATTCCACCAAAGTGGGACAACTAACAGTAAGCCCCTGCATCGTGAGTTACATAAGATCAAAGAATTCTATTTACAAAAAAACATAGCGCTTACTACATATATACTGAACTATTAAAATATGTACAATATGCACAGAAGATTGAAAAATGCCCGACAACTTTACAGATCTTTAAGAGTGAATATTTTGAGATAAAACAGCCAAAGCGATGGCCTATGCTAAGAACAAGATAGTGACGTCATACTATATATAAATTGCAGTGACGTTTTATGCCAAAATTAAAATGTCATTTTTCCACCTATACATTACTCGACTTGAGAGGTGAAGAGACATAATTCCATCATGTGACTGGACTGTCCAATTCATGACTGTAATTGGATCAAATGCTAGCAATGCAGTACAAAAGGATTCCTGGGTTTTAAACGTCAACATTACATTGTCTTATTAGTTTTGAAAAACCGTCCTACAATTAAATAAAAAATAACTAAGACCGTTGATTATGTTAATTCTTTCTAAAACAATTTCCCAAAAATGCCATTAAGTGTTTCAAAATGCTATTATTTTTATTTTATATTTTATTAACGACGGTGAAATAATGTTGAAAACAGCCTTCAATTTTGTAGTAATGCACTGGTTTCTAGAATTGAATTCTTCGATCTTTGTATAATCTCGTGAAAACCTTGTACGTTCGGATATACATAGGAGGTAACACAAACTGAATCACCATCAATGCATGTATAATATACATTAATAAAGTTGATATCGCCTCTGTTGTCATAGTTACAAAGAATTTAGTACAGACGTTGCAGTTGCAAATACTGATCTCAAAGTCTAGAAATGCTGTGTTTAAATGTCAAATGTTCGCTTTTTTAAGGAAAGCATCTGTATAGTAAAACATGTGGATTATATCAATGAAGGAAGGATTATTTATAGTAAGAATATCAAGATAGCGTGACGCTAAAATGGAAGCCGCAATGTGTCTTTGTGTAGAAGGGTATACGTCACGCTCAACGCAGTATAAAACAAAGTTTCAATCAATGCACAGTTTGTCCCCATATGAATACAAAATATTTGTCTAAGCAAAGTGTCATCTCATTTATTTATAAAACAAGAGCTTCACAACCCTCCACACAAGTCCACAGCGTATTAGTTTTAAGTACAAAACACATGTACACACCTAGGTCTTTCTTAAAACTCCTTTAAAGTGGCACAAGTATACAACACAAGTGTGTCTAGATGATAGAAACGCAAACATGATTGTGTGTTGGGTGTGTTTTTATAAAAGTACAAACGATCTATATGGTGTTGTAATAGAAATGCATTTATTTTAGTTTATTATCTCTTTCTATATAAAACATTATTTTGTTCACATACTATTAGTCTGTTAGTAAAAGGCTTAAACTATTTGCATAATCATGTACGTGCATGTGTATTTATGATCTTTGAATATGAGGAATTGATAGTGATTCTTCATTGTTATTTCTTTTGTAACAGCTACATCAAAAAACAACAACACAGAAACCCAAATTTCCACCACCAACTATATCAAGCAGACCAGTAAGTGTTTCCTCAGAAAAGTTGCTTTCCACACCACCACCAAAGCCAAGCACACCAGGAATTGCAACATCAACACCAGTGCATTTCCAGATTATAAGAATTCAAACTATGCTTGGATCTAAAATATCATCTGTAGACTCTGGTGCAAGGTACATATCTACACATTATCTATTTTTTACATTTGGTAATATATATATATAAAATAATCCTACCTCGGTCTGACCAACCAGTCCGTAAACTTGCATATTGCCCTCAAGGTCATGTATTATCTGTTTCTTGAACACTAAATCCAAGAACGGAGCGACTTTTTACGATCTCCGCTGTTGTAAGAGTTAATATAATCAGAAGAGGTTAAGACCTTAGAGGCACAGAATTCTTCCAAGACAAACAATGGCAGACCCGGCTTATCAGGGCTATAATTTGTAACTGTAATTTTCAAGGCCGCCTCACCTTTTTACGTCGACTGTACGTAAAAAATCGCTTGAATTTTAAATAGATGTACAAGCACTGGGTTTGAATTCACACTTTTAAATCTCTTTACACCAGGTGCAATGATGCCCGCGGAAAGTCAGCCGGCCATAAATCGCGTTGTGCGGGCATAAAACGCGCCATTGCTGCTTATACTTTTAAGGGGCCGTTAGTAGAGCACTATGTAGTGCTCTACCATTTACTCAGTTGAAACCCCTTTGCACTTTCCCATAAAGAAACATTATTACGATTTACGTAAGATTTTACCTCAAAAAAGCTTAGTATTGTAACTGGTATTTAATGTAACAAATGTGAGTAATGTTGTGGTAAAATACATATATGCAATTTAATAGAAAAGTAAACATTTTTAAAAAGTCACTGACGGAAATTTAAAACCAAAAGTATTAATTTTGCAATTCTATAAACTGAGTGCAAATATAACATTTTAAAATTAATCGCGAGCCGCACGTGCCCATTTCCGGAAATCATAGGTTACCAAGATAAATCGGCCATGCAGCGATAAAATTATTTAAAAAAAATCGGCAATCGGTCGATTATGAGTGTCCAAAAATATCAGTATTATATAATGTGTATTATAAATTCAAACAATATTTCTCTGAGCACTGTACAATAGAAGTACTAAGAACATTCTAAAGGGCGTTTCGACACGGTCGGTCGGGTGACCAGAAACAAAACAATTGTTTGGAACAGATGTGATGTGCATGGTAACTTAAAAAGTTGCTCAAATCCATGACCTGTGGCATTTCTTGCTAGACGTTCAACAGAACGATAATGGTAACGGTGAAGGGAACTCATTTATACTAGTGTTACATTACAAGAGATGTTGAAACATACATGTAGTCACATTTCATGGACTTCTAAACTGATGTAATTGACCTCGTCAGTAACCAAAACTTAAAAAAACAAGGATCATCTATCGTTAATGACCAATCTCAACACCGTGTTTAAGGTCCATACAGCCAAGAAATTGACAGCAACTAATTCAAAGTCACTGTGATCTTGACCTTTAATCTAGGGGTCATTACACAAGAAGTTCGATGTTTCTAGGTTCATAAATTGTTATGGTCTGTTATTGTTATTGATCAGACACCGTTTTAGCACTCACTGTGATGGCGGCCTTTAGACATAAAATTCAATAGGGTCATATTCAATCTCCACACGAAGTTTGAAGAAGTTTGAAGTTCCTTGGTCCACGAGTTCTTAAAGATACCCATTAGTTCGGTCGCACTAAATTAGTTGAAAACTCAAATTTAATGTTTATGCCATAATATAATAATAAAAGCATCAATTTAAACATTCATGTTACCAACAAGCCAAAAAATGTCTCCAACCGGGTAATAATCTTTTACACAAATCGACAATATAAACAACAATCGACAATATAAACAACAAACGAATTTCAACGGGAAATACCGATAGTTTACGGAATATGTCGAAGCTTGGCCAAGAACCAACTACTTTACATACGAAGCCACGCCCGCCATCTTGAAAACTGTTTTGACAAGATGCCGTATTCAACGGTGAGTATTGTTATTCTATTTATGCACATTTTCTAGTGAACATGTATGATTGATGTATGTTATTGGTTCATTCGCTATTGAGCTCCCTAATTTGGGGAGCACATTTTCTTTCAACATATGTATAGTTTACTCTTTCAAATTCAATAGGCTGTCATGGTTGACAGTGTAAACAAAATTTTAGTATAAACGGACATTTCTCTTTCGTACCCATGTATTTTCGTAATCAAATAAAACTGCCGTTTTTGGTCGTTTTATAACCGTACATTCTGGCAGGCCATTCTTTTAACAAAGCAAATTTGATAACGACAACATTCATATTTCTGTTAACATGGTATTTACTTTATATTAGGATGCATTATATTTATGGAGTAGCATTCACCTTGTTACCATAGACGGTTTTAGACCATCCCGCTGCTGGACCAAGACATGGTAACAGACCTAGAGAGAAAGGGAGGGACATATTACCTCTTGCAATGCACGGCAATCAGCCAAGCACCAGCTAACGAGTTGTGTAATTTGTGTTTTGAGTAAGTTTTAGAACTGCGTGTATAATATGTACTACTAGAAATTTATGGTCCGCAACAAATTTATTATTAGATCATATCATAAGCTTACAATGAGGCTAGCCACTTACTATATTTTCATTAGTCACATTCTGTTAACTTGAAAAATCACTACACCACACTGAAATGCTGCTTTAGACAAGTAGTCTATTAATTAGTGGTAATATAATCTGTGCCCATATGCTGACTTAAATTGAAATGAGTGCTAGTGCAACCAGTTTTAAAATTGATAGCTGATCAGTTTACTCATAAAAGGTTTGGAATGTGAGCAAGTGAATGTGTCTTCAGCTATTACTCCAGTGTCCTTGGTAGCTCACTGCGTGTTTTAGTCCTGGTTGTAATGAAAACATTCATGTGGAAGGCTCAGTCAGCTATCCCAATCTGGGGGGGGGGGGGGGGGGGAAGTCCTCCTTCACAGTCATAACTGAACATCACTATAGTAACTTAGTAACCATAATATTGTTGCCATGTCATATCTATTGAAAAACCGTACAAACAAAATGTGTTCAAACACAATAATGTATTAAAATATCACCACAACTGAAAACATATTATTGATATGTGACTATGCTGCCTTTCATGATGTCTTCAGGTTGGGAGAATCAATATGTTGAAACATTTTTCAAACTATTTTCTTTTAGAGGCTTAACGATCTTATAAATATTATTTGATCTATGTTTGAGCATGCAACTATGTCAACTTAATGTGTCATTCATAAATAGTACAATTATGTGCCAGACTGTTATGATTTATTTGAAATACATGTATGATGCATGGCTCACAAAAAGTCTAAATGTGAATATAACTATCACTTAACTGTGTTCAAGCCACAACAAAAATGTTTTTCATGATAAAGAGCGTAAATTTTAGTATGGAAACCAAAGGGTTAAGATAATTTACACCAGAAAATCAATTATTACTCTTGTGAATATGTTTATACTTTTGAAATTAGGACAAATTCGAAAGATTTGACTTGCCAGCTAAGGGGAAAGATTTTTTAAAGGGGAATATATCTGATCAAATGCAACTGCAAATGAATTGTTGCAGCCTACATAGAAGAGCTTGCACCTGATATCAAGAGTACCATTTTTTTTTTTCAATTTTGACCTTTTAATTTGTGAAAGTTTTGTGTTATTTGCAGTTTTAAATTTGTAAAGATGTGTTTAGGGGGTTTTCCCCACAAATAACCCATACTGCAAAATTTTCAATAAAAAAATAGGTAAATAAGTAAAGGTCCTATCAAAACTCTAACAAATATTATAATTTTATCTACCAGTAGACAAAGGCAAACAAGGTAAATGCAAATGTGAAAAACAAACAAACACAGAGACGAGACATAACACACATAAAGAAAAAAACATCAGTTACCGCCTTGGAACGGTCAGTCGGCAAAAGGGCCAACTGGGGGGCTTAAACCTAGTTTGTGGAGCGCTCCAACCTCGCACTTCCTAAAGGTTTTTCTAGCAAACAAACAGTGTAAATAACAACATCCCGTCAAAGTGAAACAACTAACAGTAAGCACCTGCATCGGGGGTTAAAACAAATACATTGAACTTATATACATACATTACAACTAGCCACAAAATAAACTATAAACATATGTACCGTATGTACAGTAGATAAAATCCTCGGCAACGTAAAAACAAAAATCCCAAACGAGAGATCAATTTGAAATTAAACAGCCCATGCGCTGATATATTATAAGATATAGGAACAGATAAAACAGCCCAAGCGCTGATATATTATAAGATATAATAAGAACAAATAAAACAGCCCAAGCGCTGATATATTATAAGAACAAATAAATAAAACAGCCCAAGCGCTGATATACAACAAGATCAATTTAAATATGCTAAGAAAATCATGTTCTAAAAGTGTCAAAAGTGAAATGTAAACAACGAAAATTAGAAAACAACCTACCAACAAAATAAAACGTAGTATTGTTAAGAGCTAATAAATAAAAAAAACAGTTCATGAAAAGCAGAGGATTTATCCGCAGTTGGCATATTATATGTAAGAAAGGTACTAAAATGCCGATGTTATACCTACTGTGCAATCTCACGTAAAGGGCATGGAGACTGCACAAGTTGTCTCACCTATATAGGGCACGACTGGAGAGATGAAGAGACAAGAATTCCAACAGTAACTGTCCAATTATGGCTTTAAGTCACTGTTTTCATATAGTCTCAACGACCTGTCCGGTCATCGTGTAATTTAAAAGCAATGCAAGTTCTTGACTGTAAAAGGGTCAATTGCAAGCAATGCAGTACAACGCAGAATTCCTGGGTTGTAACCGTCTGCAATACATTTTCTGATGTGTTTTGTAAAGTGGTCAGAAAATTTATTGAGACCCTTAATTTTCTTTAACTTGTATAAAACATTTCCATAAATCACTCATAATCACATATTTAGCAAATTTATTTAAATTGCAGTTATGTGGCCAACGGTCATCAGAAGGGGAGATCATTGAAACACAGACCACCAATCGGCCAATAAATATGGTAAGAATTACATACCAGGTACATGTATTATTTATAGATTTAATTTCTTTTAAAGCAACTTGGTCACAATTGGTGAAATAAGCATTTTCAGCTCACCTAAGCATACACTCAAGATAAGCTTTTGTGATTGCACACCACCACCATCAAACAGTCATAAACATTCTTGATCTGTCAAAAGACATGGCAGCCAGGGTGTATGCCATTTTCCTTATATGACTTTGAAGTAAACAGAAATTGAAAGTGATTGTCCAAATGTTGCTTCTGTGCAGTTACATATAGTATGATTATTCTAGACCGGACCTGGTAGCGTAATCATTAGAGCATAGGCACCAGGTAAAGGAGACCTCTGGTCAGATTCATGGTCTGTGACATAACAAGTCATTAAAATTGTAGTAGTATAGCTCCCTTGTAATGCTCAAGCAAACATATGGTAGTTACACAACAGGTCTGCTCAGTGTCAGGATAAGCGGACTTTGTGTGGTTTCATATAGGTCTTCATGGCATGCTGTATTTAAAATGGTGGATCCAGACCTTATGTCGGGTATGGTATCATGCCAGGTGTTCACAACATGCTATACAGAGTTATGGCAGCATCTTATCTGCTTTAAGTGGACACCATCTCCGAATGGCTGAATTATGTTGCTTGGACAATAAACCCAATAAATAATTATTCTGTTCTGTTAAAACATTGCTGATATTTCTTGCTCTCTATAACTTAATGTCTATGACACTCAGGTGAGCGATATAGGGTCATTATAGACCTCTTGCACTCTTTTTCTTCCAAACAGCAAGGCCTTGATCAATCACAATAATAGTGGAATAAAGTATAACCTTTGACCACTATATTATATATATTAACCAGCTGTCCTTCAAAATATTCTGTTGTTGTTTGTTGGTGAGGATCAAAAGTGTTGCAGTGTTTATTTTGTGTTTGTCAGTCACAAACAATACACTGATTGGCATGAAAGTGACTCAACAATTTAAATACCTAAGTGTCGATTTTCACCCATGTGTGGTTCTGTTTGTCTGATGCAAAACTTTGACTTGGCACCATTAGATGCAGCCTGCAGGCTGCAGGCTGCAGCTATTTCTTTTCAGAAACATTTGTATATTTGTTATGGTAGTTTTATAAACTAACAGCCCTGTTGGCTCATGGTTCCATCATAGAACATGTCATGAAACATCTTCGAAAACGTGCTAGTCCATCATTATTACTAATGCTCTCATTATACAGGCTTTCTTCTGGTCCCTACTTTTCCTATTTTTTCCTACTTTTTTCAGTGGAGTCCTACTTTTTTCTACTTTTTCAGAAATAGCCCTATTATCCCTACTTTTTGCTTTCAGAAAAGAAAATATAACATGAACCTCAAAATATTTCATTACTTGTATTTTCAGTTTCTCCATTTCTTGTGAATAGAAGTTAAGATGTGCTAGTGGGTACTCCTTGGAATGTCCATCCTATAAAGCAACATGGTCCCTTGACCAGTCAGACATATTGGTCAGAGGTGCTTGTCTTTCAAGCATGGACAGAATAATGGATTATGTTGGGCAACATCATGACAGTAACCTAAGAAATAATGGTAATTCCAAATGGAACTAGTAATAAATTCCTTATTTAGCCCTATTTTTACTTATGAAATTTGCTACATTGTCCTACTTTTTTGTAAAAAACATGCCCTACTTCTGTCTTACTTTTTGTGAAGAGGCAGTAAAAAGTCTGCATTACGTGAGTAGTGTGCACACATGATAGTGTAGTATCATTAGGGAACACTAGTTTAAAAAAACTATATTGTCATAAAACTTATTTTCTTTAAGTATAGCAGATATGTATGTTGTTATTTTCCCATTGAGAGTGTTTGATTTGATTTGATTGGTTTATTGTTTTAGTGATTTTGATACAATGGTCAGAAGAAAGGATATTGTCGACAGCGGAAGGCATGTTGCTTATGGAATGATCATTCAGGAATGACAGTAACTTTTCCCTGGCAGGGATTTCTCAGGAAAGCAATATTATGAACAAAAAAACCCTGTCAACACAGAAGACTGACTTCTTGGA
This sequence comes from Sinonovacula constricta, assembly GCA_007844125.1. Lineage (NCBI taxonomy): Eukaryota > Metazoa > Mollusca > Bivalvia > Cardiida > Solecurtidae > Sinonovacula > Sinonovacula constricta. Next base: position 52,035,073 of record CM017556.1, on the reverse strand, counting down.
ATGAAAACACTGTTATTTGTAAAAAAGAGGGACCTGTGTGTCCCTTCTACCATCTAAAGAATATTGTTAGCCTGTGTTTGGGTATCTGTGGATTTAAGTCACTATATTAATTTTGAACTATTTTACATATCATTTAAAGTTTTCATTACTTTGATGCGGACAAAAATAGCTTTTAGAAAAAAAAATGTCATTGTTAATTTACTTTGCTAAACAATTACTATAAGTATGCTAACTTGTATTATTTACCTTACAAAAATAGTTATTAGACCGGCTTAATGACTGTGTAGTACTTAGAATGTTACATTTTTCATAAATATGTCAGCAAGGGATTGAAAATTGTAACTTCTCTGTTAATGAAGCCTATGAGAGGGACACAAATATGCATTAAATCGCTTTAGTTACGATTTGATAAACATAGGAAAAAATGGAGAAAGTACAGACCTGTACCGAGAGTAATAAAATATTGTTTACTATGTTTATATTAAGAATCTAGTGCTTTACTGAGAGTAATCAAAGATTGTTTACTGTTTGTATAAAGAATATGCTGCAATGTTTTTGTTATTTATTTAATAATAATATTGGGTTACTATATAAATGCCTAGTTCATGTTTATGTGTAAACGTGCATTTTCTCAAAATGTTTTGATTTTCTCGTGTTAGGGTTTACAAATACTTATAGAAACTATATTGGAAATTACAAAGTCAAGTGATCCACATTACTTTTTAAGTTCCTAGATATGTAATTTGCTTAATATTTATTTGATTTAAATTGATGTAAGATAATAAATAGTATCTATATGCGTATTTGAGATAGACATGTCAGACAGAAGATTGAAAACTTAAAAATTTAAATATGTTTGTTTTTTAATAACATTGCAAGTAAGTGAATATCAGCGGGATTGATTGAAGGCTTAACTTAATTGCAGTTTTAATCTTATTATCATGTTTTAGGTTGTGCTTATTGACAAATAAATAAAACAAAGTATTAATGTTATTGTCTTATTTTTTACAAAAAAATGATTTTGATAGTAAAATAATGTGTGTGAAATCAATGTCCGTTTGATTAGGCAAGTTATTAGCACACATTCAGGTTATCATTGAACTCCTCTTGTAGGACATGAACCAGTTTATTTTTGGTGGCGATCTTTTTCACATCAAACTTCCTTCTCATCATTTTGCCTTCAGCAGTCAACAGTATATAGAAACAGTTTGCTGTTTTCTCTACGTTGATATACAACCCACAATCATCGCACCAGTAACTTTGGAGTCTGCAAAATAAAGAAAAGAAACAGCATATTTTACATTTTGGTTCATTAAGTTAACGAGAAAAATAATAACAACTAGGCCTGTTGTTCATATAAATCCACATTTTAATAAAATAAGTGCAACTTCCATGTAAAGACAATAAATAATATTTTTAATTAATTATGTTATGAAGTTGTCACTCAATGGAATGCAAACCCATGCCATGCGGGATTAAGTCATGTACCTGACCTGGGGTGCCCCTTAATCACAACAAAATTTAAAGAAACAATTTAAAAGATTTTTTTACCTTTCATCACCATGTACAGTAATGTGCCAAAATATAAGGGAATGAAATGAAAACCAAGCTGGCTATATTGACAGCTGTAAAAAAAAACCACTTTACAAACAAAACGTGTGTCAGATTTAGACTATAATTTTAGTCACAATCTTTTTTTAAGTACATTTTTTGCGGTTATAAATGTTCGCATTAATACAAATGGCTGTTAATACTACATCTATCACTTAAACAGGTGAGAAAACGAATAAATCTTAAGTATATCCTTGACTTCTTCCCTCATGCATTGATGATCTCTGCTTTAAAGTTGTATATATTGATATGTAAGTATTTTGGATAAGGTGGAGTCTGTCTTTGTTTCTGTCTTCACAGGATGGATCCAAAACAGATCTACTCATCCCCTTCTCTATCCACATGCTGTATCTATTTTGGATCTACTTTTTAATGACCGACATTTTTGTCACAATGTGACTCTTTCGGTAAGTCTTTTGTCCTTTTGTCACGATAGACACTTTTCTAACTTTTGACCAGCGATGTGGCCCACAACCAAAAGAATCATACACCCGTTTCAACGACGTGACTTCCTCTCTCTCTTCTATCTGTTGCCCTATTTAGTCTCGATGTGACTATTTTATCAAAACTTTTACATTTTTTGATATTAACACTTTTCACTGACCAGCGATGTCGTCCACCAACAATATTCCGAGCACACTCCTGTCAACTATGTGACTCTCCCTCTCTTCTATATGTTGGCTTCTTCAGTCCCGATGTGATCAAACCTTTTATATTTTTGAATTTCTCTTTCCCTTGACAAGACATGTGGTCGAACAACAAAACCTCCAAACACACTCCCTTCAACGATGTAATTCTCACGAGGAACCGAGCTGAGCTGCCTCGCACTTCTCACATGCACAATGACATCCTCTGAACTAGACACAAGCCAGACACTTCCATTCCAAGACCTGACCCCCGCTTAGTCCCACAATGTAAGTTGATCAACCTTTCATTATGCACCCACAGCAATAAATCGCTGCCAGACTCACACTACACACACAATCACACGATCTGACACCCTATTAACAATAACGCTAACTTTGGTTTCAATTCTGCGACAGAGATACTTATACAGAAATTGTTGTTACAGTAACTATGACAAATTTGATATTAGCATTTAATTTTGACACGAGTTATCTCTTTAAAATACAAGCATTGGTCTAAACATTGAACCAAATCGAATGTGTTCAACATACATGTAGTAGGCCTACGATGCATAACATAATTGTGATGTACGCGGTTGTCGGTGTATCGCAGCGGATAGTTAAAGTTCTTTTAAGGAAAGGTTAACAAATTTTACACAACTTTACCTCATTCAAAACATTTGAATATATTGGCAGATTATTTCTATTTATTTTCCGGTTTTCGTCATTTAACGAACTGAACCATGTTATTGCGATGTCTATCGCCTTTATTAAGTTCCTTAAACCGGACAGTCAAGTATGAAATGATATTTATCTTCTAAATAAATCTTTTGTATTCACCTTTGCGTAAAAGAGGGTTTTGGCCAGGGCATGTCACTACTTGTAGTCTGTTTGAGAAAATGTTTTATCCCACCATCTCTGTAAATATCGATTGATATAACCCGTGTGATAAAGATGAGCTTTATCAACCGATATTCGCGCACCTGCTCTAAGCCGGACTACTTTTTTGACGAAACGATCAGGAGTGTTTACGAGAACGAAACTCATTTATCCCGTAAGTATGCTTGTGGTCACCCCAAACATGTCCATAATATAAATATTTGTTAAAAAGAGCAAAACAGGCTATTAAAAAAAAGGATGAGAGCGGTTTCGATCTCTGTTTTGCAGCATTGGAAACTTAAGTAGCAGCGTCTTAACCGACTGAGCTAACCCGACAGTTCCTCGCAATCTTCCGAAATTTTATTTAACAATGATACAGAAAATTTGAAAACAAAAAAAAATCTATCGGAAAAATGAAACCACATATATTACAGGAACATGATAAAAATTGTTTAGTAATAGTAATACAATCAATGAAAGTACGAATTTGTAATCTGCAAAAATAAAAACAACTATCGAAATGTCAGATCAGTTTGTTTGTAGCCGTACAAAGTGGTCTGATTGCGAAAATGACAACAAAGCATTTATGTTTTAATGTTTGTTCTTGTCATTATTGCTGATATATTTTCTCACGAATATTCATAAAAACGACAAAACAGTACAGATTGTAAACATGACTTATTTTCATTATTATAATGTTATAAGAATCTACATTATTTACAAGTACACGTATGTACTTCGATTCACATGCAATGTCAGTGTCTTTATATAAAGAGAAAAACGCTAGGGTATTTCTATACACCGAATTTCTGTTGCAATAATTTCCCTTTACTAAAAGTACACATTAATAAATGTAGAAGCTACTTGAGTGGAACGAATTGTAAAATTCAAACAACGGCGATTGTAACCATAAACACGGATAAACAATTTTTAGATCTGTTTATTTGTTTCATTTGATTATTGAATCTACTGGTATTTATCTGAGCGCGAGTCACATTAGACTAATTGACAGTTTTAATTATAGTTGAACTATTTAAGTTCACAGCAAAATGTTTAGAGCTTGGTGAAACTGGTAATTGTCTTTGGATATAAGGCAGATCGGACAGTGACTTGTCCAGGATTTGTGCCCATTGTCGTACAGATGCCCTATGGATGTATGGGACCCGAGCCTACTGCTCTGTGGTGCACCTGGCCATTGCCTGTGGCTGCATCCAGGTGAAGATCTCACGCTGAAATAATAAAACGACACAACTACAAAATATTGTATCTTAGGTAAGTAATTTAGATGAACTGTGAAAGAATGGAATCCTTGGTTTAAACTAACCCATAGATGCAAAAAAAACAACAACAGATAGAACGAGCGTCATACCGCCCTGAATGAGGGAAACACATCGTAGATGTCGCCTCAAAATGACATGTACGGTGAATGTTCAAGACGGTGTTTTAACTTACAGTGACAATAACATGGAAGGGCATGAAGACATCAGAGGTATGATGTATAATGATTCAGGGGATGATGACAATGATATGATGATGATGAGCATCATGAATATAATGACGATGTGGATGATGGCAATGATGATGATGATAATTATTATATTGATTATATTGATGGAGGTTATGATTACGACGACGACAACGTTGATGATGATGATGATGATGATGGTGGTGCAAGCGGTGGTGGTGGTGGTGATGATGGTGGCGATGACGATGGTGGTGATGATGATGATGTTGAATAGGAATAAAATGATGATGCGGATGACGACGACGATGATGATGATGATGACGATAATGAGGATGAGGAGGATGATGATGATGAGGATAAAGATTACGATGACGATGATGATGACGATGGTATGGTGGCGATGGTGGTGACGATGGTGGTGATGGTGATGATGAAAGTGATGATGATGATGATGATGATGATGATGATGATGATGATGATGATGATGATGATAAACCTAATGATAACGCTGATGATGACGCTGATTATATCGTTCTGACCTGTACATTACTTCCACCGATCTTGTACACGTGATCTCTGACGTCACTCAAGAGGTGTGCAGCCCTCCCGAAGTCATCGTCCCCGAACGCTTGAATGGCGTTTAATAACGGCAATCCTACCTCGGAATAAACCGTAGTGACGTCACCCTCTCCGTGCCTGAGGGAAACACATAACGCAACCTTACCCACTATTAATTTCCAATAATGGCTATCAAACTATTATAAATTAATTGCTAACAACTTCAAGCAACAAGACACGTTAAATGAAACAAAGCAGTAAACAGTGCAGATGTTGTTCATTCCGCACTCAAAGGGAGATAAACGACATGACTCATATACTTGCTTTGATGACTTATACTTGATAACCCCGCAAAGAGTTAAGGTTGTGAACAATAAGCACTTCGATTCGTCGTACCAAGCAGAGCAAAAAATAAATAATTAGGTCCGGTTTCGTGTGTCAGTCGGGCCTTCAATGAATACATACATTATTAAATGTATGCTTCATTACATGTACTTTTACAACAAAGATAGTTTCTCTTATACCTTTAGTTTGTCTGTAATGTGGTCATGTGCGAACTGTCTAACTTATTTATGTATACGTTTGATTAAGTTTGGTATGGTTGTTAGTAGCGTCTCTGGCACTAGGGCATGAAATGCCTTTGCTTCGATCCCGGTCAGACAAATAACGAACTTAAAAATACAATTGTCAATTGTTGTCCCTTGGTTTAAATCATAGCTGCTGATATAATTTTCAGGACTGATTGAACGAGGACTGGATAATATGAATCAGTGTTCATACCAGAGATTTGGACATTATTCCATGAAAATATAGGCGGTAGTTTATAGGTTGCAAGGAACACTGTAGTTACATAATTTAAAGGTTGTTTGTTTGACATTAAACAAAACAAAAGAAGACAATGCCAATTTCTGGAGTTACAAGTTGTCATTTTGTTACAAGCATTAATCGTATATAGATATAAAGTAAATAGAGGACAACATAATTGTTCAAATATAAAAAAGTATTCGCAGGCTTTTCAACAATCAGGTAACTTACTTGATAAAGTCTCCTATGCCTTTATTGAGTCTGCTCGCATGTTCTCTGTGACCGGCACTAACAAACGCACTAACGTCTGTAAACGTCCACGCGTGGTCATATACGTGGTATCTTGCCAGGCTAGACACCTTCTCTAGGCAGTTTATGACGTCGCAACCTAGCAACGAACCCGACGCTTGATTAATTTCATTCAACAGTTTCTAAACAACAATGTGTACAGGTACCATTGCTTTACAAATAACGGGCTAGGCATTTATGTACATCAAACAGGTTTTGTATAGAGATAGGAAATAATATTACCATAAGCCGAGTCGCCTTCTTGATTACGTTACTATGTACATGTGTTGCTATATTTAGGATTAACATATTCTTATTTATCGTTTTGGTACAGTAGAATTAACGTTTTAATTTAGCTTTAACTCGTCCTTCCTAAAAAGCTTATAATTATTTGTGTAGAATGTTGCCAAACTTTATTATTAAAACAACAACATCAACAAACAACAACAAAAAACAACAACAGCCAAAACACATGTTGAATACCTATATCTTACTACCAAAAGAAATATGCATTACTTATTTATACTTAATATTATTTCGAAACGGCTGGAGGGATTAAATTATTTACGGATTGTATATAGATTGATCGTGAGGTGAAAACGTTTTCTTTTTTTTAAGTATTGTACCTTCAAAGTCTAGTTTGAAACACAACGTCCGTCATGTTGGACATGGTCTTCCGGTCTACTATCGCCGGCAGTATCTAAAGAAAATGTGTAGTGTATAGTTATGCGTGGACCGTAACGAGTTTTAAGCTAAAAAGACGCCCTTCTTAAAATAAGGTGTGCTGCTTCAAAGAATGCAATTGACAATGCATTTTATGCAATACACCCTCAATAAATTTTAATTGCACATCAATTAACTTCATTGTTGACAAGGCATTTCTATATGAATTATTGATGCCTTTATACACACATTTTATTAACACGCTTAAAATAGTATGATTATTGCATCAAAGAGACGCTTATAATCATAGAATTACAGTCAAACCTGTATTAAAAGACCACCATCGGGACAGGGCAAAAGTGGTCTCTTATGACAGGTGGTCTTTTAATGCAGCATGGTTACTTTTTGTGAGAACCACACTTGAAATTTACAAATTGTGTTGTAAAAGCAAAAAGTAGCGAAAGCAATAACATCAATATATTTTATTAGTGTAACAGATCAGTTAGGCATGTAAAGGTCAACTTATGTCTATAAAAATAAATAAATCAGCACTTAAATACATGTATGTTTATCAAATATTATGTTTGTGCATTTTGTATTATGTACATTTCTCCTGGATTTTCACAGTCAGTTTGTATTTTGTGCTAAATCCTCTGTCGTCTTGTAATAAAATTAGTATTTAGAGTATATACACTACACTTTACATGTTATCAAATTGCAAACAACAGTTCTAAAATCATCACTTAGCATTGAAATAATTATGAATGGTAGTTTGTTTCACAGATGTTGTCATTCGCATGTCAATTAGAATGTGACTTGACGTCCGGTCGCATTCAAAAACCAACGAAAACATTAGTCGTTCAGCGAGTCATTTTGAGTTGAACGTTTATGACAACATATATTACATGTTCATATTCGTCCATTATTTCAAGTTTTCGTTTTGCAATGTTCTGAATCTGCGTTTTTCCGACACCAAGCTCAGATGTAAAAGCACGACAACTTTTTCCACTGTTCAAAAGTTTGACAACTTGGACACGATCGTCTAGTATAAGGCACGTTCATTTAGACATGTTGATGCGTAATGCAATAAAGAACAACTGTTCCAGATATTCCAATGTATTACTGTATCCAATTGCAGTTTGCGCTTTATAATTGTATGTTTTAAGTTTTAAGCAAATGAATTTATCGTAATTAATACAAACATAACTTTGATTTACTTTTAAAGAAACCGAAGTCGGAACATGATCAATAAGTGTCAATACGAGCGGTAATAGGGCACACTCGATTAGGTGTGAATCGAGCGCGGGCTTGATGTGTACATCGACCCAGTGACATTACGTAATTTCTCAGTTTGACACGGCCGATTGCAGTGATTAGCAAGAAAGGGCAAACGTGTAAATTAATTGCTTATTGTGTGGTCGTAACTAATGTATGAGTGGATTAACGCGGTCGCCTATTAGGGGATAATTAAAGCATGTTTGACATGTTTATGTGCGGTCGCTGGACGCAGATCAAAGGTGGGCGCTTATAAGATTACAATTACAGAACAAATATTATCGGGCGGCTTTGAAGTGGTCGCATAGAGCAGGTGGTCGCCGGTTAGGGGTGGTCGCATGGTCAGGTTTGACTGTATTTAAAAAGTGTCAAATCCTACATATGAAGAAGAAATGCTTACTTTGTCTAGTAGCATGGTGTGTGCCTCGGCTAGCTGTCCCATCTTATAGTGCTGAGAGGCTACATGCCAGTAGTTGTGGCACTGTTGTGTAGAGTTCTGCAATTTATCACACAGACAGCTCGACAGTGAGGTAAGCATGAAAACATCGATAATTCCAGAAATTACTTGAATTCATTTTCATTCTGAGTTGGATTTCATTAACCAATTAATCATTTCTTAAAGCGATTTTTTCTTTTAAGTGATGCGGCGCTAATTGGTGTTTAAATTTCGTACAGTTTGTTTAAAGTAAATAATTTTCATTTTGAAATAAATAATTTCACGCATTGATTAAAACGTATACACATATTTAGATTTGTATTGGTATTGTTGTTAAATGAACATAAAAATAAAAGAAGATGAGGAAAAAGATAGGAAAGAAATATAAGAAGATAGAGAAGATGAAAGAATACGTAAAATAATTAACGAAGGAGAATAATAATAATTTTGTACAAGAATGATAATACAAGATGATGCAACTTACACTCCAGATGTGTTCATGGTTGACCATAAACTTAATCCCCTCCTCGTACCGGCCCTGCATCTCCTTCACGTGGGCCATGGTATGGTAGGCCCAGGGATTGTTGGGGTTCGCATCAAGGGCCTATAATGTCAGGATTTGTCCCATAAATGTCACATAAATGAAAGGTAAGTGTAAATTTTTATCATAAACATTTTATTTGCATTATTAAAAAGCATCAGTAGTATTGTTTATCATTATAATAAACGTTTTTATTAACCTTATACTTTGTTATTATGTAATAGACAGGCTGGCTAACGATCAATGTGTATATTATTATATTTATTTAGTATATTACGAGTTAACGTGTAAATAATTGTTCAACAGTTTACAGTTCATATTGGATGATTTCTTCACACCCGCATATTTCAGTAAGTTCAAAACACTTTGTGGTGAGAAGGAAAGTGCTGGCGATCCTTAAATTGTTAAATTGAGTTTACCTTTAATGTGGTTTTCTCTGCTTCGTCAAACTGGTTTGTTTCTTCTAAGGTGAATGCATACATAGCTAACATCTCACTAAAATAAAAATAAATGTTTGTGAAATATGGCATAAATCCGCCGACCTTTAATTTTGTGATTTCCTACAGCCAATTGCCGTTTTAATACTTCACAGCGACCAATTATGATCATTTTAGCGACGTCCAGCTATTTTGATGGAGGTAGACACCAGCCAAATGCGGCTCCTCTTATGGAATGCATGTTGTATGGAGACGATAGTTTAGCAGTCAAAACACATTGTCGCAAGTGTTCTGTGGAAACATTTTCAGAGAAAAGAACCGAGTGTTCCGTTTGTTACCAGTCTAGCTTGTAACAATAAAAACAGCTTGCAATTAAAAAAAATACCAGGCATTAATAGGATTTCAAAACCTTTTGGTGAGGTTTTACATACCAAAAGAAACCGGGTATGCCAATGTTAGTAATGCGGCTTGCAATTACAGTTGTAGCAGACAACAAGGAAAAACGCAAAGTAGCAGATAGTCTAGTTCCCATCAGGGTTACAGTTCGTTACTTTAAAATATTTATGTAATGTATCGACAGTTTAAATAGAGTGTCTCCAGAATAGCTTCTTGTTTTTGAAGGTCTCGCATCCGTGCTCCTTCCTCTTTCATGTAATCGGTTCTTTGTCTTGGCGCTGGTGTTTATGCGTATCTTTGGAAATATATCTTGGTAACAATGTGGTTATTATCAATTAGCTGAGAATTTACTCGTGCAGCTCGTGCAGAGCCAGGATGTCCCGCGGCCACGTGCCCAACACAGCCTCCCACTCTTCACATGCCCGACGGACCTGGCTGCAACCCCATACCCATTGGTAGGTATAAACGTGTACAACATGAAATGTCTTTACAATGTTTGTAATAATAGAAACGGTCAAACAAGCAAGCTGTAATAAGTCGACTTCACTAATGAGTGTAACTGGCCTTTCAAACAACAACAACAATAATAACAACAACAGCGACAACAACAATAATGACAACAACAAAAACCTATTATAAGGGTTAATAGAATACGACTTATAAAACTTTGTATATTATGTTAGGTATTACAACCTGAAATGTTTTTACACGATTTGTAATAATAACATTTCCTTAAGCAATCCGACAACGTAACTGTCTTTTAAAAATGACGAATATCAAGGAAAATTGTAAATACCATACGATTAAAAACAATAACATTATGCTAATAAAGTGACTACGAATACAGGTCATCAATCTGCAACTACTGTCACGCCTGTTTGCCAGTTGTATATAGCATAAGAGAGTTTTTAAATTGTTAAATAAAGAAAGCATGAAGGCAGTCTGACTGTATAAACAGTCCCCCTCGTATGACCATTTTGTACGAAACTCCATCCACTATTTCCATTGTGTTTTAGTACACATCTTGGTCATAGGCTGAGTGTATCACAAACGAAATGCATGCGTCCTTTTTTTTTGTTATGTACATCAACCATTTATCGTTGCTTTAGTGATACTTATAGAATCACATTGATTGAATCATTTCGTTTTGTAAAGATTTGACAGACAGTTTAGGAACTTCCCATCACTTGGAAATATAATAAATCCATACATCCCGACCAAAAATATGCTTTATTCTGTACTGAAAATATATCTGACGTAAGGCTCATCGTTACATACACTGATGTGTAGGAAAACAAATTAATCATATTAAACTCTTTATCGGAGATTGAATGTGTAATGAGTGGTATAAAACGTTGTATATATTTCTATTTCAGAAAAAAATAATGACCATTCAAGGAATGAACCAGTATGTAAGTGAAAACATGGAAACTAGAACACACCCTTTCGCTAGTACAACTGTTGCCCGTGCATGGCGTCGTTCCCATTCTGTAGTTTGTGGACGTAGGGACAGTGACGTCAACGTGTTAACGTCGGAAGCGCAAGTGGCATCATTGTACACCCTCAATCCAGATTGGTAAATTTTGATGGCTCGGGCTATCACTAGAAACAAAATATGCCTGTCATCATAACTGTGTACAAAGCAGTCAATTTAAAAATGAAATAATCTAAAACATTGTTTAACAACGTTAATTTAACTAATAAGAGCCTTTCGAGTATTACAGACTGAGACACAATGATGTTACCACAAGAACAGAATGCTTTTAGTATAGATAATTATGTCAATGTATTGGGAGACACAAGTTAAATAGTCTAAGAAAATTTCAAGAAAACATGATATTTCTCTTTACAGTTACATACACGCTTTTGGTAAGTAGAAGGGTTGTGGCGGATATACCAATTAAAAAGTATATAAATAAGTGATTATATTACATATCAAATGAAAACGTTTAAACCTTTACATAAAATACAATATACACAATTTATATGTTTATATAAATGTATTTTTATAAAAATAATGTATTATACAGCTGTTGATTTACAATTATATTACCATTGTCGGGATCAGTCTGTATCATTTTCGAAAGACACGCATCGCTCCCTTCGAGGTTTGGGTCTTCATAACGGCCCACAATCTGTTCGAATAAAACAATCTCTGTTCAAAAACAACACAATAACAAAAGTTTAACAAATTTGCTGGGATTCGTTTATAATAAAATTTGTGTCGACTAAAAATGCAATAAAAAAGTGAGATGTGTAAGTAATATAGGTAAAATTGTGTTTTACCATGATAAACCTACTTAAAAATATACGGATTTAGGATTTTCAATTTTAAAAGGAGCTAGGTTGAATATCATCGTTATATATTAATATTGATTTTCTATATTCACGTTTGGTCTAGTGCATATAGGAAATACAAAATATTACACATTATACAGATGATGGAATCATGTTGTATTGCGTTCACTTGTACAACAACTGGCATGCTACCTCAAATAGGCTTTGATTTCTGAAAAGCCGAATACGTTTATTTGTATCGTTACTATTTTACTACTTTAATAAATCAATTTTCTTTTTATCATGAAATTGAATATGTCGTAGTCTGTGAGTTTTAGCAGTCGCACGCCTGATGCGTCCCTTTAAGAAGTGATTTGCATTATTCGTATGGTCGGAACCCTTTTTATGGAACACAGTGAACACTGATCTGATCACTAGAAAATATGTTAACATACTGCTTCCACCAAGGTGAACACAGATCTTTTCAATACAATGTCTGTTACCATACTGCTTTAACCACAGTAAACACTAATCTGATCACTAGAATAAGTGTGCAGTTGCAGTGGGCAGAGTTTCCTGCTGCCCTGCAGGTCGACCTAGGCTGGTAAAAGGCTAAGGGAGTAATCCCAGATAGAAAATCCGGTACGGAGACCCGTAGGCAATTCCCTGAGCTTTGCGATGATTTATAGCACCTTTTGCAGCTGCGCTGGCACCGGCCGTATCGGCATGCCTTTCCGCCGGATTCTGCCTGTCACGCCGAGTGGGAATCCTGACACTGGGCACTCGAGGATCTATTTTTACCCGCCCATGACTGCTCCAGGGACTTGTTAGGTGATGTAAAACTGAGCAACAGGCAAAGCCAAACGAAGAAGAAAAAGAATCCTGTGGTTGGCAACCTAGAACCTCAGAACAATGTGTCCTGGCCTCTCTGACGACCTCCAGCATGTAGCCGACGTCATCGACCGCGAGTTGGTCAAGTGGAACATTGACATCACCGCCTACCAGGAGACTTGCCTCGCTTCCAGTGGCAGTCTTAAGGAGAACTTCTTCACGTTCTTCTGGCAAGGTCAGGAGTCCAATGAGCGCCGACCCTATGGGGTTAGATTAGCTGTACGCAACTTCTTCCTGTTATCAGTTGAACCTCGTTCACAGGGAACCTAGCGCATCCTCTCACTCCGCCTCACTACATCCTCCGGACCTACACACATCTTTATCGTCTACGCACCCACACACTGTTCGACGGCCGAGGATAAAACTGCATTCTATGAGGAGCTAGAAACAAGGATCAGAGAAATCCCAGCGAAAGAAAACCTGTTCAAGCTCGGAGACTTCAAGGCCCGAGTAGGCGCAATCTCACCTCCTGGCCACTTTGCATCGGACACTTCGACGTTGGCAACCTCAACGAGAATGGATAGCTGCTACATGAGCTTTGTTCCCTCCATGACCTCGCCATCACCAACATCTTCTACTTCGCCAAGTCCCACCACAGAGTGTCTTGGCGACATCCATTGTCAAAGCACTGGCACCAGCTGGACCTCGTTATTACTAGAAGACCCATGCTGAACCACGTGCTTCTTACTCGCAGTTACCATAGTGCCTACTGCGACACCGCTTTTCAAGTACAAGAGGAAGCCCTACGATAAAACACTGGCAGCCTATAGAGAAGCCCGCAACAAAGCCAAGAGGGTCGCCCGTAGGTGCGCCACCAACTACTGACTTAAGCATTGCAGTAACATCCAGACATCTGCAGACTGCGGAATTACCCGTGCCATGTATGAGGGAATGAAGAAAGCATTTGGACCAAGTGTCACCAAAACCGTACACCTCAAGTCTACCGGCATCAACATCAAGGACCTTGGCGAGCAGATGGAGAGATGGGTTAAGCACTACCGGGAGCTGTACTCTAGAGAGAATGTCTTTACAAATACATGGAAGAACTCGACTCGCCACTCACCATCAAGCAGCTCAGAAAGTCTATTGACTCGCTATCCTGCGGGAAAGCACCAGGCAGTGATGGAATCCCATAAAAGGTTGTGAAGGACGCAAAAGAGAGCTTCCTCCTTGGACATATCCATGAGCTTTTGCTACAATGCTGGGAAGAGGGAACGATACCCCAAGACATGCGGGATGCAAGTGTCATCACGCTCTATAAGCACAAGGGCGGCCGCAGCGGCTGCAACAACTATCAATGGATCTCTCATTTTAGCTTCGTGAGAAAAGCTTTCGCCAAGATAGTTTTCAAACGTCTGCAGGAACTTGCTGACCGCGTGTATCCCGAGTCACAGTGTGCGTTCCGGGCCAAGCTATAAACTATCGACATGGTGCTTTCCCTCGGCCAGCTGCAGGAAAAGTGTGACGAACAGCGAAGCCCCCTTTACCTCACCTCTATCGGCCTGATCAAGGCGTTTGACTTGGTCAGTCGGTCTGGCCTCTTCGCCCTCCTCAACAAGATCGGATGACCCGCAAGCTTCTGAAGATGGTCGAGTCATTCCACGACAACACGTCCGGCACTGTTCGGTACGACGGAGCGTCATCAGACGCCTTCCAAATCAAGAGCAGTGTGAAACAAAAGTGTGTCCTGGCCCTGACACTTTTCGGCATATTATTCTCCCTGCTTCTGCTCTACGCATTGAGTGAGTCCCAAATCGGCATCTTTCTCCACACACGGAGAGACAGGAACCTATGCAACCTTGCCTTCCTCAGAGCAACGACCAATATGCGCAGGGTCCTCATCCGGGAGATGCTCTTTGCCGATGATGCCGCCCTTACTGCTCACACGGAAGCCGCCCTTCAGCGATTCAACACTCCCTTTGTGGAGGCATACACAGATTTTTGTTTCACCAGCAGCCTCAAGAAGACCAACATCATGGGACAGGATGTCAGCGCCACTCCCACAATTATCATTGGCTATCACACCCTGGAGCACACCCTCCTCGGCTCCACAATCTCCAGCAACCTAGCCCTGCATACAGAGCTCAATGTAAAGATAGGCAAACCAGCAACCGCTTTGGCCCGCCTAGCGGAGCGTGTGTTTATGACAACCCCATGCTGACCCTCAACACAAAGATGAAGGTGTAACAAGCGTACGTGCTGAGACCCTTTCGTACGGCAGTGAGACTTGGATCCTGTACATGGGCCAGGAAGGAAGACTGAACGCCTTCCACATTTGCATCCTCAGACGACTCCTCGACATCACCTGTCAGGATAACGTCTCCAACGCAGATGTTTTGGCCCAGGCAAGCATTTGTAGCATGTTTGCCACCCTCTCCCAGGGACGCCTGTGCTGGGTCGGACACGTATGCAGGACGGATGATGGCTGCATCCCAAAGGACATCCTCTATGGCGAGCTCGCCACCGGAACATGGCCAGCCGGACGACCCGCCCTGCAAGAGGGATCTGAAGTCATGCAACATCAACCCAGAAAATCTCAAGTAGCGACCTCCGACGGCTCTAGCTCGCATGCAAATGTAAAAACCTGCGCCCAGCAGGCTGAGGAGAAGACAGCGAACCAGTGCGATGAATGAAAGAGCCGAAAACAACAGAGAACCTAGCCTACCACTCTCCCAACAAGCACCATACGTGCAGCAAGTGCATTGGTTTATTTAGCCTCAGCCGCCGCCGCGGCTGCATTGTCTCTAGTGCCAGAATGGTGCTAACTGTCATAACGACTGTGAACACTGATTTGATCACCAGAATATATGTGAACATACTGCCTTAATGATGGTGAAGTAATATTGTAGAGAAGGTATTCGACAGTTTGTCTATTTTAGAAAACATATAAGAATAGCTTACCCTTACTTTACTTGGGCATAGTCTTTGCATACGCTCATTATGTTAAGTAAAACATATTTTGAACTCTACCTCAATTGCTATACCGCACAAATCGTGAAATTTATTTCTCTTAATGTTCAACTTCTTTACAAAAGTATTATGTATGTTTTTGATAAAACAGATACTGACGCCAATGCAGATTATCCGGATAATTATATAAATTATCCCAAAAGAAATGTGTCAGATGGTATGCTATTTTAAAAATAGCTCACTGTGGAAGGTGTCTCAGGAAGGAAGTACATATATATAACGACAAGTGAGTTGTTATTATTTACATTTCACTTAGATGAAGGACATCAATAAATATTTCGTGGAACGGTTTCTTTGTAATAATAATGTATCTAATTGTTAGAGAAAAAAGTGGTACAAACTATCGGATGCTACCTTTAAATGAACATAAAGTGCTGTTCTGTGCAGCATGTGTATACATTAAGCTGTCTCTAAGTCTCTTTAAACGAACGATCCTTATAATATTATAAATGCATTTTGAAATATAATAACATTATATATTGTTTGTCACGTCATTGGAGACAAACGCTACAAACCTCAATTATATTATTTTCCCAGGGTTACTTAAGCAAATAATTAATTTAGTCTATTCTTTTCAATTAAGATATTATGCAATAAATTTTACTGAAATTATTTTATAATGTAATTATGTGACCACCGAAATTGACTTCAGCAGTCGCTTTTCATAACAATTAATAATATATTACCTATATGTAAAATGTTATTTGATATACTGAATATGGTTGTGGCGTGACTAGATGTATGCGCGTGCATTGTGCGCTTATCTATAAAGCAGGTTATCTATTAACATACACACTCGAGCTAATTTTTGGTAGTTCTTCTCAGATATTTAACAGGTGTCTTCCTCCACAAATAATTAAGCCGAGCGTCGCGATGTTACAACAAATAAATAGTAACATAGCAACATACAATAACAGCGCTTCGTTTTACAAAAAAGTCATTATGAACTTCTTGCACTTAAGAATATAGTTTACAACACAAAGTGCCAAATTACATTTCCAAGCTGTGGACCCTATTGAATGTATGAAAGATGACAACTAGCAACTAAAACTTGAACAATGATATTAGAAGATGAAACAAGCTAAGAGAGAATTTCCCGAGAAGACGGAGAACTTACCTGCGTGGTGGCAGCATCCAGCAGTTTGTATACTTCGTCACTAGGTGTGGACAGGTGAATCCCAACTCTATGAAATTCCTACAAACAACACTGAAACTATTAGAAAGTGGTCGACATAAAATCGTGCTAACGACTTCATGTATAAACCTTCACCGAAACTAGGTTACGTCCCTTACCAAATCACGAATTACGTTCACTGATATAGAAAACCCACTTCTGGCAACGTCAGCTGCAGATACATTAGATATTCCGGAGATTATGAATCATTTCAGAGGAGGCTGCGCGTTTTGCACACGGCACGCAACCTCGGACTATATGGCCTCAGACCACAGTTATTTTACTATATGTTCTATATAGACATTGTGGACACTGGTCTTGTTGGTAACTCTCTAATCAAGTCAGAGTCACTTGCTGTCATTAGTATCATCCAAGAGAAGAAATTCTAGCTGCAGAAAGTTGCGGATCAAACTGCTTCCGGTCCCATAATTGCCAGTCAAAGTACAACCATGCACCATTCGGCTGTAATCCGCCGGAACCACGTGAATTTGGCCATGTACACAATCACTGAAAATATACAAATTGACATTAAGTCTTCATCAATGCTTTCATTTACCAGCTTATTAAGGTCCACTCTGTTGAAAAAATGTCCATGTTGCCATCTCTTTCATTCATTAACTTATTTATATCACACTTTCAACACATGCACTATTTACCATGTAAACACTTTCTTGTTGTGGTCAACCAAGGGCAAATAACTGTAGTCTGATTAATACTTAGCCAGTTTTTTTCATTCAAATTTGGTAAAACTTTGCATACATTATCCCAAACATATATGTAGAAGACCTGGAAAGTTTTAAGTCATTATCGTGTAAACTGATGACTTGACAGAACATTATGTACCATAGGTCTATTTAGCTTTGTCGCCATGTGTCGGCTCATTTAAGTAGAAATGCACCAAAACTAAAAATGGTGTAACTTTCTTAAAAGTAAAGATTTTTTCATCAAATAAAAATATTTTTGCTGCTCTGTTCAATATTTACTTGAAACAATATGTAATTCTCACATAGATGACCAAGTTGAATTAAAAAAAAAGTGGACTAAATATCATAAAATTTAGTAATTTTACATAACATTGTAACTGAATTATATAATTTTTAAAGATTTCAGTTTTGTCAAATTCATTACTTTATAAAAGGCATACATTAAACCTTTAAAATGATGGGTTGCTTTTTATCATAAGTCATATAGTTTAAAAGATATGGCCACCAGACTGGACTGCCACTGTCCAGGAACACAGGTGGCTGGCTGGCCGCCTGGCTGCACAGTGTGGTGTGGGGGTGCTTAGTGCAGGTTCACTGCACATGCTTCTGCATCCAAAACATATGCCAGCATATGGGAGGTCTGTTTTTTCAGTTTAAAAGACTTCAAACAGATATCTGGATTCCCAAACTGAAAATTTTCAATATAAAAGTGGGCCCCAATTCCTGATTTCATCACAAGAAGATTAATCACCTTCATGCTATTAACAACTGCTGTCCAAGTATGAGGGGCGATCAAAAGAAGAAGGCGTTCGGTATCAAGAAGGGATGCTCACCTTGGAATAAAGGCTTGAAGTCTGACAGTCATTTCTATGTTGATGCTGAACCTAAGAGATCTGTCATCAGGCTGACTGAAGATGAATTTCCAGTGTCTACCAGACCTACTGCAGATGGAAGCGAGCTCTGCGGAGATGTCATGCTGCTGCGGCCAAGAACATCAAGAAGTCAACCTGGAGCAAAACAAGAAGAAAACAGTAACTGTCACGGCATGAGACTTGTTGACAAGCAAGTGATGGCGAGTTCAATAAATGTGGCACTTGAAAGTCATCGGCAGAAATCGACTGAATGCCATTAGCCTAATCTGATTGTGGCCAATGAAAGAAAGATGGGACTGTGCTGGAAGATGTCATTCAAGTGCAACAACTGCAGCTTTATTGCACCATTATTCAAGCTATATAAAGAGGCAGAGTCATCTAAGAGGGGACCAAAGCCAGCAACAACACATCTGAGTCTTGCTGTTGGACTACAAGATGCACCTATGGGGAACTCAAAATTCCGGTACTTACTAGCAAGTATGGACATTCCACCGCCAGCTAAAAGTAGCATGCAGAAAACATCCAACACTGTGGGCAGTGCGATCAAAGAACTGAACGATCGAGACATGTCAAAGAAGATTTGCCTGGTGAAGGATATCAGCAGAAAACGAGGAAATCCTGGGAACTCTATTAATATTGCTGTGGACGGGCGATACAATTCGAGTGTTATCCCGAGCCGGAAAAAGTCAGGCCAGAATGCATCACAGTCTATCGCAGTAGCCTGTGAGACAATGACAGAAAGGCAGTACAGCGTGGCTGCAGCAGTGCAAAATAAGCTTTGCTGGACAGGTGCCTGGCTGCGGGGAAAATGATACCATGTGGAATGCCCCTTCGGTCATGCAGGCTGTACAGCAAATACATATCGACAGGCACCACTGTCAGAATATGAACTCGGAAAATCTATTGGACAGACACTAGCAGCTGAAAGTGCTCTTGTTCGGTATGTGACAACAGATGGCGACTTCAGATCAGCTGCCGGTGTGACTGAGGCCATGCGATTACTCGACCCTATGTGGAAAGTAGAACGTCAGGCAGACCCAATTCATCTCGGCCAGGCTCAGTTCCGGTACTGTTACAATGCTAACTTTAGTAACGGTATGTTCCCAGGCGCAAAGACCAGAGACCAAAGACAGGAGCAACAGAAGGGTCTCAGCCAGGACATAAAGGCTAGATGCAGATGTATCCTGAAGGAAATGATAAAGAGACATGCTGGAGACATGACATTTATAAAAAAAAAACAGTTACCCCATGTTCTTAATGCCACAGTGAACTGTTATGCCGGGGACTGCTCCAAGTGCAGACGCTATTCATACGTATGTTCCGGTGGTGTAACAAACAACTGGTGGAACCGGTCTGTTTTCCTTGGCAGTTACAGGATCACATCTCACAATCTAGACAAAAATGACAAGAAACTGTTAAATGACATTGTAAACATGAGAATAGGTGTAAGTGCTATAGAAGAAGTTAAATCTGGTATCAGCACACAGAAATGTAAGGCAGTGAACCGCGCCATCAGTGTCTCCCTGCCCAAAAACAATGACTTTTCTAGAAACATTCATGGACGGCTGAGCTCAACAATTCACAGGCTAAATAACGGTTTGGCGGACAGCTTGGTCGCGAAGCTGGTTCGTGTAGGAGTACGTCTTTCCAAGAAGACCTCACAATCCCTACACCAAATGCAACGGGAAGAGACGTACCAGAGACATTATTCGAAGAAACCTGACACCATTAAGCGCATGCTACAATCGAAAGGTAGACAATTGCAGTAACATTTAAAATTCAAGAAAACCCACAGTGTACAGTGAGATTACAGAAGAGGCCAGCTAGACCCTAAACCCAGCACATCAAAGGGAGACAACAGTGACCATGCTTACTCACAACTCAACTGAGTTAACTCTCGTTATAAACAGTGTTGATGTGTTAAATAAAATGTCAGTGACATCATAATATAACTCTACCTATCGAATTAGTTTTCTTAGCAGTGAGAGACAATATACATGTATTTAAGTGTGACTTCATGTGGGTTCTATATATATTTTAATACTATTTCAATTTGCATACATGCCCTTCAATTGAAATTGTTTTAATTTGCTACCATTTCTATGGCTGGTTTTGATTAAATAAATGTTACTATGAATTTATGCACTGTTTTTATTCTTTTTTTACAATAGTAAAGCGTTTTCAGTACGGTTTAACAAGTTCTTATGGTCTATGGCTGTTAACGAGCAATTATTTCACGCTATGCACATGTGAACTAACTCATCGTACTGAAAATGCACTGCTATTGTTTATAATATAAACCAATTATAGTGCCAACATACTGAATATATCGCGACTAAAATGAAATAAACAACAACAAAAAGACAATACAATAACTAGCACACACAATTTGTTCATTAAAAGACAAATACATCTTTATGAACCTTATTAAATTAATAAATAAATAAATAACATAAATAATAAAAAACCTTCTGTCGACATTTGTGACATCTCGAGATGTCTTTTCAACAAACCAAATACTAACCTTGCTTAAATAAACAGTCTGGATAGACTATGTGGCCTGAGCATGTGCCACGGTTTGTACATTTAAGCCTATCTGTGTGGACAGTACGAGGTTCGAGGCTGAGATGTTCCGCGCGGACACAAAGTGCCACATGACACAGATGCAAAACTTCTAGACCTGGTTCTACACTCATTTTTTATGGTAAACCAGGTAAAGAAGTTTGTGCACATGCATGGTGTGCCACTTTGAGTCAGGAAATTTAGCCTTTATTACTCCATATCCCACTGGCCCCTTTTTAACAAAACCTTGCCAAATGGCACAACCATGACTGTTGGGCAGAGAATTTTCAGTTCTTTTTTTTCATATTCTTTTCAAAAAATGCCTCCATTATGATTTGAAAGTGACAGTGAGGCTTTGACGTAGACAGGAAATGACCTCTTGGCTATTTTTAGATGTTATTTTATACTGAAAGTAGATGTTATCAGTTTTTTGCAAAAATTGTATATATTATTATATAATACTATATAATATAATGTAATAACATCTTAAAGGTTGGCATTTAATTATAAATTCTGATTTTTACATTCTTCATCTACCTTAGGGTGAAGTTTGAACAAACTTGTTTAAGAAATAAAAAAGTTATTACCATTCAAACACCATGACCCCCAGTCAATGGATGCTACTAATCAGGCCTCAGACCACAGTTATTTTTACTATATGTTCTATATAGACATTGTGGACACTGGTCAAGTTGGTAACTCTCCAATCAAATCAGAGTCACTTGCTGTCATTATTATCATCCAAGAGAAGAAATTCTAGCTGCAGAAAGTTGGGGGTCAAGCTGCTTCCGGTCCCATAATTTCCAGTCAAAGTACAACCATGCACCATTCGGCTGTAATCCGCCGGAACCACGTGAATTTGGCCATGTACACAATCACTGAAAATAGACAAATTGACATAAAGTCTTCATCAATGCTTTCATGCTTATTAAGGTCCACTCTGTTAAAAATTTCCATGTTGCCATCTCTTTCATTCATTAACTTATTTATATCACACTTTCAACACATGCCCTATTTACCATGTAAACACTTTCTTGTTGTGGTCAACCAAGGGCAAATAACTGTAGTCTGATTAATATTTAGCCAGTTCTTTCATTCAAATTTGGTAAAACTTTGCATACATTATCCCAAACATATATGTAGAAGACCTGGGAAGTTTTAAGACATTATCGTGTAAACTGATGACTTGACAGAACATTATGTACCATAGGTCTATTTAGCTTTGTCGCCACTTTCAACACATGTACTATTTACCATGTAAACACTTCCTTGTTGTGGTCAACCAATGGCAAATAACTGTAGTCTGATTCCATATTATCGATCGCTGGACGTTAGAGCGATCATTTTTAAAATGGCGGTCAGAGTGGTAACATCGACGAGTAAATGGTTAGATTGCGAAGAAATGTATTTTTATGCGTTTGAATGAAACGAATAAGCAGATAAATAATTTCCCTTGTCGTGAGATATATACGGTAGGTGTCGCTGTAACGCACGTGCACTTCGTGCGGGTTTTCTAGTAGATAAGTCATTCAGCTTTGAGCAGCCGACAGTGATACACGGTTAAATTTTTACTGCGGTTTCAAACATGTGTGAAGAGCAACCACGTGGTCAGACTAGTCAAACTGGTAGCGGTTTTGAATTTAACATTCAATAGGTTTTGTCAGATTTAAGACAAGAAGTGTTATCCTTACGTGAGGGGGTACAGGGAAATAGTTTCTGTGTTAAAACTAACGTAAAAAACTTATAACTGCGAAGAACTTGGTGTGGAAATTTTCAAGGAAACAAGGCCAACTTTGAGTTCAACACAGACTTGGAGGAAAACTTTACAGCAGGCTATTTGGGCTGTTGAACACAGAAAAACGAGCTATAGTGCGGAGCATTTCCCTTCGTCGGTTCCATGTCAACAGGCGCCTGTTTCGCATGTGGCGACTTCCGTCATTTCCGAGGGTACTGTCCTCATGTCATCAAGCTTGAAGTCGGTGACCAGTCTGTCACCAAAAAGTGATGTGTTGTCCATGAAAGATGAGTATGACATTGATTACGAGCGTTTTACTCATGATTTTTTGTTTGGTATGAACAAGGGCAAAAATCTATTAAAGTGAGAGGCAGATTAAAGAAATGTTTGGAATTTTAGAAAGATATTGGTACAAATAGTTTCATTTTGGATACAATAGAGTTTGGATATAGTTTTATTCTTTGCCATCTAAAATTAATTTTAAAAATAATAAATCTGCTTTAAAAGAAAGCGAATTTGTAGTGGACGCAATCCAGAAATTGCTAGACGGGGTCTTGATTGAAAAATGCATTGTTGAGCCATTTGTTGTTAATCTTCAAACTGTCTCTGTGCATAGTTCTGGCAAAACACGTTTGATTATAGATTTGCGTGTTGTAAATAAGCATCTGTGGAAACAACATGTTAAATATGATGATATAAAAATTGCAATATCTTTTTTGCAGATGTCATGGTCAAATTCGATCTTACAAGTACCTATCACTTTGTAGAGATTCACAGGCCACACACTGAATTTTTAGGATTTTCCTGAACCGGAAGTGATGGTGCAGTAGTATTTTTGGTTTTACCGTTTGGTTGTTTTCAGCATGTTATATTTTTACAAAGCTTTCTTATTTCTTATAAGCCTCTTATTTCAAAGTTGAGAGAAGAGGGCAAAAGAGTGTCAATTTTTTAAGATGAAGGTATAGATTTCAATAATTCCTATGATGAATCTTTTCAGATGGGGAGCGATATAAAGCAGGATTTATTATCTTCTGGGTTTGTGCCTAATGCAGAAAAGTCGGAGTGGTTACCTGTACAAGAGTTAGTATATTTGGGTTAATATATTTGGGTGTACTGCTAAATACACATGAAGTACGTAAAATAGCCAAAACAGAAAATAGAATAAGAAAAAGTAAAGCTACAATTTGCCTTGTTTAAAAGTGCATAAGCGCGTACGCGCAGGGAAACTAGGAAGCATTGTAGGTCAAATACTCTCCATGTCAGTGGTTATAGGTCACCAGATAATGACCAGTTATCTAAGCATAGATAGTGCGAAAGCGTACAGTTGGGATTTGTATCTCACGGTTTCGGAAGAGACTTTTTATCAGATTAAGTTTTGGAGTAGGCACTATATTCTATAAATAGTAGAATTTTTTTTGAATCTTGTAGGATTACAAAGATTATTTATTCTGATGCTAGCAGCACAGGGTTCGCGGGCTATATAGTTTCTGCTGCTGATGACATATCTAAAGGTACTTGTTCTCAGGCTAAGTCTGTTCAGTCCTCTACTTGGCGGGAACTCGTTGCAGTGTATAGAGTTTTACAGTCACTGACTCATTTATTGGTCAATCAGCGTGTAAAATGGTTCACTGATAACCAGGGCGTGGCGTCAATTGTTGCTAAGGGTTCTATGAAGCATGATTTGCAAAGTATAGCCATAACAATTTTTAATGTTTGTATTAGAAATTCTATCAGACTTGATATTGAATGGATTTCTAGAACTGAAAACGAAAGAGCTGACTATTTATCAAAAAAAGTCGATTATGATGATTGGGGTTTGTCGACGTCTGTGTTCAACATGTTGCAAGACAGGTTTGGCTTGTTTGAAGTAGACTGGTTTGCTTCTGAAAAAATTGCGAAGGTGGAAAAATTTTATTCCAGATTTTTGAATTCTTCCTGTTATGATATATATGGTGATATATTATTTAATGTTTGTTAATATAGGAGCAGGCAACCTCGATCTAGACATATAAAGTATGCATATATGGCGGTATCGCATTAAGTGCAGTATTGCTAGCCAGTCTGGGAGCAGACGGCTGTTATGACAGGCGGTATCGCTAGTCATGTTTTTTGATTACTATAACTACTTATATTTACAGTATAAATGAGACAAAGCTTTTATATGAAATTGTTTATATAAATCTATTTTGGCAATGTCATAAAGACGAGATAGATGAGCTTCCGGAGATGCTTGCTGGCAAGGAGGACCTACTCCCAGAGATAATGATGTCATCTCGTGCACATGGTACTAGTCAAAAATATAAATATGAATTTAATCGGTGGGAAAATTGGGCTATAGCTAACGGGTTGGGGAGTGGGGACATCTTGCCGGCAAAGGCGTTTCCGTTGGCTTTATATTTAGTTTCTTTGATTCAAAGTTCGTGCGAACAGTGCTAGTCCTGTCCTAAGTGCATATTATTCAATAAAGTGGTTTCATGATATAAATGGTTTAAGTACACCAACCAGTTCTCCATTAGTTGTTAATATCCTAGAAGCTGCTAAAAGATTATTAGCTAAGAAAATAACGAAAAAAAAGAAAAGACATTTTTACAGTAGATATTCTTTCATGCATGTATGATAGACTTTTTCAAGAGAAAAAGGCAAAAAATCAACGTATTATTTGTGCAAGCTTACTTGGGTTTGCTGGATTTTTTCGTAGTTCAGAATTATTAAATTTACTTGTCTCGGATTTAGTATTCTATTCGTCGTATTTGGCTATTTTTATTGAGAGTAGCACAACTGATAAGTACCGAGATGGCGCTTGGGTTTTGATAACTAGAATTGGAACCAAGTTATGTCCTGTTGTAAATACTGAACTTTTTATTGATTGGGCAAAGTTGGAAATGTCCGATCCTGTGTTTTGCAATCTAAGCAAATGTAAGGAAGGTCATAAGAAACTGTAAACTGTGAAGTCTATGTCATATATGTGTTTAAGGGATGAATTTAGACGTGCGTTTGAGCCACATGTGACTGACATTTCGAAGTGTTGCCTGCATTATCTCAGGGCAGGTGGCGCTTCTGCAGCGGCAAACAAAGGCATCAAAGACAGGATGTTTAAACGTCATGGTAGATGGATGAGTGAAAATGCCAAAGATGGCTACGTGAAAGATGACTTACATGAGCGGTTATCTGTGTCGATGTCGTTAGGATTATGAATTATATATTTTGAGTATATATAACATTATTAATTGCTGATACTGTTAACTGTTTTTGCTATGTGTTAAGTGATCATAATGTATATCATTATTATTGCACTGATGGTCCCGTTCTTTGTATTTAGTTGGTTGTCCAAGTGCTACTACAATTACAAATAGTAATTATATTATTTGAGTTTGTTTTCTTTGATTCAAGTATATATTGAATGATGAAGGGAATTGTGTTTTTTTGTGTTAAACAGGACGTGTGTTGTATTCCAATGAGAGACTGCCCAAGTATCAGCGTTTTTGCACGGATTGCATACATTAGTCCAGTGAACAAACCAATGGTACGACGCCGTATTCTGATTGCTGACGATCGGCTTGATTCCAGACTTCTCAAGCAGTCGCCTGTATTGTTTTCTTTATCAAGTTGTTCTGTCCACTTGAAAAGACACTTTCTCGAGTCTCTAGTAGACACATTCAAAATAGGGGTGTGCATTTTTACTCAGATCACATTAACCTACAACAACAACATAAAACATGTAATCATGATAACAAAAATGCATATGCTGTCTGACATTGTGTAGCTAAGCAGTTAAATATAAGTAATATAGAAAGTTTTAACCTTTTTTATTGAAAAAAAATATTGTATCATTAAAAACTACAAAAATGATGACAGAATCAAACAATCAAAACGATGCACATTATATTCAAAATTAAGTGCAGTGCCTTTCAATAAAGGAACGTATAGCTTATTTCGACCAAGTTAATTAGAACATAACACAAAGAATTGATACGACTTTAGGCGCTTTTTTAGATTTTCTGATAGTAAAAACATTGAAAATTGTTGTGTTATTTTTTACGACAAAGTCTTGCGTAACTAAAGTACAATTTGATAAAGAGTGTCTCCGTTATTTTGTGAAAGTGTAATGTAAACAATATAGCATTTCGTTGCTGTGTTAAATTATCTAAAAATTGGCCAAACAGCGACTCAATGCCAATACGTGGTGGTTGTTTACATGTTTCGATAGGGCATTTACATATTTACTCACCTGTGACGAAAAGTAGGAGGTCCCATTTCGCTTATCAAATCAGCGATAAAACCGTAAATGGCCCCATTTATTAATGGCGTCGGTAGGCGGGATCTCCGGTCAAGTGATTTGCACACGACACTCAACATGCGTAACCTCCTCTAGAATCATTTCATTATTTCCATTTATATTCTCTAATTTTCAATAGCAATTAGCTAGGTTTGTATTATATAAGTAACCTTCTTAATAAGGCTACAATATCCATTTAACTTCTTATTCATATACGAAAAGACATTGTACAGATGTACGTTAAGGGTTAATATCCACGTAGAAATTGAAATTCATAAAATTCATGTTTTTGCCAATAAATAGATAAGTGCAAACATTTCGTCGAAACAAATTGTCATAATAATTTATGTAAACGATGTAGGCAGAAAATTTGTGTCTACCTACTACGTAATAGATTTAGATGATTTCAAGCGTAAAATCATAACTAACATTATGAAATATCCCATCTTTATATAAACGATAGTTAAAGTAATGCGACCACATTCATACGTAGCACACGTATGTATATATATATATATTGACCAAAAATAACATGAAAATAAGACAGGTTTAAAATGCGGATTTTGCAAGCGTAAGTGTCAGTCGTGAATTCAGCTCATTGCGCATATACGATAAGTCTAACAGGCAAGAAATATTTCTCAGAGATTTATCAGAAATACTGGTTGATTATTATGCAATGAATCTACATACGAAACAGATACTTTGAACTTATGATGATATATTAAATGTTGAGTTATTTTTCTCACAAAAAGAAGTAAAACATTTTACAGGTGATATATTTGGAAGGTAAACATGACATGAAATATAAATTAATTGTATATGCTAACCCCTCCATCCCTCCATTGACAGTGCGGGTTTAGCGGCATGATAAGCTGTAGTTACTTGTGCTCCTTGTATTACTTTTGCTGGTCTTAAGACAGTGATAGCCGGAGTTTAAAGCCATTTGCTTTTCAACCAACCAGCATCAAACTTATTTAAATATTAAGCCACGCCTTCTGTGTGTAATGCCAACCAATTGGAAACATCACGAAGGTACTAGTCCGCTCCCGGATCCTCTAGCAATATGGTAATTTACTACAGTTAAATGGTAAAAGAAATATTCCCCCATGTCTTGATAGGTAAATGGGTATTTTTCCATAGGATATCACACGAATGTAGCTTTGTACTCTGTCGTACTAGAACTAATTCACATAAACAACCGTCATAACGAATTTCACTTATAAACACGTAAATAAGGTTTTTTTTTCAGGGACTACTATGGAATACATGGTATTTTTCACACATTGAGGATATTTAGTTCAAGATCAAACTTGTTTCCTAAGTTTCTTGAAATAATTCTTGTAGATATTAAAAATACAATTATATTTTAAACAAATAAAATACGAAAGTGGCTGTTGGTCAGTGAGTGAAAGTGTCAAGCGCATGCATCATATCGTGTAGAATGCATATATACCAGCTAAAAGTCCCAAATGGTATATTATTATAAAACTAACGCATAGGCTATTTTTCATTGGTTAAAGCGTCTAAAAATCTAGTCAATATCTTTCGATAATTACATTTCTTTTTCGTTATTAACACGTCAATAAACAGACTTTGAACCGGTTTCTGTGTATATTGACTAGGTGTGACGAGTAATGGAGTAACCACACAATAAGGTTACATAGAGACGGCAATTTTACCATTGTATTAATAGACTGGCGAATATAGAAAGAAACACGTAATGACTTTCAAAAGGTAATAAAAGATAACAAGGAATCAGACCACATATTTGATCTAAACTTGTTTGATTGTACATAGGAAAGAACATATTATAGGTACCAAGGCGAACCTTTGTATTACAGACGGTAAGCTACAGTCATTTTTGGCAAATCAGTTCAAGCAATCAGAAAGAGACCTTGATAGCCATGTTGTTAAATAAACTAAAGTTGGTATCAGACAGTTTTGATCATTTTTTCTTTCTGTCTAACAACAATATAAATTATAGTTACCTACAAGTTCTTTTCTGCAAAGGGCAAACATTACACCGCAGTCATAATTTCAAAACAGTTTTTTTTCAATAATTTGTTTTGTCTATTTATTGCTGTAGTCATGACTACGTCTTTACTTAATCTATGAGTTTTAAGTCCTAAACACACGGAAACGATTTTGTATCTGATATTTGCAAATTGATGGATACCACATTGCATGCTCCCATCTTTTATGAAATTCAGTTTTTGTTCTTCTTCTTGCTCTATTTTTCTGCAAAATACGTCATGCGAAATACGTCATGACTACTACGATAAACAACTTCTTCACCTGACTAGCGTAACCTTAAACGATGGTGTGCTACTGTACATAACATTTTACAAATGACTTCTGATAGAAACATATTGTAAATTAAGATTATAACAACAGCATAGACATTTCTAACATTACATATAATTGACGGTACATATTATAGTGTTTACAAATAGTTCTCTTTAAAAGAATGGGCGGCCGGAAGAACGTATGTCTTCCAAAGTGAATAAATGTTGTAATAAAATCACGAGCAAACCCTTCACGTAATGCAGTGGTAAGCCTAAAATACAGAACCCAGTAAACACAGCCCTCCTATCCGGGTCATTAACTGGTTGCAAGGATCGACAATGCGGATGTTGTCAACAGTCAACATACCTAGACAGAGTGAAGAACCGTACTCTTGTACAGACGGAAAATGTACATACTTGCTGACGTAAATTGTGACCTTGTTAGGTAAAGTGGAACGTAAAAAAACCTTTACTGGCCGAGATTTTATCTAGTCAAATTAAACACAGTTGAAGACCTATTGTCATTAGCGACTGATGTCGACAAGTTTGAGGCGCTGTGATTCAGTGACACCGTACGTTCTCATATTATATAAGTCGAACGTCTGCTTGTGTGAAAATATTTTGTCAAAGCAAGCAAGGGACATGGCGTTTACTGATAGAGCAGCTGGAAACCAGCCACTTGATCACGCGGCAGACGTAAAGACTAAATCCGATCATTCATTTGCCATGCCAACAAGACACACAAGTTTGAGCAATAAGAGCAATCGCAAAGACAACAACAACAACAGTGAGAACAACAATAGCTGTAATAATGGCAGCAACACCGCCACTAGCAACAAGACTGCTATAGTTGAGAACTCGGACCCGGATGGAGGGTGGGGGTGGTTTGTGGTGTTGGGAGTTTGTATCGTCCACGTCATCCTGGGTAAGTACCGAATTTCTATAATTTATCTTGGACCCACTTTCATTAAGTGCGACACAATTACAGTATTTTTTGACATGTTTGAAAAAGATATATACCCAAAAATGTCCATAATATAAAGCTTGGTTAAATAGAGCAAACGAGGGTATTATAAAAGTTGGATTGAGCGAGGTCTCGATCTCTGTTCAGCAGGACTGAAATTGTTAAGTAACGACATCTTAACCAACTCAGCTAACCGGATAGTTGATCACAATTTTCCGAAGTTCTATTTAACTATGATATTAGAAAAATTGAAAAAAAAAAACGTTATTAATCAAAATGTACACATTTACAATTCAAAAGCTTGCACAAAATACAATAACTGAAAACAAAATGTAACACAGGCACATAATTAAAACTGTTTAGAAATAGTAGTAAAATTAATATGAATACGAATTTGTAGTCTGCAACAATAAAAACGGCTGTCAAAATGTCATATTATGTGAGTCCCTGTTGTTATTTGGTGTGAATTAAAAGCATTTGATGAAGAATCGTGTGGAAACCGAAGCAGTGTTGTAGAGATATGCTACGAGGATTTCGAGGAAACGTGTGGCTTTAGTCCTAACATTTTTGAGAAGGAAATCGACCTTGAGTCTGTGAATTTCTAAGAAAGCAGCTAGCAGCTGCCTAATCTGAGGACAGACCCTGGTGATCAAATGTCGTTACATGATGAACACTCAAATAGTGTTGATAAAGATCGATGTTTAGTGTTGATAAAGATCGATGTTTAGTTGAACCAAATACAGGTGACTGCACAGATCAGGACAAATGTCCTAATAAATCACAGTTTCTAGACGTAAACCTGAACACCAACACACCACCTCCAATCCCAACATTTCTCCAAATTTCGCAAGTCACCCTGTCGAAATCACAACTATAATCGCAATTATATGGCGCTATTTTCAATGTTCAGAATTTCAATGTCATCCGCAATTAAAATCCATGAGCAAACTGTTTTTGACAACAACAAACACACACAAACCTCGAATGTAATTCGCGGTTCTTAATGCCATGTGTGTAGCAACTTTGATGTTTCGCGTCCTTGACATTACACACTACATGTATAACTTTACACAAGGGTGTGATTTTTGTTGATGTTATTTTCCAACCATTATTTTTATTTATGTTTATCAATAAAATTACAACCTTATGTTAAGCGCAAATACAATAAAAGAAATGACAAGTTTATTGTCTTATTTTTTTAATAGTAAAATAGAATTATTTCTCGTAGCCGAATTACTCTGTGCACGCGCACGAATTTCGTGTACTGCATTGGAATGTCAGATAATGTAAAGGAGGAGCAGTAGAGGTAAATTTAAATGTTAAACTTTTAAATCTATATGAAAAAAAACTATTGATGGTGGGATAAAAAGAATACAGCCTCGTGCTTTCTGATTTTCTTAGCCTCGCATAATAAGATTTATCTATATCAACACTTACCTGGTATTCATTATATATTCTGGCATTTATCGGTGAGATAAAGTCTTTTCATATCGTTACCTATACATTTATAAATCCCAGTAGAGTATAAATTCCAGTACAGAAATCCGCATTTACTAGTCATAGTTGATTAACTGTTTTCCCAAATTTGAAAATCTAGTTCAGCTCTTCTTGAAAAAGAATGTGTCGTTCTGTTTTAAAGTAAGAATTCCTAAAGCTATCTTGACAGGAAAATAAATTAAACTGTCATAAAATCAAAACTCTCATCTGTGCATTATCGAGTGAGATCTTCCTAACCTAGACCATTTTGCAACTTTTGCACAATTTACCCACACAAACAACAGCAGCAGCAACACCAGCAACAAACACAAAAAACAACAAACAAGAAAAACACATAAATAAAAGAAGTCAAAAAAAGATTCGGCTATTGTTCGATCGCCACATATTCATATCAAATGATTTTGCGGCAAACATAGCTTGTGAATGGCATAAATCTTCAATATGTTATTTTTTAAATATACTTATCGTCGGTTAAAAGCCAAAAGGGCTCAACAGCATTTTTCACATTATTGAGAAAAACAAGGTTTAACGTTTAGATGCATCTTAAAAATCCACTTTTGGTGATAATGAATTTATATTTTGCACATGTCAGTAGTAATTCATTATATGTTTATTCACACAAAGCAAAATATAAGAAACACATAAACATTGCCAAAAATGGGCATTTTGTTGATGAGTCCTTTTGGCAGAAAGAAATATATAACTTTCAGAGAGAAATTTAATAAAGCCAAAAGGGCTCATCAGGTCTAAATCGCGCACTAGATAAATGTGTTAAGTCCATTAATACAGTAAGATGTTTATAACTGTTTTTGTTAAGGTACATGTCACTTTCGAAGTCTTTTTGAAACCATTTGTAACCATCTTCTATGTTTTTGGCCTTGTCTAATCACCCACAGACCTGTCTGAGTCTTCATCATTAATGTCTTGTAGTGCTAACTGGTCTTAAGCAGATTTGCTTGTTTGTAAGGATTCATAAAATCCTCTGTATATCGTAGGAATGACAAACGAATCACAAAGATCTAACAAGTCATTCTTTTCTTCGGAAATCAGTAATTTCCCATCATACTTTCGTGAAAAGTCACCGGCAATAGCAGACAGGCGTGCTCGTACTGATCTGGTCACATTTATTTTCTGAACTCTTCGTCATACTCGTATTTAATTTGAATTTCTTCTGGACATTACTTCGTTACTTTCAGCACTTTAACCTTTAGCCATTTAACCCTGTTCCCATGTACGTCAGTTGTGTGTTTTTAGGTCATGAAATATTTTCTGCTGTTATGTTTGTAAGTTTGGTATTGTACCTATTGTACCTATTGCTAGTTGGGCGGACATCAATATGCTGGCATATGAAGTCTCTATCTTTCATAAGTCATTTTTCCGTCATAATATGTATAAAATATTGCTTGTCTCACCTCCTCTGTAAATTTGACTTTGGAGAAATATAACTCTTTCCCATTGTTTTATTTCTTTTCCTTATATTCTTTTTCAACATAGTTACATTTAGCGTCCCTTTTCGCGATAGTTTTGTCTTTTTGGGAGCGATAAAAACCTCTTGCTTCCGAGGTGTTATAGTTAAAGTATTCATGTCTGACTGGCATTTATGTGTAGTAGAGGGTTTGTCATCATTTGTATTTGATGAAGGTTGCGGTTCGGATAATGTCCTTCTGATCATCATCATGTTCATATGCACTGCATGGTATGTTAGCCTCACATTTTTTCTGGCACAGTCATCTTCAATATATATCTGGCATAATCTCAATAACTGGATGGTTTAATCTACTAGCGTAGATTGTGATGTTGACGTTGAAATAATTTGCAGTAGCCAGCGGAAAAAAAATCTGCCAATCAACATTCCAAATCCCTTTTCTTTTTAATACCTTTTATTTTGCTGTCATACATATTCGAGAATCATCACAACTCATGCCTTTCCTGTGTTGTAGTGTTTTGTTCCTTTCCAATAGATGACTACTAGTTTATTTCTGAGTTCCTGAACTATGTAGTCTGTGCTTAGTTGTATCCGAACAGCATTGAAATAGCAGTCTCCATCTGCAGTTACTGATATTTGTGTTAAAGAGTTACTTGTTAGTAAATTGGACAATCTCGCCTCGCCACTCCTTTTTAGGATTGTTTGTAGCGTGTGATCAGGCTTGCTCTGTTTCAGGGCTTTCTCCAAATGCTGATTGTATTGTTGTTGTTTAAATTGTGTAGTTTTCTTCCACATTATTTTTCCTTATTATTATTGGTGCCTTGTTATGTAATAGGCCTGAACTCGAATCACTGATTTCTTTCAACATTCTTTTTCTATTTTCCTCCCTCTTCAAGGGTCTTATTCGTTTCTGTACCCAAATTTTCTTTCTTTTGAATGGGAAGAACAGTAGCCTTCACTCAAAGATGCACCAGAAGATGGTGTGTAGCTTTCATCTTCATAACTATCTTCTTCAGAGATATCTTCATACAGATTATGCTTTTGTTGTTCAGGCTCTCTCTCTTATTCTTCAGTTTATCTTGAATTATTGAAAGAGGAACATCATCAGAATCAGACATAATTATCTTCAGGTTCCTTTACATCAGCGTTGCCTTGAATGTGTGACACATTTGATGATTCCTCAGTAAAAGATTGTTTTGGATCTTCATTCATACAGTTCATCCCTGCAATATATAAGAAAACATATAAGAAAACTGGTATATAGATCCTGCAACAAAATAATAAACTGATATTTTGGTAAGCAACGTATCACTGGTTGTAGCATAATGATAATTTCCTTATATTTTCATTAATAGGATGTTACAAAAGTCATGTTAG
This sequence comes from Sinonovacula constricta, assembly GCA_007844125.1. NCBI lineage: Eukaryota > Metazoa > Mollusca > Bivalvia > Cardiida > Solecurtidae > Sinonovacula > Sinonovacula constricta. The sequence goes on along the minus strand of CM017556.1, from coordinate 52,000,084 downwards.
AAGTTTTCCCTACATATTTTCAAAAATATGATTTATCTGACATACTTTCAAACACATTTATTGTCTCTTGTGTTGTGTAGAAGTCAGAATCAGACCATTCTTCTTCTTCTGGAACAATATGCGCCTAAAATATAATGGACCGTCATGAATACTTATGCGAAATTCATTTTTGATCCATGCCAGAAGGGCTCATCAGCAATTTATAATGAATCTGAATACTTTTCAATATCTTTAAGTGCATTGTAATGCAGTAAATTATGTAATCTAAGTATTAAACCTTTTACAAAAATTATAGATTTATTTTAGATATTATAAATTTAATAAAAAGTAAACAATTTTATTATAAGAGCCAAAAGGGCTCAAAAGATGAATTCAGTATCCTCGCTTATTGTACTAAATTTTGTTAGTAAATAACTTAAGAAATCTGTTTAAGTTTTAACTGTTTTATTATATTCAAGATATAGAAAACATAAAAGGCACTTACCTGATTCTATTTTCATACACATATTGAAAACTATGCACAATAAAAAGACCAAAATCTTCAACACTCCAATACAAAATCTGGCTTCAGAATGAATATTTATCTGCTGCTGGACCCCACTAATTGCTGTAATATAAACACTTTCACACCACAGTATCTGCCTAATGGGTTTACAAACAAACATGATCACATTAATCCAAGAAATCCAAGAAGGGCTTATCAGCACTGATGAGCCCTTTTGGCAGAAGAAAATTGTTGATGAGTCCTTTTGGCAGTACACAAAAGTGCAAATACTATATTGTACAAAATTTTCAAGTCATGTATTTTGACCAAAATATAGAAACTGATGCTCAATAAGTTTCCAACACAAAGATCATATAAAAAACATGTAAAAAATATAAAAATGTCAAATTTGACCAAAAATGTTGTTGAGCCCTTTTGGCGTTTAACCGACGTTATGTCAGTGCTTTCTCAGAATGCTGCCATAGGGGACTGCGGGTTTTCATATTCATTTTTAATTATTCATAATGATGCAATCTGATCAAATCGCTAACAATTAAAGAAAAAAATGAATTTGAGGCTTGTATCACATAATTCAAACTAATTTAGCGTTTAATGACTTACCAAAATGTATTTTTGGTATATTTCTTTTTACGATTAAAATCGACTCAATCAGTAACTGAATTATGTTGAAAAGTAATTTTTGGTCTAAGTATTCATAGAAGACAATTTGGTAGACAGGCGTTTAAGCGGCGAATATGCTTGCAAATTAATATAAAAGTATTGCGTTAAAGATGTGCATGCTGCCCATGTATTGATCTAACATGAAGTATAAAAATATGTACAAACAAGCATGCAATAAAATTAGACCGTTACCATTTGAACACTTTTGAGATATGGGGAAGTGAAGGCATTACTTTATCTGCTAGTTATTCTATACTGTCTTTCCAAAGGCACACTTTGTCAGTGAATTGTTTTAAAAGGTTTAATAAGCACCATAAGACAGGTATGGATTTACATCCATTTCCAGCCTAAACTAAAGAGAAGTTAATACTTAACTTAACTAATTTTCCTACAGTACACTTATTCAGCTTCATATCAACTGTATAGTTTAGAAGAATTAGTGCTTGTACACACATGTATACACACGGTATCGTCACATGAATAAAACACATCTACATGTATGTTACACATATGTTTTGCTTTCCCAATTTCAGCTGGGTTTGAGCGGTCTAACGGCATCATCTTTCTCCAGCTGCGGGACCGCTTCCAGATGAGTGCCGTGGAGACGTCATGGGTCTTCTCAATATTTTCTTCCTTCAGGCTTCTTATGGGTACGGTATTGTGTGAGTGAGTTGACTGGTCGGGGTGGTTGCGGTGGCGGTAGGGTGGTTTCTTGGTCAGATGGCAGTGTTGGTATTCTCCTCCTTAAAGCTGCTAATGTGTATGGTACCGTGGGAGTGAGTTGACTGGTCGGGTTGGTTGTTGTGGTGGTTGTAGGGTGATTGCAAGGTTCGGTGGCAGAGTTGATACTCTCGTCCTTTAGGTTTCCTTTGAGTACAGTACCGTGTGAGTGAGTGGACTGGTCAGGGGTGGTTGGTGGGTGTGGTAGGATGATAACATGGTCAGGTGGTAGTTTTGGGTGGTAACGGTATTGTATGAGTAAATCGGTTGGTAGGGATGGTTGTTGTGGTGGTGGTAGGTTAATTAAGTGGGCCGGTGGCTTAACAGGGGGTCGCAGAGTAACTCGAATATGAATAACATTTTCGGTTACTTAGATGAGTATTAAAATAAATATTAGTATGAAGAAAATAATGAATATGATTATAAGTATGTAATTGAGATAAATGTACATATAACAATTTTTATCATGTAGATAAATAATAACATGAATATTGGTATGCTGATAAATATGAATTTTAATGTAAATATGCCTACCACTACTTTGCTTACAGCGCCTGTGGCCACGATGTTGTGTCAGAGGTTCTCGTGTCGGTCCGTGGTGATGACAGGGTCTTTCCTGTGTACTGCTGGGATTGCCATGTCCGGATTCGTCTCCAGCATCCACGTGCTCTACTTCACCTACGGAGTTCTCGGAGGTACGCACACTTGAGCGTTTTTACGCCAGGAATGTTACAAAACTGTTTTTTAAATAAAAGTAATACTTAGCAAGGGTTCAAAATTATGAGACGTAACTGCGTGATACACAATCTACGATATTGCTATCACTGTTTTACTTCGTACCATACTACAAAAAAAAAAGTGTATGCAATTATTCTTATGTTACAGGGGAAACGGACTGACAGTGTTCTCGCGACTTTATTTGAAAACACTTGACCAATGATATCCCAATATGCAGGCATCGTGCTAAAGATGTAAGCTATCTTCTTTCAGAGATATGCTATGTCGGTTCTTTTTTCATAGTTGATTATAGAAATAAGGTAGAACGCTATATTGTATAAACATTCCATGTTACTGTCAAATGTCTTTTTATGTTATGCTATACCAATAATATTATTGTTTTATTTTAAAGTCTAAAGAATGTTAACATTTAAAAATATTGATGTACTTTAAATACATTTAAATCGTTTTGGAGCACTTTTCCATTGACACCGATATCGATGCACACACGCATGGTCTCCACTATGGCAAAGGGCTTTTCAAAACGACAGTCGTAACTGCAGCACAGCGAAATATATCCGGTGTAAGGGATGTGCTCGGATTTGTTTTGTTTTAAGATTATATTGATTTTGATACTTGATACAAGCAGTCAATCACAACACTCTGAACTTTATCTTTATCACAGTCGATTGTGGATCAGTGTTTCATCAAAATCCGTGATGTTTATATGTTTATATGTTACCTCATCAGTCATTATGGCGTAAGAAAGGAGTTAAGTCTCATCCTGTACATAAATTAAACTGTCGCTTAAATACACTAAATATTTACACCGTTGTTCCTCTGTGCAGGCTTTGGACGAGCACTTGTCTACGCACCTAGTCTGGTCACGGTCGTACAGTATTTCCATCGTCGACGGGGGATTGCAGTCGGAATAGCCACCGCCGGGTCTGGCATCGGTACAATCGTAATGCCGCCCCTCATCGAGCATATGTTCCTCTCCTACGGCTACCAAGGCACGTTCCTACTTCTGGGCGGGCTTATCAGCCATTACTTTATCTGCGGAGCGCTCTTCCGTCCATTAGACCTACACCTCAGGCTGCAAGCACAAGCCAGGTAAAATGTAAAAACAGTACATGCCATTTTCTTCTTTCTTTCCTGGGTCAGTATGCACTTAACGATTGGTGTTGAAATAAAACTGTTAAATTGATCTTTATTTTGTTAGAACTTGTGATTGGAATGGGTAATCTTAAACATCTCATAAAGTTTGCGTGGTGTAGTTTGATTGTTTAACACTGCCTGACAATTTTCTATTTCTAAACATATTTGAACTATTCGCAAGCAATACTAATTGCAAATGTAATACTTCGTGCCTGAAACAATAATATTAAATTTGTTTAATAACACTTTATGCTCACTTTGTTGTTGTTTTGATTTCAGAAATTATTTGCCGACAGAAATTATTATTGAAAAGGGTATAAGCAACGAAGCTTTCGTTGATAACGGTGCAGAAATGATAAACACTGGAGATGCTCTCCATGATTGTTATACGCACAATACTTCTGACACAAAAACAAATGTCAGTAAAACAACTTCGCAGCATTCTGTAGCAAGTTCAATACAAGAACAAACACCAACAAATCACACTCCAGTAACGGATCGGAAATGTACGGTCATGCTCCTGGACCTATCTCTTTTAAAAAATAAACACTTTCTTGCTTTTTGTATACAAGTAAGTCTGTTTTCATTATCGTTTGAGACTGCGTTTGTGTTTTTTCCTGCCCTGGCGGAAGAACGGGGTATCCCGCCTCTTCAGAGCGCTTATGTCATGTCTATCCTCGGAGCATGTGACGGGGTAGCCCGGATAGGTCTGGCCGCCATTTTGGACATAGCCGCCGTCAAACGGTACAGAGTCATTGCCTACAACGCGTTCATGTTCATGGTGGTCGTTGTGGCTGTGCTTATCCCGTCCATGACTACTTTCTGGCACTTCGTGGTATTGGGAGCGTTCTACGGTATCCTGTCAGGTGTGCTGATCTCACAGCAGTCTGTGGTGGTCGTTGACATCCTCGGGGTGGAGAAGCTTGCCAGTGCTATCGCCATCATCTTTCTTTTCAAGGGCATTAGCTCTCTTGTTGGTCCAATTGTTGGAGGTAAGTGTGGTAAGAACAGTCATCCATCTCAACATTAATTTCCTTTCCCTTCTTCATTTTATTTTGTTGTTGTTGTTGTCCTTTAATCAATCTCGCCATCTTCTTACTTTTTGTCTCATTATTTTTCTTCTGTTTTCCTTCTCCCTTTTCTTCCTTTTTTCTTCCTTTTTCTTTTTTCATCTTCATTTTCTTTCTTTCTTCTCCTTTAATTATTCCGTTTCTTCATCTTCCGCTTCTTCTACTGTCTCTTGTAATTGGCTAAAATTGGTGGCATTATAATATGCAATAGAGATTTAGTGAAACTGAGTTATCGCACAAATAGATCTTAACATAATCACAGTCTTATGTACGGCTGTAAATAATGCTTGTATAGCTTTATGGTGCCATGAGTAATATATATATATATATATATATATATATATATATATATATATATATATATATATATATATATATATATATATATATATATATATATATATATAAACTTAACGATTAAATAATTCAATTTTAATAACACTTTGTCTGCTACATGATAGTATTATAATAATGTCTGTATACTTCTAGGCGCATTGAAAGATGCTTTCGGGGGATTCAACATGCCGTTTTATGTCGGAGCTGTTGGTACATTTTGCGGCGCCATTGTCATGGTGATAGGGAACGTGAGCCATTACAGAGGCGCTCGTGAACAGGACTATACCGCTGGGTCAACGGCTAGGCAAAGTCAGAACGAATAAACGAATTGGTTGTCTGTCATGGTTGGAACAATTCAAAGGAAATTTACGAGTGCATTTCCAAATCTATATTCAAATTAGAACTATGAAGATGTGTTGCTTAAAAAACGCATATTTTTATTGACTACGTTGTCTATTTGATTTTATCATATTATTATGTTAAACGTTAATCCGATAAATGTAGGCTATATGTATTTGTAATTTAACCTACTAAAGTAAACGAAACCTTTCTAAAAATTGCAATCTAGTTAGTGCCTTCAAGGTCGGTTGTAAAAGCTCATTGCGAGCTTATGCAGACCTTGTTTTAATTACGTCAATTTCTATATTGTATCATGTCATTACATAGATCTAAGTATACGTCAGAAACAGGACAGTTTCATTAAAAAAAATCTGCTTTTTCACAGCTTGCAGTTGATAACCATATTAGAAAGTACGAAGTTAGAGCTTTGTAAACCTGTTTAGCTTCCCCAGTCACCCTTTGGCCGACTGACTGTTCGAAAGCCTAAACTGTTTGGTCTGTTCTATTTTGTAATATCATGTTTTGGTACAGATTTTGTAACTTGTTTCATTTGACTAGCATGTGATAACCTTTTTTTCTTCCTCCACAATAGACAATTTGTCGTCGTCAGGTCGGCCATACTTGTGTCGGTCCGATGTACATGTATAAGTCAAAACTTATAACCATTTATCGGCTGTTGAGTTGTGAAAGAATTATACTGCAAATAAATATATATTTTCATCTCTGCCTTTATACATGTACTATTATAGTTAACGAGTAACCAAAACGGCAATTTGCGGACATATTTTTAATACTTACTTAATTACTAATAGGGTATAAGCCTAAATTTGTAAGTTGCATCATAGTTATACTTGTACTACGGTTGGCAACAACAACTGCAACAACAACTACAAACAAATAAATGTTGAGTTGTGTTTATTGTTAAGTTGTGAAAATATGCCATCCTGAAAAACGAACATCGCATACAGTGATACAACTTCGTGCGATCAGATTTAATGACATACATTTAGTGCAAACACACTAATAAAACCATTAAGTTATACTATTTACGTTTGTTTATTATTTCTCTCCTCTAAGGGTTACTATTTTACTCAGTGAGTTAAATATTTCAGCATTCATTTACTGACCGTTTCAACGGCAAAACGACACCGAATAAAAATCAAACTGTGATGACATGTGTTATGAAAACTAATAGATCAATTGCAATTTCCTAAACCTGATGAACTAGAAGGCACTTCCCTTCGGGTTGGTAGGGGCAGCAAGAGATTGTTTATACTAGAAACCTTTTATTTATGGCATACTACACGAGTAAAATCAGTGAACCATAAGATGGGCAATACATATGTGTGGAAGATATTTTCCGACGTTTTGAACGTTATAACCTCAATTCATATAAAGCAAGATTTTTAAACTGGAAACCTGGTATGACGAAAAACTGCCAGTTACTATAAAACTTGATTATATCAGTATTGATAATAGCGAGGAGTCGTATGTATATATAAAGTATTTTTAATTCAAGCTCGTTTTATTGAGATAGGACTTCCCATAAGCTCTGTGGAATCAAATCTTAAACCTGCCTGAATATGAACTCACATATCTAAATTCGCGCCAAAACCATATTTAACACCAAATTCATCAAAACACCAAATTCATCAAACTCCGATAATAAACATGCCAATACACATGCCATGTTTTATTCCAGTATATATGGAGCTGTCATGCGGGAAGGTCTTCCAGCTTACCTGCGGTACGCCGGTGGTTCTACGTATGTTTGGGGTTTTCTTCCATAAATAATCAGCTAGACGATGCAATTTTAACCATAGTGTCGATGCAATGTAATAAAAACAACTGTAAAAACAGCAAGAGCAACAGCAAAAATGCCAACAAAAAACAAATAGTCGTGCACTAACAAATGTGAATACCATTACGTTATTCTTCGTATCAGGCTTCACGCGTTACTTGTCTCACTTTCATGGCAAATACGCATCACACAGTGTACGTATCTCAGTCATTAGTTTACTATCAGCTATGAAGTGTCGCTGTGTAACTGAAGTGTAACTAAGCTTTTACATTCCATCCCTGGTACATGATCACGTACTCTCCATTTGTACACGCATTGTATAAGTGTGATGTTTTCCATTGTACAGACTTACAAGCCAGTCAGTACAAGTCAAAAGATTAAAGATAAACATGTTTTAAAAGAGAAATTACAACGGAAGTGTATAGGTACTAAGTCTATAAACGAGGATAAGAAATGTTGAAAGGAGTTAAAAGGATGTTCGAAAGTACTGAATTACCCATGCAAATATTGTTTGCAAAAGAAATACAAACATGTCGATAATACTACAATATGCAAATTATGTTTGGTTTTAAGTTTAGATTAGTTGTTACACACACTGACACAATGATGGTCTACTTGACGACGTACAGCTTATAATTTTCTGGGTAAAACTACCGGAGTACCACATGTCAGCTGGAAGACCTTCCCTCATGAAAATTCTTGCCTCGTCCGGAATCGAACCCACGCGATGAGTGAATGGGGAGTTACAATTCAGCTACTTCAACCGCTCTTAATACTTTATTGTAATAAGCCAAATTACGTAAACATGCATGGTCATACTGCGCTCAATGTAAAATGTTCTTCCTCCTGTACTTATTGTAGAGATTTTAACATTTTATAAAATGCATCCGTGGCGTTGTGGTGTGACTTGAAGCTTCTCTGACTGCTTCACCTTTTATAGCGTGGGTTCTGTTTGTGTATGTTTGGGAAGGGGTGGGGGCGGGAGATGGTGGGGTGTGTGTGTGTGGAGGGGGGGGGGGGGTGGATGGAAAAAGGTCTTCCGCCACCAAAAACAAGCTATAGTGTTATAATGACCTTAATTGGTATCCGCAATGTATTTCATCAACGCGGTCTTTGTGCGGTGTAAGTTTCTCTATGTAAGTTTGTTTTTTGGGTTTATCGTCCCACCATTAGTATTTCAGTTATCTGGAGAAAGTGTCCACTTGAAACAGATACAGTGCTGCCATCACTGTGTATAGCATACCGTGAACACCTGGCATGTTACAACACCCAGTCACATTATCCTGACAGTGCGAATGCAAAATAAACATTCAACAATTTAGAATGTATGCAAGCAGCAGTCCGAATGGAACATTGCAGAATGCGATATTAACATTCAACAATTTAGAATGGGGGCAGATAGCACGCCGAATGTAACAACGCAGAATAGGATATTGCATAACGTAATGCAAAACTGTTTCGCAAGAAGGCGACACGTCGGCATACTTACCGAAAAATGTGAATAGAATCTTGGCTACTCGGCTTTCCCCGCTTGTTCCACTGCTAAAGTAGAATCTTTACGATAACGGTTGCACCGACGTCTTTAACGTATATAAAGGTTCTGTCCTACAAATTGTTCAATAATCATAATCTGATTATATATCTTTTGCAGGACCCATGAAATAAAATATATATCTATATGAACAAAATCGTCATTATAGCCAACAGAAGAAAATGTAACTCGTTGAGTTCAAACCAGAGACGCGAGGTATGAAATATAAAATAAGACCTTTAAGCCTTAAAGGAAGGTTGAAGAGAGTTGTTTTTCTGCTGAAAGGTTCAGTCCTGCAGTTTGAAACAAATGTGTTCACTTCACAAGAATCCCAAAGAGACATTTGCGAAACCCATAGAATACAGCCGAATCTTATGAATAACATCCTCTTGCTAAATTAAGGATTAAACAAAGAACAAATACAATTAATAATAATATTCATGCTAATAATTGAAGCTATTAACTATTATTCTTTGTCCTACAATGGTCAAATAAAATGTATCAATTATTGTAATAAAAAGACATTCCGAGTAGTTACTTTTCAACTTTGCACTTTTGCTAACCGAGAAGGCCTTATTCCCTAAAATATACCCAGAGTTTTTAGGAAGCTATATTTCATTAATACAATGCAATAATTGGGGTGTTACCTGCAACCTTCACTTGGTTTTAACCACTTTTTAAACTTTAAAACAAGGTATTGACAAATATTATAATTTCATTGTTGTCAATGAGTGTTTATTTTTATAAACATTAGAATGTTATCAGCAAAATAAACACTTCAAAGTAATAGTGAAATATGGTACCGAAAATGGAATTATGGTACCAGGGCAAAAGCTAAAACTAGATTCTTTTGCTGTGTGTAAACTTGTAAGAATTGATAGTACCATAGGTATATTACGGAAAAATTATGAGACTATTATATTGTAAAATGGTAAAACTTTGATTTATATTACTAAAGGTTTTTTTGTTATGTCAGATGCGTTATATCTCTTTCGAGACAAGTGTTTGCCCTGAAAAGGGCCGTTTGTGTGAGGGATCAGAGCTCTAGTGCAAAACCCAGAGCTCTGTCCACTCAGTGAAGAGCTGTTACTACAACCTCCTCCTGTCATTTTCCAACATGGTGCGTTGGGGTAAAGTATTTCTCCTCTAACTACACTTCTCTGAAGTTCCGCAGATCATCCCAGGTTACGGTGATGTGGCCTGGAAGGTCTGCCCTCTTTGTTAGATTTTCAAAGAGGAATTCAATTTCAAAGTGTTATAACAGCTCTTCATAGGTAGGAATGTCTAAGTACTTATTAAACAAGTCCTTAGTAGACGCCAGTGCGTTGTTGCAAATAGCCATGTTGATCAGCAAATTGACCAGCGAGTAAATCAGCAGAATATTTGTTTTTGTGAGCACAGAGGCGCATCTTTTATGCTCGTGAAACGGATTTACCGTCATTCAACTTTTCACAATGATTTCTATGTAAGTCAATGGAAAATGACGTTATCGAATTTTGGTCAATGTCTAGAAATTTCAAGCTTTCAACTTAAACTTTTTTATAACTTTTTCATTTTTTTCATGTTTACCTTTTTAATCTTTTGCTGTTTTATTGTGTTCACTTTTTACTTTTTCATTTTTTCTACCTTTTTATTTTTTTTTCTTTCTGTAAAATGCTTTGGGAAAGGAAATTAGAACAAATTAAATATTAATTGACATGTATATATCTTGATCAACAATTTACAACTTACAATACAAATAATGAAGTTAGTAATTGAAACATACAACACATTTAACAAACAAAGAATGAAGTTAGCGATTAATACATACAACACAAGTAACAACACAAGAAAAATAAAGTTAGCGATTGACACATACACCACAATGAACAAAGCAAGAGAAAAGTTTGGAATCCAAACTACAAATAACAAAAAAAAGTAAGAGATTGAAACATACACCACAACTAACAAAACAAAACAAAAACACAGATGTTACCGAGTGGAACCTGTACCACAAACAATACACAATTAACGAGATCTGTAGTATCTGTCTCTATCTAAAGAACCAGCAATTGAACCAAAATCAACTATCAGCACCAGGCAAAACAGCTGGAAGTATGGCCTGACAAGTTTGGTTACAAACATGTTCACCATGTAACAAAATCATCGATTGTTTGTACAACTGTCCATAGTTATGATGGAACCACGCTTTCACACTATGATCATTCAGTTCAAAGTCGTTCTGATCTTCTGTTTTAAATCTTGATCTCAACAGTTTATTCAAATCATAACCACGAACAAGAAAGTGCAATGCATACAAACAATAAAGTCTCATGAAATTCCATGTGTAGGGTTCATGTCTCTCTAGGAATTACTGAATGTCAATCCGTTCTGGTGGTATTCCAAACAAATCAAAGTGTTTTCGTGTTCACAATATATTCTCTCACTGGTACTAGTCTTCGATGTGGTAATTGATCTTTAGCACACACCACTGCATTCAAGGTGGACAACATTGGAGAGGAGACAAGAATGTACTGAAGTTAAATCCTCTCCATTTTCCATACAATTTTGTAATTTACACCATACATTCATTAACGAACGCTTTTTTTGGTGTGATCTTATGTTCATCTACACAATTCTATATGTTTCCACAACTTATAGGCGTCGGCCTTTTCAGATCGTGTGAGAATCAGTCTCTTAACGTCATCATACATCCGTTCCTTCACTTTATTTTTTCCAATGCCGTGTTAAAAACAAATTCACCTACTCATCAGTGGTTGAAAATAAAGATAGTGGATGTTGTGTTTGACTAGGATGATCAAGTATACAACTACAGCAGTTTTCATGTATGCTTTCAGTAATTAGAGTTTGTAGCTCATCGATGAGATGAGTCTTAGCATATCCGTAATATCGTCTTGTCTATCTATACTGTAGATTTCATCATACAATTGTTTAGCTAGCTGTTCTCTACTCATGATTTAGTAGTCCGTGATGGCTTCTCTGAATCCGTTGATCTCTTTCTGATTGACGTATTCTGCATACACGATCACATTCATGGCATGGTCGAAAGAAGGAGAAAAGTGAGTTTCTATTCCCAGATTCTCTGTCCTTATAGGGTGGAACTGACTCTCCTCTGATTCCTCATCGGCTGTCAGATCAACAACCCAGAGTGTGCATCCTTTCATGTACATGTTTCTTGAAGCACGAAACAAGGGCATGCAAGATCTTAAATAAAGTTGGGCTGAAACGGCATGTTACGGCTAGTCTTTCCATCTTCAGTGACTTCAAGTTTTGGCAGTAAAGTGGCGAGAGTCAAATGGGTTGGTGCTCACAGCGCCATTCATGCCTGAGTTTAACATCATGCTAAGAATGATACTTTTCGGTAACTGTCCCTGGAACAAATAGTCTTTTATCTTGGATCGCTAACCTGATGGTTTGGTAAATGTTTCTCTTCTACTCGACGAATATGCATGTTCATAGCTTGATGAGGTATGGTCTAAAACAAGGTGTTGGCCACCACCGGTAACAGGTCCGCGGTTCCAACACTGAATCCTACATGGATAATTTCCATCTTTCCGTTTTCCCCAAACAGGCAAAAGCTGGTTGGATATCTGTGGAGTCTAAGTCGCATTTCGATACATTGAGAAGATAACCAGTCTTGAAGAAACAGGTATAAATGCAACCAACTACACATTTCCAGGACTTGACACTCAAGGATACGCTTTCGTCTCTATTTCTGACCCATGTTTTTCAACATATCTCTTTCCTCGATTCTTTCGCAATTGCTTCACGCTTTCTTACGCCATGGTATCTTGCACATCAGCTAATCCTTGTTTGAAACCATCCGTCTTCAAAGATTTAACGATAGGTTTGACAAGAGGAAGAATATCGACCAGTTTCTTAAACGTTGAGCCTAACCCATATCCTACATGACGAAGTTGACATTATTATTCTGGAATCATTTTTAATGTTTCTTTTTTCTGAAATAAATGTTCACCACCGACTTACTTTGTGTAAACAAAACCGGTTTGTCACTTTTTAATTTGATTTTGATCTCATCAAAATGAGATCAGCTCACGGGCACATAATGAAGCTCAAGAAATTCTATGTGCAAATGAGATTTACTGCTGCTTTTGTTTTTGCGCCGAAAGGTACGACGCGTAATATAGGTGCTTTCTTATCACCCAATAATGTATATACTTCCACATCCCTGTAAACATACAGATAATTTACTGTCATGTAAAGATCAACACCATGATTTAATTTGTTGTTGTCTGTTTTTGGATATATTGTACCACTTTCAACTCCACCAAGTCTCATCAGTAAATTGGGATTAAATTCCAATCCGTATTTTTTCCATTTCTTCCTTTGATTTATTTATCGTTTTTGACACGGTTGAAAACTGTAGGTCGAATGTGATGTTCCTTTGCTCCAAAATCGATAAAAAACGACTTCCTTAATGACATCGTCGATGTCTTCTGAGGTGTCACATAGATTCCTTCTGGAATACATACTCGAATGTCCTATTTTATTCCCTTTTACCATTTAGTTCGATTTTTACAAATTCCGTTGGCGAGCTGTGGATCTAGAGTCACGATGTAAAAATAACTTTCTTCATCAAAAACATTCTTAACTTCTATAGGTATGTCCTTTTTACGAACACAGCTCCTATTTTGTTTGTCGATATAGATTGGTTTATCAAGTTTGGTGCGAAATGTCTACAACGACATCGAACTGTCACTGGTAAGACTGATGTTGAACTAATTCATGTCTTCTTTATAAATTTTAGCCTTGGACTAGGCCAAATGTATCCGATGCAACTACTCATCAATAGCAGCCAAAGCTTACGATCCGGTTCATTAAGCCACAGTTTAACCAACGATACAAATACCAAGATGAAGATAAGCACAATCTGTGTCACAAAAAGGATTTTGCTTTTAGATGAGTCCAATTTTTGGTGCTCAGTGTTCAGAATAATATTAATTGACACTGTCTGGGACATGGTGTTATTACTTATTTTATCTATACTAATGCAATTCTACGATCCAACTGTCAAACTTTAATCTTCTTTTCTAAGGCCACAAATCTAACTATGCGTCCATTTAGTACTTCATCTGTTCATTTTTCCAAACTAGCTTCTTCCATTAGAATATTGTATTGGTCGGGGTCATAGATGTAGATACAACAATCGGTGTCAAGGTACAAGACCTGGTCTCTAATTGACTGTGGAGTTCAAGTCGTGCATAAGTTGTCACGAAGAATGCCACAACTGGGTTTGATGATGAATAAAGTTAAGCCTTGTCTGTGATGTTCGAGTGCCACATCAGCATAAAGTTGTCATGGTCAAAAGACTCGGCGAAATGTACAGCGGCGTTAAGATCACTCAATAGCTCGTAGAAAGGACACAACTTGTCCACATACTCGGTCTTAGTTTGAACGTGTTCTGAGCTTTCTTACCCGTAACAAAGTTGCAATATCTGTTTTGTTACCATGTCATACAAATCTTATAGAATGACGGTCAGTAGTAGTTGTAGTAAATTTGTTTTATGACATTTATGAAAATGCCAATAGTATTGTTGATGATGAAAATGGTGGTGATAATTGTAGTAGTACAAGTCGTAGTAGTAAAAGAAGTAGAAGTAGTAGCAATAGTAGAATCAATAGTAGTAGTAGTAATCTACCTACCTGCCTGCCTACCTACCTAAACAGACCCAACCACCTACCTACCTACCTACCTACCTAACTGCCTACCTACCTACCTACCTACCTACCTACCTACCTACCTACCTAACCACACATCTATATATAGCGACTCACGTAAAAAAGAAACAATAAACACAATCGAACGTCTCCATGGTTCGATAAAACATGTCGAGAATCAAAAATGCATTTCTAAATGCTAAGAGTGTGAAAGATGCTACCTAGTGAAAGAAGCAAATATTATTTTAAGAAAATAAAACTAAATACACAAAAAAACAAACAAACAAAAAAACATGCAAAACAGAGATATGGACAAATTGAAAAAAAAATAGATTAGAACATTTAAGTTAAACCTCTCCTAGACAATTTTGGGTGTATATAAATAAATACAAAAGAAATAATATTAATAATATTGCGGATATTGATCTAGAAATACCTATTGAACATGTCCCTAAAAAGGAAATAGTTCCGAGTCTCAGTTTTGTTATAATCACTTCGAAATCACCTCTCGGGAGGAAACACTGTATGTAGACGAGCTTGATATTCCATTTACTGTCATTGAAATGCAGAAAACGATTATATGCATGAAGTTTTAAACTTTTAATCAAAGTTTAATCTGTCAAAAAGATACAGCATACTATTATAGGTTCTTAGTGCTTGATCTTTAACTGATTTGATAGCAAGTGATAATATGCCAGTATATTTAAACTTTATACCAAGCTAATTAAAATCCTCAACCATTTCAATTGTTTCATTGTTTATGTATACGCCATGATGTTGTTGTTTTTTTCAAAAACACATATTTTGGTTTTCTTTACGTTACTTTTCAAACCCCATTTACATGAATAATCAAAAATATTATTGAGTTGCTTTTGTGGACTGTCGTGACTTGTAGTAAAAACAATATCATCAGCAAAAAGTATAAGATATAAACGTTATAAATCAATAACACATTCAGTCAAAGAATTAAAGTCAAGACAGGACTTTATTTCGTTGACGAAAAATTATAATATTACTACCGACAAGTGTTTACGTTGTTTCAAGCAAATGGACAAATAACTCAGACATTAAGGATTGCTCATTTAGGCAGTACAGTTAGGTAACGCCGACTTCTATCGATTTACTTCAGAGAGCGTCGTTAATAACTGTATCAAACGCACATTGTCTATGAACGCACACCATAATTTTTGTCGATAAAAATTCCCAAAATGACCAGACTCCTTTTCCCAAAATAGGCAGAAAAAACCCTGGTATGTTATACTTGCTGGATACACCATTAGGTTAGGGTATGTTTTATTTTCTGGATACACCATTAGGTTAGGGTATGTTATACTTGCTTGATACACCATTAAGTTAGGGTATGTTTTACTTGCTGGATACACCATTAGGCTAGGGTATGTTACACTAGCTTGATACACCATTAGGTTAGGGTATGTTATACTTGCTGGATACACCATTAGGTTAGGGTATGTTTTACTTGCTGGATACACCATTAGGTTAGGGTATGTTTTACTTGCTGGATACACCATTAGGTTAGGGTATGTTATAACTTGCTTGATACACCATTAGGTTAGGGTATGTTTTACTTGCTGGATACACCATTAGGTTAGGGTATGTTACACTAGCTTGATACACCATTAGATTAGGTATGTTATACTTGCTGGATACACCATTAGGTTAGGGTATGTTTTACTTGCTGGATACACCATTAGGTTAGGGTATGTTTTACTTGCTGGATACACCATTAGGTTAGGGTATGTTATAACTTGCTTGATACACCATTAGGTTAGGGTATGTTATACTTGCTGGATACACCATTAGGTTAGGGTATGTTTTACTTGCTGGATACACCATTAGGTTAGGGTATGTTTTACTTGCTGGATACACCATTAGGTTAGGGTATGTTACACTAGCTTGATACACCATTAGATTAGGTATGTTATACTTGCTGGATACACCATTAGGTTAGGGTATGTTTTACTTGCTGGATACACCATTAGGTTAGGGTATGTTTTACTTGCTGGATACACCATTAGGTTAGGGTATGTTATAACTTGCTTGATACACCATTAGGTTAGGGTATGTTTTACTTGCTGGATACACCATTAGGCTAGGGTATGTTACACTAGCTTGATACACCATTAGGTTAGGGTATGTTATACTTGCTGGATACACCATTAGGTTAGGGTATGTTTTACTTGCTGGATACACCATTAGGTTAGGGTATGTTATACTTGCTGGATACACCATTAGGTTAGGGTATGTTTTACTTGCTGGATACACCATTAGGTTAGGGTATGTTTTACTTGCTGGATACACCATTAGGTTAGGATATGTTACACTAGCTTGATACACCATTAGATTAGGTATGTTATACTTGCTGGATACACCATTAGGTTAGGGTATGTTACACTAGCTTGATACACCATTAGGTTAGGGTATGTTATACTTGCTGGATACACCATTAGGTTAGGGCATGTTGTACTTGCTGGATACACCATTAGGTTAGGGTATGTTTTACTTGCTTGATACACCATTAGGTTAGGGTATGTTTTATTTGCTGGATACACCATTAGGCTAGGGTATGTTTCACTAGCTTGATACACCATTAGGTTATAATTTTTTCCTTGTTTTGACAATACATTTTGTATAATAGTGTGTATCATAAACACAGCATCAGCCGTGGATCGTTTATCCCGAAATCCAAATTGCGATTGTGAAAACACCCATTTTTCTTCTGCCCATTTATTTAGTCTGTTGCGCAGAGTTATGGAGAGTATTTTGACAAAGTAATTTTACAGTTATACCTCTATAATTAGCTTCATTTTTCTCCATTTTTGTGTATAGGGACTATTATGCCTCTAGCCCATGATTCAGGGAACGTGCCCTTGTCAAAAGATTACATTAAATATCGTACATAAAAATGGCGATATATAGTCCTTAGCATCAAAGAAAGAATCTGTAGTTATGCTTTCAAGATCACTGCTCTTGTTGTGTTTCATGCATATAATCGTTTTCTGCATTTCAAAGACAGTAAATGGAATATCAAGCTCGTCTACATACAGTGTTTCCTCCCGAGAGGTGATTTCGAAGTGATTATAACAAAACTGAGACTCGGAACTATTACCTTTTTAGGGACATGTTCAATAGGTATTTCTAGATCAATATCCGCAATATTATTAATATTATTTATTTTGTATTTATTTATATACGCCCAAAATTGTCTAGGAGAGGTTTTACTTTAATGTTCTTATCTACTTTTTTCAATTTGTCCATATCTCTGTTTTGCACGTTTTAATTTTTGTTTTTTTTATGTATTTAGTTTTATTCTTTTAAAATAATACTTTGCTTCTTTCACTAGGTAGCATCTTTCACACTCTCTTAGCATGTAGAAATGCATTTTTGCTTCTCGACATTTATTATCGAACCATGGAGACGTTCGATTTTGTTTATTGTTTCTTTAAACGTGAGTCGCTATATATAGATGTGTGGTTAGGTAGGTAGGTAGGTAGATAGGTAGGTGGGTGGGTGTGTTTTAGGTAGGTAGGCAGGCAGGCAGGCGGGCAGGCAGGTAGGTAGATTATTACTACTACTATTGCTTCTACTACTGCTACTACTTCTACTTCTTTTACTACTACTACTTGTACTACTACAATTATCACCACCATTTTCATCATCAACAATACTATTAGCATTTTCATAAATGTCATAAAACAAATTTACTACTACTACTACCGTCATTCTATAAGATTTGTATGACATGGTAACAAACAAGTAAACACTCATTTTAGCTTGAAATGGATACCCAGCCGTGAAGGCGTAACATGCAATGAAGTCGCTGATCTGTTCGGGAAAGGGCTTCAACGGCTGGGTTAAAATGTAAAAGAAGCAACCAACTTCATAAAGAACCACTAGAAACATAAAAAAACAACAGATAAATATCAGCGAATATAAACGACTAAATGATTACAATATAGTGACACAAATAAAACCACCACAGCAACCTAATACATGATAAAATTTACACAAGACTAGGAATCGGAGCCAGTATTTAGGATCGGAATATAAAATAAGACCAAAAAACTGCCCGCATTGCAATTGAATCGAATCTTTTAACCATGTAGTATCTATCTGCTAGAACATATATTACTAGTAACTTCAGAACAAACAAATATTGACAGAACCACTTTGCTTTTTCTACCCAAAATGTAGCTGATGAATAAAAAAAACCTTACAAAATACCAAGAAGAAATAGCTTACATAAAACCGTCATTTAAATTGCGTATGCTCAGGTCGATTCCAATTAAATGAGACCTAATCATATGCAAACTAAATGTTGAATCATGAGTCTACCGGCTATTTATCATCATCTAAAAAACAATATACAAACTGAAGACCATATTAAAACAGTAATAGATAACATAGTCGGTATATAACAGTTGTATTAGACACCTGGTTATGACCAGCGGCGCCGAATGAGTCTTACAAACAGTAGGGAGATGATGTATATAGTAGAAAAATAGTAAAAAAATAGTAAATTAAGAGGACAAGCACAGCCCCTCTCAACAAAATAACCCTTGTCATTGCACTAATAGTATCAGAGAAAAAAGAAAAAGAAAATAAAACACAGCTACTGAATTTATATACATAGACTGTATTGAAATAATCAATTTAAATTTCTTTGTAGCATAAGAGTAAACTGTTCATAAAATGTAACAATTTATTAAATAACTTTACGTTATTAGTCCTAATAAAAAGCACCTTCCACGTTCAATAACACGACGGTCTACTTTAAACATTGCCAATATCTATAAAGTCCGCACTTGAAGTAATTTGATTGGCGAATAAGGCAGGTTTCAGCAAGAAGCTCTGGGGAATGGAAGCCATTTTGTTTTGATGAAACAAAACATTCTCAGTTTTCAAACATTCACGAAATGAATTGGTGGTATTTAACCGAACGTGTTATAAATTTACAACGTGTATATTTCAAAAAAACACAAACAAGCATTCGGCCTTGGGCCATCACAACTGGCCTCGGACAAATAACAGGGCCAATATCAAATCATTTATTTATTAACATATAATATTGAACTCATTTTTATACATAATGCTTAACCGTCTCTTTATTCCCTTTAGCATGATCGTTTTACTCTCTTTCCAGCCATAAGCTCAGGACTTTCTCCGTATATATACGATATGTATAACAAGGTGAATGGTCTAGGGGCGGTCGGGCCTCAGTTAAGTAAAAATAGGCATAGGGCCCCTCCTCCTTAAAGAAACACCATCCCCTCATTATTTCAAATGACAATCATAGGACAAAAATCACTAAACCAATCATTTAGCTTTTAAGTAGGTACCCAAAATTGGATACCTGACAGGGGCCCACTTTCGGCATTTTGGTTAAAAGCCTTTAAGTCTTATTCATATTTACATGCACATTCAAGCATGCCATCTCACAAAATTATCACTCGATGTTTTTTTTTAATTACACCGTAGTCACAAATTATGATCATTTTGATTGAAGAAGACCCTAAATAAATGTCTGGGTAGAATCATTGGCGCTCCGAGGGTTAACTGGAGGACCCTCCCACAAAACGGGACTCGAACCCAAGCGGTGATAGGCTTAGCAGTGAGGAGTTAAAAGTCGGCGACCCAACCTCTACGTCACGAGCGCCTTCTCGCCATATGTAAAGACCTGGTAAGCCCTTTAAATCAAGTGCATGTAGATTCATTTGACTGTTGTCGTAAAAGTTAGTCGGAATGTTCATGAAGCAGGATGTACTCATGCTTTTTTCCTATTTGAGTTACATGCCGCAATTGCCTGCAAAATACACAACGCCCACAACGCAGTCTTTGATATTTTAGCAAATGCTCAAGGCATTTAATAGTGTTTGTAGCCTTGACCTCGTTGCATGCACCTTTTGATATTGCATGCACTGTTAGAAAGCGTGGGACATTTTACCTCGCTCAATCATTGCCTGTCAGTGGTAGAATTACCTGTATCTATATTAAGAAACAGCCAATGATCTGTTCCCTTTCTTAATACATATACAGGTAATACTACCACTGACAGGCCTACGTTGAGTTTCATATTTGTGTTGTCTTTTGGTTGGTTTGATAAATACAAAGGGTTTTCTTGCAGGTAGTAAACTATTATGAATAATTTTAGCCTTAGAAAATAAGTGTTCCATAACTGATATCTTGATGTGTCTCTCAGCACGTTGGAATTTAATACAGTGTTTAATAAATAAAATAACTAAACATTGCTTTTTCTTACACAATTTCGAAAAAACCTAGCAGTCAAAATACTTTAGCATCTCTTGTCGTAAGAATACATTTCTTGGGGGAAAAGAACATGTGTTAAATGACTTGGCGCACGTGAGAATGTACAGCAAATTAAAAGGCATTCATAAGCTCAACTATTCTTAGTGTTTGTATACAAATATATACCGTCATCAGTTACTTGGGCATATTGAAACAAGTGCGACTGACCAAAATATTAACATTGCAACGGTGTTGCCAGACATTGGAGACGTAAAGGGAGTCACGTGGCATTTTTCTAGAGCTGACCTCATATACATGCAGCTGCGGGGAGTCGTTTTTTTACATATTTAGACGTACATATAAATGTTGAAATGATACAAAAATAATATCGATTTTAAAGTAATAATATTGTTGAAGACTGTTTTAGCTAGGGTTCGCCTTCCTACCAATTGAAACTGATCTTTAATAGAAGTTATTATCGGTCAGAATCGTGAAGTATCTGATTATTTGCTACTAATTCTAATATCAGCTCTTGTCATATTACACTGCAACGTTCGACTGTATGTCCAATTGACCAATCGACTGCTTCAGACTCCTCTTGTCGGTTACGTTTCCTAGTGTAACATTAACTGTACACAACTGTACACAAAAATCCATTTTGTACTGCTACGGGATTTTACCTGTGTGACTCTCTTTTGTTTCACAAATCCCATAATTTAATGTGAAACAATGGCCGGCATGTAATACATAGTTCCACACGGAATCTGAGCTGAAATCGAATAGATTCGAAGATGTAATTCTTGTGACATGTATGGATCATTTGTAGGATAGAATGCATTAATAAATCCCAATGGATAAGTGACATAACACAAATACCTTGAAATAACTGCCACACACACGGATCGTTAGATGAAATACTGGCGGAAAAACAAGATACGATCAACTGCCTTCGTTATTTGCTAGCCCTAACGTCCATAAGTGTGCATCCCTATGCATTAGTTTGGTTAAATATCTCTGAAAACATCCAACTGTAAAATATTAGATTCTATAGATTGGAAATTTTGATATATTGTCCAAAGTGTTGATACGATTAACATTTACTATAACGGAACTGCAGTTGAGAAATTATAATAAAATTACGCAAATGCAGACCTGTCATTATTATTTGACAGAAAATTGTATATAAAACGTCAGCAATTTGCGACAATAGAAATGTTCAAGACCACATAGAACACTTCAACAGAACACAATGACCATGTTGCCATCATCGTAACTGCTGGATTTGTAACATCTGTTATTAGAAACATTGTTTGATCATTATTGATATTTTATTTATTACCTAGGTAAATATTTCATGCAAAATATTTATGTTTTTTTACATATCCAACTTGTATACGTTTGAAGTTACTAATTGAAGTTGATATTGTTTACCTAAACTTGCGCTACTCCATATATTATTTTGACTTGAAAATAGTTATTTTGTATATTTGAAATGTTCAGAATGCAGTCAAACTAATTGCGCGGATTGATATGTTCTTTAATTGACTTAAATATAGAGTTATAATTTACAGAAACATATTAAATACATGAAGGTACTTGATATGTTACAAGCGGTGCATTTATGATTACTTCTTATTAAAACGTATGACCTTAAACTCTTAAATGGGACGTATCATCAATTTATTCACCATATAAAAAAGAAAACTAAAATATTAATGTATGTAGATCTATTGTGCTGTATTGCCGACGTTTACTATACAAATTGCAGTGACAGAACATGACAAACTATTAACATGCTTACTAAATAAATGGTAACAAAGTTTACAGAAGGTCACAATCTAATAAATTGTTTGCAAACTATAAAATGTATGTTTCAAAAGGATGAGACAGTAACCTAGCCATAGTGTTAATTTATACAACATAACCAGTTTTTTTGTCCTTGATAACGCGCAGAAAAATAAGTTACTGACAGGCCATTTTCAACTGACGTCCAAGCGTTATCTATTTGCCATCATTAGATGAGCCCGTTCCGCCGGATGCCACTTAAGGTCAACATGCTATCTCAGAACAAGCTTCTGTGATTAATATCATTTCCAGATGTCGCAGGAGTGACGCTCAAAACGTCGCATAACTTACCGATAGATGTAGAAAAATCCGATTTAACTGTATATATCGAATTTGAAAGGTGACAAGTAAAAGAAATGTGTATAACAAATAATCCAATAATTACTTCATTTATACCAGTGATAAGAACTAAAGCAACGCATTTATATTTAAGTACCGAAATTATTTTTCAATTATGTGTAAATAATTTTGACCTTCAAAACACTTAAAAAACAACAACAGTGTGCGTAGTGAAACGCCTAACATAATGGTTTGTAGACAGTTACAATAATTGCATGGTGTTTTTAAATACAGACGCCACGCGATCTAATTTTGAAATTTTTTGTTAATCACGCCATTTCATGGTCATCAAATTATTTATAATGAGATATGAACAACCAAATTTGACTATGATTACAATGCCTAAGCTTAACTACCTTAAAATCATGTGAAACGACTCACCAACAAACGCTATATTTGTATTCTTTACAATTTTTACAAGTTTTATCAAGAGGTTCGTCGTGGAAACCAGCCTAAAATATTACAATATGTAATAACATTACATGAAGCAAAGCGGTAATACTGGACTTCAGTTACCGTCTATGCAAATGACCGTGTGAACAAAAACCTCATTCTTTCAATAAAAGGTGCCCGGGAGCATGTAGTGTTGTTAGACTGCTCTACTACTCCCTAATGTTGTTGATTCAAGTGTCTGATGAAGGAAGCCCCCCACCGTTTACGTGTATAGAAAGATGACAACTGTTATTGCATATATACTTGTGGGCATAATCTCATTTATTAATGGGTGTTTGTAAAATTTGCTGTACAATGACTTTTGGACCCCGCACACATCAGAACTAAACAAAACATATATTTTAGCTAGCAGTTTCGAGTCTAAAATCACTTCTTATACCTCATCTGACGGCCCTTGTTTAACTCTCATAGCAGTTGCTGTCAGTAATCTGTTAATATTGTCCTGTGACTTTACCGTATTGCCTTTACGGGCGTTTTAAAAAAGAACTTTTGGTTTTCTAAAGTCTAAGTCAAAACGCGACCAAAAGATCATATTGTATTACAAGTGTCCGCTGATTCAGATTTAAACAGGCTTAAGAATTAAAACACGTTTGCAACATCGTCCAGATGTATAAGAGCTGGATTTCACAAGCCAAAGGATTGACCCTGAATGACCTTGACTACTCGCGGTCAGTTATTCATAAATGGGAAGAAGTATAACGTGTACAGAACAAATATGTATGTCTAAGGATACAATACGCTTCAATTGTTACCATTAATATAGTTATCTGTTTAAAACTGGATGTTCATTACATGTATATTGTGTACTTCGGATATACATAAAATACGGATTTATAAAAGACCAGCCGCCTACGAATGTCACACATTGACTAGAGGAAAAGGTCAAAATTGGGAGCGAACTGCTATTAGAATCAGTGTTCACGTGTCTTTGCATCATATACTAGGCCGAGATATTTGCGATATCCCACGCGGAGCCTTCTGCGGCTCTGAATCAAGGTATGTTATAACAAATGTCAAGCGTATCATCTCAACATCTCAGTCTTAACCTAACGCACGCGCTCGGAGAGAAATGGTGTCCTCGGGTATTTAAGATTCAGATCACAAGAGCGTAAGAAGTAGTAGTAGTATATAACGATCGGTTGGGGAATTTTTCTGGAGCCGCTGGAGCCTGGAGCCCCGTTGCTATGACGTCAAAGGGGTTATTGTTCAAAACAAAGGTCTGTTGTCTTTAGTGATAATGGGGAGGATTAAGGAACAGCTGGAACCTAGAGCCCCGCCTGTATGACGTCTAAAGAGGGTATTGTCTTTAGTAATAATGGGGATTAAGTAACAGCACGGGCTACAGTCTATAACGGTAACGGGCTATAGTCTTTCGAAATAATAAGGAATCGATTTAACGCGTCCGCTCACGTCCAGCAACGTCGTACCATTACGTTTTTTTTTAACGAGCGGGTCGAAAGTCGCCTTCCCGGGAATATTCCGGAGAATCCTTTACGAGGGATAAATCAATTACTGTATCGTAAACCTATCGATAAATGATATTCGTTAAATTAGATGTCTTCGCCTCGGTCGCGCCGCTGCCCCAGCCGTTACCACGTCACTGGGGGATCAATCATAAATCTATTGTTAACCGAACTTTTAAGCGTGTTTTTGTATTCACATTTGATTCGATGAGAACACGTGGTTTCCGGTGCGCGTACACGTCAAGTAAGAAATGAACTATTTGCCACAGAGAGAGAGAGAGAGAGAGAGAGAGAGAGAGAGAGAGAGGAGGGAGGGGAAAAAGGAATTAAAAGATGAGGATATAAACTACATGCATAAAGCGTTGTATAGAGTCCGTTGTTACTAACGTTTTACGTTTATCGGAATTTCACGCGCTGAACAAAATTTTCCATTTCAATTTCCGGCTAAAAATATTATCGAGTGTCCTTATTTTGTGATGACCGGTGTTGCTATATATGTTTTATTTATAAAATGGCATGTTTACTAAACGACGAAATGGTGTAACAGAAAGAACAAGCCAGCATCAAACTAGTATAATAATGTTTTATTTTAATAAACAATTAAATCATGCCGCCGTAATAAAACGATAACAAATATATCAGACAAAATTTGAGAAAGCTAAATAAATGTTAGCTTAAAGTATGTCCCTTTAGGAGGTGTCCATTTAATAGTCCAGTTAATGATCCAACGTCGAATAATCTTAAAGAGTTTTCAGTAGAATGTCCTCGTTGATTAGCACAGTTGAAATAATCAAAAGGTTGAACAACACACGAATGTAAATAATAAAATTCCAAATCGAACTCTTTAATATTTATATTACTATATAATATAGTAAGTCCACGTAAGTTCCAACAAAGAACGGTTTAATATAGAAGCTGCAAGTATTTCCAAACTATCTCCCCACACCTTATGCCCAAACTTCCTTCTTAAATCGGCTAACGAGCCCTTATATAGACACAACGAATTCCTAGAACGCAGAAGTGTCTGGAATATTGACGAAACCCAGAACATTCTCGAAACCCAGTTAAAAATAAAAAAATACATTTTCTAGCATGATCCTTTTCTTTCTAGTAGTTACGCGAATGCTACGTCATCAATACCACAACGGTAAACAACCCCTTACCTGACTAGCGTAACCTTAAACGGTGGTGTACTACTGTACATAACAATTTATTTATTTATTTGGTGTTTACGGCACACCGACACTCCTTGATTGGCGAAGATGAAATGGAATGCTCAGTTACTGAGCATTCCATTTCTGACAACAAAAGTCAGAAACAAAAGTCGACGGACAAGAAACCAAGGTCACCCGTCAAAGCTCCAAAATGATATTCTAAATCCCTTTTAATATTAGCCCATGAATAACAAGATAGTGCATTGGAATTGTCGAGGTCTTAGAACCAATTTTAATGAAGTTTTACTTCTATTGACCAATTTAAACACTGCTGTGCTATGCCTTCAGGAGACATTCCTAAAGGAAAGTGATAACTTTGACTTTAAAAGTTATTCTATATATAATCACATTCATACAATGTGTGATGGGGCATCTGGAGGATCGACAATACTTGTCAACTCCAAACTGCCACATTCAAAGATTAACCTTAATAATGATTTACAGGCTGTCACCACTCGTATTACAGTCCATAAAGTCATTACAGTTTGCTCTGTTTATCTTCCACCTAATTCAGATATTCCAAAATCCAAGTTAGATGACTTAATAAATCAATTACCTTCCCCTTATATTCTTGTACGGGACTTTAATGGACATAACCCAATATGGGGATGTTCTGATTATAATACTATGGGTAAAACTTTAGAGGACATCATAGCCCAAAATGATACATGCCTAATGAATAATAAAAAGGCAACTTACTTACATCCTGCTTTTAAAGAGAGAAGTTCAACCTGAATGTGTTCCTTGCCAGGAACCACTGAGAGTTAGTCATATTTTACTACATTGTATTGATACATGCCATATTCGGTCTAAATATTTTAATGTCAATAACATATACGAACTATTTAAAACAGTGTCCGACTCCAAGCTTGTTTGCTTCCTGAACGAGATTGTTATTCTTAATAAGTTATACATTTTCAAGTGTTTATTAAGCTAACGTTATATATTTTAACTGTTTAATATGTTAAACTTATTTCACTTATAATCTACATTTTTAACCTAATAGATTTTTATTTCTATTCACATATTATTGTTTTAACCTGATTATATTCTATTGTCAATAAATTTCAATGTATTCGGCGCCGTATGAACTATCAAGTGTCGGTGTGCCGTAAAACACAAAATTTATCCCAACTTGTTTGCCACTTGGTTAAAATATATCGGTTAAACAGTGATTTTAAATCATTGTGTGGAATGCAAAGATCTGTCTCAGTGAGGGCTAAGGCAGATTTTGCACTCTTGTCTGCATCTTCGTTTCCTCGGATGCCTACATGACTAGGAAACCAACAGAAGGAGATTTCGTTAGTGTCTCATAAACTTTGAAGTTTGACAAGAACAGTACCACCATGTGGATTTGAATAATTCAGTAAATCTATTCTCTGCAATACAGATAATGAGTCTGAAAATATAAATATTTTTCACCGGGATGTTCTGAAATGAAATCAAGGCTTAGATTTACAGCCTGGATTTCAGCGCTGAAGATAGACGAGTTGTTAAGAAGTCTTTGTTTAATGCAGTGGCTATTACTTACGGAGGCACAGCCAACGTAAGTGTCCGTCTTTGAACCATCAGTATATATATGAAGGTGATCGGAATACTTGTCACGGAGTTCGAGAAATTTAGATCGTAAAATCAAAGGATCTGTGTCCGACTTTTTTCAGTTTTATTGTAATCTAATTACACACAAGAGGAACGGAGTTGCCATGGTGGATGTTCAATTGTGGGGATTTCGGAAATGCTATCGAGTTTTATACCTGATGTGTTTATGCTTCCTTTAAGCCTTAAACCAAGAGGTCTGGTGGCTTTATGTGATCTTCATGTTTAGGGTTGAAAACACAATTAAACATTGGATTATCAGGGGTAGACATGAGTTTAATTATATACTGCAAGGAAAGTTTCTCGCGACGCAAGCATAATGATGGTTCGCTGGCTTCAACGCAAAGGCTCTGCAACCCTAGAGCTAGACGAGGTCCCTGGTTGTGAACGACGTCCAGCATCTGGAGAAAGGACCTTCTGGCAGAACCATAGACTTAGCTTCCGTAATCTAATGTAGACCGAATTAGGGAACGGTACAGAAGTAACAATGTGTTCCTACCGGCTCCCCAGTCTGTATGGGATAAATATTTAAGCAAGAGCCTTAAGACATTTCTTCTTAATGTAATTGATATGTGGGAGAAAAGTCAATTTCCTGTCGAAAATAACTCCAAGAAACTTAGTTTGGACGACAGGAATACGAACGTTATTTAAAACAATTCAGAGTCAATATGAAGACCTCGTTTCTGACAGAAATGTATACAGTTGGTTTTGGTTGGAAAAAATATAAAACCGTTAGTGTTGCTCCATTTTTGCAAGTTATTTAGACATTTTTGTTATTGTTTTTCAATTGTGCTCATGTTTTTTGAGCGGTAACAAAAAACGAAATCGTCCACAAAAAATGAACAGTCAACCCCTTCATGAAGGGTTCTAACAATATTATTTATTTTTATGCTTAAAAGGATAACAGATAGAATACTCCCCTGGGGACACCTTGTTCCTGTTTATGAACAGATGACAGAGTGGACCCAATTTTGAGCTGAAAATTTCTATCAGAAAGGAAGCTGTCAATGAATATTGATAAACGAGCCCTGAGACCAAGGTCACCTAAATCTTTTAAATTCCCATGGTGTCAAAACCATTTCAAGATCGGAAAACACAGCAACAATGTGTTCCTTCTTGATACAGGCACAAGATGATCGACTGTGCTACGTTGGTGTCTGAATCCACTTTCATATTCTGAAATTAAGTTGTTGGACTCAAGATACCAGACAAATTTATTATTGACCATTCGTTCTAAGATTTTACAAATACAGCTCGTTAGAGCAATAGGTCTATAGCTTAGAGGATCTGTTGGGTCCTTAACTTGTTTATGAACTTGAATAATGAAGGCATTTTTCCAAGAATCGGGTACTTTACCAGATATCCGAATTTTATTAAAGCTTGACAGAAGTAAGTTTAGAGATCGATTTGGTAAATGTTTTAAAAATTGATACGGTATGTCGTCTGGACCAGCAGCGGTATCTTGCAATTTATTTAGAAAATCTTTAATCTCTTTCTAGGAGAAGGATTAATTGTAAGTTTCGTTATTATTAGATTTAAACTTAAGCTTTTCGCTTTCAGCAGAGTGTTTAAAGGTTTGAAATTGAGACGTGTAGTTTGCCGATGAGGAGTGTTTGGCAAAAGTTTCAGCCAATGTGTTCGAAATGTTTTGTTTATCTGTTACCACGGTGCGATTTGTTTTAATGTGGTTAACGGTTGAAAATGACGGTTTACCGCTCATCTTTCTTAAAAGTAGATCAAACGTTTTTGATGGAAGTCTTGCCATTTACTGATGATGTCATGATAATGTGTAGTTCGATGACCAGTTGTTGGTCTAATAAAAAAAAATCCGGTTTAGTAATCATAAATAAGAATATATGCCAAAGTCCTATGAGCATTGCAACATATACTAAAATTTAAAGAGACACACGATACCGCTGAGTGTTATACGTCTAGGTTATAAGGGAACAGTTAATCTTATGACGTGACAATTTTCACAACGTTAAATATATATGTGTTGGTCTTAAGTCTAATAAATCTTCTTTCACATAATACCGTTTTTGTGCTACTTAGAATCACTGTTTTGCGAATTTTCTGCAAAAAACAACAAAAAAACTGATCATACCCTAATTCAATGTTTGAAATTTAATTTAGACCTTTTATTGAGTGTTCGACTTCAGATAAAGCTGAACTTTAAAAATAATATTTCTCGTCTAGGCAAAATCTTCAACATCAGGCATCGCATCAACTTACATTCCAGAAACATAAACAAAATATTTCCCCTTCCGACTCGGCATTGCATAAACTGTATTAATTTATAATGCGAGCTACATGCATTATCTACAGACAGCCATTTAAAGATAAATGTATATACACTTTTAATTATCTCGTATATAAAATTGGCACAAAAAACTGGCAAATAATAGCGATGTAAAATGAATAAATTTATAAAATAAAATAGAATAAACTATCGAATTGGAAGATCTTTTGTGTAATAAAACTCAAGCCAATTTAATCAAGTTAGATTTAGCATTAACTTATTTAATGACATCAATTTCTTCCTCGATGAGTTCCAACTTCAATCTTGTTAGCCCATGTTCAAGTTAAGCTTTTTATGTCGCATTTTTCCGCCTGCATAATGGCTTTGGTCCTTCAAGACGACTACAAGTATTTACAACGACTTAACATACAATTCACAATGGCAGTTTAAAGGGAAATAACGCTAGTAATTCCCAAAGAATGCTTGCTGCAGTAATCTCCCTTCACAAAAAGTAAAAATTCAAAAATGAATATGGAAGTAACTTGAGTGGGTAGAATTGTAAAATCCAAATAACGGCAATTGAGCCATGAACACGGATAAACTATGTTCAGATCTATTGTGTGCATTTCAATTGATTATTGAATGAACTGTTATGTATTTAAGCAAGAGTCACATAAGGCCTAATTAATAGTTTTATTTTTGTTGAAATACATACGTTCACAGCTACATGTAGATGTTTAGACGTTAATGAAACTGTTGTCTTTTATATATAACACAGATCGGACAGTGAATTGCCCAGTATTTGTACCCAATGTCATACAAATTCCCTATGGAGATATGGGACCCGAGCCTACTGTTCTGTGGTGCACCTGGCCATCGCCTGTCGCTGCATTCAGGTGAAGATCTCACATTGAAATTACAAAACAACATTTACTGCAAATTATTTTATCTCAGGTAAGTAATTAAGTTGAACCGTGAAAGAATGATAGTGTATCGTTGTGTAAATTGACCCATGGATGATGATATCGTTCTCCCCTGTGCATTACTACCACCTATCATGTTCTCGTGATTTCTGACGTCTCTCAGAAGTTGTGAGGCCCTCCAGAAGTCCTCGTCTCAAAACGCTTAAATGTTGTTTAATAAAGGCAAACCCACCTTATTTATTATTTAGTATGTATGCTAGTAGCGTCGCTGGCACTAGGCTTTGAAATGCCGTTCAGACACATAACGAACTCATACATGTGCCAATTGTTACTTAGCTCCCTTGGCTTAAATCAAAGTCTATGATATAATTATTTTCAGGACTGATTAAACAAGGACTGGATAATGTGACAATGTGTTCTCACCAGAGATTTGGAAATTATCCCCTGGAAAAATAAGCAGTAGTTTATAGGTTGCACGAAACACCGCAGTTAAACAATTTAAAGGTTGTTTGTAGGACATTCAACACAACTAAAGAAAACAATGCCCATTTCTTGAGTAACAAGTTGTCATTTTGTTAAGAACATACATCGTATCATATATAGATATAAAGCTAATAGATGAAAAGATAAGTTTAAAAGAAAAAAGTATACACAGGCTTTACAACAATCAGGTAAAGTACTTGATAAAGTCTACTATGCCTTTATTGAGTCTGCTAGCATGTTCTCGGTGACCGGCACTAACAAACGCCATCTTAGCACAAACGTCGTCATAGCACTAACGTCTGTAAACGTCCACGCGTGGTCATCTACGTGGTAACTGGCCAGGCTAGACACCTTCTCTAGGCAGGATATGACGTCATAACTAAGCAACGGATCTGAAGTTTGATTCATTTCATTCAACAGTTTCTAAACAACAACGTGTACAATTTACTTTATTACTTTACAACAATGTGGCTAAGCATTGGTGTACATTAAGATTGGCTGTGTACAGTGGCGGATCCAGAATTTCTGGTGGTGGTGGTGGGGGAGGGGCGTGAACTTTCAATCATGTTTTGTCAACCAGAGCTACCGAAGTTGATAAATGCTAGCTAAAATATTTTTTCATACTTTACTGAATTGTTTTGTTACATTTGGAGAGACACGTTTGGAATGTTTTATATTTCGATACTATATATTAACAATAATTGCATGGTGGGCAAACATAACCAATTTTTTATTATTTCAAACTACAAAACAAAGAGAAGTCATATTTTTATTCTGACAACGGGTCCATGAGAAGAATTCGCCAAGGATATTTCCGTGCATAACTGCCAATGCAACTATTTCCAAACTATATTTGTATGTCCAAACTTTATGTCCAAACTTCCCTTAGATCGGCTAACGAGCCCTTATATAGACCCAAAGAATTTCTAGAACGCAGAAGTCTCTAGAACATTCACGGAACCAGAACAGTCTCGAAACCCAAATAAAAATTAACAAATTAACTTTCTAGCATGCTAGCAGTTACGCAAATGCTACGTCATTCGAAGTACGTCATGCAAATGCGTCATGACTACTACGATAAACAACCCCTTAACCTGACAAGCGTAACCTTTAAAGCTGGTGTACCCTACTTTTTGCTTTCAGAGAAGATAATATAACATGAACCTCAAAATATTTCAATACTTGTATTTTCAGTTTCTCCATTTCTTGTGAACAGCAGTTAAGATGTGCTAGTGGGTACACCTTGGAATGTCCATCCTATAAATCAAAATGGTCCCTTGGCCAGTCAGTCCAGACATATTGGTCGGAGGTGCATGTCTTTCATTCATGGACAGAACAATGGTTTATGTTGGGCAACATAATGACAGTAACCTAAGAAATAATGGTAATTCCAAATGGAACTAGTAATAAAGTCCTTATTAAGCCCTATTTTTTACTTATGAAATTTGCTACATTGCACTATTTATTTTTGTGTAAAAACATGCCCTACTTCTGTCTTACTTTTTTGCGAATAGGCAGTAGAAAGTCTGCATTACGTGAGTAGTGTACACACATGATAGTGTAGTATCATTAGGGGACACTAGTGTAAAAAAACTATATTGTCATAAACCTTATTTTCTTAAAGTATAGCAGATATGTATGTTGTTATTTTCCCATTGAGAGTGTTTGATTTGATTTGATTGGTTTATTGTTTTAGTGATTTTGAGACAACGGTCAGAAGAAGGGATGTTGTTGACGGCGGAAGGCATGTTGCTTATGGAATGACAATTCACGACTGACAGTAACTTTTCCCTGGCAGGGATTTCTCAGGAGTGCAATATTATGAACAAAAAACCCTGTTAACACAGAAGACTGACTTCTTAGAATAAAAACACTGTTATTTGTAAAAAAGGGACCTGTGTGTCCCTTCTACCATAGGCCAGGAAACTGATCTAATGTGCTTGTTAAATCACATTTGTATATAACATTATACCATCTAAAGAATATTGTTAGCCTGTGTTTGGGTATCTGTTGATTTAAGTCACTATATTAATTTTGAATTATTTTACATGTCATTTAAAGTATTCATTACTTTGATGCAGACAAAAATACCTTTTAGGAAAAAATGTCATTGTTAATTTACTTTGTTAAACATTTACTATAAGTATGCTAACTTGTATTAATTACCTTACAAAAAAGTTATTAGACCAGCTTAATGACTGTGTAGTACTTAGAATGTTACATTTTTCATAAATATGTCAGCAAGGTATTGAAAATTGTAACTTATATGTTAATGAAGCCTATGAGAGGGACACAAATATGCATTAAATCACCTTAGTTACGATTTGATAAACATAGGAATAAATGTAGAAAAAAACAGACCTGTACCGAGAGTAATAAAAGATTGTTTACTATGTTTGTATAAAAAATCTAGTGTTGTACTGAGCGCAGTAAAAGATTGTTTACTGTTTGTTTAAAGAATCTGGTGCAATATTTTTGTTTAAATTTATTTAATAATTAATTCTATTTAATAATAATATTGGGTTACTATATAAATGCTTATTTCATGTTTATGTGTAAACATGTATTTTCTCAAAATGTTTTGATTTTCTCGTGATAGGGTTTACAAATGCTTATGGTACTTATATTGGAAATTACAAAGGCATGTGATCCACATTATGTTTTAATTTCCTATATATGTAAGTTGCTTAATATTTATTTGATTTAAATTTATGTAAGATAATAAATAGAATCTATATGAGTATTTGAGATAGACATGTCAGACAGAAGATTGAAAACTTAAGAAATTAAATATGTTTATTTTTTAATAACATTGCAAGTAAGTGAATATCAGCGGGATTGATTGAAGGCTTAAATAAATTGCAGTTTTAATCTTATTATCATGTTTTAGATTGTGCTTATTAAAAATAAATAGAACAAAGTATTAATGTTATTGTTTTATTTTTACAAAAAAATATTTTGATAGTAAAATAATGTGTGTGAAATCAATGTCCATTTGATTAGGCAAGTTATAAGCACATATTCAGGTTATCATTGAACTCCTCTTGTAGGACATGGCCAGTTTATTTTTTGTGGCGATTTTTTTATCCACATCAAACTGCCTTCTCATCATTTTTCCTTCAGCAGTCAACAGTATATAGAAACAATTTGCTGTTTTCTCTACGTTGATATACAACCCACAATCATCGCACCAGTAACTTTTGTCTCTTTGGAGTCTGCAAAAAAAAGAAAAGAAACAACATATTTTACATTTTGATTCATTAAGTTAACGAGAAAAATAATAATAACTAGGCCTGTTGTTCTTTTGAATCCACATTTTAATAAAATATGTGCAATCGTTGGGAGACAACACAACTTCCATGTAAAGATTATAAATGTTTTTTAATTAATTATGTTATGAAGTTGACACTCAATGGAATGCAAACCCATGCCATGCGGGATAAAGTCATGTACTTGACCTGGGGTGCCCTTTAATCACAACAAAATTTAAAGAAACAATGTAAAAGATTTTTTTACATTTAATCACCATGTACAGTAATGTGCCAAAATATAAGGAAATGAAATGAAAACCAAGCTGGCTATATATAGCAGCTGTAAAGAAAATGACTAAAAAACGCGTGTCAGATTTAGACTACAATTTTAGTCACAAACTGTTTTTATTTAAGTACAAAATATGTCAATATAGTCTTCAGACCATTCTTTGCGGCCATAAGACAGATGCACTGTTTTTTGTTCTCTACTTGACAGAATGGAATCATTATTATATTAACGTAAAACTTCATTTGGGCTGCAGTACACCGGTGGCTTTACCAGGACATTTGTCTTGGGTCTTAATTCACCACTGTAGCTGGACATCATTATCATGAGCACATCTGTGTCTTTGTGAAGCTTTTTAAAGTCAGCAAAAAATGAGCTGTACAGTTAGTTACTTTTAGTAGCATCTTTTAATGAAGGACTAGACTCGGGGGCCCAGTGGCAGCAAACACTTGATCTCATTTCTAGGTTTCTAAATTTAATAAAAAATGTATATAACAAGATTAGTTTGACAAAGAATGGACATACATATTGTGCCAAGATTAATTTTACAAAGAATGTATATACCAAGATTAGTTTGACAAAGAATGTATATACATCAAAGTTATTATTACAGAACATTGTAGTTTAAATTAAACTAGCACTGTTTGTTTCAATTGTAGTCAACAAATTGTTTAAAATTGCAGTATACATTTATAGTTAAAAGTTCACTGTTCAGGTTATGGAAATATATATGTACGTTCGCATTAATACAAATGGCTGTTAATACTACATCTATCACTTAAACAGGTGAGAAAACGAATAAATCTTAAGTATATCATTGACTTCTTCCCTCTTGCATTGATGACTTCTGCTTTAAAGTTGTATATATTGATATGTAAGTATTTTGGATAAGGTGAAGTCTGTCTTTGTTTTTGTCTTCACAGGATGGATCAACAATAGATCTACTCATCCCCTTATTTAGTCCCGAAGTGACTATTTTATCAAAACTTTTACATTTTTTGATATAAACACTTTCCACTGACCAGCGATGTCGTCCACCAACAATATTCCGAGCACACTCCTGTCAACTATGTGACTCTCCCTCTCTTCTATATGTTGGCTTCTTCAGTCCCGATGTGATCAAACCTTTTATATTTTTGAATTTCTCTTTCCACTGACAAGACATGTGGTCGACCAACAAAACCTCCAAACACACTCTCTTCAACGATGTAATTCTCACGAGGAACTGAGCTGAACTGCCTCGCACTTCTCACATGCACAATGACATCCTCTGACCCAGACACAAACCAGACACTTCCATTCCAAGACCTGACCCCCGCTTTGTCCCACGATGTAATTTGATCAACCTTTCATTTTGCACTCACAGCAATAAATCGCTGCCAGACTCACACTACACACACGATCACACGAACTGACACCCTATTAAAAATAACGCTAACTTTGGTTTCAATTCTGCGACAGAGATACTTATACAGAAATTGTTGTTACAGTAACTATGACAAATTTGATATTAGCATTTAATTTTGACATGATTTATCTCTTTAAAATACAAGCATTGGTCTAAACATTGAACCAAATCGAATGTATTTAACATAGTAGGCCTACGATGAATAACATAATTGTTATGTACGCGGTTGTCGTGTATCGCAGTGGATAGTTAAAGCTCTTTTAAGGAAGGGTTAACAAATGTTACACAACTTTACTTTATTCAAACATTTGAATATATTGGCAGATTATTAATTTTTATTTTCCGGTTTTCGTCATTTAACGAACTGAACCATGTTATTGCGATAATGTCTTACTATCGCCTTTATTAAGTTCCTTAAACCGGACAGTCAAGTATGAAATGATATTTATCTTCTAAATAAATCTTTTGTATTCACCATTGCGTAAAAGAGGGTTTTGGCCAGGACATGTCACTACTTGTAGTCTGTTTGAGAAAATGTTATATATAATAGACACATAATGTTTGTTTGTAGCCGTACAAAGTCTGATTGCGAAAATGACAACAAAGCATTTATATTTTAATGTTTGTTTTTGTCATTATTGCTGAACAATTTTCTCACGAATATTCATAAAACGACAAAACTGTACAGATTGTAAACATGACTTATTTTCATTATCAAAATGTTATTAGAATCTACATTATTTACAAGTACACGTATGTACTTCGATTCACATGCAATGTCAGTGTCTTTATATAAAGAGAAATAACGCTAGGGTATTTCTATACACCGATGTTTTGTTGCAATAATTTCCCTTTACTAAAAGTACACATTAATAAATGTAGAAGCTACTTGAGTGGAACGAATTGTTAAATCCAAACAACTGCGATTGTAACCATGAACACGGATAAACAATTTTTAGATCTGTCTTTCATTTGATTATTGAATCTACTGGTATTTATCTGAGCGCGAGTCACATTAGACTAATTGACAGTTTTAATTATAGTTGAACTACTTAAGTTCACAGCAAAATGTTTAGAGCTCGGTGAAACTGGTAATTGTCTTTGGATATAAGGCAGATCGGACAGTGACATGTCCAGGATTTGTGCCCATTGTCGTACAGCTGCCCTATGGATGTATGGGACCCGAGCCTACTGCTCTGTGGTGCACCTGGCCATTGCCTGTCGCTGCATCCAGGTGAAGATCTCACGCTGAAATTACAAAACGACACAACTACAAAATATTGTATCTTAGGTAAGTAATTTAGATGAACTGTGAAAGAATGGTATCCTTGGTTTAAACTAACCCATAGATGCAAAAAAACAGATAGAACGAGCGTCATACCGCCCTGAATGAGGGAAACACATCGTAGATGTCGCCTAAAAATGACATGTACGGTGAATGTTCAAGACGGTGTTTTAACTTACAGTGACAATAACATGGAAGGGCATGAAGACATCAGAGGTATGAAGGTTTCTTTTTGTGAGAATTAATTATAGGACGGACGTAGATGGAGGAACAGGAGGAGAAAAAGAAAAAAGA
Organism: Sinonovacula constricta; assembly: GCA_007844125.1. Lineage (NCBI taxonomy): Eukaryota > Metazoa > Mollusca > Bivalvia > Cardiida > Solecurtidae > Sinonovacula > Sinonovacula constricta. The sequence continues at coordinate 51,962,225 of CM017556.1, read as the reverse complement.
AGAAGACAACGACAAAGACTACGACGACGATGATGATGATGGTTGATCATCATCATCATGAATATAATGATTCAGGGGATGATGACAATGATATGATGATGATTAGCATCATGAATATAATGACAATGCGGATGATGGCAATGATGATGATGATTATTATTATATTGATTATATTGATGGAGGTTATGATTACGACGACGACAACGATGATGATGATGATGATGGTGGTGGTGCAAGCGGTGGTGGTGGTGGTGATGATGGTGGCGATGACGATGGTGGTGATGATGATGATGTTGAATAGAAATAAAATGATGATGCGGATGACGACGACGATGATGATGATGATGACGATAATGAGGATGAGGATGATGATGATGAGGAGGATAAAGATTACGATGACGATGATAATGACGATGGTATGGTGGCGATGGTGGTGACGATGGTGGTAATGGTGATGATGAAAGTGATGATGATGATGATGATGATGATGATGATGATGATAAAGCTAATGATAACGCTGATGATGACGCTGATTATATCGTTCTGACCTGTGCATTACTTCCACCGATCTTGTACACGTGATCTCTGACGTCAGTCAAGAGGTGTGCAGCCCTCCCGAAGTCATCGTCCACGAACGCTTGAATGGCGTTTAATAACGGCAATCCTACCTCGGAATAAACCGTAGTGGCGTCACCCTCTCCGTGCCTGAGGGAAACACATAACGCAACCTTACCCACTATTAATTTCCAATAATGGCTATCAAACTATTATAAATTAATTGCTAACAACTTCATGCAACAAGACACGTTAAATGAAACAAAGCAGTAAACAGTGCAGATGTTGTTCATTCCGCACTCAAAGGGAAATAAACGACATGACTCATATACTTGCTTTGATGATTTATACTTGATAACCCCGCAAAGAGTAAAGGTTGTGAACAATAAGCACTTCGATTCGTCGTACCAAGCAGAGCAAAAAATAAATAATTAGGTCCGGTTTCGTGTGTCAGTCGGGCCTTCAATGAATACATACATTACTAAATGTCTCTCTTATACCTTTAGTTTGTAATGTGGTCATGTGCGAACTGTCTAACGTATTTATGTATACGTTTGATTAAGTTTGGTATGTTTGTTAGTAGCGTTGCTGGCACTAGGGCATGAAATGCCTTTACTTCGATCCCGGTCAGACAAATAACGAACTTAAAAATACAATTGTCAATTGTTGTCCCTTGGTTTAAATCATAGCTGCTGATATAATTTTCAGGACTGATTGAACGAGGACTGGATAATATGAATTAGTGTTCTTACCAGAGTTTTGGACATTATTCCATGAAAATATAGGCGGTAGTTTATAGTTTGCAAGGAACACCGTAGTTACATAATTTAAAGGTTGTTTGTTTGACATAAAACAAAACAAAAAAAGACAATGCCAATTTCTGGAGTAACAAGTTGTCATTTTGTTACAAGCATTAATCGTATATAGATATAAAGTAAATAGATGACAAAATAATTGTTCAAATATAAAAAAGTATTCGCAGGCTTTTCAACAATCAGGTAACTTACTTGATAAAGTCTTCTATGCCTTTATTGAGTCTGCTCGCATGTTCTCTGTGACCGGCACTAACAAACGCCATCATAGCGTCTGTAAACGTCCACGCGTGGTCATATACGTGGTATCTTGCCAGGCTAGACACCTTCTCTAGGCAGTTTACGACGTCGCAACCTAGCAACGAACCCGACGCTTGATTAATTTCATTCAACAGTTTCTAAACAACAATGTGTACAGGTACCTTTGCAAAACAAATAACGGGCTAGGCATTCATGTACATCAAAAAGGTTTTGTATAGAGATAGGAAATAATATTACCATAAGCCGAGTCACCTTCTTGATTACGTTACTATGTACATGTGTTGCTATATTTAGGATTAACATATTCTTATTTATCGTTTTGGTACAGTAGAATTAACGTTTTAATTTAGCTTTAACTCGTCCTTCCTAAAAAGCTTATAATTATTTGTGTAGAATGTTGCCAAACTTTATTATTAAAACAACAACAGCCAAAACACATGTTGAATACCTATATCTTACTACCAAAAGAAATATGCATTACTTATTTCTACTTAATATTATTTCGAAACGGTTTGATAAGGGATTTCATTATTTACGGATTGTATATAGATTAATCGTGAGGTGAAAACGTTTTCTTTTTTTAAGTATTGTACCTTCAAAGTCTAGTTTGAAACACATTGAAGCAACGTCCGTCATGTTGGACATGGTCTTCCGGTCTACCATCGCCGGCAGTATCTAAAGAAATTGTGTAGTATATAGTTATGCGTGGACCGTAACGAGTTTTAAGCTAAAAAGACGCCCTTCTTTAAATAATGTGTGCTGCTTCAAAGAATGCAATTGACAATGCATTTTATGCAATACACCCTCAATAAATTTTAATTGCACATCAATTAACTTCATTGTTGACAAGGCATTTCTATATGAATTATTGATGCCTTTATACACACATTTTATTTACACGCTTAAAATAGTATGATTATTGCATCAAAGAGACGCTTGTAATCATAGAATTATTCAAAAAGTGTCAAATCCTACATATGAAGAAGAAATGCTTATTTTGTCTAGTAGCATGGTGTGTGCCTCGGCTAGCTGTCCCATCTTATAGTGCTGAGAGGGTACATGCCAGTAGTTGTGGCACTGTTGTGTAGAGTTCTGCAATACATCACACAGACAGCTCGACAGTGAGGTAAGCGAGAAAACATCGATAATTCCAGAAATTACTTGAATTCATTTTCATTCTGAGTTGGATTTCATTTACCAATTAATCATTTCTTAAAGCGATTTTTTCTTTTAATGATGCGGCGCTAATTGGTGTTTAAATTTCGTACAGTTTGTTTAAAGTAAATAATTTTCATTTTGAAATAAATAATTTCACGCATTTATTAAAATGTATACACATATTTAGATTTGTATTCGTATTGTTGTTAAATAAACATAAAAATAAAAGAAGATGAGGAAAAAGATAGGAAAGAAAAATAAGAAGATAGAGAAGATGAAAGAATACGTAAAATAATTAACGAAGGAGAATAATAATAAGTTTGTACAAGAATGATAATACAAGATGATGCAACTTACACTCCAGATGTGTTCATGGTTGACCATAAACTTAATCGCCTCCTCGTACCGGCCCTGCATCTCCTTCACGTGTGCCATGGTATGGTAGGCCCAGGGATTGTTGGGGTTCGCATTAAGGGTCTATAATGTCAGGATTTGTCTCATAAATGTCCCATAAATGAAAGGTAAGTGTAAATTTTTATCATAAACATTTTATTTGCATTCTTAAAAAGCATCAGTAGTATTGTTTATCATTATAATAAACGTTTTTATTAACCTTATACGTTGTTATTATGTAATAGACAGGCTGGCTAACGATCAATGTGTATATTATTATATTTATTTAGTATATTACGAGTCAACGTGTACATAATTGTTCAACAGTTTACAGCTCATATTGGATGATTTCTTTACACCCGCATATTTCAGTAAGTTCAAAACACTTTGTGGTGAAAAGGAAAGTGTTGGCGATCCTTAAATTGTTAAATTGAGTTTACCTTTAATGTGGTTTTCTCTGTTTCGTCAAACTGGTTTGTTTCTTCTAAGCCGAATGCATACATAGCTAACATCTCACTAAAATAAAACAATGTTTGTGAAATATGGCATACATCCACTGACCTTTACATTTTGTGATTTCCTACAGCCAATTTCCTTTCTAATACTTCACAGCGACCAATTATGATCATTTTAGCGACGTCCAGCTATTTTGATGGAGGTAGACACCAGCCAAATGCGGCTCCTCTTGTGGAATGCATGTTGTATGGAGACGATAGTTTAGCAGTCAAAAACACGTTGTCGCTAGTGTTCTGTGGAAACATTTTTAGAGAAAAGAACCGAGTGCTCCATTTGTTACCAGTCTAGATTGCAACAATAAAACAGCTTGCAATTATAAAAATACCAGGCATTAATAGGATTTCAAAACCTTTTATTGAGGTTTTGCATACCAAAAGAAACCGGGTATGCCAATGTTAGTAATGCGGCTTGCAATTACAGTTGTAGCAGACAACAAGGAAAAACGCAAAGTAGCAGATAGTCTAGTTCCCATCAGGGTTACAGTTCGTTATTCTAAAATATTTATGTTATGTATCGACAGTTTAAATAGAGTGTCTCCAGAATAGTTTCTTGTTTTTGAAGGTCTCGCATCCTTGCTCTTTCCTCTTTCATGCAATCGGTTCTTTGTTTTGGCGCTGGTTGTTGTTTATACATATCTTTGGAAATATATCTTGGTAACAATGTGGTTATTGTCAATTAGCTGAAAATTTACTATGAATATTTAAAAATGTATAAGATGTTGCAGTACCCGTAGTGCGGAGATTCGTGCTTCCAGTGCCTGACAACATTTGCACAGCTGTCAAAGAGACGCCGTGTATCCCCGGCTCCCAGACATGTCTCGTGCAGCTCGTGCAGAGCCAGGATGTCCCGCGGCCACGTGTCCAACACAGCCTTCCACTCGTCACATGCCCGACGGACATGGCTGCAACCCCATACCCATTGGTAGGTATAAACGTGTACAACATGAAATGTCTTTACAATGTATGTAATAATAGAAACTGTCAAACAGGCAAGCTGTAATAAGTCGACCTCACTAATGAGCGTAACTAGCCTTTCAAACAACAACAACAACAATAACAACAACAGCGACAACAACAATAATGACAACAACAAAAACCTATTATAAGGGTTAATAGAATACGACTTATTAAACTGTGTATATTATGTTAGGTATTACAACATGAAATGTTTTTTACACGGTTTGTAATAATAACATTTTCTTAAGCAATCCGACAACGTAACTGTCTTTTAAAAATGACGAATATCAAGGAAAATGGTAAATACCATACGATTAAAAACAATAACATTATGCTAATAAAGTGACTACGAATACAGGTCATCAATCTGCAACTACTGTCACGGCTGTTTGCCATTTGTATATAGCATAAGACAGCTTTTAAATTGTTCAATAAAGAAAGCATGAAGGCAGTATAAACAGTCCCGCTTGTATAACCATTTTGTACGAAACTCCACCCACTATTTCCATTGTGTTTTAGTACACATCTTGGTCATAGGCTGAGTGCATTACAAACGAAATGCATGCGTCCTCTTTTTGTTATGTACATCAACCATTTATCGTTGCTTTAGTGATACTTATAGAATAACATTGATTGAATCATTTCGTTTTGTAGAGATTTGACAGACAGTTTAAGAACTTCCCATCACTTGGAAATATACTAAATCCATACATCCCGACCAAAAATATGCTTTATGCTGTACTGAAAATATATCTGACGTAAGGCTCATCGTTTCATACACTGATGTGTAGGAAAACAAATTAATCATATTAAACTATGTTTAATGGAGATTGAATGTGTAATGAGTGGTATAAAACGTTGTATATATTTCTATTTCAGAAAAATGATATTGACCATTCAAGGAATGAACCAGTATGTAATTGAAAACATGGAAACTAGAACACACCCTTGCGCTAGTGCAACTGTTGCCCGTGCAGGGCGTCGTTCCCATTCTGTAGTTTGTGGACGTAGGGACAGTGACGTCAACGTGTTAACGTCGGAAGCGCAAGTGGCATCATTGTACACCCTCAATCCAGATTGGTAAATTTTGATGGCTCGGGCTATCACTAGAAACAAAATATGCCTGTTATCATAACTGTGTACAAAGCAATCAATTTAAAAATGAAATAAGCTAAAACATTGTTTAACAACGTTAATTTAACTAATAAGAGCCTTTCGAGTATTACAGACTGAGACACAATCATGTTACCACAAGAACAGAATGCTTTTAGTATAGATAATTATGTCAATGTATTGAGAGACACTAGTTAAATAGTCTAAGAAAATTTCAAGAAAACATGATATTTCTCTTTACAGTTACATACACGCTATTGATAAGTAGAAGGGTTGTGGCGGTAATACCAATTAAAAATTATATAAATAAGTGATTATATTACATATCAAATGAAAACGTTTAAACCTTAACATAAAATACAATTTATACAATTTATATGTTTATATAAATGTATTGTTATAAAAATAATGTAGTATACACCTGTTGATTTACAATTATATTACCATTGTCGGGATCAGTCTGTATCATTTTCGAAAGACACGCATCGCTCCCTCCGAGGTTTGGGTCTTCATAACGGCCCACAATCTGTTCGAATAAAACAATCTCTGTTCAAAAACATCACTTATAACAAAAGTTTAACAAATTTGCTGGGATTCGTTTTTAATAATAGGTAAATAAGAAAAGGTCCTATCAAAATTTTCACAGATATTTAAATTTTATCTACCTGCAGACCAAGGCAGACAAGGTAAATGTAAATGTGACAAAAAACACAGAGACGAGACATAACACACAAAAAGAAAAACCATCAGTTACCGCCTTGGAACGGTCAGTCGGCAAAATGGCCAACTTGTGTCGACTAAAAATGCAATAAAAAGTGAGATATGTAAGTAATATAGGTAAAATTGTGTTTTACCAGGATAAACCTACTTAAAAATATAGGGATTTAGGTTTTTCAATTGTAAAAGGAGCTAGGTTGAATGTCATCGTTATATACTAATATTGATTTTCTATATTTACGTTTGGTCTAGTGCATATAAGAAATACAAAATATTACACATTATACAGATGATGGAATTATGTTGTATTGTGTTCACTTGTACAACAACTGCCATGTTACCTCGAAAAGGCTTTGATTTCTGAAAAGCCGAATACGTTTATTTGCATCGTTACTATTTTACTACTTTAATGAATCAATTTTCTTTTTATCATGAAATTGAATATGTCGTAGTCTGTGAGTTTTAGCAGTCGCACGCCTGATGCGCCCCTTTAATAAGTGATTTGCATCATTCGTATGGTCGGAATCCTTTTTATGGAACACAGTGAATACTGATCTGATCACTAGAAAATATGTTAACATACTGCTTCCACCAAAGTGAACACAGATCTTATCAATACAATGTATGTTACTATACTGCTTTAACCACAGTAAACACTAATCTTATCACTAGAATAATTGTGCAGTTGCAGTGGACAGAGTTTCCTGCTGCCCTGCAGGTCGACCTAGGCTGGTAAAAGGCTAAAGGAGTAATCCCAGATAGAAAATCCGGTACGGAGGATTTTGCCTGTCACGCCTAGTGGGAATCCTGACACTGGACACTCGATGATCTCTTTTTTACCCGCCCATTACTGCTCCAGGGCCTTGAAAGGTGATGTAAAACTGAGCAACAGGCAAAGCCAAACGAAGAAGAAAAAACCCTGTGGTTGGCAACCTAGAACCTCAGAACAATGTGTCCTGGCCTCTCTGACGACCTCCAGCATGTAGCCGACGTCATCATCGACCGCGAGTTGGTCAAGAGGAACATTGACATAACCGCCTACCAGGAGACTTGCCTCGCTTCCAGTGGCAGTCTTAAGGAGAACTTCTTCACGTTCTTCTGGCAAGGTCAGGAGTCCAATGAGCGCCGATCCTATGGGGTTAGATTAGCTGTACGCAACTCATTCCTGTTATTAGTTGAACCTCGTTCACAGGGAACATAGCGCATCCTCTCACTCCGTCCACTACATCCTCCGGACCTACACACATTTTTACCGTCTACGCACCCACACACTGTTCGACGGCCGAGGATAAAACTGCATTCTATGAGGAGCTAGAAACAAGGATCAGAGAAATCCTAGCGAAGGAAAACCTGTTCAAGCTCGGAGACTTCAAGGCCCGAGTAGGCGCAATCTCACCTCCTGGCCACTTTGCATCGGACACTTCGGCGTTGGCAACCTTAACGAGAATGGAAAGCTGCTACATGAGCTTTGTTCCTTCCATGACCTCGCCATCACCAACACCTTATACTTCGCCAAGTCCCACCACAGAGTGTCTTGGCGACATCCCATGTCAAAGCACTGGCACCAACTGGACCTCGTTATTACTAGAAGACCCATGCTGAACCACGTGCTTCTTACTCGCAGTTACCATAGTGCCTACTGCGACACCGCTTTTCAAGTACAAGAGGAAACCCTACGATAAAACAATGGCAGCCTATAGAGAAGCCCGCAACAAAGCCACCAACTACTGACTTAAGCATTGCAGTAACATCCAGACATCTGCAGACTGCGGAAACACCCGTGCCATGTATGAGGGAATGAAAAAAGCATTTGGACCAAGTGTCACCAAAACCGTACACCTCAAGTCTACCGGCGTCAACATCAAGGACCTTGGCGAGCAGATGGAGAGATGGGTTAAGCGCTACCGGGAGCTGTACTCTAGAGAGAATGTTTTTACCAATACATAGAAGAACTAGACTCACCACCCACCATCAAGCAGCTCAGAAGGTGTATTAACACGATGTCCTGCGGGAAAGCACCAGGCAGTGATGGAATCCCATAAAAGGTTGTGAAGGACGCAAAAGAGAGCTCCCTCCTTGGACATATCCATGAGCTTTCGCTACAATGCTGGGAAGAGGGAACGATACCCCAAGACATGCGGGATGCAAGTATCAATACGCTCTATAAGCACAAGGGCGGCCGCAGCGGCTGCAACAACTATCAATGGATCTCTCTTCTAAGCATCGTGAGAAAAGCTTTCGCCAAGGTAGTTTTCAAACGTCTGCAGAAACTCGCTGACCGCGTGTATCCCGAGTCACAGTGTGGGTTCCGGGCCAAGCTATAAACCAGACATGATGTTTTCCCTCGACTAGCTGCAGGAAAAGTGTGACGAATAGCGACACCCCCTTTACCTCACCTCTATCGGCCTGATCAAGGCGTTTGACTTGGTCAGTCGGTCTGGCCTCTTCGCCCTCCTCAACAAGATTGGATGACCCGCAAGCTTGTGAAGATGGTCGAGTCATTCCACGACAAAACGTCCGGCACTGTTCGGTACGACGGAGCGTCATCAGACGCCTTCCCAATCAAGAGCAGTGTGAAACAAAAGTGTGTCCTGGCCCTGACACTTTTCGGCATATTATTCTCCCTGGTCCTGCTCTACGCATTGAGTGAGTCCCAAATCGGCATCTTTCTCCACACACGAAAAGACAGGAACCTATGCCTTCCTCAGAGCAACGACCAAGATGCGCAGGGTCCTCATCCGGGAGATGCTCTTTGCCGATGATGCCGCCCTTACTGCTCACACGGAAGCCGCCCTTCAGCGATTCATCACTCCCTTTGCGGAGGCATACACAGTGTTTTGTTTCACAATCAGCCTCAAGAAGACCATCATCATGGGACAGGATGTCAGCGCCACTCCCACAATTACCATTGGCTATCACACCCTGGAGCACACCCTCCTCGGCTCCACAATCTCCAGCAACCTAGCCCAGCATACAGAGCTCAATGTAAAGATAGGCAAACCAGCAACCGCTTTGGCCCGCCTAGCGGAGCATGTGTTTATGACAACCCCATGCTGACTCTCAACACAAAGATGATGGTGTAACAAGCGTGCGTGCTGAGACCCTTTTGTACGGCAGTGAGGCTGGGATCCTCTACACGGGCCAGGCTAGAAGACTGAACGCCTTCCACATTCGCATCCTCAGACGACTCCTCGACATCACCTGTCAGGATAGCTTCTCCAACGCAGATGTTTTGGCCCAGGCAAGCATTTCAAGCATGTTCGCCACCCTCTCCCAGGGGCGCCTGCGCTGGGTCGGACACGTATGCAGGACGGATGATGGCTGCATCCCAAAGGACATCCTCTATGGCGGGCTCGCCACCGGAACATGGCCAGCCGGACGACCCGCCCTGCAAGAGGGATCTGAAGTCATGCAACATCAAAAAAATCGGTCATATTGTAAATCTCAAGTAGCGACCTCCGACGGCTCTAGCTGGCATGCAAATGTAAAAACCTGCGTCCAGCAGGCTGGGGAGAAGACAGCGAACCAGTGCGATGAATGAAAGAGCCGAAAACAACAGAGCCTACCACTCTCCCAACAAGCACCATACGTGCAGCAAGTGCATTGGCTTATTTAGCATCAGCCGCCGCCGCGGCTCCATTGTCTCTAGTGACAGAATGGTGCTAACTGCCATAACGCCTGTGAACACTGATTTGATCACTAGAATATATGTAAACATACTGCCTTAATGATGGTGAAGTAATATTGTAGAGAAGGTATTCGACAGTTTGTATATTTAAAAAAAACATATAAGAAAAGCTTACCCTTACTTTACTTGGGCATAGTCTTTGCATACGTTCATTATGTTAAGTAAAACATATTTTGAACGCTACCTCAATTGCTATACCGCACAAATCGTGAAATTTATTTCTCTTAATGTTCAACTTCTTTACAAAAGTATTATGTATGTTTTTGATAAAATAGATACTGACGCCAATGCAGATTACCCGGATAATTATATAAATTATCCCAAAAGATATGTGTCAGATGGTATGCTATTTTAAAAATAGCTCAATGTGGAAGGTGTCTCAGGAAGGAAGTACATTTATATAACGACAAGTGAGTTGTTATTATTAACATTTCACTTAGATGGAGGACATCAATAAATATTTCGTGGAACGGTTTCTTTGTAATAATAATGTATCTAATTGTTAGAGAAAAAAAGTGGTACAAACTATCGGATGCTACCTTTAAATGAACATAAAGTGCTGTTCTGTGCAGCATGTGTATACATTACTAGTAAGCTGCCTCTAAGTCTCTTTAAACGAACGATCCTTATAACACATAAATATTATTATACATGCATTTTGAAATATAATAACATTATATATTGTTTGTCACGTCATTGGAGACAAACGCTACAAACCTCAATTATATTATTTTCCCAGGGTTACTTAAGCAAATAATTAATTTAGTCTTTTCTTTTCAATTAAGATATTGTGCAATAAATTTTACTAAATTATTTTATAATGTAATTATGTGACCACCGAAATTGACTTCAGCTTTCGCTTTTCATAACAATTATAACAATTATAACAATAATATATTACCTATATGTAAAATGTAATTTGATATTCTGAATATGGTTGTGGCGTGACTAGATGTATGCGCGTGCATTGTGCGCTTATCTATAAAGCAGGTAATCTATTAACATACACACTCGAGCTAATTTTTGGTAGTTCTACTCAGATATTTAACAGGTGTCTTCCTCCACAAATAATTAAGCCGAGCGTCGTCAATATGACCGATATTGTGTCGTTGCGATGTTACAACAAACAAATAGTAACATAGTAACATACAAAAACAGCGCTTCGTTTAAAAAAAAGTCATTATGAACTTCTTGCACTTAAGAATATAGTTTACAACACAAAGTGCCAAATTACATTTCCAAGCTGCGGACCCTATTGAATGTATAAAGGATGACAACTAGCAACTAAAACTTGAACAATGATATAAGAAGATGAAACAAGCTAAGAGAGAATTTCCCGAGAAGACGGAGAACTTACCTGCGTGGAGGCAGCATCCAGCAGTTTGTATACTTCGTCACTAGGTGTGGACAGGTGAATCCCAACTCTATGAAATTCCTACAAACAACACTGAAACTATTAGAAAGTGGTCGACATAAAATCGTGCTAACGACTACATGTATAAACCTTCACCGAAACTAGGTTACGTCCCTTACCAAATCACGAATGGGGTCCTACCGATATACGGAGTTATCTCTGATTTCGCTACGTATTTACCTCCCTTGATCGAGGTGGCGCTTCTTTGGGTAGTTCTGGTTTCGGTTATATACAGTAAACTATGTTGAGAGTACGCCGATTTTATGTTGGAAAAAAGCTGTGGATTCGGAAAAAAGAGTTGTCACATGTAAGGTTTTTATGACCTGAAATATTTGTATTGGAATTTCATGTAAACCGGATGTAAACACAATGAATTAATTATGTCGAGACAAAGAAAAACGGCGATGTGCCTTATTGTTCAGGGGCGTGCCTGGGCTTAGGCACTTACGCACGTGCGTACAGTTGCTTCTAAAAATTGAAAAAATAAAAAACCTAAAGCGATTTTAAATCGTCGTCTAACCCGGGTTAGGCACTACCAGTTAATTGTCTTTATTATTTAAATCCATGTAATTTAAACATTTTTCTAAATTCTACACAATCTTCAACAATCCAACTTGACGTATTTCTGGATCTTCCTGCTTCTAAGACAATTCTTTGATCTAGACAGTGAGAGTACCCACCACCCCCGAATGCATCTATGGCGTTCTATGGAAAAAATCCGAAGGGGTGGGGGGGGGGGGGTCGGTGGGCATGCCCCCGGACTACCTAGGAATAGTGCGTATACTCAAAAGTAGCCCAGGCACGCCCCTGCTGTTAGCTTTAAAATTCCTTCTTATACGCATATGTTTCGGCGGATATGTGGAATTACATGCGTTAGATCCAATTATAATATAATTGAAAATTTCAACAGATCAAAAGACAAAAGCTAAAGCTTGGAAATCTCGGAAGTTTTCAATCATATATGAAGTTTAAGAGCGTAATTTTCTCAAACTGCCGGTAAATCGCAACTTTCAATCAAAGACGGCTGATTGTTTTAAAGTTACTCATTATATATATTTTTTATATAAAGCAGTGTTATTTACGTTATAAACATAAAAAAAAACTTGATGAGGTCAATTATATTTTATTTTAATCATTTGAAATGTGTTAATTTTGATAGTATTTATCTTACTTGGTCTTCAGATTTCAGTCATTTTCACTCTTTTCTGAAGTATTTCTTTTCTTCGAGTGTTAAAAATTACACGGTTGTGTAAAGCACTATCTGTGCTGCAAGTATGTGAAAATATAATATATAAAAATGACATGTTTATTGTGTTGTGTATACACCCACCCCCAATATCTTAGACTGACCGGTAATCCACACCAGATGTTTTAGGCATGAGGGGCAGATAAGACCCCCACCAGGTGTAGGGGATGACTGGAGAAATGCCTCTAGGGGATGACTGGTTAATTGGCTGTAGACCTCAATTAGTCAATGAAAATAGGATAAAATGGCAAAAAATACACACAACAAAATAGGTTGTATATGTTGCTAACTCCCTTCATGCCACGCATTTAATTTCAATCATGACTAGAAAAAAGTGCATTATTATAGTAGAATTTCTCTAATTAACCACTTTATTCCAGCACATTTACATTTAAAGCTTAAACAAATTATCTGCACCTCACCAATTACGAATAAAGACAAAAAATAGCGAAATTAATCGAAACACGCCAAATCTCGATATTTGATCTGATCGTCGTTTTTCTCAACAAACCGGAACTACCCAATACCAAAGGGAAATCACTCTAAACTGACTCCGCAAGTGAGGTAACTGTGGATATCGGTAGGCCTCCATTACGTTCACTGATATAGAAAAATCCACTTCTGGCAACGTCAGCTGCAGATACATTAGATATTCCGGAGATTATGAATCATTTCAGAGGAGGCTGCACGTTTTGCACACGGCACGCAACCTCGGACTATATTATCGATCGCTGTACGTTAGAGCGGTCATTTTTAAAATGGCGGTCAGAGTGGTAACATCGAAGAGTAAATGGTTAGATTGCGAAGAATTGCGTGTGTTTTTTTGTGTTAAACAGGACGTGTGTTGTATTCCAATGAGAGACTGCCCAAGTATCAGCGTTTTTGCACGGATTGCACACATTAGTCCAGTGAAAAACCAAGGGTACGACGCCGTATTCTGATTGCTGACGATCGGCTTGATTCCAGACTTCCCAAGCAGTCGTCTGTCTTGTTTTCTTTATCATGTTGTTCTGTCCACTTGAAAAGACACTTTCTCGAGTCTCTAGTAGACACATTCAAAATAGGGGTGTCCATTTTTACTCAGATCACATTAACCTACAACAACAACATAAAACATGTAATCATGATAACAGAAATGCATATGCTGTCTGACATTGTGTAGCTAAGCAGTTAAATATAAGTACTATAGAAAGTTTTAACCTTTTTTATTGGAAAATTTATTGTATCATTAAAAACTACAAAAATAATGACAGAATCAAACAATCAAAACGATGCACATTATATTCAAAATTAAGTCCATTGCCTTTCAATAAAGGAACTTATAGCTAATTTCGACCAAGTTAATTAAAACATAACACAAAGAATTGAGACGACTTTAGGCGCCTTTTTAGATTTTCTGATAATTAAAACATTGAAAATTGTTGTGTTATTTTTTTACGACAAAGTCTTGCGTAACTAAAGTACAATTTGATAAAGAGTGTCTATGTTATTTTGTGAAACTGTAATGTAAACAATATAGCATTTCGTTTCTGTGTTAAATTATCTAAAAATTGGCCAAACAGCGACTCAATGCCAATACGTGGTGGTTGTTTACATCTTTCGGAAGGGCATTTGCATATTTACTCACCTGTGACGAAAAGTAGGAGGTCCCATTTCGCTTAACAAATCAGTTAATAAGGCTACTATATCCATTTAACTTCTTATTCATATACGAAAAGACATTGTACAGATGTACGTTAAGGGTTAATATCCACGTAGAAATTTAAATTCATAAAATTCATGTTTTTGCCAATAAATAGATAAGTTTCGTCGAAACAAATTGTCATAATAATTTATATAAACGATGTAGGCAGAAAATTTGTGTCTACCTACTACGTAATAGATTTAGATGATTTCAAGCGTAAAATCATAACAAACATTTTGATATATCCCATCTTTATATAAACGATAGTCAAAGTAATGCGACCACATTCATACGTATCACATCGTGAATTCAGCTCATTGCGCATATACGATAAGTCTAACAGGCAAGAAATATTTCTCAGAGATTTATCAGAAATACTGGTTGATAATTATGCAATGAATCTACATACGACACAGATACTTTGAACTTATGATGATATATTAAATGTTGGGTTCTTTTTTCTCACAAAAAGAAGTAAAACATTTTACAGTTGATATATTTGGAAGGTAAACATGACATGAAATATAAATTAATTGTATATGCTAACCCCTCCATCCCTCCATTGACAGTGCGGGTTTAGCGGCATGATAAGCTGTTGTTACTTGTGCTCCTTGTATTACTTTTGCTGGTCTTAAGACAGTGATAGCCGGAGTTTAAAGCCATTTGCTTTTCAACCAACCAGCGTCAAACTTATTTAAATATTAAGCCACGCCTTCTGTGTATAATGCCAACCAATTGGAAACATCACGAAGGTACTAGTCCGCTCCCGGATCCTCTAGAAATATGGTAATGTACTACAGTTAAATGGTAAAAGAAATATTCCCCCATGCCTTGATAGGTCAATGGGTATTTCTCCATAGGATATCACACGAATGTAGCTTTGTACTCTGCCGTACTAGAACTAATTTACATAAACAACCGTCATAACGTATTTCACTTATAAACACGTAAATAAGGTTGTTTTTTTCAGGGACTACTATGGAATACATGGTATTTTTCACTCATTGAGGATTTAAAGTTCAAGGTCAAACTTGTTTCCTAAGTTTCATGAAATAATTCTTGTAGATATTAAAAATGCAGTTATATTTTAAACAAATAAAATACGAAAGTGGCTGTTGGTCAGTGAGTGAAAGTGTTAAGCGCATGCATCATATCGTGTAGAATGCATATATACCAGCTAAAAGTCCCAAATGGTATATTATTATAAAACTAACGCTTGGGCTATTTTTCATTGGTTAAAGCGTCTAAAAATCTAGTCAATATCTTTCGATAATTACATTTTTTTTCGTTATTAACACGTCAATAAACAGACATTGAACCGGTTTCTGTGTATATTGACTAGGTGTGACGAGTAACCACACAATAAGGTTACATAGAGACGGCAATTTTACCTTTGTATTAATAGACTGGCGAATATAGAAAGAAACACGTAATGACTTTCAAAAGGTAATAAAAGATAGCAAGGAATCTGACAACATATTTGATCTGTTTGATTGTACATAGGAAAGAACATATTATAGGTACCAAGGCGAACCTTTGTATTACAGACGGTAAGCTACAGTCATTTTTGGCCAATCAATTCAAGCAATCAGAAAGAGACCTTGATAGCCATTTTGTTAAATAAACTAAAGTTGGTATCAGACAGTTTTGATCATTTTTCTTTCTGTCTAACAACAATATAAATTATAGTTACCTACAAGTTCTTTTCTGCAAAGAGCAAACATTACACCGCAGTCGTAATTTCAAAACAGTTTTTTTTTAATAATTTGTTTTGTCTATTTATTGCTGTAGTCTTGACTACGTCTTTACTTAATCTATAAGTTTTAAGTCCTAAACACACGGAAACGATTTTGTATTTGATATTTGCAAATTGATGGATACCACATTGCATGCTCCCATCTTTTATGAAATTCAGTTTTTGTTCTTCTTCTTGCTCTTTTTTATGCAAAAAACGTCATGCGAAATACGTCACGACTACTATGATAAACAACCCCTTCACCTGACTAGCGTAACCTTAAACGATGGTGTGCTACTGTACATAACATTATACAAATGACTTCAGATTATAACAACAGCATAGACATTTCTAACATTAAATATAAATGACGGTACATATTATAGTGTTTACAAATAGTTCTCTTTAAAAGAATGGGCGGCCGGAAGAACGTATGTCGTCCAAAGTGAATAAATGTTGTAATAAAATCACGAGCAAAACAAACATATCACGTAATGCAGTGGTAAGCCTAAAATACAGAACCCAGTAAATACAGCCCTCCTATCCGGGTCATTAACTGGTTGCAAGGATCGACAATGCGGATGTTGTCAACAGTCAACATACCTAGACAGGGTGAAGAACCGTACTCTTGTACAGACGGAAAATGTACATACTTATAATTTCCGTGCTGACGTAAATTGTGACCTTGTTAGGTAAAGTGCAACGTAAAAAAACCTTTACTGGCCGAGATTTTATCTAGTCAAATTAAACACAGTTGAAGACCTATTGTCATTAGCGACTGATGTCGACAAGTTTGAGGCGCTGTGATTCAGTGACACCGTACGTTCTCATATTATATAAGTCGAACGTCTGCTTGTGTGAAAATATTTTGTCAAAGCAAGCAAGGGACATGACGTTTACTGATAGAGCAGGTGGAAACCAGCCACTTGATCACGCGGCAGACGTAAAGACTAAATCCGATCATTCATTTGCCATGCCAACAAGACACACAAGTTTGAGCAATAAGAGCAATCGCAAAAACAACAACAACAACAACAGTGACAACAACAATAGCTGTAATAATGGCAGCAGCACCGCCACTAGCAACAAGACTGCTATAGTTGAGAACTCGGACCCGGATGGAGGGTGGGGGTGGTTTGTTGTGTTGGGAGTTTGTATCGTCCACGTCATCCTTAGTAAGTACCGAATTTCTATAATTTATCTTGGACCCACTTTCATTATGTGCGACACAATTACAGTATTTTTTGACATGTTTGAAATATATATATATATATATATATATATATATATATATATATATATATATATATATATATATATATATATATATATATATATATATATATATATATATATATACCCAAAAATGTCCATAATATAAAGCTTGGTTAAATAGAGCTAACGAGGGTATTATAAAAGTAGGATTGAGCGAGGTCTCGATCTCTGTTCAGCAGGATTGAAACTGTTAAGTAACGACATCTTAACCAACTGAGCTAACCGGATAGTTGATCGCTATTTTCCGAAATTCTTTTTAACTATGATATTAGAAAATTTAAAAGAAAAACGTTATTAATCAAAATGTACACATTTACAATTCAAAAGATTGCACAAAAAACAATAACTGAAAACAAAATGTAACACAGGCACATAATTAAAACTGTTAAGAAATAGTAGTAAAATTAATATAAATACGAATTTGTAGTATGCAACAATAAAAAACGGCTGTCAAAATGTCATATTATGTGAGTCCCTGTTGTTATTTGGTGTGAATTGAAAGCATTTGATGAAGAATCGTGTGAAAACCGAAGCAGTGTTGTAGAGATAAGCTACGAGGAATTCGAGGAAAAGTGTTGCTTTAGTCCTAACATTTTTGAGAAGGAAATTGACCTTGAGTCTGTGAATGTCTAAGAAAGCAGCAAGCAGCTGCCTAATCTGAGGACAGACCCTGGTGATCAAATGTCGTTACATGATGAACACTCAAATAGTGTAGATAAAGCTCGATGTTTAGTTGAACCAAATACAGGTGACTGCACAGATCAGGACAAATGTCCTAATAAATCACAGTTTCTAGACGTAAACCTGAACACCAACACACCACCTCCAATCCCAACATTTCTCCAAATTTCGCAAGTCACCCTGTCGAAATCACAACTATAATCGCAATTATATGGCGCTATATTCAATGTTCAGAATTTCAATGTAATCCACAATTAAAATCCATGAGCAAACTGTTTTTGACAACAACAAACACACACAAACCTCGAATGTAATTCGCGGTTCTTAATGCCATGTGTGTAGGAACTTTGATGTTTCGCGTCCTTGACATTACACACTACATGTATAACTTTACACAAGGGTATGATTTTTGTTGATGTTATTTTCCAACCATTATTTTTATTTATGTTTATCAATAAAATTACAACCTTATGTTTAGCGCAAATACAATAAAAGAAATGACATGTTTATTGTCTTATTTCTTAATAGTAAAATAGAACTATTTCTCGTAGCCGAATTACTCTGTGCACGCGCACGAATTTCGTGTACTGCATTGGAATGTCAGATAATGTAAAGGAGGAGCAGTAGCGGTAAATTTAAATGTTTAACTTTTAAATCTATATGAAAAAAAACTATTGATGGTGGGATAAAAAGAATACAGCCTCGTGCTTTCTGATTTTCTTAGCCTCGCATGATAACATTTATCTATATCAACACTAACCTGGTATTCTCTATATATTCTGGCATTTATCGATGAGATAAAGTCTTTTTATATCGTCCCCTATACATTTATAAATCCCAGTAGAGTATAAATTCCAGTACAGAAATCCGCATTTACTAGTCATAGTTGATTAACTGTTTTCCCAAATTTAAAAATCTAGTTCAGTTTTTCTTGAAAAAGAATGTGTCGTTCTGTTTTAAAGTAAGAATTCCTACAGCTATCTTGACAGGAAAATAAATTAAACTGTCATAAAATCAAAACTCTCATCTGTGCTTTATCGAGTGAGATCTTCCTAGCCCAGACCATTTTGCAACTTTTGCACAATTTACCCACACAAACAACAGCAGCAGCAACACCAGCAACAAACACATAAAACAAAAAACAAGAAAAACACATAAATAAAAGAAATCCAAAAAAAAAATCGGCTATTGTTCGATCGCCACATATTCATATCAATTGATTTTGCGGCAAACATAGCTTGTGAATGGCATAAATCTTCAATATGTTATTTTTTAAGATATACTTATGTCAGTGCTTTCTCGGAATGCTGCCATAGGGGACTGCGGGTTTTCATATTCATTTTTAATTATTCGTAATGATGCAATCTGATCAAATCGCTAACAATTAAAGAAAAAATGAATTTGAGGCTTGTATCACATAATTCAAACTAATTTAGCGTTTAATGACTTACCAAAATGTATTTTTGGTATATTTCTTTTTACGATTAAAATCGACTCAGTCAGTAACTGAATTATGTTGAAAAGTAATTTTTGGTCTAAGTATTCATAGAAGACAAACAGGTAGACAGGCGTTTAAGCGGCGAATATGCTTGCAAATTAATATAAAAGTATTGCGTTGAAGATGTGCATGCTGCCCATGTATTGATCTAACATGAAGTATTTGTGTCTATTGCATAAAGATATGTACAAACACGCATGCAATAAAATTAGACCGTTAACATTTGAACACTTTTGAGATATGGGGAAGTGAAGGCATTACTTTATCTGCTAGTTATTCTATACTGTCTTTCCAAAGGCACACTTTGTCAGTGAATTGTTTTAAAAGGTTTACTAAGCACCATAGGACAGGTATGGATTTACATCCATTTCCAGCCTAAACTAAAGAGAAGTTAATACTTAACTTAACTAATTTTCCTACAGTACACTTATTCAGCTTCATATCAACTGTACGGTTTAGAAGAATTAGTGCTTGTACACACATGTATACACACGGTATTGTCACATGAATAAAACACATCTACATGTATGTTACACATATGTTTTGCTTTCCCAATTTCAGCTGGGTTTGAGCGGTCTAACGGCATCATCTTTCTCCAGCTGCGGGACCGCTTCCAGATGAGTGCCGTGGAGACGTCATGGGTCTTCTCAATATTTTCATCCTTCAGGCTTCTTATGGGTACGGTATTGTGTGAGTGAGTTGACTGGTCGGGGTGGTTGCGGTGGCGGTAGGGTGGTTTCTTGGTCAGATGGCAGTGTTGGTATTCTCCTCCTTCAAGCTGCTAATGTGTATGGTACCGTGGGAGTGAGTTGACTGGTCGGGTTGGTTGTTGTGGTGGTTGTAGGGTGATTGAAAGGTTCGGTGGCAGAGTTGATATTCTCGTCCTTTAGGTTTCCTTTGAGTAAAGTACCGTGTGAGTGAGTGGACTGGTCAGGGGTGGTTGGTGGGTGTGGTAGGATGATAACATGGTCAGGTGGTAGTTTTGGGTGGTAACGGTATTGTATGAGTAAATCGGTTAGTAGGGATGGTTGTTGTGGTGGTGGTAGGGTAATTAAGTGGGCCGGTGACAGAGTTGGTATTCTCGTTGTTACGACCGGTGTCGCTATACAAGTTTATTTTTAAAATGGCACGTTTACTAAACGACAAAATGGTGTAACAGAAAGAACAAGCCAGCAACAAACTAGTACAATAATGTTTTAATAGACAATTAAATCTGTGGTGTAATAAAACAATAACAAATCAATCAGACAAAATTTCAGAAAGAAAAATAAATGTTAGCGTACAGTTTGTCCCTTTAGGAGGTGTCCCTTTAATAGTCCAATTAATAATCTTACGTCGAATAATCCTGAACAGTTTTCGGTAGAATGTCCCCGTAGATAAGCAAAGTTGAAATAATCCAGAGATAGAACAATACATGAAAGTAAATGATATAATTCCAAATCCGACACTTCAAAATTTATATCACTGTAGAATATAGTTAGTCAACGTAAATTCCAGCACAGATAGATTTAATAACGAAGCTGCAAGTATTTCCAAACTATATGTCCAAACTCTATGTCCAAACTTTTATCCAAACTTCCTCCTTAAATCGGCTAACAAGCCCTTATATAGACCCAAAGAATTTCTGGAACGCAGAAGCTCTTGAACATTCACGAAACCCAGAACATTCTCGAAACCCAGTTAAAAAAAAACAAATGAACTTTCTAGCATGATCCTTTTCTTTCTAGCAGTTACGCGAATGCTACGTCATCCGAAATACGCCATGCGAATTACGTCATGACTACTACTATAAACAACCCCTTGTGTACTACTTTACATCGTCCTCGTGGCTTATTAGTACGGTACCGTGGGAGTGTGTGGACTGGTCAGTGGAGGTTGTGGTGGTGGTAGGTAGTGGCAGGTAGTTAGCATTCTAGTCAATCTGGCTTCTCACGGGTACGGTTCCGTTCGTGAGTAGGCTGATCGGGTGGTTGTGCTGGCATTCAGTAGTCCATTGGTAGAGGTTTTAGTGGTATCAATAAGTTTTGATAAGACACCTTGTGTGTACGGTACCTAACGAGATAGTAGACGTGGGAATATATGACATATTGTGGGGATTATGGGGAATAATATCAACGCGGTGTGATTGTTGTCTTGTTTTAGTTGGGATGGTAGAGGGGCTTTAGAGGGGGGGGGGGGGGTAACAGGGGGTCGCAGAGTAACTCGAATATGAATAAGATTTTCGGTTACTTAGATGAGAATTAAAATAAATATTAGTATGACGAAAATAATGAATATGATTATAAGCATGTAATTGAGATAAATGTACATATAACAATTTTTATCATGTAGATAAATAATAACATGAATATTGGTTTGCTGATAAATATAAATTTTAATGTAATATGCCTACCACTACTTTGCTTACAGCGCCTGTGGCCACGATGTTGTGTCAGAGGTTCTCGTGTCGGTCCGTGGTGATGACGGGGTCTTTCCTGTGTACTGCTGGGATTGCCATGTCCGGATTCGTCTCCAGCATCCACGTGCTCTACTTCACCTACGGAGTTCTCGGAGGTACGCATACTTGAGCGTTTTACGCCAGGAATGTTACAAAACTGTTTTTTTTAATAAAAGTAATACTCAGCAAGGGTTCAAAATTATGAGGCGTAACTGCGTGATACACAATCTACGATATTCCTATCACTGTTTTACTTCGTACCATACTACAAAAAAAGTGTATGCAATTATTCTTATGTTACAGGGGAAACGGACTGGCAGTGTTCTCGCGACTTTATTTGAAAACACTTGACCATTGATATCCCAATATGCAGGCATCGTGCTAAAGATGTAAGCTATCTTCTTTCAGAGATATGCTATGTCGGTTCTTTTTTCATAGTTGATTATAGAAATAAGGTAGAACGCTATATTGTATAAACATTTCATGTTACTGTCAAATGTCCTTTTATGTTATGCTATACCATTAATATTATTGTTTTATTTTAAAGTCTAAAGAATGTTAACATTTAAAAATATTGATGTACTTTAAATACATTTAAATCGTTTTGGAGCAATTTTCCATTGACACCGATATCGATGCACACACGCATGGACTCCACTATGGCAAAGGGCTTTTCAAAACGACAGTCGTAACTGCAGCACAGCGAAATATATCCGGTGTAAGGGATGTACTCGGATTTGTTTTGTTTTAAGATTATATTGATTTTGATACTTGATACAAGCAGTCAATCACAACACTCTGGACTTTATCTTTATCACAGTCGATTGTGGATCAGTGTTTCATCAAAATCTGTGATGTTTATATTTTATATGTTAGCTGATCAGTCATTATGGCGTAAAAAAGGAGTTAAGTCTCATCCTGTACATAAATCAAACTGTTGTATTCAGGTCGCTTAAATACACTAAATATATACACCGTTGTTCCTCTGTGCAGGCTTTGGCCGAGCACTTATCTACGCACCTAGTCTGGTCACGGTCGTACAGTATTTCCATCGTCGACGGGGGATTGCAGTCGGAATAGCCACCGCCGGGGCCGGCATCGGTACAATCGTGTGGCCGCCCCTCACCGAGCATATGTTCCTCTCCTACGGCTACCAAGGCACGTTCCTACTTCTGGGCGGGCTTACCAGCCATTTCTTTATCTGCGGAGCGCTCTTCCGTCCATTAGACCTACACCTCAGGCTGCAAGCACAAGCCAGGTAAAATGTAAAAACAGTACATGCCATTTTCTTCTTTCTTTCCTGGGTCAGTATGTACTTGACGATTGGTGTTGAAATAAAACTGTTAAATTAATCTTTATTTTGTTAAAACTTGTGATTGGAATGGGTAATCTTAAACATCTCATAAAGTTTGCGTGGGGTAGTTTGATTGTTTAACACTGCCTGACAATTTTCTATTTCTAAACATATTTGAACTATTCGCAATCAATACTAATTGCAAATGTAATACTACGTGCCTGAAACAATAATATTTAATTTGTTTAATAACACTTTATGCTCACTTTGTTGTTGTTTTGATTTCAGAAATTATTTGCCGACAGAAATTATTATTGAAAAGGGTATAAGCAACGAAGCTTTCGTTGATAACGTTGCAGAAATGATAAACACTGGAGATGCTCTCCATGATTGTTATACGCACAATACTTCTGACACAAAAACAAATGTCAGTAAAACAACTTCGCAGCATTCTGTAGCAAGTTCAATACAAGAACAAACACCAACAAATCACACTCCAGTAACGGATCGGAAATGTACGGTCATGCTCCTGGACCTATCTCTTTTAAGAAATAAACACTTTCTTGCTTTTTGTATACAAGTAAGTCTGTTTTCATTATCGTTTGAGACTGCGTTTGTGTTTCTTCCTGCCCTGGCGGAAGAACGGGGTATCCCGCCTCTTCAGAGCGCTTATGCCATGTCTATCCTCGGAGCATGTGACGGGGTAGCCCGGATAGGTCTGGCCGCCATTTTGGACATAGCCGCCGTCAAACGGTACAGAGTCATTGCCTTCAACGCGTTCATGTTCATGGTGGTCGTTGTGGCTGTGCTTATCCCGTCCATGACTACTTTCTGGCACTTCGTGGTATTGGGAGCGTTCTACGGTATCCTGTCAGGTGTGCTGATCTCACAGCAGTCTGTGGTGGTCGTTGACATCCTCGGGGTGGAGAAGCTTGCCAGTGCTATCGGCATCAACTTCCTTTTCAAGGGCATTTGCTCTCTTGTTGGTCCAATTGTTGGAGGTAAGTGTGGTAAGAACAGTCATCCATCTCAACATTAATTTCCTTTCCCTTCTTCATTTTCTTTTGTAGTTGTTGTTGTCCTTTAATCAATCTCGCCATCTTCTTCCTTGCTTCTGTTTGTCTCATTATTTTTCTTCTGTTTTCCTTCTCCCTTTTCTTCCTTTTTTCTTCCTTTTTCTCTTTTCATCTTTATTTTCTTTCTTTCTTCTCCTATTGTTATTCCGTTTCTTCATCTTCCGCTTCTTCTACTGTCTCTTGTAATTGGCTAAAATTGGTGGCATTATAATATGCAATAGAGATTTAGTGAAACTGAGTTATCGGACAAATAGATCTTAACATAATCACAGTCTTATGTACGGCTGTAAATAATGCTTGTATAGCTTTATGGTGCCATGAGTAATATATCTGTTATTTTGTGAAACTGTAATGTAAATAATATAGCATTTCGTTTCTGTGTTAAATTATCTAAAAATTGGCCAAACAGCGACTCAATGCCAATACGTGGTGGTTGTTTACATGTTTCAATAGGGCATTTACATATTTACTCACCTGTGACGAAAAGTAGGAGGTCCCATTTCGCTTATCAAATCAGCGATAAAACCGTTCATGGCCCATTCATAAATGGCGTCGGTAGGCGGGATCTCCGGTCAAGTGATTTGCACACGACACTAAACATGCGTAACCTCCTCTAAAATCATTTCATTATTTCCATTTATATTCTCTAATTTTCAATAGCAATTAGCTAGGTTTGTATTATATAAGTAACCTTCTTAATAAGGCTGTTTTTGCCAATAAATAGATAAGTGCAAACATTTCGTCGAAACAAATTGTCATAATAATTTATATAAACGATGTAGGCAGAAAATTTGTGTCTACCTACTGCGTAATAGATTTAGATGATTTCAAGCGTAAAATCATAACTAACATTTTGAAATATCCCATCTTTATATAAACGATAGTCAAAGTAATGCGACCACATTCATACGTAGCATATATATATATATATATATATATATATATATATATATATATATATATATATATATATATATATATATATATATATATATATATATATATATATATTATTAAATTTAACGATTAAATAATTCAATTTTAATAACACTTTGTCTGCTACATGATAGTATTATATTAATGTTTGTATACTTCTAGGCGCATTGAAAGATGCTTTCGGGGGATTCAACATGTCGTTTTATGTCGGAGCTGTTGGTACATTTTGCGGCGCCATTGTCATGGTGATAGGGAACGTGCGCCATTACAGAGGCGCTCGTGAACAGGACTATACCGCTGGGTCAACGGCCAGGCAAAGTCAGAACGAATAAACGAATTGGTTGTCTGTCACGGTTGGAACAATTCAAAGGAAATTTACGAGTGCCATTTCCAAATCCATATTCAAATTAGAACTATGAAGATGTGTTTCTTAAAAAACGCATATTTTTATTGACTACGTTGTCTATTTGATTTTATCATATTATTATGTTAAACGTTAATCCGATAAATGTAGACTATATGTATTTGTAATTTAACCTACTAAAGTAAACGAAACCTTTCTAACAATTGCAATCTAGTTAGTGCCTTCAAGGTCGGTTGTAAAAGCTCATTGCGAGCTTATGCAGACCTTGTTTTAATTACGTCAATTTCTATATTGTATCATGTCATTACATAGATGTAAGTTTACGTCAGAAACTGGACAGTTTCATTTAAAAAAAATCTGCTTTTTCAGTGCTTGCAGTTGATAAACATATTAGAAAGTACGAAGCTTTGTAAACCTGTTTAGCTTCTCCAGTCACCCTTTGGCCGACTGACTGTTCGAAAGCCTAAACTGTTTGGTCTGTTCTATTTTGTAATATCATGTTTTGGTACAGATTTTGTAACTTGTTTCATTTGACTAACATGTGATAACCTTTTTTTCTTCCTCCACAATAGACAATTTGTCGTCGTCAGGTCGGCCGTACTTGTGTCGGTCCGATGTACATGTATAAGTCAAAACATATAACCATTTATCGGCTGTTGAGTTGTGAAAAAATTATACTGCAAATAAATATATATTTTCATCTCTGCCTTTATACATGTACTATTATAGTTAACGAGTAACCAAAACGGCAATTTGCGGACATATTTTTAATACTTACTTAATTACTAATGGGGTATAAGCCTAAATTTGTAAGTTGTATCATAGTTATACTTGTACTACGGTTGACAACAACAACAACAACAACTGCAACAACAACTACAAACAAATACATGTTGAGTTGTGTATATTGTTAAGTTGTGAAAATATGCCATCCTGAAAAACGAACATCGCATACAGTGATACAACATCATGCGATCAGATTTAATGACATACATTTAGTGAAAATACACTAATGAAACCATAAAGTTATACTATTTACGTTTGTTTATTATTTCTCTCCTCTAAGGGTTACTATTTTACTCAGTGAGTTAAATATTTCAGCATTCATTTACTGATCGTTTCAACGGCAAAACGACACCGGCTAAAAATCAAACTGTTATGACATGTGTTATGAAAACTAATAGATCATTTGCAATTTCCTAAACCTGACGAACTAGAAGGCACTTCCCTTCGGGTTGGTAGGGGCAGCAAGAGATATTTTTATACTAGAAACCTTTTATATATGGCATACTACACGAGTAAAATCAGTGAACCATAAGATGGGCAATACATATGAGTTGAAGATACTTTCCGACGTTTTGAACGTTATAAACTCAATTCATATAAAGCAAGATTTTTAAACTGGAAACCTGGTATGAAGAAAAACTGCCAGTTACTATAAAACTTGATTATATCAGTATTGATAATAGCGAGGAAGACGTGTGTATATATAAAGTATTTTTTAATTCAAGCTCGTTTTATTGAGATAGGACTTCCCATAAGCTCTGTGGAATCAAATCTTAAACCTGCCTGAATATGAACTCACATATCTAAATTCGCGCCAAAACCATATTTAACACCAAATTCATCAAAACACCAAATTCATCAAACTCCGATAATAAACATGCCAATACACATGCCATGTTTTATTCCAGTATATATGGAGCTGTCATGCGGGAAGGTCTTCCAACTTACCTGCGGTACGCCGGTGGTTCTACGTATATTTGGGGTTTTCTTCCATAAATAATCAGCTAGACGATGCAATTTTAACCATAGTGTCGATGCAATGTAATAAAAACAACTGTAAAAACAGCAAGAGCAACAGCAAAAATGCCAACAAAAAACAAATTGTCGTGCACAAACAAATGTGAATACCATTACGTTATTCTTCGTATCAGGCTTCACGCGTTACTTGTCTCACTTTCATGGCAAATACGCATCACACAGTGTACGTATCTCAGTCATTAGTTTACTATCAGCTATGAAGTGTCGCTGTGTAACTGAAGTGTAACTAAGCTTTTACATTCCATCCCTGGTACATGATCACGTACTCTCCATTTGTACACGCGTTGTATGTAAGTGTGATGTATTCCATTGTACAGACTTACAAGCCAGTCAGTACAAGTCAAAAGATTAAAGATAAACATGTTTCAAAAGAGAAATTACAACGGAAGTGTATAGGTACTAAGTCTATAAACGAGGATAAGAAATGTTGAAAGGAGTTAAAAGGATGTTCGAAAGTACTGAATTACCCATGCAAATATTGTTTGCAAAAGAAATACAAACATGTCGATAATACTACAATATGCAAATTATGTTTGGTTTTAAGTTTAGATTAGTTGTTACACACACTGACACAATGATGGTCTACTTGACGACGTACAGCTTATAATTTTCTGGGTAAAACTACCGGAGTACCACATGTCAGCTGGAAGACCTTCCCTCATGAAAGTTCTTGCCTCGTCCGGAATCGAACCCACGCGATGAGTGAATGGGGAGTTACAATTCAGCTACTTCAACCGCTCTTAATACTTTATTTTAATAAGCCAAATTACGTAAACATACATGGACATACTGCGCTCAATGTAAGATGTTCTTCCTCCTGTACTTATTGTAGAGATTTTAAAATTGTATAAAATGCATCCGTGGCGTTGTGGTGTGACTTGAAACTTCTCTGACTGCTTCACCTCTTATAGCGTGGGTTCTGTTTGTGTATGTTTGGGAAGGGGTGGAGGCGGGAGATGGTGGGGTGTGTGTGTGTGGGGGGGGGGGGGGGCGGAAAAAGGTCTTCCGCCACCAAAAACAAGCTATAGTGTTATAATGACCTTAATTGGTATCCGCAATGTATTTCATCAACGCGGTCTTTGTGCGGTGTAAGTTTCTCTATGTAAGTTTGTTTTTTGGGTTTATCGTCCCACTATTAGTATTTCAGTTATCTGGAGAGAGACCGTGAACACCTGGCATGTTACAACACCCAGTCACATTATCTTGACACTGGGCCAGCCAGTCGTGGAACAACCCTTATAATTGCTTGAGCGTTAGCAAGGGAGCTTTACCGCTATCATTTTTACGACTTTGGTATGTCAAACGCGGGGTCTCCATTAAAAGACATGTATATTTATTGACTGTTTTGGGATTTGCATATGCAGATGAAATAGAAATGTAGACATTTAGTTTTGTATGTATTATTTAGGTTTAAAAACTTCAGTTAGTAAATTGCTTGATATCTGGCGAATGCGGCCGTTTGCCATTGTGTTCGATATATTTCGTAAAGTGCATTAGATATTGTCGTACTTTACTTTTTATGCCAAACACGTGATATTCAAAAGGTTGTTATAACATTTTATCATCACTGGAAAGTCATGACCTGAGAGACTTGTCCAAATATGTTAAAGAAATTTTATTCTAACATGGCCTTTGCTATGCATGGATTGCTCAAGATGTTGGAAATGTAGAAATGTGTATCAGCTTATTTAAACAGCGTTTTAGCGTTTTAAAGATTGTTTGCTGCAGTAATGGACATTATATGTTTTACTATCAAATAGATATATACAAAAATATTTATATCAAATATTCATAATTTCCATAAATGTTTCATCCCTTTAAAGAAAAGCTTTGGTACGTTTAAGATTCTAGGTTCATCATTACAATAGCTCTACATTAAGAGATATTTAATTACAAATAGACTCGAATGAACTCAAAAGATTAAAGTTGGAATTCGACAGTTTGGAACATTTTTTGCTCTCATGCAACCACGTAAGGTAATATCACAAAAAAACATCTTGCGAAATGCTGTTAATGTCGGAGAATGCAAAATAAACATTCAACAATTTAGAATGTATGCAAGCAGCAGTCCAGTGGAACATTGCAGAATGCGATATTAACATTCAACAATTTAGAATGAGGGCAGATAGCACGCCGAATGTAACAACGCAGAATAGGATATTGCATAACGTAATGCAAAACTGTTTCGCAAGAAGGCGACACGTCGGCATACTTACCGAAAAATGTGAATATATCTTGGCTACTCGGCAAGTCTTTCCCCGCTAGTTCCACTGCTAAAGTAGAATATGTACGATAACGGTTGATGGAACAATGCACCGACGTCTTTAACGTATATAAAGGTTCTGTCCTACAAATTGTTCAATAATCATAATCTGATTATATATCTTTTTCAGGACCCATGAAATAAAAAAATATATCTATATTAACAAAATCGTCATTATAGCCAACAGAAGAAAATGTAACTCGTTGAGTTCAAACAAGAGACGCGAGATATGAAAGGCAGTTACTTTAAAATAAGACCTTTAAGCCTTAAAGGAAGGTTCAAAAGAGTTGTTTTTCTGCTGAAATGTTCAGTCCTGCAGTTTAAAAAAATGTGTTCCTTTCTCAAGAATCCCAAAGAGACATTTGCGAAGCCCATTGAATACAGCCGAATCTTATGAATAACAACCTCTTGCTAAATTAAGGATTAAACAAAGAACAAATACAATAATAATAATATACATGCTAATAATTAAAGCTATTAACTATTTTTTGTCCTACAATGAAATGTATCGATTATTATAATAAAAAGACATTCCGAGTAGTTACTTTCCAACTTTGCACTTTTGCTAACTGAGAAGGCCTTATTCCCTAAAATATACCCAGAGGGATATAGGAAACTATATTTCATTAATACAATGCAATAATGGGGATGTTACCTGCAACCTACACTTGGTTTTAACAACTTTTTAAATCTTTAAAACAAGGTATTGACAAATATTATAATTTCATCGTTGTCAATGGTTGTTTATTTTTATAAACATTACAATGTTATCAGCAAAGTAGTTGTGAAATATGGTACCGAAAATGGAATTATGGTATCAGGGCAAAAGCAAAAAAATAGATCTTTTTGCTGTGTGTAAATTTGTAAGAATTGATGGTACCATAGGTAAATTACGGAAAAATTATGAGATTATTATATTGTAAAATAGTAAAACTTTGATTTATGTTACTAAAGGTTTTTTTTGCTATGTCAGCTGCGTAATATCTCTTTCGAGACAAGTGTTTGCCCTGAAAAGGGCCGTTTGTGTGAGGGATCAGAGCTCTAGTGCAAAGCCCAGAGCTCTGTTCACTCAGTGAAGAGCTGTTACTACAACCTCCTCCTGTCATTTTCCAACATGGTGCGTTGGGGTAAAGTATTCCTCCTCTAACTACACTTGTCTGAAGTTCCGCAGATCATCCCAGGTTACGGTGATGTGGTCTGGAAGGTCTGTCCTCTTTGTTAGATCTTCAAAGAGGAATTCAATTTTCCACAACCTCTAACCCCTATCATGGTGTTGTGTTATAACAGCTCTTCATAGGTAGGGCTGTCCAAGTACTTATTAAACAAGTCCTTAGTAACGCCAGTGCGTTGTTGCAAGTAGCCATGTTGATCAGCAAATTGACCAGCAGAGTAAATCAGCAGAATATTTGTTTTTGTGAGCACAGAGGCGCGTCTTTTATGCTCGTGAAACGGATTCACCGTCATTCAACTTTTCACTATGATTTTTATGTAAGACAATGGAAAATGACGTTATCGAATTTTGGTCAATGTCTAGAAATTTCAAGTTTTCAGCTTAAACTTTTTTTTATAACGTTTTCATTTCCCCCCATTTTCAACTTTTTAATCTTCTGCTGTTTTATTGTGTTCACTTTTCTATTATTACTTTTTCATTTTTTTTAACTTTTTTTTTCTTTCTGTAAAATGCGTTGGGATAGAAAATTACAACAAATTAAATATTAATTGACATGTATAGATCTTGATCAGCAGTTTACAACTTACAAAACAAAAAATGAAGTTAGTAATTGAAACATACACCACATTTAACAAACAAAGAATGAAGTTAGCGATTAGTACATACACCAGAAGTAACAAAACAAGAGAAAAATGTAAACGATTGAAGCATTCACCACAAGTTACAACACACGAAAAATAAAGTAAGCGATTGACACATACACCACAATGAACAAAGCAAGAAAAAATGAAGTTAACGATTGGAATCTAAACTACAAATAACAAAAAATAAAATTAGAGATTAAAACATACACCACAACTAACAAAACAGAACAAAAACACAGATGTTAACGAGTAGAACCTATACCACAATTAACGAGAAGTGTAGTATCTGTCTCTATCTAAAGAACCAGCAATTGAACCAAAATCATCTATCAGCACCAGGCAAAACAGCTGGAAGTATGGATTGACAAGTTTGGTTGCAAACATGTTCACCATGTAACACAATCATCTATTGTTTGTACAACTGTCCATATTTATGATGGAACCACATTTTCACACTATGATCATTCAGCTCAAAGTCGTTCTGATCTTCTGTTTTAAATCTTGATCTCAACAGTTTATTCAAATCATAACCACGAACAAGAAAGCGCAATGCATACAAACAATAAAGTCTCATGAAGTTCCATGTGTAGAGTTCATGTCTCTCTAGGGATTACTGAATGTCAATCCGTTTTGGTGGTATTCCAAACAAATCAAAGTGTTTCCGTGTTCACAATATATTCTCTCACATGTACTAGTCTTCGATGTAGTAATTGATCTTTAGCACACACCACTGCATTCAAGGTGGATAACATTGGAGAGGAGACAAGAATGTACTGAAGTTCAATCCTCTCCATTATTCCATACAATTTTGTAATTTATACCATACATTCATTGACGAACGCTTATTTTGGTGTGATCTTATGTTCATCTACACAATTCTATATGTTTCCACAACCTATAGGCGTCGGCCTTTTCAGATCGTCTGAAAAAAAGTCTCTTTAAGTCATCATACATCCGTTCCTTCACTTTATTTTTTCCAATGCCGTGTTACAAACAAATTCACCCACTCATCAGTGGTTGAAAATAAAGATAGTGGATGTTGTGTTTGACTATGATGATCGAGTATACAACTATAGCAGTTTTCATGTATGCTTTCAGTAATTAGAGTTTGTAGCTCATCGATGAGATGAGTGTTAGCATATCCGTAATATCGTCTTGTCTATCTATACTGTAGATTTCGTCATACAATTGTTTCGCTAGCTGTTTACTCATGATTTAGTAGTCCGTGATGGCTTCTCTAAATCCGTTGATCTCTTTCTAATTGACGTATTCTGCATACACGATCACATTCATGGCAAGGTCGAGAGAGGCAGAAAAGTGAGTCTCTATTTCCAGATTCGCTGTCCTTATGAGGTGGAACTGACTCTCATCTGATTCCTCATCGGCTGTCAGATCAACAACCCAGAGTGTGCATCCTTTCATGTACATGTTTCTTGAAGCACGAAACAAGGGCATGCAAGACCTTAAATAAAGTTGGGCTGAAACGGCATGTTACGGCTAGTCTTTCCATCTTCAGTGACTTCAAGTTTTGGCAGTAAAGTGGCGAGAGTCAAATGGGTTGGTGCTCACAGCGCCATTCATGCCTGAGTTTAA
Organism: Sinonovacula constricta; assembly: GCA_007844125.1. Taxonomy (NCBI): domain Eukaryota; kingdom Metazoa; phylum Mollusca; class Bivalvia; order Cardiida; family Solecurtidae; genus Sinonovacula; species Sinonovacula constricta. The sequence continues at coordinate 51,928,921 of CM017556.1, read as the reverse complement.
CATCATGCCAAGAATGATACTTTTCGGTAACTGTCCCTGGAACAAATAGTCTTTTATCTTGGATCGCTAACCTGATGGTTTGGTAAATGTTTCTCTTCTACTCGACGAATATGTATGTTCATAGCTTGATGAGGTATGGTCTAAAACAAGGTGTTGGCCACCACCGGTAACAGGTCCACGGTTCCAACACTGAATCCTACATGGATAATTTCCATCTTTCCGTTTTCCCCAAACAGGCAAAAGCTGGTTGGATATCTGTGGAGTCTAAGTCGCATTTCGATACATTGAGAAGATAACCAGTCTTGAAGAAACAGGTATAAATGCAACCAACTACACATTTCCAGGACTTGACACTCAAGGATACGCTTTCGTCTTTATTTCTGACCCATGTTTTTCAACATATCTCTTTCCTCGATTCTTTAGCAATTGCTTCACGCTTTCTTACGCCATGGTATCTTGCACATCTGCTAATCCTTGTTTGAAACCATCCGTCTTCAAAGATTTAACGATAGGTTTGACAAGAGGGAGAATATCGACCAGTTTCTTAAACGTTGAGCCTAACCCATATCCTACATGACGAAGTTGACATTATTATTCTGGAATCATTTTTAATGTTTCTTTTTTCTGAAATAAATGTTCACCATCGACTTACTTTGTGTAAACAAAACCGGTTTGTCACTTTTTAATTTGATTTTGATCTCATCAAAATGAGATTAGCTCACGGGCACATAATGAAGCTCAAGAAATTCTATGTGCAAATGAGATTTAACTGCTGCTTTTGTTTTTGCGCCGAAAGGTACGACGCGTAATATAGGTGCTTTCTTATCACCCAATAATGTATATTCTTCCACATCCCTGTAAACATACAGATAATTTACTGTCATGTAAAGATCAACACCATGATTTAATTTGTTGTTGTCTGTTTTTGGATATATTGTACCACTTTCGACTCCACCAAGTCTCATCAGTAAATTGGGATTAAATTCCAATCCGTATTTTTTCCATTTCTTCCTTTGATTTATTTATCGTTTTTGACACGGTTGAAAACTGTAGGTCGAATGTGATGTTCCTTTGCTCCAAAATCGATAAAAAACGACTTCCTTAATGACATCGTCGATGTCTTCTGAGGTGTCACATAGATTCCTTCTGGAATACATACTCGAATGTCCTATTTTATTCCCTTTTACCATTTAGTTCGATTTTTACAAATTCCGTTGGCGAGCTGTGGATCTAGAGTCACGATGTAAAAATAACTTTCTTCATCAAAAACATTCTTAACTTCTATAGGTATGTCCTTTTTACGAACACAGCTCCTAATTTTGTTTGTCGATATAGATTGGTTTATCAAGTTTGGTGCGAAATGTCTACAACGACATCGAACTGTCACTGGTAAGACTGATGTTGAACTAATTCATGTCTTCTTTATAAATTTTAGCCTTGGACTAGGCCAAATGTATCCGATGCAACTACTCATCAATAGCAGCCAAAGCTTACGATCCGGTTCATTAAGCCACAGTTTAACCAACGATACAAATACCAAGATGAAGATAAGCACAATCTGTGTCACAAAAAGGATTTTGCTTTTAGATGAGTCCAATTTTTGGTGCTCAGTGTTCAGAATAATATTAATTGACACTGTCTGGGACATGGTGTTATTACTTATTTTATCTATACTAATGCAATTCTACGATCCAACTGTCAAACTTTAATCTTCTTTTCTAAGGCCACAAATCTAACTATGCGTCCATTTAGTACTTCATCTGTTCATTTTTCCAAACTAGCTTCTTCCATTAGAATATTGTATTGGTCGGGGTCATAGATGTAGATACAACAATCGGTGTCAAGGTACAAGACCTGGTCTCTAATTGACTGTGGAGTTCAAGTCGTGCATAAGTTGTCACGAAGAATGCCACAACTGGGTTTGATGATGAATAAAGTTAAGCCTTGTCTGTGATGTTCGAGTGCCACATCAGCATAAAGTTGTCATGGTCAAAAGACTCGGCGAAATGTACAGCGGCGTTAAGATCACTCAATAGCTCGTAGAAAGGACACAACTTGTCCACATACTCGGTCTTAGTTTGAACGTGTTCTGAGCTTTCTTACCCTACAGGAAATTCAACAAAGTTGCAATATCTGTTTTGTTACCATGTCATACAAATCTTATAGAATGACGGTCAGTAGTAGTTGTAGTAAATTTGTTTTATGACATTTATGAAAATCCCAATAGTATTGTTGATGATGAAAATGGTGGTGATAATTGTAGTAGTACAAGTCGTAGAAGTAAAAGAAGTAGAAGTAGTAGCAATAGTAGAATCAATAGTAGTAGTAGTAATCTACCTACCTGCCTGCCTACCTACCTAAACAGACCCAACCACCTACCTACCTACCTACCTACCTAACTGCCTACCTAGCTACCTACCTACCTACCTACCTACCTACCTACCTACCTACCTACCTAACCACACATCTATATATAGCGACTCACGTAAAAAAGAAACAATAAACACAATCGAACGTCTCCATGGTTCGATAAAACATGTCGAGAAGCAAAAATGCATTTCTAAATGCTAAGAGTGTGAAAGATGCTACCTAGTGAAAGAAGCAAATATTATTTTAAGAAAATAAAACTAAATACACAAAAAAACAAACAAACAAAAAAACATGCAAAACAGAGATATGGACAAATTGAAAAAAAAATAGATTAGAACATTTAAGTTAAACCTCTCCTAGACAATTTTGGGTGTATATAAATAAATACAAAAGAAATAATATTAATAATATTGCGGATATTGATCTAGAAATACCTATTGAACATGTCCCTAAAAAGGAAATAGTTCCGAGTCTCAGTTTTGTTATAATCACTTCGAAATCACCTCTCGGGAGGAAACACTGTATGTAGACGAGCTTGATATTCCATTTACTGTCATTGAAATGCAGAAAACGATTATATGCATGAAGTTTTAAACTTTTAATCAAAGTTTAATCTGTCAAAAAGATACAGCATACTGTTATAGGTTCTTAGTGCTTGATCTTTAACTGATTTGATAGCAAGTGATAATATGCCAGTATATTTAAACTTTATACCAAGCTAATTAAAATCCTCAACCATTTCAATTGTTTCATTGTTTATGTATACGCCATGATGTTGTTGTTTTTTTCAAAAACACATATTTTGGTTTTCTTTACGTTACTTTTCAAACCCCATTTACATGAATAATCAAAAATATTATTGAGTTGCTTTTGTGGACTGTCGTGACTTGTAGTAAAAACAATATCATCAGCAAAAAGTATAAGATATAAACGTAATAAATCAATAACACATTCAGTCAAAGAATTAAAGTCAAGACAGGACTTTATTTCGTTGACGAAAAATTATAATATTACTACCGACAAGTGTTTACGTTGTTTCAAGCAAATGGACAAATAACTCAGACATTAAGGATTGCTCATTTAGGCAGTACAGTTAGGTAACGCCGACTTCTATCGATTTACTTCAGAGAGCGTCGTTAATAACTGTATCAAACGCACATTGTCTATGAACGCACACCATAATTTTTGTCGATAAAAATTCCCAAAATGACCAGACTCCTTTTCCCAAAATAGGCAGAAAAAACCCTGGTATGTTATACTTGCTGGATACACCATTAGGTTAGGGTATGTTTTATTTTCTGGATACACCATTAGGTTAGGGTATGTTATACTTGCTTGATACACCATTAAGTTAGGGTATGTTTTACTTGCTGGATACACCATTAGGCTAGGGTATGTTACACTAGCTTGATACACCATTAGGTTAGGGTATGTTATACTTGCTGGATACACCATTAGGTTAGGGTATGTTTTACTTGCTGGATACACCATTAGGTTAGGGTATGTTTTACTTGCTGGATACACCATTAGGTTAGGGTATGTTATAACTTGCTTGATACACCATTAGGTTAGGGTATGTTTTACTTGCTGGATACACCATTAGGCTAGGGTATGTTACACTAGCTTGATACACCATTAGGTTAGGGTATGTTATACTTGCTGGATACACCATTAGGTTAGGGTATGTTTTACTTGCTGGATACACCATTAGGTTAGGGTATGTTATACTTGCTGGATACACCATTAGGTTAGGGTATGTTTTACTTGCTGGATACACCATTAGGTTAGGGTATGTTATACTTGCTGGATACACCATTAGGTTAGGGTATGTTTTACTTGCTGGATACACCATTAGGTTAGGGTATGTTTTACTTGCTGGATACACCATTAGGTTAGGGTATGTTACACTAGCTTGATACACCATTAGATTAGGTATGTTATACTTGCTGGATACACCATTAGGTTAGGGTATGTTACACTAGCTTGATACACCATTAGGTTAGGGTATGTTATACTTGCTGGATACACCATTAGGTTAGGGTATGTTTTACTTGCTTGATACACCATTAAGTTAGGGTATGTTTTACTTGCTGGATACACCATTAGGTTAGGGTATGTTTTACTTGCTTGATACACCATTAGGTTAGGGTATGTTTTACTTGCTGGATACACCATTAGGTTAGGGTATGTTATACTTTCTGGATACACCATTAGGTTAGGGTATGTTTTACTTGCTGGATACACCATTAGGCTAGGGTATGTTTCACTAGCTTGATACACCATTAGGTTATAATTTTTTCCTTGTTTTGACAATACATTTTGTATAATAGTGTGTATCATAAACACAGCATCAGCCGTGGATCGTTTATCCCGAAATCCAAATTGCGATTGTGAAAACACCCATTTTTCTTCTGCCCATTTATTTAGTCTGTTGCGCAGAGTTATGGAGAGTATTTTTGACAAAGTAATTTTACAGTTATACCTCTATAATTAGCTTCATTTTTCTCCTTTTTGTGTATAGGGACTATTATGCCTCTAGCCCATGATTCAGGGAACGTGCCCTTGTCAAAAGATTACATTAAATATCGTACATAGAAATGGCGATATATAGTCCTTAGCATCAAAGAAAGAATCTGTAGTTATGCTTTCAAGATCACTGCTCTTGTTGTGTTTCATGCATATAATCGTTTTCTGCATTTCAAAGACAGTAAATGGAATATCAAGCTCGTCTACATACAGTGTTTCCTCCCGAGAGGTGATTTCGAAGTGATTATAACAAAACTGAGACTCGGAACTATTACCTTTTTAGGGACATGTTCAATAGGTATTTCTAGATCAATATCCGCAATATTATTAATATTATTTATTTTGTATTTATTTATATACGCCCAAAATTGTCTAGGAGAGGTTTTACTTTAATGTTCTTATCTACTTTTTTCAATTTGTCCATATCTCTGTTTTGCACGTTTTAATTTTTGTTTTTTTTTATGTATTTAGTTTTATTTTTTTAAAATAATACTTTGCTTCTTTCACTAGGTAGCATCTTTCACACTCTCTTAGCATGTAGAAATGCATTTTTGCTTCTCGACATTTATTATCGAACCATGGAGACGTTCGATTTTGTTTATTGTTTCTTTAAACGTGAGTCGCTATATATAGATGTGTGGTTAGGTAGGCAGGTAGGTAGATAGGTAGGTGGGTGGGTGTGTTTTAGGTAGGTAGGCAGGCAGGCAGGCGGGCAGGCAGGTAGGTAGATTATTACTACTACTATTGCTTCTACTACTGCTACTACTTCTACTTCTTTTACTACTACTACTTGTACTACTACAATTATCACCACCATTTTCATCATCAACAATACTATTAGCATTTTCATAAATGTCATAAAACAAATTTACTACTACTACTACCGTCATTCTATAAGATTTGTATGACATGGTAACAAACAAGTAAACACTCATTTTAGCTTGAAATGGATACCCAGCCGTGAAGGCGTAACATGCAATGAAGTCGCTGATCTGTTCGGGAAAGGGCTTCAACGGCTGGGTTAAAATGTAAAAGAAGCAACCAACTTCATAAAGAACCACTAGAAACATAAAAAAACAACAGATAAATATCAGCGAATATAAACGACTAAATGATTACAATATAGTGACACAAATAAAACCACCACAGCAACCTAATACATGATAAAATTTACACAAGACTAGGAATCGGAGCCAGTATTTAGGAGCGGAATATAAAATAAGACCAAAAAAACTGCCCGCATTGCAATTGAATCGAATCTTTTAACCATGTAGTATCTATCTGCTAGAACATATATTACTAGTAACTTCAGAACAAACAAATATTGACAGAACCACTTTGCTTTTTCTACCCAAAATGTAGCTGATGAATAAAAAAAACCTTACAAAATACCAAGAAGAAATAGCTTACATAAAACCGTCATTTAAATTGCGTATGCTCAGGTCGATTCCAATTAAATGAGACCTAATCATATGCAAACTAAATGTTGAATCATGAGTCTACCGGCTATTTATCATCATCTAAAAAACAATATACAAACTGAAGACCATATTAAAACAGTAATAGATAACATAGTCGGTATATAACAGTTGTATTAGACACCTGGTTATGACCAGCGGCGCCGAATGAGTCTTACAAACAGTAGGGAGATGATGTATATAGTAGAAAAATAGTAAAAAAATAGTAAATTAAGAGGACAAGCACAGCCCCTCTCAACAAAATAACCCTTGTCATTGCACTAATAGTATCAGAGAAAAAAGAAAAAGAAAATAAAACACAGCTACTGAATTTATATACATAGACTGTATTGAAATAATCAATTTAAATTTCTTTGTAGCATAAGAGTAAACTGTTCATAAAATGTAACAATTTATTAAAAAACTTTACGTTATTAGTCCTAATAAAAAGCACCTTCCACGTTCAATAACACGACGGTCTACTTTAAACATTGCCAATATCTATAAAGTCCGCACTTGAAGTAATTTGATTGGCGAATAAGGCAGGTTTCAGCAAGAAGCTCTGGGGAATGGAAGCCATTTTGTTTTGATGAAACAAAACATTCTCAGTTTTCAAACATTCACGAAATGAATTGGTGGTATTTAACCGAACGTGTTATAAATTTACAACGTGTATATTTCAAAAAAACACAAACAAGCATTCGGCCTTGGGCCATCACAACTGGCCTCGGACAAATAACAGGGCCAATATCAAATCATTTATTTATTAACATATAATATTGAACTCATTTTTATACATAATGCTTAACCGTCTCTTTATTCCCTTTAGCATGATCGTTTTACTCTCTTTCCAGTCATAAGCTCAGGACTTTCTCCGTATATATACGATATGTATAACAAGGTGAATGGTCTAGGGGCGGTCGGGCCTCAGTTAAGTAAAAATAGGCATAGGGCCCCTCCTCCTTAAAGAAACACCATCCCCTCATTATTTCAAATGACAATCGTAGGACAAAAATCACTAAACCAATCATTTAGCTTTTAAGTAGGTACCCAAAATTGGATACCTGACAGGGGCCCACTTTCGGCATTTTGGTTAAAAGCCTTTAAGTCTTATTCATATTTACATGCACATTCAAGCATGCCATCTCACAAAATTATCACTCGATGTTTTTTTTTAATTACACCGTAGTCACAAATTATGATCATTTTGATTGAAGAAGACCCTAAATAAATGTCTGGGTAGAATCATTGGCGCTCCGAGGGTTAACTGGAGGACCCTCCCACAAAACGGGACTCGAACCCAAGCGGTGATAGGCTTAGCAGTGAGGAGTTAAAAGTCGGCGACCCAACCTCTACGTCACGAGCGCCTTCTCGCCATATGTAAAGACCTGGTAAGCCCTTTAAATCAAGTGCATGTAGATTCATTTGACTGTTGTCGTAAAAGTTAGTCGGAATGTTCATGAAGCAGGATGTACTCATGCTTTTTTCCTATTTGAGTTACATGCCGCAATTGCCTGCAAAATACATAACGCCCACAACGCAGTCTTTGATATTTTAGCAAATGCTCAAGGCATTTAATAGTGTTTGTAGCCTTGACCTCGTTGCATGCACCTTTTGATATTGCATGCACTGTTAGAAAGCGTGGGACATTTTACCTCGCTCAATCATTGCCTGTCAGTGGTAGAATTACCTGTATCTATATTAAGAAACAGCCAATGATCTGTTCCCTTTCTTAATACATATACAGGTAATACTACCACTGACAGGCCTACGTTGAGTTTCATATTTGTGTTGTCTTTTGGTTGGTTTGATAAATACAAAGGGTTTTCTTGCAGGTAGTAAACTATTATGAATAATTTTAGCCTTAGAAAATAAGTGTTCCATAACTGATATCTTGATGTGTCTCTCAGCACGTTGGAATTTAATACAGTGTTTAATAAATAAAATAACTAAACATTGCTTTTTGTTACACAATTTCGAAAAAACCTAGCAGTCAAAATACTTTAGCATCTCTTGTCGTAAGAATACATTTCTTGGGGGAAAAGAACATGTGTTAAATGACTTGGCGCACGTGAGAATGTACAGCAAATTAAAAGGCATTCATAAGCTCAACTATTCTTAGTGTTTGTATACAAATATATACCGTCATCAGTTACTTGGGCATATTGAAACAAGTGCGACTGACCAAAATATTAACATTGCAACGGTGTTGCCAGACATTGGAGACGTAAAGGGAGTCACGTGGCATTTTTCTAGAGCTGACCTCATATACATGCAGCTGCGGGGAGTCGTTTTTTTACATATTTAGACGTACATATAAATGTTGAAATGATACAAAAATAATATCGATTTTAAAGTAATAATATTGTTGAAGACTGTTTTAGCTAGGGTTCGCCTTCCTACCAATTGAAACTGATCTTTAATAGAAGTTATTATCGGTCAGAATCGTGAAGTATCTGATTATTTGCTACTAATTCTAATATCAGCTCTTGTCATATTACACTGCAACGTTCGACTGTATGTCCAATTGACCAATCGACTGCTTCAGACTCCTCTTGTCGGTTACGTTTCCTAGTGTAACATTAACTGTACACAACTGTACACAAAAATCCATTTTGTACTGCTACGGGATTTTACCTGTGTGACTCTCTTTTGTTTCACAAATCCCATAATTTAATGTGAAACAATGGCCGGCATGTAATACATAGTTCCACACGGAATCTGAGCTGAAATCGAATAGATTCGAAGATGTAATTCTTGTGACATATATGGATCATTTGTAGGATAGAATGCATTAATAAATCCCAATGGATAAGTGACATAACACAAATACCTTGAAATAACTGCCACACACACGGATCGTTAGATGAAATACTGGCGGAAAAACAAGATACGATCAACTGCCTTCGTTATTTGCTAGCCCTAACGTCCATAAGTGTGCATCCCTATGCATTAGTTTGGTTAAATATCTCTGAAAACATCCAACTGTAAAATATTAGATTCTATAGATCGGAAATTTTGATATATTGTCCAAAGTGTTGATACGATTAACATTTACTATAACGGAACTGCAGTTGAGAAATTATAATAAAATTACGCAAATGCAGACCTGTCATTATTATTTGACAGAAAATTGTATATAAAACGTCAGCAATTTGCGACAATAGAAATGTTCAAGACCACATAGAACACTTCAACAGAACACAATGACCATGTTGCCATCATCGTAACTGCTGGATTTGTAACATCTGTTATTAGAAACATTGTTTGATCATTATTGATATTTTATTTATTACCTAGGTAAATATTTCATGCAAAATATTTATGTTTTTTTACATATCCAACTTGTATACGTTTGAAGTTACTAATTGAAGTTGATATTGTTTACCTAAACTTGCGCTACTCCATATATTATTTTGACTTGAAAATAGTTATTTTGTATATTTGAAATGTTCAGAATGCAGTCAAACTAATTGCGCGGATTGATATGTTCTTTAATTGACTTAAATATAGAGTTATAATTTACAGAAACATATTAAATACATGAAGGTACTTGATATGTTACAAGCGGTGCATTTATGATTACTTCTTATTAAAACGTATGACCTTAAACTCTTAAATGGGACGTATCATCAATTTATTCACCATATAAAAAAGAAAACTAAAATATTAATGTATGTAGATCTATTGTGCTGTATTGCCGACGTTTACTATACAAATTGCAGTGACAGAACATGACAAACTATTAACATGCTTACTAAATAAATGGTAACAAAGTTTACAGAAGGTCACAATCTAATAAATTGTTTGCAAACTATAAAATGTATGTTTCAAAAGGATGAGACAGTAACCTAGCCATAGTGTTAATTTATACAACATAACCAGTTTTTTTTGTCCTTGATAACGCGCAGAAAAATAAGTTACTGACAGGCCATTTTCAACTGACGTCCAAGCGTTATCTATTTGCCATCATTAGATGAGCCCGTTCCGCCGGATGCCACTTAAGGTCAACATGCTATCTCAGAACAAGCTTCTGTGATTAATATCATTTCCAGATGTCGCAGGAGTGACGCTCAAAACGTCGCATAACTTACCGATAGATGTAGAAAAATCCGATTTAACTGTATATATCGAATTTGAAAGGTGACAAGTAAAAGAAATGTGTATAACAAATAATCCAATAATTACTTCATTTATACCAGTGATAAGAACTAAAGCAACGCATTTATATTTAAGTACCGAAATTATTTTTCAATTATGTGTAAATAATTTTGACCTTCAAAACACTTAAAAAACAACAACAGTGTGCGTAGTGAAACGCCTAACATAATGGTTTGAAGACAGTTACAATAATTGCATGGTGTTTTTAAATACAGACGCCACGCGATCTAATTTTGAAATTTTTTGTTAATCACGCCATTTCATGGTCATCAAATTATTTATAATGAGATATGAACAACCAAATTTGACTATGATTACAATGCCTAAGCTTAACTACCTTAAAATCATGTGAAACGACTCACCAACAAACGCTATATTTGTATTCTTTACAATTTTTACAAGTTTTATCAAGTGGTTCGTCGTGGAAACCAGCCTAAAATATTACAATATGTAATAACATTACATGAAGCAAAGCGGTAATACTGGACTTCAGTTACCGTCTATGCAAATGACCGTGTGAACAAAAACCTCATTCTTTCAATAAAAGGTGCCCGGGAGCATGTAGTGTTGTTAGACTGCTCTACTACTCCCTAATGTTGTTGATTCAAGTGTCTGGTGAAGGAAGCCCCCCACCGTTTACGTGTATAGAAAGATGACAACTGTTATTGCATATATACTTGTGGGCATAATCTCATTTATTAATGGGTGTTTGTAAAATTTGCTGTACAATGACTTTTGGACCCCGCACACATCAGAACTAAACAAAACATATATTTTAGCTAGCAGTTTCGAGTCTAAAATCACTTCTTATACCTCATCTGACGGCCCTTGTTTAACTCTCATAGCAGTTGCTGTCAGTAATCTGTTAATATTGTCCTGTGACTTTACCGTATTGCCTTTACGGGCGTTTTAAAAAAGAACTTTTGGTTTTCTAAAGTCTAAGTCAAAACGCGACCAAAAGATCATATTGTATTACAAGTGTCCGCTGATTCAGATTTAAACAGGCTTAAGAATTAAAACACGTTTGCAACATCGTCCAGAGGTATAAGAGCTGGATTTCACAAGCCAAAGGATTGACCCTGAATGACCTTGACTACTCGCGGTCAGTTATTCATAAATGGGAAGAAGTATAACGTGTACAGAACAAATATGTATGTCTAAGGATACAATACGCTTCAATTGTTACCATTAATATAGTTATCTGTTTAAAACTGGATGTTCATTACATGTATATTGTGTACTTCGGATATACATAAAATACGGATTTATAAAAGACCAGCCGCCTACGAATGTCACACATTGACTAGAGGAAAAGGTCAAAATTGGGAGCGAACTGCTATTAGAATCAGTGTTCACGTGTCTTTGCATCATATACTAGGCCGAGATATTTGCGATATCCCACGCGGAGCCTTCTGCGGCTCTGAATCAAGGTATGTTATAACAAATGTCAAGCGTATCATCTCAACATCTCAGTCTTAACCTAACGCACGCGCTCGGAGAGAAATGGTGTCCTCGGGTATTTAAGATTCAGATCACAAGAGCGTAAGAAGTAGTAGTAGTATATAACGATCGGTTGGGGAATTTTTCTGGAGCCGCTGGAGCCTGGAGCCCCGTTGCTATGACGTCAAAGGGGTTATTGTTCAAAACAAAGGGTCTGTTGTCTTTAGTGATAATGGGGAGGATTAAGGAACAGCTGGAACCTAGAGCCCCGCCTGTATGACGTCTAAAGAGGGTATTGTCTTTAGTAATAATGGGGATTAAGTAACAGCACGGGCTACAGTCTATAACGGTAACGGGCTATAGTCTTTCGAAATAATAAAGAATCGATTTAACGCGTCCGCTCACGTCCAGCAACGTCGTACCATTACGTTTTTTTTTAACGAGCGGGTCGAAAGTCGCCTTCCCGGGAATATTCCGGAGAATCCTTTACGAGGGATAAATCAATTACTGTATCGTAAACCTATCGATAAATGATATTCGTTAAATTAGATGTCTTCGCCTCGGTCGCGCCGCTGCCCCAGCCGTTACCACGTCACTGGGGGATCAATCATAAATCTATTGTTAACCGAACTTTTAAGAGTGTTTTTGTATTCACATTTGATTCGATGAGAACACGTGGTTTCCGGTGCGCGTACACGTCAAGTAAGAAATGAACTATTTGCCACAGAGAGAGAGAGAGAGAGAGAGAGAGAGAGAGAGAGAGAGAGAGAGAGAGAGAGAGAGAGAGAGGAGGGAGAGGAAAAATGAATTAAAAGATGAGGATATAAAATACATGCATAAAGCGTTGTATCGAGTCCGTTGTTACTAACGTTTTACGTTTATCGGAATTTCACGCGCTGAACAAAATTTTCCATTTCAATTTCCGGCTAAAAATCTTATCGAGTGTCCTTATTTTGTGATGACCGGTGTTGCTATATATGTTTTATTTATAAAATGGCATGTTTACTAAACGACGAAATGGTGTAATAGAAAGAACAAGCCAGCATCAAACTAGTATAATAATGTTTTATTTTAATAAACAATTAAATCATGCCGCCGTAATAAAACGATAACAAATATATCAGACAAAATTTGAGAAAGCTAAATAAATGTTAGCTTAAAGTATGTCCCTTTAGGAGGTGTCCATTTAATAGTCCAGTTAATGATCCAACGTCGAATAATCTTAAAGAGTTTTCAGTAGAATGTCCTCGTTGATTAGCACAGTTGAAATAATCAAAAGGTTGAACAACACACGAATGTAAATAATAAAATTCCAAATCGAACTCTTTAATATTTATATTACTATATAATATAGTAAGTCCACGTAAGTTCCAACAAAGAACGGTTTAATATAGAAGCTGCAAGTATTTCCAACTATCTCCCCACACCTTATGCCCAAACTTCCTTCTTAAATCGGCTAACGAGCCCTTATATAGACACAACGAATTCCTAGAACGCAGAAGTGTCTGGAATATTGACGAAACCCAGAACATTCTCGAAACCCAGTTAAAATAAAAAATACATTTTCTAGCATGATCCTTTTCTTTCTAGTAGTTACGCGAATGCTACGTCATCAATACCACAACGGTAAACAACCCCTTACCTGACTAGCGTAACCTTAAACGGTGGTGTACTACTGTACATAACAATTTATTTATTTATTTGGTGTTTACGGCACACCGACACTCCTTGATTGGCGAAGATGAAATGGAATGCTCAGTTACTGAGCATTCCATTTCTGACAACAAAAGTCAGAAACAAAAGTCGACGGACAAGAAACCAAGGTCACCCGTCAAAGCTCCAAAATGATATTCTAAATCCCTTTTAATATTAGCCCATGAATAACAAGATAGTGCATTGGAATTGTCGAGGTCTTAGAACCAATTTTAATGAAGTTTTACTTCTATTGACCAATTTAAACACTGCTGTGCTATGCCTTCAGGAGACATTCCTAAAGGAAAGTGATAACTTTGACTTTAAAAGTTATTCTATATATAATCACATTCATACAATGTGTGATGGGGCATCTGGAGGATCGACAATACTTGTCAACTCCAAACTGCCACATTCAAAGATTAACCTTAATAATGATTTACAGGCTGTCACCACTCGTATTACAGTCCATAAAGTCATTACAGTTTGCTCTGTTTATCTTCCACCTAATTCAGATATTCCAAAATCCAAGTTAGATGACTTAATAAATCAATTACCTTCCCCTTATATTCTTGTACGGGACTTTAATGGACATAACCCAATATGGGGATGTTCTGATTATAATACTATGGGTAAAACTTTAGAGGACATCATAGCCCAAAATGATACATGCCTAATGAATAATAAAAGGCAACTTACTTACATCCTGCTTTTAAAGAGAGAAGTTCAACCTGAATGTGTTCCTTGCAGGAACCACTGAGAGTTAGTCATATTTTACTACATTGTATTGATACATGCCATATTCGGTCTAAATATTTTAATGTCAATAACATATACGAACTATTTAAAACAGTGTCCGACTCCAAGCTTGTTTGCTTCCTGAACGAGATTGTTATTCTTAATAAGTTATACATTTTCAAGTGTTTATTAAGCTAACGTTATATATTTTAACTGTTTAATATGTTAAACTTATTTCACTTATAATCTACATTTTTAACCTAATAGATTTTTATTTCTATTCACATATTATTGTTTTAACCTGATTATATTCTATTGTCAATAAATTTCAATGTATTCGGCGCCGTATGAACTATCAAGTGTCGGTGTGCCGTAAAACACAAAATTTATCCCAACTTGTTTGCCACTTGGTTAAAATATATCGGTTAATCAGTGATTTTAAATCATTGTGTGGAATGCAAAGATCTGTCTCAGTGAGGGCTAAGGCAGATTTTGCACTCTTGTCTGCATCTTCGTTTCCTCGGATGCCTACATGACTAGGAAACCAACAGAAGGAGATTTCGTTAGTGTCTCATAAACTTTGAAGTTTGACAAGAACAGTACCACCATGTGGATTTGAATAATTCAGTAAATCTATTCTCTGCAATACAGATGAGTCTGAAAATATAAATATTTTTCACCGGGATGTTCTGAAATGAAATCAAGGCTTAGATTTACAGCCTGGATTTCAGCGCTGAAGATAGACGAGTTGTTAAGAAGTCTTTGTTTAATGCAGTGGCAATTACTTACGGAGGCACAGCCAACGTAAGTGTCCGTCTTTGAACCATCAGTATATATATGAAGGTGATCGGAATACTTGTCACGGAGTTCGAGAAATTTAGATCGTAAAATCAAAGGATCTGTGTCCGACTTTTTTCAGTTTTATTGTAATCTAATTACACACAAGAGGAACGGAGTTGCCATGGTGGATGTTCAATTGTGGGGATTTCGGAAATGCTATCGAGTTTTATACTTGATGTGTTTATGCTTCCTTTAAGCCTTAAACCAAGAGGTCTGGTGGCTTTATGTGATCTTCATGTTTAGGGTTGAAAACACAATTAAACATTGGATTATCAGGGGTAGACATGAGTTTAATTATATACTGCAAGGAAAGTTTCTCGCGACGCAAGCATAATGATGGTTCGCTGGCTTCAACGCAAAGGCTCTGCAACCCTAGAGCTAGACGAGGTCCCTGGTTGTGAACGACGTCCAGCATCTGGAGAAAGGACCTTCTGGCAGAACCATAGACTTAGCTTCCGTAATCTAATGTAGACCGAATTAGGGAACGGTACAGAAGTAACAATGTGTTCCTACCGGCTCCCCAGTCTGTATGGGATAAATATTTAAGCAAGAGCCTTAAGACATTTCTTCTTAATGTAATTGATATGTGGGAGAAAAGTCAATTTCCTGTCGAAAATAACTCCAAGAAACTTAGTTTGGACGACAGGAATACGAACGTTATTTAAAACAATTCAGAGTCAATATGAAGACCTCGTTTCTGACAGAAATGTATACAGTTGGTTTTGGTTGGAAAAAATATAAAACCGTTAGTGTTGCTCCATTTTTGCAAGTTATTTAGACATTTTTGTTATTGTTTTTCAATTGTGCTCATGTTTTTTGAGCGGTAACAAAAAACGAAATCGTCCACAAAAAATGAACAGTCAACCCCTTCATGAAGGGTTCTAACAATATTATTTATTTTTATGCTTAAAAGGATAACAGATAGAATACTCCCCTGGGGACACCTTGTTCCTGTTTATGAACAGATGACAGAGTGGACCCAATTTTGAGCTGAAAATTTCTATCAGAAAGGAAGCTGTCAATGAATATTGATAAACGAGCCCTGAGACCAAGGTCACCTAAATCTTTTAAATTCCCATGGTGTCAAAACCATTTCAAGATCGGAAAACACAGCAACAATGTGTTCCTTCTTGATACAGGCACAAGATGATCGACTGTGCTACGTTGGTGTCTGAATCCACTTTCATATTCTAAAATTAAGTTGTTGGACTCAAGATACCAGACAAATTTATTATTGACCATTCGTTCTAAGATTTTACAAATACAGCTCGTTAGAGCAATAGGTCTATAGCTTAGAGGATCTGTTGGGTCCTTAACTTGTTTATGAACTTGAATAATGAAGGCATTTTTCCAAGAATCGGGTACTTTACCAGATATCCGAATTTTATTAAAGCTTGACAGAAGTAAGTTTAGAGATCGATTTGGTAAATGTTTTAAAAATTGATACGGTATGTCGTCTGGACCAGCAGCGGTATCTTGCAATTTATTTAGAAAATCTTTAATCTCTTTCTAGGAGAAGGATTAATTGTAAGTTTTGTTATTATTAGATTTAAACTTAAGCTTTCCGCTTTCAGCAGAGTGTTTAAAGGTTTGAAATTGAGACGTGTAGTTTGCCGATGAGGAGTGTTTGGCAAAAGTTTCAGCCAATGTGTTCGAAATGTTTTGTTTATCTGTTACCACGGTGCGATTTGTTTTAATGTGGTTAACGGTTGAAAATGACGGTTTACCGCTCATCTTTCTTAATAGTAGATCAAACGTTTTTGATGGAAGTCTTGCCATTTACTGATGATGTCATGATAATGTGTAGTTCGATGACCAGTTGTTGGTCTAATAAAAAAAAAATCCGGTTTAGTAATCATAAATAAGAATATATGCCAAAGTCCTATGAGCATTGCAACATATACTAAAATTTAAAGAGACACACGATACCGCTGAGTGTTATACGTCTAGGTTATAAGGGAACAGTTAATCTTATGACGTGACAATTTTCACAACGTTAAATACAGTCCTGGCACCGTACCAGTTGTCCAAAACATCGTATATCGTGCGTATTTCTATCGTAAACGTATCGTATGGTAACGTAACGTATCGTGTAACGTTATAGGCCTATCGTGAAGTAACGTAACGAGCCATATCGTAAATGGTACATCGTATCGTATCGTATCGGAACGTAACGCTTATGACAAGACCGTGGTATCGTAACGGAACGTATAGTATGGTAACGTAACACAAGGAGAATTGCACTGTGCCTTCTCTTAATTTTTTAATACAAAGATACATATATTGTGACATTTTTCTCATGACATTATCATGCTCATACAAAAGTTCACAGGAATTTTAAATGTCATAATAAATGCTTCACAAATACAAACAGAAGTTTATGGTTCTAAACAGAAACTTAACTATATATTACATTTCCGGTACATGCATACTATCGATGAGCAAATTAATATTGCACACCTTCGAACTTATTACTTGAATGACAATATGCGTAGATTGAATATGAACGGACGTTTAGGAACATATTCGTGAAAACTAGGATTCTGGTTATTTGCCCACGCTTTTATGGAAAATAAAGAGCAGTAAGACGTAATTAGAATAAACATACAGCTGAAAAAAAACTAGCTATAACATAATCTAGCTCTATGTCAGGTTATGGAAAAGAGGTTTGTCTCAAATATGGGATTCAAATGATACGGCTCATATACAGTGAACATTGTTAAGAAATGATTGGACCGTGTGGAATCATCTCTGATATTCCGACAAGTTAGTTAATTGTAAAGCTAGCTTACCTATGTCATCGCTGGGCACAATCAACACTGATATAGTCTCTTCGCCAATTATTTTAAACGCGTAAATTTTATACACATTTATGCGAATTTAAATAAATAAAAGCAATTCAGTGCTCGACGAAAATTCAATAAAAGTACGTTCACAAGTGTAGCAAACAAATTAATATAACTATTCTTCTGCCAGTGACGTGATCAAACGTTTAAGGTGTGAATGTGTTTGTCAAAACAATGTGCTAGTGCCATAATCATAAATAACAGTAAACTTCTGTCATCATGCCTTCTTAATTTCCGTACATTTTCCCGCCCTGCCAATCACGTGCACGTGTGTTAATTCCAATTAATTGGTGACACTTTTATGACACCACTAATCTTAAAGGAAGTAGGATTTCAGCCGTTCGTTATGTTAATTGGTTTGATCCTTTACGTGTTGACCGGAGGTTCTAATTGGTCTGTTCTTAAATCGATTTCCTCATATAACGAAATGGTCCTTTGTAAGTCTTTTTAGGATGATGAAGCCATTTACATACTCTCTCGATAACTAGCGCACATCGGCATGTACCTTGACGTCAGTATGGATACTGAAAGGGCCGTTGGGGTAACAATAGAAAATGATATTATATCTAATCATTGCAAAATCAAGCAAGTCAGCAGACAAATATAGTCTTTACAGTCTCCTGTCAAAAAAACTCAATTCCTTTATAAAACTAGGGTGGATACCAAGCCATGGAGAAAGAGCTATAATTAATAAAATAAATATAATAAATAACGCACAAATTCAGATATTCGGATATGTTGGTAGGACTCTAAGTTCAATATTTACTGCTACAATATCGTTAGTTTAGAATATTTTTTTTTAATTAAAACTAGGATCAAGCTACCCTGGTAAAGAATGCAATTTCACCAAAAGGAACTGTCCTTACTGTGACATAGAGAAATACTTTAACCCCGTGCTGTTTTGGTTAAGGCAGCACACAATAGCAAGAGATTACCTACAAAGACCTATATTATTCACACGTGTCTTTGCTTATTGTACCAGCGGAAAAGGCAGATTTAATAAAAATGCAACACTTTAATACCTAGATAATATTAAATTCATTAAATACATTTAATTCTCTACTAAAATATATATATTATACGATATACTAAACTAACTGAATTACCAACCCAAGCTTAACTACTAACACACTTTTCCCGTACTTTTTTCACTTTAAAACATCCTCGTAACTAGTGTGTAACTTAATGTGTTATTTGTTCATAATAATCCGATTTCATGTTCACTTTTAGTTCAAAAAGTGCCAGCTCTAATCAGGAGTAGAAAACATTTCAATGGTGAAAATTTTAAGAAACAGTTTCTTAGAGGTGTAATGCCTTTAAACAAAGAGCAGTCATAATCTTCCGCCAAATTGTGGTCCAGTAAATAAGAGAATGGGTTTATTAGGAATGTTTAGATTTTAAAGAGATTTCACCCCATCACGTGTCTTGTGGGTTTTGAAACTTTAGTTATTGTTTGATTTGGATATGATATCGGTTGGACATTGTAATAATTCAGTTTATGTAGGTGTTATCCTATATTATTAAGTAAATATTTAATGAAATGCATTTATTCTAAAAAAGATTAAGAGCGCGTATTATTAGTTCTGCTTTGTCGAGGGGGGGGGGGGGGATTTACTTTCTTCACCTAGGTATCTGGATCCGAATCTGAGTCTAGTAATATTTAATCATAGGCTATATTATGATGGTGAGTTTAAATCTCCAAATGCATATTAGAGATTTTGCTTAACATTTGTATTTTAGTATTTTAATCTATATATTTCTTTGATTAGTTCTTGTCTATTCTTTCCATAAATTGTCTGAAATGCTTGTAAATAACTAAGAGAGCCGGGGTAAATGTTTATTGTTGATCGGCAATTTTGTTCTATTTGAACACATTTTATGGGTTATAATTAACAGTTCGCATCTTAATATAGAATGTCTAGAGTTTAGTTTTATTTTGGCATTGTTTATTTATTCTGTTGATTTTCAATCATAATAACCCATGCTCCTATAGCATTTTTGTTTGTATCCTTGCTTCCGTCGGTGTAGATGTGGATGTTGGTAGCGATATCTCAGTACTCAGTATTTGAGTTGAGTTTAACTAAGGGAATAATCTTATCAATTACGTCGATTACGTCTTCTAAATTTGTTTTAATGTTAATGGATTTGATCCCTACATGGAAAGGATTAAGTGGAGGTGTTAATTTGTCGGTTGTTAGTCCAATTTTGTCTCATAATAATATAATTATTATTTAATAGCTCTGTTTCTATCTTTTCAGTTTGTTAAGTTTTTTTCCCGATTGACCCATATTCTACTATTCCTTACCGAAATTTTTGTTTAAATAGTGCTTGAAAAAGGGGTTGAGTATGAGACAATGGTATGTTTCTGATGTTATTTATTTTCTAGCAGCTAGTCCATTTATGTAGGTTATTCGGTACATGTACCTACAATTCACGCGAGCGATTATAAGCCCCCATACAGATTGCCACTTTTATGACACAACGTTTCTATTCAAATTAGACGGGCAGTGGTCATTTAGCTGTAGTGCACAACACCTGCATCCGGTCTGAAGACATGTCATACATGTATGAAGGTCCCAGCACACATAATCTGGCTGTGAAATTTCACTTCAGTTAAACGCAGATACGGATGCGGGGAATAGGGGTAGAAAATTGAAATATACGTGTATAGAAGAGTGGTGTAAGAATGTTAGGAAATTACAGATTTAAATTAATTTGTCTTAACATGGTACATTTTACACACGTGTTCAATGTTTAAGCAGGCTATCATATTGGCGTCACTTACTTATCATTTGTCTACACATTTTACCATTTAGACGGAAATAGTTATATTGTCTCATTTGAAAGGTGTGAAAACATTACCGCCTATATGCGCTGGAAGTGGGCCGATTGGGGCAGAACGAATTGGACTAAACCGAGTTGGTACAGTATAAATAGGCTGATTGAACCTTTACTTTAACAACATGCCGCATTTGCCATGGTATTTCGTGTAACGTGACGTAAACGGAAACAGTACAGTATGTTGTATCGAAGCGTACACCGTATCGCATCGTAACGTGTAGATTTTCTATCGTAATGCATATCGTGTATGGTATCGAACCGTAACGTGTATGGTATCGTGTAAAAACCGCACATGGTATCGTACATCGAACGTAATCGCACCGTACGTACATCGTATCGTGTGACAACTGTTACGGTTCCAGAACTGTATATATGTGTTGGTCTTAAGTCTAATAAATCTTCTTTCACATAATACCGTTTTTGTGCTACTTAGAATCACTGTTTTGCGAATTTTCTGCAAAAAACAACAAAAAAACTGATCATACCCTAATTCAATGTTTGAAATTTAATTTAGACCTTTTATTGAGTGTTCGACTTCAGATAAAGCTGAACTTTAAAAATAATACTTCTCGTCTAGGCAAAATCTTCAACATCAGGCATCGCATCAACTTACATTCCAGAAACATAAACAAAATATTTCCCCTTCCGACTCGGCATTGCATAAACTGTATTAATTTATAAAGCGAGCTACATGCATTATCTACAGACAGCCATTTAAAGATAAATGTATATACACTTTTAATTATCTCGAATATAAAATTGGCACAAAAAACTGGCAAATAATAGCGATGTAAAATGAATAAATTTATAAAATAAAATAGAATAAACTATCGAATTGGAAGATCTTTTGTGTAATAAAACTCAAGCCAATTTAATCAAGTTAGATTTAGCATTAACTTATTTAATGACATCAATTTCTTCCTCGATGAGTTCAAACTTCAATCTTGTTAGCCCATGGTCAAGTTAAGCTTTTTATGTCGCATTTTTCCGCCTGCATAATGGCTTTGGTCCTTCAAGACGACTACAAATATTTACAACGACTTAACATACAATTCACAATGGCAGTTTAAAGGGAAATAACGCTAGTAATTCCCAAAGAATGCTTGCTGCAGTAATCTCCCTTCACAAAAAGTAAAAATTCAAAAATGAATATGGAAGTAACTTGAGTGGGTAGAATTGTAAAATCCAAATAACGGCAATTGAGCCATGAACACGGATAAACTATGTTCAGATCTATTGTGTGCATTTCAATTGATTATTGAATGAACTGTTATGTATTTAAGCAAGAGTCACATAAGGCCTAATTAATAGTTTTATTTTTGTTGAAATACATACGTTCACAGCTACATGTAGATGTTTAGACGTTAATGAAACTGTTGTCTTTTATATATAACACAGATCGGACAGTGAATTGCCCAGTATTTGTACCCAATGTCATACAAATTCCCTATGGAGATATGGGACCCGAGCCTACTGTTCTGTGGTGCACCTGGCCATCGCCTGTCGCTGCATTCAGGTGAAGATCTCACATTGAAATTACAAAACAACATTTACTGCAAATTATTTTATCTCAGGTAAGTAATTAAGTTGAACCGTGAAAGAATGATAGTGTATCGTTGTGTAAATTGACCCATGGATGATGATATCGTTCTCCCCTGTGCATTACTACCACCTATCATGTTCTCGTGATTTCTGACGTCTCTCAGAAGTTGTGAGGCCCTCCAGAAGTCCTCGTCTCAAAACGCTTAAATGTTGTTTAATAAAGGCAAACCCACCTTATTTATTATTTAGTATGTATGCTAGTAGCGTCGCTGGCACTAGGCTTTGAAATGCCGTTCAGACACATAACGAACTCATACATGTGCCAATTGTTACTTAGCTCCCTTGGCTTAAATCAAAGTCTATGATATAATTATTTTCAGGACTGATTAAACAAGGACTGGATAATGTGACAATGTGTTCTCACCAGAGATTTGGAAATTATCCCCTGGAAAAATAAGCAGTAGTTTATAGGTTGCACGAAACACCGCAGTTAAACAATTTAAAGGTTGTTTGTAGGACATTCAACACAACTAAAGAAAACAATGCCCATTTCTTGAGTAACAAGTTGTCATTTTGTTAAGAACATACATCGTATCATATATAGATATAAAGCTAATAGATGAAAAGATAAGTTTAAAAGAAAAAAGTATACACAGGCTTTACAACAATCAGGTAAAGTACTTGATAAAGTCTACTATGCCTTTATTGAGTCTGCTAGCATGTTCTCGGTGACCGGCACTAACAAACGCCATCTTAGCACAACCGTCGTCATAGCACTAACGTCTGTAAACGTCCACGCGTGGTCATCTACGTGGTAACTGGCCAGGCTAGACACCTTCTCTAGGCAGGATATGACGTCATAACTAAGCAACGGATCTGAAGTTTGATTCATTTCATTCAACAGTTTCTAAACAACAACGTGTACAATTTACTTTATTACTTTACAACAATGTGGCTAAGCATTGGTGTACATTAAGATTGGCTGTGTACAGTGGCGGATCCAGAATTTCTGGTGGTGGTGGTGGGGGAGGGGCGTGAACTTTCAATCATGTTTTGTCAACCAGAGCTACCGAAGTTGATAAATGCTAGCTAAAATATTTTTTCATACTTTACTGAATTGTTTTGTTACATTTGGAGAGACACGTTTGGAATGTTTTATATTTCGATACTATATATTAACAATAATTGCATGGTGGGCAAACATAACCAATTTTTTATTATTTCAAACTACAAAACAAAGAGAAGTCATATTTTTATTCTGACAACGGGTCCATGAGAAGAATTCGCCGGGGATATTTCCGTGCATAACTGCCAATGCAACTATTTCCAAACTATATTTGTATGTCCAAACTTTATGTCCAAACTTCCCTTAGATCGGCTAACGAGCCCTTATATAGACCCAAAGAATTTCTAGAACGCAGAAGTCTCTAGAACATTCACGGAACCAGAACAGTCTCGAAACCCAAATAAAAATTAACAAATTAACTTTCTAGCATGCTAGCAGTTACGCAAATGCTACGTCATTCGAAGTACGTCATGCAAATGCGTCATGACTACTACGATAAACAACCCCTTAACCTGACAAGCGTAACCTTTAAAGCTGGTGTACCCTACTTTTTGCTTTCAGAGAAGATAATATAACATGAACCTCAAAATATTTCAATACTTGTATTTTCAGTTTCTCCATTTCTTGTGAACAGCAGTTAAGATGTGCTAGTGGGTACACCTTGGAATGTCCATCCTATAAATCAAAATGGTCCCTTGGCCAGTCAGTCCAGACATATTGGTCGGAGGTGCATGTCTTTCAATCATGGACAGAACAATGGTTTATGTTGGGCAACATAATGACAGTAACCTAAGAAATAATGGTAATTGCAAATGGAACTAGTAATAAAGTCCTTATTAAGCCCTATTTTTTACTTATGAAATTTGCTACATTGCCCTATTTATTTTTGTGTAAAAACATGCCCTACTTCTGTCTTACTTTTTTGCGAATAGGCAGTAGAAAGTCTGCATTACGTGAGTAGTGTACACACATGATAGTGTAGTATCATTAGGGGACACTAGTGTAAAAAAACTATATTGTCATCAACCTTATTTTCTTAAAGTATAGCAGATATGTATGTTGTTATTTTCCCATTGAGAGTGTTTGATTTGATTTGATTGGTTTATTGTTTTAGTGATTTTGAGACAACGGTCAGAAGAAGGGATGTTGTTGACGGCGGAAGGCATGTTGCTTATGGAATGACAATTCACGACTGACAGTAACTTTTCCCTGGCAGGGATTTCTCAGGAGTGCAATATTATGAACAAAAAACCCTGTTAACACAGAAGACTGACTTCTTAGAATAAAAACACTGTTATTTGTAAAAAAGGGACCTGTGTGTCCCTTCTACCATAGGCCAGGAAACTGATCTAATGTGCTTGTTAAATCACATTTGTATATAACATTATACCATCTAAAGAATATTGTTAGCCTGTGTTTGGGTATCTGTTGATTTAAGTCACTATATTAATTTTGAATTATTTTACATGTCATTTAAAGTATTCATTACTTTGATGCAGACAAAAATACCTTTTAGGAAAAAATGTCATTGTTAATTTACTTTGTTAAACATTTACTATAAGTATGCTAACTTGTATTAATTACCTTACAAAAAAGTTATTAGACCAGCTTAATGACTGTGTAGTACTTAGAATGTTACATTTTTCATAAATATGTCAGCAAGGTATTGAAAATTGTAACTTATATGTTAATGAAGCCTATGAGAGGGACACAAATATGCATTAAATCACTTTAGTTACGATTTGATAAACATAGGAAAAAATGTAGAAAAAAACAGACCTGTACCGAGAGTAATAAAAGATTGTTTACTATGTTTGTATAAAAAATCTAGTGTTGTACTGAGCGCAGTAAAAGATTGTTTACTGTTTGTTTAAAGAATCTGGTGCAATATTTTTGTTTAAATTTATTTAATAATTAATTCTATTTAATAATAATATTGGGTTACTATATAAACGCTTATTTCATGTTTATGTGTAAACATGTATTTTCTCAAAATGTTTTGATTTTCTCGTGATAGGGTTTACAAATGCTTATGGTACTTATATTGTAAATTACAAAGGCATGTGATCCACATTATGTTTTAATTTCCTATATATGTAAGTTGCTTAATATTTATTTGATTTAAATTTATGTAAGATAATAAATAGAATCTATATGAGTATTTGAGATAGACATGTCAGACAGAAGATTGAAAACTTAAGAAATTAAATATGTTTAGTTTTTAATAACATTGCAAGTAAGTGAATATCAGCGGGATTGATTGAAGGCTTAAATAAATTGCAGTTTTAATCTTATTATCATGTTTTAGATTGTGCTTATTAAAAATAAATAGAACAAAGTATTAATGTTATTGTTTTATTTTTACAAAAAAATATTTTGATAGTAAAATAATGTGTGTGAAATCAATGTCCATTTGATTAGGCAAGTTATAAGCACATATTCAGGTTATCATTGAACTCCTCTTGTAGGACATGGCCAGTTTATTTTTTGTGGCGATTTTTTTATCCACATCAAACTGCCTTCTCATCATTTTTCCTTCAGCAGTCAACAGTATATAGAAACAATTTGCTGTTTTCTCTACGTTGATATACAACCCACAATCATCGCACCAGTAACTTTTGTCTCTTTGGAGTCTGCAAAAAAAAGAAAAGAAACAACATATTTTACATTTTGATTCATTAAGTTAACGAGAAAAATAATAATAACTAGGCCTGTTGTTCTTATGAATCCACATTTTAATAAAATATGTGCAATCGCTGGGAGACAACACAACTTCCATGTAAAGATTATAAATGTTTTTTAATTAATTATGTTATGAAGTTGACACTCAATGGAATGCAAACCCATGCCATGCGGGATAAAGTCATGTACTTGACCTAGGGTGCCCTTTAATCACAACAAAATTTAAAGAAACAATGTAAAAGATTTTTTTACATTTAATCACCATGTACAGTTATGTGCCAAAATATAAGGAAATGAAATGAAAACCAAGCTGGCTATATATAGCAGCTGTAAAGAAAATGACTAAAAAACGCGTGTCAGATTTAGACTACAATTTTAGTCACAAACTGTTTTTATTTAAGTACAAAATATGTCAATATAGTCTTCAGACCATTCTTTGCGGCCATAAGACAGATGCACTGTTTTTTGTTCTCTACTTGACAGAATGGAATCATTATTATATTAACGTAAAACTTCATTTGGGCTGCAGTACACCGGTGGCTTTACCAGGACATTTGTCTTGGGTCTTAATTCACCACTGTAGCTGGACATCATTATCATGAGCACATCTGTGTCTTTGTGAAGCTTTTTAAAGTCAGCAAAAAATGAGCTGTACAGTTAGTTACTTTTAGTAGCATCTTTTAATGAAGGACTAGACTCGGGGGCCCAGTGGCAGCAAACACTTGATCTCATTTCTAGGTTTCTAAATTTAATAAAAAATGTATATACCAAGATTAGTTTGACAAAGAATGGACATACATATTGTGCCAAGATTAATTTTACAAAGAATGTATATACCAAGATTAGTTTGACAAAGAATGTATATACATCAAAGTTATTATTACAGAACATTGTAGTTTAAATTAAACTAGCACTGCTTGTTTCAATTGTAGTCAACAAATTGTTTAAAATTGCAGTATACATTTATAGTTAAAAGTTCACTGTTCAGGTTATGGAAATATATATGTACGTTCGCATTAATACAAATGGCTTTTAATACTACATCTATCACTTAAACAGGTGAGAAAACGAATAAATCTTAAGTATATCATTGACTTCTTCCCTCTTGCATTGATGACCTCTGCTTTAAAGTTGTATATATTGATATGTAAGTATTTTGGATAAGGTGAAGTCTGTCTTTGTTTTTGTCTTCACAGGATGGATCAACAATAGATCTACTCATCCCCTTATTTAGTCCCGAAGTGACTATTTTATCAAAACTTTTACATTTTTTGATATAAACACTTTCCACTGACCAGCGATGTCGTCCACCAACAATATTCCGAGCACACTCCTGTCAACTATGTGACTCTCCCTCTCTTCTATATGTTGGCTTCTTCAGTCCCGATGTGATCAAACCTTTTATATTTTTGAATTTCTCTTTCCACTGACAAGACATGTGGTCGACCAACAAAACCTCCAAACACACTCTCTTCAACGATGTAATTCTCACGAGGAACTGAGCTGAACTGCCTCGCACTTCTCACATGCACAATGGCATCCTCTGACCCAGACACAAACCAGACACTTCCATTCCAAGACCTGACCCCCGCTTTGTCCCACGATGTAATTTGATCAACCTTTCATTTTGCACTCACAGCAATAAATCGCTGCCAGACTCACACTACACACACGATCACACGAACTGACACCCTATTAAAAATAACGCTAACTTTGGTTTCAATTCTGCGACAGAGATACTTATACAGAAATTGTTGTTACAGTAACTATGACAAATTTGATATTAGCATTTAATTTTGACATGATTTATCTCTTTAAAATACAAGCATTGGTCTAAACATTGAACCAAATCGAATGTATTTAACATAGTAGGCCTACGATGAATAACATAATTGTTATGTACGCGGTTGTCGTGTATCGCAGTGGATAGTTAAAGCTCTTTTAAGGAAGGGTTAACAAATGTTACACAACTTTACTTTATTCAAACATTTGAATATATTGGCAGATTATTAATTTTTATTTTCCGGTTTTCGTCATTTAACGAACTGAACCATGTTATTGCGATAATGTCTTACTATCGCCTTTATTAAGTTCCTTAAACCGGACAGTCAAGTATGAAATGATATTTATCTTCTAAATAAATCTTTTGTATTCACCATTGCGTAAAAGAGGGTTTTGGCCAGGACATGTCACTACTTGTAGTCTGTTTGAGAAAATGTTATATATAATAGACACATACTGTTTGTTTGTAGCCGTACAAAGTCTGATTGCGAAAATGACAACAAAGCATTTATATTTTAATGTTTGTTTTTGTCATTATTGCTGAACAATTTTCTCACGAATATTCATAAAACGACAAAACTGTACAGATTGTAAACATGACTTATTTTCATTATCAAAATGTTATTAGAATCTACATTATTTACAAGTACACGTATGTACTTCGATTCACATGCAATGTCAGTGTCTTTATATAAAGAGAAATAACGCTAGGGTATTTCTATACACCGATGTTTTGTTGCAATAATTTCCCTTTACTAAAAGTACACATTAATAAATGTAGAAGCTACTTGAGTGGAACGAATTGTTAAATCCAAACAACTGCGATTGTAACCATGAACACGGATAAACAATTTTTAGATCTGTCTTTCATTTGATTATTGAATCTACTGGTATTTATCTGAGCGCGAGTCACATTAGACTAATTGACAGTTTTAATTATAGTTGAACTACTTAAGTTCACAGCAAAATGTTTAGAGCTTGGTGAAACTGGTAATTGTCTTTGGATATAAGGCAGATCGGACAGTGACATGTCCAGGATTTGTGCCCATTGTCGTACAGCTGCCCTATGGATGTATGGGACCCGAGCCTACTGCTCTGTGGTGCACCTGGCCATTGCCTGTCGCTGCATCCAGGTGAAGATCTCACGCTGAAATTACAAAACGACACAACTACAAAATATTGTATCTTAGGTAAGTAATTTAGATGAACTGTGAAAGAATGGTATCCTTGGTTTAAACTAACCCATAGATGCAAAAAAAACAGATAGAACGAGCGTCATACCGCCCTGAATGAGGGAAACACATCGTAGATGTCGCCTCAAAATGACATGTACGGTGAATTTCAAGACGGTGTTTTAACTTACAGTGACAATAACATGGAAGGGCATGAAGACATCAGAGGTATGAAGGTTTCTTTTTGTGAGAATTAATTATAGGACGGAC
Source organism: Sinonovacula constricta (assembly GCA_007844125.1). Taxonomy (NCBI): domain Eukaryota; kingdom Metazoa; phylum Mollusca; class Bivalvia; order Cardiida; family Solecurtidae; genus Sinonovacula; species Sinonovacula constricta. The sequence goes on along the minus strand of CM017556.1, from coordinate 51,899,496 downwards.
GTAGATGGAGGAACAGGAGGAGAAAAAGAAATAAGAAGAAGACAACGACAAAGACTACGACGACGATGATGATGATGGTTGATCATCATCATCATGAATATAATGATTCAGGGGATGATGACAATGATATGATGATGATTAGCATCATGAATATAATGACAATGCGGATGATGGCAATGATGATGATGATTATTATTATATTGATTATATTGATGGAGGTTATGATTACGACGACGACAACGATGATGATGATGATGATGGTGGTGGTGCAAGCGGTGGTGGTGGTGGTGATGATGGTGGCGATGACGATGGTGGTGATGATGATGATGTTGAATAGAAATAAAATGATGATGCGGATGACGACGACGATGATGATGATGATGACGATAATGAGGATGAGGAGGATGATGATGAGGAGGATAAAGATTACGATGACGATGATGATGACGATGGTATGGTGGCGATGGTGGTGACGATGGTGGTAATGGTGATGATGAAAGTGATGATGATGATGATGATGATGATGATGATGATGATGATGATGATGATAAAGCTAATGATAACGCTGATGATGACGCTGATTATATCGTTCTGACCTGTGCATTACTTCCACCGATCTTGTACACGTGATCTCTGACGTCAGTCAAGAGGTGTGCAGCCCTCCCGAAGTCATCGTCCACGAACGCTTGAATGGCGTTTAATAACGGCAATCCTACCTCGGAATAAACCGTAGTGGCGTCACCCTCTCCGTGCCTGAGGGAAACACATAACGCAACCTTACCCACTATTAATTTCCAATAATGGCTATCAAACTATTATAAATTAATTGCTAACAACTTCATGCAACAAGACACGTTAAATGAAACAAAGCAGTAAACAGTGCAGATGTTGTTCATTCCGCACTCAAAGGGAAATAAACGACATGACTCATATACTTGCTTTGATGATTTATACTTGATAACCCCGCAAAGAGTAAAGGTTGTGAACAATAAGCACTTCGATTCGTCGTACCAAGCAGAGCAAAAAATAAATAATTAGGTCCGGTTTCGTGTGTCAGTCGGGCCTTCAATGAATACATACATTACTAAATGTCTCTCTTATACCTTTAGTTTGTCTGTAATGTGGTCATGTGCGAACTGTCTAACGTATTTATGTATACGTTTGATTAAGTTTGGTATGTTTGTTAGTAGCGTTGCTGGCACTAGGGCATGAAATGCCTTTACTTCGATCCCGGTCAGACAAATAACGAACTTAAAAATACAATTGTCAATTGTTGTCCCTTGGTTTAAATTATAGCTGCTGATATAATTTTCAGGACTGATTGAACGAGGACTGGATAATATGAATTAGTGTTCTTACCAGAGTTTTGGACATTATTCCATGAAAATATAGGCGGTAGTTTATAGTTTGCAAGGAACACCGTAGTTACATAATTTAAAGGTTGTTTGTTTGACATAAAACAAAACAAAAGAAGACAATGCCAATTTCTGGAGTAACAAGTTGTCATTTTGTTACAAGCATTAATCGTATATAGATATAAAGTAAATAGAGGACAAAATAATTGTTCAAATATAAAAAAGTATTCGCAGGCTTTTCAACAATCAGGTAACTTACTTGATAAAGTCTTCTATGCCTTTATTGAGTCTGCTCGCATGTTCTCTGTGACCGGCACTAACAAACGCCATCATAGCGTCTGTAAACGTCCACGCGTGGTCATATACGTGGTATCTTGCCAGGCTAGACACCTTCTCTAGGCAGTTTACGACGTCGCAACCTAGCAACGAACCCGACGCTTGATTAATTTCATTCAACAGTTTCTAAACAACAATTAACGTTTTAATTTAGCTTTAACTCGTCCTTCCTAAAAAGCTTATAATTATTTGTGTAGAATGTTGCCAAACTTTATTATTAAAACAACAACAGCCAAAACACATGTTGAATACCTATATCTTACTACCAAAAGAAATATGCATTACTTATTTCTACTTAATATTATTTCGAAACGGTTTGATAAGGGATTTCATTATTTACGGATTGTATATAGATTGATCGTGAGGTGAAAACGTTTTCTTTTTTTAAGTATTGTACCTTCAAAGTCTAGTTTGAAACACATTGAAGCAACGTCCGTCATGTTGGACATGGTCTTCCGGTCTACCATCGCCGGCAGTATCTAAAGAAATTGTGTAGTATATAGTTATGCGTGGACCGTAACGAGTTTTAAGCTAAAAAGACGCCCTTCTTTAAATAATGTGTGCTGCTTCAAAGAATGCAATTGACAATGCATTTTATGCAATACACCCTCAATAAATTTTAATTGCACATCAATTAACTTCATTGTTGACAAGGCATTTCTATATGAATTATTGATGCCTTTATACACACATTTTATTTACACGCTTAAAATAGTATGATTATTGCATCAAAGAGACGCTTGTAATCATAGAATTATTCAAAAAGTGTCAAATCCTACATATGAAGAAGAAATGCTTATTTTGTCTAGTAGCATGGTGTGTGCCTCGGCTAGCTGTCCCATCTTATAGTGCTGAGAGGCTACATGCCAGTAGTTGTGGCACTGTTGTGTAGAGTTCTGCAATACATCACACAGACAGCTCGACAGTGAGGTAAGCGAGAAAACATCGATAATTCCAGAAATTACTTGAATTCATTTTCATTCTGAGTTGGATTTCATTTACCAATTAATCATTTCTTAAAGCGATTTTTTCTTTTAATGATGCGGCGCTAATTGGTGTTTAAATTTCGTACAGTTTGTTTAAAGTAAATAATTTTCATTTTGAAATAAATAATTTCACGCATTTATTAAAATGTATACACATATTTAGATTTGTATTCGTATTGTTGTTAAATAAACATAAAAATAAAAGAAGATGAGGAAAAAGATAGGAAAGAAAAATAAGAAGATAGAGAAGATGAAAGAATACGTAAAATAATTAACGAAGGAGAATAATAATAAGTTTGTACAAGAATGATAATACAAGATGATGCAACTTACACTCCAGATGTGTTCATGGTTGACCATAAACTTAATCGCCTCCTCGTACCGGCCCTGCATCTCCTTCACGTGTGCCATGGTATGGTAGGCCCAGGGATTGTTGGGGTTCGCATTAAGGGTCTATAATGTCAGGATTTGTCTCATAAATGTCCCATAAATGAAAGGTAAGTGTAAATTTTTATCATAAACATTTTATTTGCATTCTTAAAAAGCATCAGTAGTATTGTTTATCATTATAATAAACGTTTTTATTAACCTTATACGTTGTTATTATGTAATAGACAGGCTGGCTAACGATCAATGTGTATATTATTATATTTATTTAGTATATTACGAGTCAACGTGTACATAATTGTTCAACAGTTTACAGTTCATATTGGATGATTTCTTTACACCCGCATATTTCAGTAAGTTCAAAACACTTTGTGGTGAAAAGGAAAGTGTTGGCGATCCTTAAATTGTTAAATTGAGTTTACCTTTAATGTGGTTTTCTCTGCTTCGTCAAACTGGTTTGTTTCTTCTAAGCCGAATGCATACATAGCTAACATCTCACTAAAATAAAACAATGTTTGTGAAATATGGCATACATCCACTGACCTTTACATTTTGTGATTTCCTACAGCCAATTTCCTTTCTAATACTTCACAGCGACCAATTATGATCATTTTAGCGACGTCCAGCTATTTTGATGGAGGTAGACACCAGCCAAATGCGGCTCCTCTTGTGGAATGCATGTTGTATGGAGACGATAGTTTAGCAGTCAAAAACACGTTGTCGCTAGTGTTCTGTGGAAACATTTGTAGAGAAAAGAACCGAGTGCTCCATTTGTTACCAGTCTAGATTGCAACAATAAAAGAGCTTGCAATTATAAAAATACCAGGCATTAATAGGATTTCAAAACCTTTTATTGAGGTTTTGCATACCAAAAGAAACCGGGTATGCCAATGTTAGTAATGCGGCTTGCAATTACAGTTGTAGCAGACAACAAGGAAAAACGCAAAGTAGCAGATAGTCTAGTTCCCATCAGGGTTACAGTTCGTTATTCTAAAATATTTATGTTATGTATCGACAGTTTAAATAGAGTGTCTCCAGAATAGTTTCTTGTTTTTGAAGGTCTCGCATCCTTGCTCTTTCCTCTTTCATGCAATCGGTTCTTTGTTTTGGCGCTGGTTGTTGTTTATACATATCTTTGGAAATATATCTTGATAACAATGTGGTTATTGTCAATTAGCTGAAAATTTACTATGAATATTTAAAAATGTATAAGATGTTGCAGTACCCGTAGTGCGGAGATTCGTGCTTCCAGTGCCTGACAACATTTGCACAGCTGTCAAAGAGACGCCGTGTATCCCCGGCTCCCAGACATATCTCGTGCAGCTCGTGCAGAGCCAGGATGTCCCGCGGCCACGTGTCCAACACAGCCTTCCACTCGTCACATGCCCGACGGACATGGCTGCAACACCATACCCATTGGTAGGTATAAACGTGTACAACATGAAATGTCTTTACAATGTATGTAATAATAGAAACTGTCAAACAGGCAAGCTGTAATAAGTCGACCTCACTAATGAGCGTAACTAGCCTTTCAAACAACAACAACAACAATAACAACAACAGCGACAACAACAATAATGACAACAACAAAAACCTATTATAAGGGTTAATAGAATACGACTTATTAAACTGTGTATATTATGTTAGGTATTACAACATGAAATGTTTTTTACACGGTTTGTAATAATAACATTTTCTTAAGCAATCCGACAACGTAACTGTCTTTTAAAAATGACGAATATCAAGGAAAATGGTAAATACCATACGATTAAAAACAATAACATTATGCTAATAAAGTGACTACGAATACAGGTCATCAATCTGCAACTACTGTCACGGCTGTTTGCCATTTGTATATAGCATAAGACAGCTTTTAAATTGTTCAATAAAGAAAGCATGAAGGCAGTATAAACAGTCCCGCTTGTATAACCATTTTGTACGAAACTCCACCCACTATTTCCATTGTGTTTTAGTACACATCTTGGTCATAGGCTGAGTGTATTACAAACGAAATGCATGCGTCCTCTTTTTGTTATGTACATCAACCATTTATCGTTGCTTTAGTGATACTTATAGAATAACATTGATTGAATCATTTCGTTTTGTAGAGATTTGACAGACAGTTTAAGAACTTCCCATCACTTGGAAATATACTAAATTCATACATCCCGACCAAAAATATGCTTTATGCTGTACTGAAAATATATCTGACGTAAGGCTCATCGTTACATACACTGATGTGTAGGAAAACAAATTAATCATATTAAACTATGTTTAATGGAGATTGAATGTGTAATGAGTGGTATAAAACGTTGTATATATTTCTATTTCAGAAAAAAGATAATAACCATTCAAGGAATGAACCAGTATGTAATTGAAAACATGGAAACTAGAACACACCCTTGCGCTAGTGCAACTGTTGCCCGTGCATGGCGTCGTTCCCATTCTGTAGTTTGTGGACGTAGGGACAGTGACGTCAACGTGTTAACGTCGGAAGCGCAAGTGGCATCATTGTACACCCTCAATCCAGATTGGTAAATTTTGATGGCTCGGGCTATCACTAGAAACAAAATATGCCTGTTATCATAACTGTGTACAAAGCAATCAATTTAAAAATGAAATAAGCTAAAACATTGTTTAACAACGTTAATTTAACTAATAAGAGCCTTTCGAGTATTACAGACTGAGACACAATCATGTTACCACAAGAACAGAATGCTTTTAGTATAGATAATTATGTCAATGTATTGAGAGACACTAGTTAAATAGTCTAAGAAAATTTCAAGAAAACATGATATTTCTCTTTACAGTTACATACACGCTATTGATAAGTAGAAGGGTTGTGGCGGTAATACCAATTAAAAATTATATAAATAAGTGATTATATTACATATCAAATGAAAACGTTTAAACCTTAACATATAATACAATTTATACAATTTATATGTTTATATAAATGTATTGTTATAAAAATAATGTAGTATACACCTGTTGATTTACAATTATATTACCATTGTCGGGATCAGTCTGTATCATTTTCGAAAGACACGCATCGCTCCCTCCGAGGTTTGGGTCTTCATAACGGCCCACAATCTGTTCGAATAAAACAATCTCTGTTCAAAAACATCACTTATAACAAAAGTTTAACAAATTTGCTGGGATTCGTTTTTAATAATAGGTAAATAAGAAAAGGTCCTATCAAAATTTTCACAGATATTTAAATTTTATCTACCTGCAGACCAAGGCAGACAAGGTAAATGTAAATGTGACAAAAAACACAGAGACGAGACATAACACACAAAAAGAAAAACCATCAGTTACCGCCTTGGAACGGTCAGTCGGCAAAATGGCCAACTTGTGTCGACTAAAAATGCAATAAAAAGTGAGATATGTAAGTAATATAGGTAAAATTGTGTTTTACCAGGATAAACCTACTTAAAAATATAGGGATTTAGGTTTTTCAATTGTAAAAGGAGCCAGGTTGAATGTCATCGTTATATACTAATATTGATTTTCTATATTTACGTTTGGTCTAGTGCATATAAGAAATACAAAATATTACACATTATACAGATGATGGAATTATGTTGTATTGTGTTCACTTGTACAACAACTGCCATGTTACCTCGAAAAGGCTTTGATTTCTGAAAAGCCGAATACGTTTATTTGCATCGTTACTATTTTACTACTTTAATGAATCAATTTTCTTTTTATCATGAAATTGAATATGTCGTAGTCTGTGAGTTTTAGCAGTCGCACGCCTGATGCGCCCCTTTAATAAGTGATTTGCATCATTCGTGTGGTCGGAACCCTTTTTATGGAACACAGTGAATACTGATCTGATCACTAGAAAATATGTTAACATACTGCTTCCACCAAAGTGAACACAGATCTTATCAATATAATGTATGTTACTATACTGCTTTAACCACAGTAAACACTAATCTTATCACTAGAATAATTGTGCAGTTGCAGTGGACAGAGATTCCTGCTGCCCTGCAGGTCGACCTAGGCTGGTAAAAGGCTAAAGGAGTAATCCCAGATAGAAAATCCGGTACGGAGGATTTTGCCTGTCACGCCTAGTGGAAATCCTGACACTGGACACTCAATGATCTCTTTTTTACCCGCCCATTACTGCTCCAGGGCCTTGAAAGGTGATGTAAAACTGAGCAACAGGCAAAGCCAAACGAAGAAGAAAAAACCCTGTGGTTGGCAACCTAGAACCTCAGAACAATGTGTCCTGGCCTCTCTGACGACCTCCAGCATGTAGCCGACGTCATCATCGACCGCGAGTTGGTCAAGAGGAACATTGACATAACCGCCTACCAGGAGACTTGCCTCGCTTCCAGTGGCAGTCTTAAGGAGAACTTCTTCACGTTCTTCTGGCAAGGTCAGGAGTCCAATGAGCGCCGATCCTATGGGGTTAGATTAGCTGTACGCAACTCATTCCTGTTATTAGTTGAACCTCGTTCACAGGGAACATAGCGCATCCTCTCACTCCGTCCACTACATCCTCCGGACCTACACACATTTTTACCGTCTACGCACCCACACACTGTTCGACGGCCGAGGATAAAACTGCATTCTATGAGGAGCTAGAAACAAGGATCAGAGAAATCCCAGCGAAGGAAAACCTGTTCAAGCTCGGAGACTTCAAGGCCCGAGTAGGCGCAATCTCACCTCCTGGCCACTTTGCATCGGACACTTCGGCGTTGGCAACCTTAACGAGAATGGAAAGCTGCTACATGAGCTTTGTTCCTTCCATGACCTCGCCATCACCAACACCTTATACTTCGCCAAGACCCACCACAGAGTGTCTTGGCGACATCCCATGTCAAAGCACTGGCACCAACTGGACCTCGTTATTACTCGAAGACCCATGCTGAACCACGTGCTTCTTACTCGCAGTTACCATAGTGCCTACTGCGACACCGCTTTTCAAGTACAAGAGGAAGCCCTACGATAAAACAATGGCAGCCTATAGAGAAGCCCGCAACAAAGCCACCAACTACTGACTTAAGCATTGCAGTAACATCCAGACATCTGCAGACTGCGGAAACACCCGTGCCATGTATGAGGGAATGAAAAAAGCATTTGGACCAAGTGTCACCAAAACCGTACACCTCAAGTCTACCGGCGTCAACATCAAGGACCTTGGCGAGCAGATGGAGAGATGGGTTAAGCGCTACCGGGAGCTGTACTCTAGAGAGAATGTTTTTACCAATACATAGAAGAACTAGACTCACCACCCACCATCAAGCAGCTCAGAAAGTCTATTAACTCGATGTCCTGCGGGAAAGCACCAGGCAGTGATGGAATCCCATAAAAGGTTGTGAAGGACGCAAAAGAGAGCTCCCTCCTTGGACATATCCATGAGCTTTCGCTACAATGCTGGGAAGAGGGAACGATACCCCAAGACATGCGGGATGCAAGTATCAATACGCTCTATAAGCACAAGGGCGGCCGCAGCGGCTGCAACAACTATCAATGGATCTCTCTTCTAAGCATCGTGAGAAAAGCTTTCGCCAAGGTAGTTTTCAAACGTCTGCAGAAACTCGCTGACCGCGTGTATCCCGAGTCACAGTGTGGGTTCCGGGCCAAGCTATAAACCAGACATGATGTTTTCCCTCGACCAGCTGCAGGAAAAGTGTGACGAATAGCGACACCCCCTTTACCTCACCTCTATCGGCCTGATCAAGGCGTTTGACTTGGTTAGTCGGTCTGGCCTCTTCGCCCTCCTCAACAAGATTGGATGACCCGCAAGCTTGTGAAGATGGTCGAGTCATTCCACGACAAAACGTCCGGCACTGTTCGGTACGACGGAGCGTCATCAGACGCCTTCCCAATCAAGAGCAGTGTGAAACAAAAGTGTGTCCTGGCCCTGACACTTTTCGGCATATTATTCTCCCTGGTCCTGCTCTACGCATTGAGTGAGTCCCAAATCGGCATCTTTCTCCACACACGAAAAGACAGGAACCTATGCCTTCCTCAGAGCAACGACCAAGATGCGCAGGGTCCTCATCCGGGAGATGCTCTTTGCCGATGATGCCGCCCTTACTGCTCACACGGAAGCCGCCCTTCAGCGATTCATCACTCCCTTTGCGGAGGCATACACAGTGTTTTGTTTCACAATCAGCCTCAAGAAGACCATCATCATGGGACAGGATGTCAGCGCCACTCCCACAATTACCATTGGCTATCACACCCTGGAGCACACCCTCCTCGGCTCCACAATCTCCAGCAACCTAGCCCTGCATACAGAGCTCAATGTAAAGATAGGCAAACCAGCAACCGCTTTGGCCCGCCTAGCGGAGCATGTGTTTATGACAACCCCATGCTGACTCTCAACACAAAGATGATGGTGTAACAAGCGTGCGTGCTGAGACCCTTTTGTACGGCAGTGAGGCTGGGATCCTCTACACGGGCCAGGCTAGAAGACTGAACGCCTTCCACATTCGCATCCTCAGACGACTCCTCGACATCACCTGTCAGGATAGCTTCTCCAACGCAGATGTTTTGGCCCAGGCAAGCATTTCAAGCATGTTCGCCACCCTCTCCCAGGGGCGCCTGCGCTGGATCGGACACGTATGCAGGACGGATGATGGCTGCATCCCAAAGGACATCCTCTATGGCGGGCTCGCCACCGGAACATGGCCAGCCGGACGACCCGCCCTGCAAGAGGGATCTGAAGTCATGCAACATCAACCAAGAAAATCTCAAGTAGCGACCTCCGACGGCTCTAGCTGGCATGCAAATGTAAAAACCTGCGTCCAGCAGGCTGGGGAGAAGACAGCGAACCAGTGCGATGAATGAAAGAGCCGAAAACAACAGAGCCTACCACTCTCCCAACAAGCACCATACGTGCAGCAAGTGCATTGGCTTATTTAGCATCAGCCGCCGCCGCGGCTCCATTGTCTCTAGTGACAGAATGGTGCTAACTGCCATAACGCCTGTGAACACTGATTTGATCACTAGAATATATGTAAACATACTGCCTTAATGATGGTGAAGTAATATTGTAGAGAAGGTATTCGACAGTTTGTATATTTAAAAAAAACATATAAGAAAAGCTTACCCTTACTTTACTTGGGCATAGTCTTTGCATACGTTCATTATGTTAAGTAAAACATATTTTGAACGCTACCTCAATTGCTATACCGCACAAATCGTGAAATTTATTTCTCTTAATGTTCAACTTCTTTACAAAAGTATTATGTATGTTTTTGATAAAATAGATACTGACGCCAATGCAGATTACCCGGATAATTATATAAATTATCCCAAAAGATATGTGTCAGATGGTATGCTATTTTAAAAATAGCTCAATGTGGAAGGTGTCTCAGGAAGGAAGTACATTTATATAACGACAAGTGAGTTGTTATTATTAACATTTCACTTAGATGGAGGACATCAATAAATATTTCGTGGAACGGTTTCTTTGTAATAATAATGTATCTAATTGTTAGAGAAAAAAAGTGGTACAAACTATCGGATGCTACCTTTAAATGAACATAAAGTGCTGTTCTGTGCAGCATGTGTATACATTACTAGTAAGCTGCCTCTAAGTCTCTTTAAACGAACGATCCTTATAACACATAAATATTATTATACATGCATTTTGAAATATAATAACATTATATATTGTTTGTCACGTCATTGGAGACAAACGCTACAAACCTCAATTATATTATTTTCCCAGGGTTACTTAAGCAAATAATTAATTTAGTCTTTTCTTTTCAATTAAGATATTGTGCAATAAATTTTACTAAATTATTTTATAATGTAATTATGTGACCACCGAAATTGACTTCAGCAGTCGCTTTTCATAACAATTAATAATATATTACCTATATGTAAAATGTTATTTGATATACTGAATGTGGTTGTGGCGTGGCTAGATGTATGCGCGTGCATTGTGCGCTTACCTATAAAGCAGGTAATCTATTAACATACACACTCGAGCTAATTTTTGGTAGTTCTACTCAGATATTTAACAGGTGTCTTCCTCCACAAATAATTAAGCCGAGCGTCGTCAATATGACCGATATTGTGTCGTTGCGATGTAACAACAAACAAATAGTAACATAGTAACATACAAAAACAGCGCTTTGTTTAGAAAAAAGTCATTATGAACTTCTTGCACTTAAGAATATAGTTTACAACACAAAGTGCCAAATTACATTTCCAAGCTGCGGAACCTATTGAATGTATGAAGAATGACAACTAGCAACTAAAACTTGAACAATGATATAAGAAGATGAAACAAGCTAAGAGAGAATTTCCCGAGAAGACGGAGAACTTACCTGCGTGGAGGCAGCATCCAGCAGTTTGTATACTTCGTCACTAGGTGTGGACAGGTGAATCCCAACTCTATGAAATTCCTACAAACAACACTGAAACTATTAGAAAGTGGTCGACATAAAATCGTGCTAACGACTACATGTATAAACCTTCACCGAAACTAGGTTACGTCCCTTACCAAATCACGAATGGGGTCCTACCGATATACGGAGTTATCTCGGATTTCGCTACGTATTTACCTCCCTTGATCGAGGTGGCGCTTCTTTGGGTAGTTCTGGTTTCGGTTATATACAGTAAACTATGTTGAGAGTACGCCGATTTTATGTTGGAAAAAAGCTGTGGATTCGGAAAAAAGAGTTGTCACATGTAAGGTTTTTATGACCTGAAATATTTGTATTGGAATTTCATGTAAACCGGATGTAAACACAATGAATTAATTATGTCGAGACAAAGAAAAACGGCGATGTGCCTTATTGTTCAGGGGCGTGCCTGGGCTTAGGCACTTACGCACGTGCGTACAGTTGCTTCTAAAAATTGAAAAAATAAAAAACCTAAAGCGATTTTAAATCGTCGTCTAACCCGGGTTAGGCACTACCAGTTAATTGTCTTTATTATTTAAATCCATGTAATTTAAACATTTTTCTAAATTCTACACAATCTTCAACAATCCAACTTGACGTATTTCTGGATCTTCCTGCTTCTAAGACAATTCTTTGATCTAGACAGTGAGAGTACCCACCACCCCCGAATGCATCTATGGCGTTCTATGGAAAAAATCCGAAGGGGGGGGGGGGGGGGGGGGGGGTCGGTGGGCATGCCCCCGGACTACCTAGGAATAGTGCGTATACTCAAAAGTAGCCCAGGCACGCCCCTGCTGTTAGCTTTAAAATTCCTTCTTATACGCATATGTTTCGGCGGATATGTGGAATTACATGCGTTAGATCCAATTATAATATAATTGAAAATTTCAACAGATCAAAAGACAAAAGCTAAAGCTTGGAAATCTCGGAAGTTTTCAATCATATATGAAGTTTAAGAGCGTAATTTTCTCAAACTGCCGGTAAATCGCAACTTTCAATCAAAGACGGCTGATTGTTTTAAAGTTACTCATTATATATATTTTTTATATAAAGCAGTGTTATTTACGTTATAAACATAAAAAAAACTTGATGAGGTCAATTATATTTTATTTTAATCATTTGAAATGTGTTAATTTTGATAGTATTTATCTTACTTGGTCTTCAGATTTCAGTCATTTTCACTCTTTTCTGAAGTATTTCTTTTCTTAGAGTGTTAAAAATTACACGGTTGTGGAAAGCACTATCTGTGCTGCAAGTATGTGAAAATATAATATATAAAAATGACATGTTTATTGTGTTGTGTATACACCCACCCCCAATATCTTAGACTGACCGGTAATCCACACCAGATGTTTTAGGCATGAGGGGCAGATAAGACCCCCACCAGGTGTAGGGGATGACTGGAGAAATGCCTCTAGGGGATGACTGGTTAATTGGCTGTAGACCTCAATTAGTCAATGAAAATAGGATAAAATGGCAAAAAATACACACAACAAAATAGGTTGTATATGTTGCTAACTCCCTTCATGCCACGCATTTAATTTCAATCATGACTAGAAAAAAAGTGCATTATTATAGTAGAATTTCTCTAATTAACCACTTCATTCCAGCACATTTACATTTAAAGCTTAAACAAATTATCTGCACCTCACCAATTACGAATAAAGACAAAAAATAGCGAAATTAATCGAAACACGCCAAATCTCGATATTTGATCTGATCGTCGTTTTTCTCAACAAACCGGAACTACCCAATACCAAAGGGAAATCACTCTAAACTGACTCCGCAAGTGAGGTAACTGTGGATATCGGTAGGCCTCCATTACGTTCACTGATATAGAAAAATCCACTTCTGGCAACGTCAGCTGCAGATACATTAGATATTCCGGAGATTATGAATCATTTCAGAGGAGGCTGCACGTTTTGCACACGGCACGCAACCTCGGACTATATTATCGATCGCTGTACGTTAGAGCGGTCATTTTTAAAATGGCGGTCAGAGTGGTAACATCGAAGAGTAAATGGTTAGATTGCGAAGAATTGCGTGTTTTTTTTTGTGTTAAACAGGACGTGTGTTGTATTCCAATGAGAGACTGCCCAAGTATCAGCGTTTTTGCACGGATTGCACACATTAGTCCAGTGAAAAACCAAGGGTACGACGCCGTATTCTGATTGCTGACGATCGGCTTGATTCCAGACTTCCCAAGCAGTCGTCTGTATTGTTTTCTTTATCATGTTGTTCTGTCCACTTGAAAAGACACTTTCTCGAGTCTCTAGTAGACACATTCAAAATAGGGGTGTCCATTTTTACTCAGATCACATTAACCTACAACAACAACATAAAACATGTAATCATGATAACAGAAATGCATATGCTGTCTGACATTGTGTAGCTAAGCAGTTAAATATAAGTACTATAGAAAGTTTTAACCTTTTTTATTGGAAAATTTATTGTATCATTAAAAACTACAAAAATAATGACAGAATCAAACAATCAAAACGATGCACATTATATTCAAAATTAAGTCCATTGCCTTTCAATAAAGGAACTTATAGCTAATTTCGACCAAGTTAATTAAAACATAACACAAAGAATTGAGACGACTTTAGGCGCCTTTTTAGATTTTCTGATAATTAAAACATTGAAAATTGTTGTGTTATTTTTTTACGACAAAGTCTTGCGTAACTAAAGTACAATTTGATAAAGAGTGTCTATGTTATTTTGTGAAACTGTAATGTAAACAATATAGCATTTCGTTTCTGTGTTAAATTATCTAAAAATTGGCCAAACAGCGACTCAATGCCAATACGTGGTGGTTGTTTACATCTTTCGGAAGGGCATTTGCATATTTACTCACCTGTGACGAAAAGTAGGAGGTCCCATTTCGCTTAACAAATCAGTTAATAAGGCTACTATATCCATTTAACTTCTTATTCATATACGAAAAGACATTGTACAGATGTACGTTAAGGGTTAATATCCACGTAGAAATTTAAATTCATAAAATTCATGTTTTTGCCAATAAATAGATAAGTTTCGTCGAAACAAATTGTCATAATAATTTATATAAACGATGTAGGCAGAAAATTTGTGTCTACCTACTACGTAATAGATTTAGATGATTTCAAGCGTAAAATCATAACAAACATTTTGATATATCCCATCTTTATATAAACGATAGTCAAAGTAATGCGACCACATTCATACGTATCACATCGTGAATTCAGCTCATTGCGCATATACGATAAGTCTAACAGGCAAGAAATATTTCTCAGAGATTTATCAGAAATACTGGTTGATAATTATGCAATGAATCTACATACGACACAGATACTTTGAACTTATGATGATATATTAAATGTTGAGTTCTTTTTTCTCACAAAAAGAAGTAAAACATTTTACAGTTGATATATTTGGAAGGTAAACATGACATGAAATATAAATTAATTGTATATGCTAACCCCTCCATCCCTCCATTGACAGTGCGGGTTTAGCGGCATGATAAGCTGTTGTTACTTGTGCTCCTTGTATTACTTTTGCTGGTCTTAAGACAGTGATAGCCGGAGTTTAAAGCCATTTGCTTTTCAACCAACCAGCGTCAAACTTATTTAAATATTAAGCCACGCCTTCTGTGTATAATGCCAACCAATTGGAAACATCACGAAGGTACTAGTCCGCTCCCGGATCCTCTAGAAATATGGTAATGTACTACAGTTAAATGGTAAAAGAAATATTCCCCCATGCCTTGATAGGTCAATGGGTATTTCTCCATAGGATATCACACGAATGTAACTTTGTACTCTGCCGTACTAGAACTAATTTACATAAACAACCGTCATAACGTATTTCACTTATAAACACGTAAATAAGGTTGTTTTTTTCAGGGACTACTATGGAATACATGGTATTTTTCACTCATTGAGGATTTAAAGTTCAAGGTCAAACTTGTTTCCTAAGTTTCATGAAATAATTCTTGTAGATATTAAAAATGCAGTTATATTTTAAACAAATAAAATACGAAAGTGGCTGTTGGTCAGTGAGTGAAAGTGTTAAGCGCATGCATCATATCGTGTAGAATGCATATATACCAGCTAAAAGTCCCAAATGGTATATTATTATAAAACTAACGCTTGGGCTATTTTTCATTGGTTAAAGCGTCTAAAAATCTAGTCAATATCTTTCGATAATTACATTTTTTTTCGTTATTAACACGTCAATAAACAGACATTGAACCGGTTTCTGTGTATATTGACTAGGTGTGACGAGTAACCACACAATAAGGTTACATAGAGACGGCAATTTTACCTTTGTATTAATAGACTGGCGAATATAGAAAGAAACACGTAATGACTTTCAAAAGGTAATAAAAGATAGCAAGGAATCTGACAACATATTTGATCTGTTTGATTGTACATAGGAAAGAACATATTATAGGTACCAAGGCGAACCTTTGTATTACAGACGGTAAGCTACAGTAATTTTTGGCCAATCAATTCAAGCAATCAGAAAGAGACCTTGATAGCCATTTTGTTAAATAAACTAAAGTTGGTATCAGACAGTTTTGATCATTTTTCTTTCTGTCTAACAACAATATAAATTATAGTTACCTACAAGTTCTTTTCTGCAAAGAGCAAACATTACACCGCAGTCGTAATTTCAAAACAGTTTTTTTTTCAATAATTTGTTTTGTCTATTTATTGCTGTAGTCTTGACTACGTCTTTACTTAATCTATAAGTTTTAAGTCCTAAACACACGGAAACGATTTTGTATTTGATATTTGCAAATTGATGGATACCACATTGCATGCTCCCATCTTTTATGAAATTCAGTTTTTGTTCTTCTTCTTGCTCTTTTTTATGCAAAAAACGTCATGCGAAATACGTCACGACTACTATGATAAACAACCCCTTCACCTGACTAGCGTAACCTTAAACGATGGTGTGCTACTGTACATAACATTATACAAATGACTTCTGATAGAAACATATTGAAATTAAGATTATAACAACAGCATAGACATTTCTAACATTAAATATAAATGACGGTACATATTATAGTGTTTACAAATAGTTCTCTTTAAAAGAATGGGCGGCCGGAAGAACGTATGTCGTCCAAAGTGAATAAATGTTGTAATAAAATCACGAGCAAAACAAACCCTTCACGTAATGCAGTGGTAAGCCTAAAATACAGAACCCAGTAAACACAGCCCTCCTATCCGGGTCATTAACTGGTTGCAAGGATCGACAATGCGGATGTTGTCAACAGTCAACATACCTAGACAGGGTGAAGAACCGTACTCTTGTACAGACGGAAAATGTACATACATATAATTTCCGTGCTGACGTAAATTGTGACCTTGTTAGGTAAAGTGCAACGTAAAAAAAACCTTTACTGGCCGAGATTTTATCTAGTCAAATTAAACACAGTTGAAGACCTATTGTCATTAGCGACTGATGTCGACAAGTTTGAGGCGCTGTGATTCAGTGACACCGTACGTTCTCATATTATATAAGTCGAACGTCTGCTTGTGTGAAAATATTTTGTCAAAGCAAGCAAGGGACATGACGTTTACTGATAGAGCAGGTGGAAACCAGCCACTTGATCACGCGGCAGACGTAAAGACTAAATCCGATCATTCATTTGCCATGTCAACAAGACACACAAGTTTGAGCAATAAGAGCAATCGCAAAAACAGCAACAACAACAGTGACAACAACAATAGCTGTAATAATGGCAGCAGCACCGCCACTAGCAACAAGACTGCTATAGTTGAGAACTCGGACCCGGATGGAGGGTGGGGGTGGTTTGTTGTGTTGGGAGTTTGTATCGTCCACGTCATCCTTAGTAAGTACCGAATTTCTATAATTTATCTTGGACCCACTTTCATTATGTGCGACACAATTACAGCTTGGTTAAATAGAGCAAACGAGGGTATTATAAAAGTTGGATTGAACGAGGTCTCGATCTCTGTTCGGCCGGATTGAAACTGTTAAGTAACGACATCTTAACCAACTGAGCTTACCGGATAGTTGATCGCAATTTTCCGAAGTTCTATTTAACTATGATATTAGAAAATTTGAAGAAAAACGTTATTAATCAAAATGTACACATTTACAATTCAAAAGCTTGCACAAAAAACAATAACTGAAAACAAAATGTAACACAGGCACATAATTAAAACTGTTAAGAAATAGTAGTAAAATTAATATAAATACGAATTTGTAGTATGCAACAATAAAAAACGGCTGTCAAAATGTCATATTATGTGAGTCCCTGTTGTTATTTGGTGTGAATTGAAAGCATTTGATGAAGAATCGTGTGAAAACCGAAGCAGTGTTGTAGAGATAAGCTACGAGGAATTCGAGGAAAAGTGTTGCTTTAGTCCTAACATTTTTGAGAAGGAAATTGACCTTGAGTCTGTGAATGTCTAAGAAAGCAGCAAGCAGCTGCCTAATCTGAGGACAGACCCTGGTGATCAAATGTCGTTACATGATGAACACTCAAATAGTGTAGATAAAGCTCGATGTTTAGTTGAACCAAATACAGGTGACTGCACAGATCAGGACAAATGTCCTAATAAATCACAGTTTCTAGACGTAAACCTGAACACCAACACACCACCTCCAATCCCAACATTTCTCCAAATTTCGCAAGTCACCCTGTCGAAATCACAACTATAATCGCAATTATATGGCGCTATATTCAATGTTCAGAATTTCAATGTAATCCACAATTAAAATCCATGAGCAAACTGTTTTTGACAACAACAAACACACACAAACCTCGAATGTAATTCGCGGTTCTTAATGCCATGTGTGTAGCAACTTTGATGTTTCGCGTCCTTGACATTACACACTACATGTATAACTTTACACAAGGGTATGATTTTTGTTGATGTTATTTTCCAACCATTATTTTTATTTATGTTTATCAATAAAATTACAACCTTATGTTTAGCGCAAATACAATAAAAGAAATGACATGTTTATTGTCTTATTTCTTAATAGTAAAATAGAACTATTTCTCGTAGCCGAATTACTCTGTGCACGCGCACGAATTTCGTGTATTGCATTGGAATGTCAGATAATGTAAAGGAGGAGCAGTAGCGGTAAATTTAAATGTTTAACTTTTAAATCTATATGAAAAAAAACTATTGATGGTGGGATAAAAAGAATACAGCCTCGTGCTTTCTGATTTTCTTAGCCTCGCATGATAACATTTATCTATATCAACACTAACCTGGTATTCTCTATATATTCTGGCATTTATCGATGAGATAAAGTCTTTTTATATCGTCCCCTATACATTTATAAATCCCAGTAGAGTATAAATTCCAGTACAGAAATCCGCATTTACTAGTCATAGTTGATTAACTGTTTTCCCAAATTTAAAAATCTAGTTCAGTTTTTCTTGAAAAAGAATGTGTCGTTCTGTTTTAAAGTAAGAATTCCTACAGCTATCTTGACAGGAAAATAAATTAAACTGTCATAAAATCAAAACTCTCATCTGTGCTTTATCGAGTGAGATCTTCCTAGCCCAGACCATTTTGCAACTTTTGCACAATTTACCCACACAAACAACAGCAGCAGCAACACCAGCAACAAACACATAAAACAAAAAACAAGAAAAACACATAAATAAAAGAAATCCAAAAAAAAATCGGCCATTGTTCGATCGCCACATATTCATATCAATTGATTTTGCGGCAAACATAGCTTGTGAATGGCATAAATCTTCAATATGTTATTTTTTAAGATATACTTATGTCAGTGCTTTCTCGGAATGCTGCCATAGGGGACTGCGGGTTTTCATATTCATTTTTAATTATTCGTAATGATGCAATCTGATCAAATCGCTAACAATTAAAGAAAAAATGAATTTGAGGCTTGTATCACATAATTCAAACTAATTTAGCGTTTAATGACTTACCAAAATGTATTTTTGGTATATTTCTTTTTACGATTAAAATCGACTCAGTCAGTAACTGAATTATGTTGAAAAGTAATTTTTGGTCTAAGTATTCATAGAAGACAAACAGGTAGACAGGCGTTTAAGCGGCGAATATGCTTGCAAATTAATATAAAAGTATTGCGTTGAAGATGTGCATGCTGCCCATGTATTGATCTAACATGAAGTATTTGTGTCTATTGCATAAAAATATGTACAAACACGCATGCAATAAAATTAGACCGTTAACATTTGAACACTTTTGAGATATGGGGAAGTGAAGGCATTACTTTATCTGCTAGTTATTCTATACTGTCTTTCCAAAGGCACACTTTGTCAGTGAATTGTTTTAAAAGGTTTACTAAGCACCATAGGACAGGTATGGATTTACATCCATTTCCAGCCTTAACTAAAGAGAAGTTAATACTTAACTTAACTAATTTTCCTACAGTACACTTATTCAGCTTCATATCAACTGTACAGTTTAGAAGAATTAGTGCTTGTACACACATGTATACACACGGTATTGTCACATGAATAAAACACATCTACATGTATGTTACACATATGTTTTGCTTTCCCAATTTCAGCTGGGTTTGAGCGGTCTAACGGCATCATCTTTCTCCAGCTGCGGGACCGCTTCCAGATGAGTGCCGTGGAGACGTCATGGGTCTTCTCAATATTTTCATCCTTCAGGCTTCTTATGGGTACGGTATTGTGTGAGTGAGTTGACTGGTCGGGGTGGTTGCGGTGGCGGTAGGGTGGTTTCTTGGTCAGATGGCAGTGTTGGTATTCTCCTCCTTCAAGCTGCTAATGTGTATGGTACCGTTGGAGTGAGTTGACTGGTCGGGTTGGTTGTTGTGGTGGTTGTAGGGTGATTGAAAGGTTCGGTGGCAGAGTTGATATTCTCGTCCTTTAGGTTTCCTTTGAGTAAAGTACCGTGTGAGTGAGTGGACTGGTCAGGGGTGGTTGGTGGGTGTGGTAGGATGATAACATGGTCAGGTGGTAGTTTTGGGTGGTAACGGTATTGTATGAGTAAATCGGTTAGTAGGGATGGTTGTTGTGGTGGTGGTAGGGTAATTAAGTGGGCCGGTGACAGAGTTGGTATTCTCGTTGTTACGACCGGTGTCGCTATATAAGTTTATTTTTAAAATGGCACGTTTACTAAACGACAAAATGGTGTAACAGAAAGAACAAGCCAGCAACAAACTAGTACAATAATGTTTTAATAGACAATTAAATCTGTGGTGTAATAAAACAATAACAAATCAATCAGACAAAATTTCAGAAAGAAAAATAAATGTTAGCGTACAGTTTGTCCCTTTAGGAGGTGTCCCTTTAATAGTCCAATTAATAATCTTACGTCGAATAATCCTGAACAGTTTTCGGTAGAATGTCCCCGTAGATAAGCAAAGTTGAAATAATCCAGAGATAGAACAATACATGAAAGTAAATGATATAATTCCAAATCCGACACTTCAAAATTTATATCACTGTAGAATATAGTTAGTCAACGTAAATTCCAGCACAGATAGATTTAATAACGAAGCTGCAAGTATTTCCAAACTATATGTCCAAACTCTATGTCCAAACTTTTATCCAAACTTCCTCCTTAAATCGGCTAACAAGCCCTTATATAGACCCAAAGAATTTCTGGAACGCAGAAGCTCTTGAACATTCACGAAACCCAGAACATTCTCGAAACCCAGTTAAAAAAAACAAATGAACTTTCTAGCATGATCCTTTTCTTTCTAGCAGTTACGCGAATGCTACGTCATCCGAAATACGCCATGCGAATTACGTCATGACTACTACTATAAACAACCCCTTGTGTACTACTGTACATCGTCCTCGTGGCTTATTAGTACGGTACCGTGGGAGTGTGTGGACTGGTCAGTGGAGGTTGTGGTGGTGGTAGGTAGTGGCAGGTAGTTAGCATTCTAGTCAATCTGGCTTCTCACGGGTACGGTTCCGTTCGTGAGTAGGCTGATCGGGTGGTTGTGCTGGCATTCAGTAGTCCATTGGTAGAGGTTTTAGTGGTATCAATAAGTTTTGATAAGACACCTTGTGTGTACGGTACCTAACGAGATAGTAGACGTGGGAATATATGACATATTGTGGGGATTATGGGGAATAATATCAACGCGGTGTGATTGTTGTCTTGTTTTAGTTGGGATGGTAGAGGGGCTTTAGGGGGGGGGGGGGGGGGGGGGGTAACAGGGGGTCGCAGAGTAACTCGAATATGAATAAGATTTTCGGTTACTTAGATTAGAATTAAAATAAATATTAGTATGACGAAAATAATGAATATGATTATAAGTATGTAATTGAGATAAATGTACATATAACAATTTTTATCATGTAGATAAATAATAACATGAATATTGGTTTGCTGATAAATATAAATTTTAATGTAATATGCCTACCACTACTTTGCTTACAGCGCCTGTGGCCACGATGTTGTGTCAGAGGTTCTCGTGTCGGTCCGTGGTGATGACGGGGTCTTTCCTGTGTACTGCTGGGATTGCCATGTCCGGATTCGTCTCCAGCATCCACGTGCTCTACTTCACCTACGGAGTTCTCGGAGGTACGCATACTTGAGCGTTTTACGCCAGGAATGTTACAAAACTGTTTTTTTTAATAAAAGTAATACTCAGCAAGGGTTCAAAATTATGAGGCGTAACTGCGTGATACACAATCTACGATATTCCTATCACTGTTTTACTTCGTACCATACTACAAAAAAAGTGTATGCAATTATTCTTATGTTACAGGGGAAACGGACTGGCAGTGTTCTCGCGACTTTATTTGAAAACACTTGACCATTGATATCCCAATATGCAGGCATCGTGCTAAAGATGTAAGCTATCTTCTTTCAGAGATATGCTATGTCGGTTCTTTTTTCATAGTTGATTATAGAAATAAGGTAGAACGCTATATTGTATAAACATTTCATGTTACTGTCAAATGTCCTTTTATGTTATGCTATACCATTAATATTATTGTTTTATTTTAAAGTCTAAAGAATGTTAACATTTAAAACTATTGATGTACTTTAAATACATTTAAATCGTTTTGGAGCAATTTTCCATTGACACCGATATCGATGCACACACGCATGGACTCCACTATGGCAAAGGGCTTTTCAAAACGACAGTCGTAACTGCAGCACAGCGAAATATATCCGGTGTAAGGGATGTACTCGGATTTGTTTTGTTTTAAGATTATATTGATTTTGATACTTGATACAAGCAGTCAATCACAACACTCTGGACTTTATCTTTATCACAGTCGATTGTGGATCAGTGTTTCATCAAAATCTGTGATGTTTATATTTTATATGTTAGCTGATCAGTCATTATGGCGTAAAAAAGGAGTTAAGTCTCATCCTGTACATAAATCAAACTGTTGTATTCAGGTCGCTTAAATACACTAAATATATACACCGCTTGTTCCTCTGTGCAGGCTTTGGCCGAGCACTTATCTACGCACCTAGTCTGGTCACGGTCGTACAGTATTTCCATCGTCGACGGGGGATTGCAGTCGGAATAGCCACCGCCGGGGCCGGCATCGGTACAATCGTGTGGCCGCCCCTCACCGAGCATATGTTCCTCTCCTACGGCTACCAAGGCACGTTCCTACTTCTGGGCGGGCTTACCAGCCATTTCTTTATCTGCGGAGCGCTCTTCCGTCCATTAGACCTACACCTCAGGCTGCAAGCACAAGCCAGGTAAAATGTAAAAACAGTACATGCCATTTTCTTCTTTCTTTCCTGGGTCAGTATGTACTTGACGATTGGTGTTGAAATAAAACTGTTAAATTAATCTTTATTTTGTTAAAACTTGTGATTGGAATGGGTAATCTTAAACATCTCATAAAGTTTGCGTGTGGTAGTTTGATTGTTTAACACTGCCTGACAATTTTCTATTTCTAAACATATTTGAACTATTCGCAATCAATACTAATTGCAAATGTAATACTTCGTGCCTGAAACAATAATATTTAATTTGTTTAATAACACTTTATGCTCACTTTGTTGTTGTTTTGATTTCAGAAATTATTTGCCGACAGAAATTATTATTGAAAAGGGTATAAGCAACGAAGCTTTCGTTGATAACGGTGCAGAAATGATAAACACTGGAGATGCTCTCCATGATTGTTATACGCACAATACTTCTGACACAAAAACAAATGTCAGTAAAACAACTTCGCAGCATTCTGTAGCAAGTTCAATACAAGAACAAACACCAACAAATCACACTCCAGTAACGGATCGGAAATGTACGGTCATGCTCCTGGACCTATCTCTTTTAAGAAATAAACACTTTCTTGCTTTTTGTATACAAGTAAGTCTGTTTTCATTATCGTTTGAGACTGCGTTTGTGTTTCTTCCTGCCCTGGCGGAAGAACGGGGTATCCCGCCTCTTCAGAGCGCTTATGCCATGTCTATCCTCGGAGCATGTGACGGGGTAGCCCGGATAGGTCTGGCCGCCATTTTGGACATAGCCGCCGTCAAACGGTACAGAGTCATTGCCTTCAACGCGTTCATGTTCATGGTGGTCGTTGTGGCTGTGCTTATCCCGTCCATGACTACTTTCTGGCACTTCGTGGTATTGGGAGCGTTCTACGGTATCCTGTCAGGTGTGCTGATCTCACAGCAGTCTGTGGTGGTCGTTGACATCCTCGGGGTGGAGAAGCTTGCCAGTGCTATCGGCATCAACTTCCTTTTCAAGGGCATTTGCTCTCTTGTTGGTCCAATTGTTGGAGGTAAGTGTGGTAAGAACAGTCATCCATCTCAACATTAATTTCCTTTCCCTTCTTCATTTTCTTTTGTAGTTGTTGTTGTCCTTTAATCAATCTCGCCATCTTCTTCCTTGCTTCTGTTTGTCTCATTATTTTTCTTCTGTTTTCCTTCTCCCTTTTCTTCCTTTTTTCTTCCTTTTTCTCTTTTCATCTTTATTTTCTTTCTTTCTTCTCCTATTGTTATTCCGTTTCTTCATCTTCCGCTTCTTCTACTGTCTCTTGTAATTGGCTAAAATTGGTGGCACTATAATATGCAATCGAGATTTAGTGAAACTGAGTTATCGGACAAATAGATCTTAACATAATCACAGTCTTATGTACGGCTGTAAATAATGCTTGTATAGCTTTATGGTGCCATGAGTAATATATCTGTTATTTTGTGAAACTGTAATGTAAACAATATAGCATTTCGTTTCTGTGTTAAATTATCTAAAAATTGGCCAAACAGCGACTCAATGCCAATACGTGGTGGTTGTTTACATGTTTCAATAGGGCATTTACATATTTACTCACCTGTGACGAAAAGTAGGAGGTCCCATTTCGCTTATCAAATCAGCGATAAAACCGTTCATGGCCCATTCATAAATGGCGTCGGTAGGCGGGATCTCCGGTCAAGTGATTTGCACACGACACTAAACATGCGTAACCTCCTCTAAAATCATTTCATTATTTCCATATTCTCTAATTTTCAATAGCAATTAGCTAGGTTTGTATTATATAAGTAACCTTCTTAATAAGGCTGTTTTTGCCAATAAATAGATAAGTGCAAACATTTCGTCGAAACAAATTGTCATAATAATTTATATAAACGATGTAGGCAGAAAATTTGTGTCTACCTACTGCGTAAAAGATTTAGATGATTTCAAGCGTAAAATCATAACTAACATTTTGAAATATCCCATCTTTATATAAACGATAGTCAAAGTAATGCGACCACATTCATACGTAGCATATATATATATATATATATATATATATATATATATATATATATATATATATATATATATATATATATATATATATATATATATATATATATATATATATATATATATATATATATATATATATATATATATATATATATATATATATATATATATATATAAATTTAACGATTAAATAATTCAATTTTAATAACACTTTGTCTGCTACATGATAGTATTATATTAATGTTTGTATACTTCTAGGCGCATTGAAAGATGCTTTCGGGGGATTCAACATGTCGTTTTATGTCGGAGCTGTTGGTACATTTTGCGGCGCCATTGTCATGGTGATAGGGAACGTGCGCCATTACAGAGGCGCTCGTGAACAGGACTATACCGCTGGGTCAACGTCCAGGCAAAGTCAGAACGAATAAACGAATTGGTTGTCTGTCACGGTTGGAACAATTCAAAGGAAATTTACGAGTGCCATTTCCAAATCCATATTCAAATTAGAACTATGAAGATGTGTTTCTTAAAAAACGCATATTTTTATTGACTACGTTGTCTATTTGATTTTATCATATTATTATGTTAAACGTTAATCCGATAAATGTAGACTATATGTATTTGTAATTTAACCTACTAAAGTAAACGAAACCTTTCTAACAATTGCAATCTAGTTAGTGCCTTCAAGGTCGGTTGTAAAAGCTCATTGCGAGCTTATGTAGACCTTGTTTTAATTACGTCAATTTCTATATTGTATCATGTCATTACATAGATGTAAGTTTACGTCAGAAACTGGACAGTTTCATTTAAAAAAATCTGCTTTTTCAGTGCTTGCAGTTGATAAACATATTAGAAAGTACGAAGCTTTGTAAACCTGTTTAGCTTCTCCAGTCACCCTTTGGCCGACTGACTGTTCGAAAGCCTAAACTGTTTGGTCTGTTCTATTTTGTAATATCATGTTTTGGTACAGATTTTGTAACTTGTTTCATTTGACTAACATGTGATAACCTTTTTTTCTTCCTCCACAATAGACAATTTGTCGTCGTCAGGTCGGCCGTACTTGTGTCGGTCCGATGTACATGTATAAGTCAAAACATATAACCATTTATCGGCTGTTGAGTTGTGAAAAAATTATACTGCAAATAAATATATATTTTCATCTCTGCCTTTATACATGTACTATTATAGTTAACGAGTAACCAAAACGGCAATTTGCGGACATATTTTTTAATACTTACTTAATTACTAATGGGGTATAAGTCTAAATTTGTAAGTTGTATCATAGTTATACTTGTACTACGGTTGACAACAACAACAACAACAACTGCAACAACAACTACAAACAAATACATGTTGAGTTGTGTATATTGTTAAGTTGTGAAAATATGCCATCCTGAAAAACGAACATCGCATACAGTGATACAACTTCATGCGATCAGATTTAATGACATACATTTAGTGAAAATACACTAATGAAACCATAAAGTTATACTATTTACGTTTGTTTATTATTTCTCTCCTCTAAGGGTTACTATTTTACTCAGTGAGTAAATATTTCAGCATTCATTTACTGATCGTTTCAACGGCAAAACGACACCGGCTAAAAATCAAACTGTTATGACATGTGTTATGAAAACTAATAGATCATTTGCAATTTCCTAAACCTGACGAACTAGAAGGCACTTCTCTTCGGGTTGGTAGGGGCAGCAAGAGATTTTTTTATACTAGAAACCTTTTATATATGGCATACTACACGAGTAAAATCAGTGAACCATAAGATGGGCAATACATATGAGTTGAAGATACTTTCCGACGTTTTGAACGTTATAAACTCAATTCATATAAAGCAAGATTTTTAAACTGGAAACCTGGTATGAAGAAAAACTGCCAGTTACTATAAAACTTGATTATATCAGTATTGATAATAGCGAGGAAGACGTGTGTATATATAAAGTATTTTAATTCAAGCTCGTTTTATTGAGATAGGACTTCCCATAAGCTCTGTGGAATCAAATCTTAAACCTGCCTGAATATGAACTCACATATCTAAATTCGCGCCAAAACCATATTTAACACCAAATTCATCAAAACACCAAATTCATCAAACTCCGATAATAAACATGCCAATACACATGCCATGTTTTATTCCAGTATATATGGAACTGTCATGCGGGAAGGTCTTCCAACTTACCTGCGGTACGCCGGTGGTTCTACGTATATTTGGGGTTTTCTTCCATAAATAATCAGCTAGACGATGCAATTTTAACCATAGTGTCGATGCAATGTAATAAAAACAACTGTAAAAACAGCAAGAGCAACAGCAAAAATGCCAACAAAAAACAAATTGTCGTGCACAAACAAATGTGAATACCATTACGTTATTCTTCGTATCAGGCTTCACGCGTTACTTGTCTCACTTTCATGGCAAATACGCATCACACAGTGTACGTATCTCAGTCATTAGTTTACTATCAGCTATGAAGTGTCGCTGTGTAACTGAAGTGTAACTAAGCTTTTACATTCCATCCCTGGTACATGATCACGTACTCACCATTTGTACACGCGTTGTATGTAAGTGTGATGTATTCCATTGTACAGACTTACAAGCCAGTCAGTACAAGTCAAAAGATTAAAGATAAACATGTTTCAAAAGAGAAATTACAACGGAAGTGTATAGGTACTAAGTCTATAAACGAGGATAAGAAATGTTGAAAGGAGTTAAAAGGATGTTCGAAAGTACTGAATTACCCATGCAAATATTGTTTGCAAAAGAAATACAAACATGTCGATAATACTACAATATGCAAATTATGTTTGGTTTTAAGTTTAGATTAGTTGTTACACACACTGACACAATGATGGTCTACTTGACGACGTACAGCTTATAATTTTCTGGGTAAAACTACCGGAGTACCACATGTCAGCTGGAAGACCTTCCCTCATGAAAGTTCTTGCCTCGTCCGGAATCGAACCCACGCGATGAGTGAATGGGGAGTTACAATTCAGCTACTTCAACCGCTCTCAATACTTTATTTTAATAAGCCAAATTACGTAAACATGCATTGTCATACTGCGCTCAATGTAAGATGTTCTTCCTCTTGTACTTATTGTAGAGTTTTTAACATTTTATAAAATGCATCCGTGGCGTTGTGGTGTGACTTGAAGCTTCTCTGACTGCTTCACCTCTTATAGCGTGGGTTCTGCTTGTGTATGTTTAGGAAGGGGTGGGGGCGGGAGATGGTGGGGTGTTTGGGGGGGGGGGCGGAAAAAGGTCTTCCGCCACAAAAAAACAAGCTATAGTGTTATAATGACCTTAATTGGTATCCGCAATGTATTTCATCAACGCGGTCTTTGTGCGGTGTAAGTTTCTCTATGTAAGTTTGTTTTTTGGGTTTATCGTCCCACCATTAGTATTTCAGTTATCTGGAGAGAGTGTCCACTTGAAACAGATACAGTGCTGCCATCACTGTGTATAGCTTACCGTGAACACCTGGCATGTTACAACACCCAGTCACATTATCCTGACACTGGGCCAGCCAGTCGTGGAACAACCCTTATAATTGCTTGAGCGTTAGCAAGGGAGCTTTACCGCTATCATTTTTACGACTTTGGTATGTCAAACGCGGGGCCTCCATTAAAAGACATGTATATTTATTGAATGTTTTGAGATTTGCATATGCAGATGAAATAGAAATGTAGACATTTAGTTTTGTATGTATTATTTAGGTTTAAAAACTTAAGTTAGTAAATTGCTTGATATCTGGCGAATGCGGCCGTTTGCCAGTGTGTTCGATATATATCGTAAAGTGCATTAGATATTGTCGTACTTTACTTTTTATGCCAAACACGTGATATTCAAAAAGTTGTTATAACATTTTATCATCACTGGAAAGTCATGGCCTGAGAAACTTGGCCAAATATGTTAAAGCAATTTTATTCTAAAATGGCCTTTGCTATGCATGGATTGCTCAAGATGTTGGAAATGTAGAAATGTGTATCAGCTTATTTGAACAGCGTTTTAAAGATTGTTTGCTGCAGTAATGGACATCAAATGTTTCACTATCAAATAGATATATACAAAAATATTTATATCAAATATTCATAATTTCCATAAATGTTTCATCCCATCAAAGAAAAGCTTTGGTGTGTTTAAGATTCTACGTTCAGCATTACGATTGCTCTACATTAGGAGATATTTAATTAGAAACAGACTCAAACGAACTCAAAAGATTAAAGTTGGAATCCGACAGTTTGGAACATTTTTTGCTCTCATGCAACCACGTAAGTTAATATCACAAAAACATCTTGCGAAATGCTGTTAATGTCGAAGAATGCAAAATAAACATTCAACAATTTAGAATGTATGCAAGCAGCAGTCCGAATGGAACATTGCAGAATGCGATATTAACATTCAACAATTTAGAATGAGGGCAGATAACACGCCGAATGTAACAACCCAGAATAGGATATTGCATAACGTAATGCAAAACTCTTTCGCAAGAAGGCGACACGTAGAATCTTTACGATAACGGTTGCACCGACGTCTTTAACGTATATAAAGGTTCTGTCCTACAAATTGTTCAATAATCACAATCTGATTATATATTTTTTACACGACCTATGAAATAAAATATATATCTATATGAGCAAAATCGTCATTATAGCCAGCAGAAGAAAATGTAACTCGTTGAGTTCAAACCAGAGACGCGAGGTATGAAAGGCAGTTACTTTAAAATAAGACCTTTAAGCCTTAAAGGAAGGTTCAAGAGAGTTAATTTTCTGCTGAAAGGTTCAGTTCTGCAGTTTTAAACAAATGTGTTCACTTCACAAGAATCCCAAAGAGACATTTGCGAAACCCATAGAATACAGCCGAATCTTATGAATAACATCCTCTTGCTAAATTAAGGATTAAACAAAGAACAAATACAATTAATAATAATATTCATGCTAATAATTAAAGCTATTAACTATTATTCTTTGTCCTACAATGGTCAAATAAAATGTATCAATTATTGTAATAAAAAGACATTCCGAGTAGTTACTTTTCAACTTTGCACTTTTGCTAACCGAGAAGGCCTAATTCCCTAAAATATACCTAGAGTGTTTAGGAAGCTATATTTCATTAATACAATGCAATAATTGGGGTGTTTCCTGCAACCTACACTTGGTTTTAACCACTTTTTAAATCTTTAAAACAAGGTATTGACAAATATTATAATTTCATCGTTGTCAATGAGTGTTTATTTTTATAAACATTAGAATGTTATCAGCAAAGTAAACACTTCAAAGTAATAGTAAAATATGGTACCGAAAATGGAATTATGGTACCAGGGCAAAAGCTAAAACAAGATTCTTTTTCTGCGTGTAAAATTGTAAGAATTGCTGGTACCATAGGTATATTACGGAAAAATTATGAGATTATTATATTGTAAAATAGTAAAACTTTGATTTATGTTACTAAAGGGTTTTTGTTATGTCAGCTGCGTTATATCTCTTTCGAGACAAGTGTTTGCCCTGAAAAGGGCCGTTTGTGTGAGGGATCAGAGCTCTAGTGCAAAACCCAGAGCTCTGTCCACTCAGTGAAGAGCTGTTACTACAACCTCCTCCTGTCATTTTCCAACATGGTGCGTTTGGGTAAAGTATTTCTCCTCTAACTACAATTCTCTGAAGTTCCGCAGATCATCCCAGGTTACGATGATGTGGTCTGGAAGGTCTGCCCTCTTTGTTAGATTTTCAAAGAGAAATTCAATTTCCCACAACGTCTCACCCCTATCATGGTGCTGTGTTATAACTAGGGATGTTAACGAATATTCGAATATTCGAATATCAAGTCGCTATTCGAATAGAGATTTTGGGATTCGAATATTTTATAATTTTTATTCCGCTTTTGTTAATTTCGAAGGAACATTGAAAAGACATTTCTTTAGTTTATCGTAGTGTCCCCAGCGTCTTAAGACGATAGCGATATTTAATCGCGTTCGCTCTAAGATAGAGGGGGTGGGTCATGTCTCCTGATAACGAATTGCCATCTGGTTAAAGGCATCTCGAAACCCTTATATAAGTGACCCCCCCCCCATTTATTGCCCCACCCAGCATGTGAGGGCATCTGTTTTCTGATAAGCCAGGCTGCCAAAGTCTTTAACAATGTGTCTGTCACATAGGTATTGTTCAAGATCCAATATATGTATGCTATATCTTGGAGTTGAACATAGTCATTCACAGTTTGTAAAGGAAACAGTTGTGAATATACCAATTATGCAATCCTATATATATATATAAAAAAAATTCTTTCTTACTTTGTTGGTTGATTTTGTTATTTCTTATACATTTTGTTATTTCTTTCTTTCATTCTTTTAGTTCTCATATATATTTTAAGTTATTTTGATTTGTAAAATGTAACGAAACGTTTTTAACAAAAGCAATTTAAAAAGTCATTCATTGTCCGAATAATGTCCTTCAGACTCATTTTAAGACATTTTAAATACTAAAACTTTTATCTCTCATGTATTTTCAAAATCAAATATTTAAACTATGAAATAAATACATAATCATGCAGTTACAAAATTGACACCTTGTAATTAATGCAATAAAGAATATGTAAGTGATCATACAGTAAACAACCCACATTATAACTAACATTAATATTTATGGCTTTGTGAAAAACTAGCCTACTGTCTCACTTCAATACTAGCAGGTAATTTAGTTTTACATTAACCCTCAGAGGTTTTACTGTGACAGATTAGTACTATGTTGGCTAAAGACTCCCTGCAGTGATGACCAGCAATTAGCAGGTCTGGTTACAGCAGGTCGGGGCCTGGCTCAGTGGGATACCACATTCCTTTCGAGATGCCTTTAACAGCATGAAATCACCTTACCGTGCACAGCTCCTTCTCTGCCCCCTCTCCCACTTAGACCCAGTCACATCAACCACATCACCATACAGCCGTGGAAACAGTTGCCAACGTACAATAAACACACATGTCAGTTCAATGCTGCGGCAATTAGCTACAGCAATTACGTAACACTGACTCTACCCAGCTTCGGTCGAGATAGTGTGTAATAAATACATTATATAAGGCTATACTTATTAATAACAGTCCACCAGAAGCTGAGAACGTCTTTTATTTTTTGGAAAGCACAACTAGATCACTGTGAAACAAACTTTAATTGCAAACACTTTCTGTTTTTGTCACTCTACTTCATACTTGTTATTTTATTACTATATAATACCGCGACATCTGTTATTTTTTGTCACCGCGATTTTCTGTTCTTTGTTTTTGCTTCGTTCTCTTCGAATAACAAAAATGTAAATCTACATACTTTTTAATTGTACGTCATAGGTTTACTTAACACACTTACAACTCACGAGCTTACAATTTTAATTATTATTATATATATATATATTTATATATAGATATATATATATATAGATATATATATATATATATATATATATATATATATATATATATATATATATATATATATATATATATATATATATATATATATATATATATATATATATATATATATACTGGTTGGTACTTCATCAATTTATCAACAGTCAGGTAATCTTGACACTAGCCAATCGCAGTAATTATCGTCATCAAATGGTTTTGTTTACATTCGCCTTTCACCCATAGGCATATGGCGAGCAGGTTCGTAATTGTCACTTGTGTATTGGTAACTAAATTTCTCTAATTGACATGTAATGGCTTCGGATTAACGCCCTTAGCGATATCAGCCAATCACAATTAAACATCAATCCGACCACCAACCAATCAAGACCATTAATTGGCTGTACACTTGAGCGATTTTCTTTCATAAAACCTTCGTGGTTTTGCCTAATTGTCTTACAGTCGATCCAGTATCACCCGCATTTTGTCCTTTAGAAAATGCCGCCTTTAATCATTAATGTATTTTATAAGATTAGTTCACAAAACATAATTGACTGTTTGTTGTTATACATTGTTTCCGGTTAGTAGAGTAAAATATTAAAATTGTAAGCTATTTTGCATGTGTTGTACAGTTTCATCTAATAAAATTATGATATGGTATTATTAAATCGATAAGTAGCCCCTTAAATACGTCATATGTTTATACAAATTAATAAGTAATTAATTTCACAAAATGTCTTTAAATTGTAAAGGTTATTACACGAAGTACAACACGTAACAAAAAGACACCCAAGTTTAAGGTGACTAATTAATAATGTATATATTATACGGGACTTTGCAGGTCATCTTAACATTGATTGGTTACTTTATAGTTTTTATAAGAGTTTCAATAATAATAATAATAATAATAATAATAATAATAATAATAATAATAATAATAATAATAATAATAATAATAATAATAATAATAATAATAATAATAATAATTGTTAAGTAGCAATGACATTATTTACGCATTTACTGGCATTCTTCACTGACAGTATTTTCTTGCAAACTACCAATGACCAAGTAAAGAAACGCCCCGTCTGGTCCTTCACTATAAACAGGATAATGGCGGATTCATAATATTGCCGTTTGTATTTCAAAAAGAAGAAATCGTCGTTTTAAAATTAAATGCTATGATAAAATCATAAATCTACCGCCGCTTCTGCATTAAGTAAGGCTAGCAATGTAAATTGTGGTCAGAAATAAACATTTTACAATGAATTAACACATTGAATGTAATGGAAAATTACCGTGTTGTATGCCACTTTGATATAAATTCGTTCCGAATATTCGAATATGATTCGAATACACGTTCCGAATATTCGAATATCGATTTGGGATTCGATTTACATCCCTAGTTATAACAGCTCTTCATAGGTAGGGATGTCTAAGTACTTATTAAACAAGTCCTTAGTAGACGCCAGTGCGTTGTTGCAAATAGCCATGTTGATCAGCAAATTGACCAGCAGAGTATATCAGCAGAATATTTGTTTTTGTGAGCACATAGGCGCATCTTTTATGCTCGTGAAACGGATTTACCGACATTCAACTTTGCACTACGATTTCAATGTAAGTCAATGGAAAATGACGTTATCGAATTTTGGTCAATGTCTAGAAATTTCAAGATTTCAACTTAAACTTTTTTTTTATAACTTTTTCATTTATTTCATGTTTACCTTTTTAATCTTTTGCTGTTTTATTGTGTTCACTTTTTATTATTACGTTTTCATTTTTTCTACCTTTTTGACTTTTTTTCTTTCTGTAAAATGCTTTGGGAAAGGAAATTACAACAAATTAAATATTAATTGACATGTATATATCTTGATCAACAGTTTACAACTTACAATACAAAAATGAAGTTAGTAATTGAAACATACAACACATTTAACAAATAAAGAATGAAGTTAGCTATTAATACATACACCACAATAACAAAATTAGAGAAATATGTTAACGATTGAAGCATTCACCACAAGTTACAACACAAGAAAAATAAAGTTAGCGATTGACACATATACCACAATGAACAAAGCAAGAAAAATGAAGTTAGCGGTTGGAATCCAAACTACAAATAACAAAAAATGAAATAAGAGATTGAACCATACACCACAACTAACAAAACAAAACAAAAACACAGATGTTAACGAGTGGAACCTGTACCACAAACAATACACAATTAACGAGATCTGTAGTATCTGTCTCTATCTAAAGAACCAGCAATTGAACCAAAATCAGCTATCAGCACCAGGCAAAACAGCTGGAAGTATGGCCTGACAAGTTTGGTTACAAACATGTTCACCATGTAACACAATCATCTATTGTTTGTACAACTGTCCATAGTTATGATGGAGCCACATTTTCACACTATGATCATTCAGCTCAAAGTCGTTCTGATCTTCTGTTTTAAATCTTGATCTCAACAGTTTATTTAAATCATAACCACGAACAAGAAAGTGCAATGCATACAAACAATGAAGTCTCATGAAATTCCATGTGTAGGGTTCATGTCTCTCTAGGAATTACTGAATGTCAATCCGTTTTGGTGGTATTCCAAACAAATCAAAGTGTTTTCGTGTTCACAATATATACTCTCACTGGTACTAGTCGTCGATGTGGTAATTGATCTTTAGCACACACCACTGCATTCAAGGTGGACAACATTGGAGAGGAGACAAGAATGTACTGAAGTTCAATCCTCTCCATTATTACATACAATTTTGTAATTTATACCATACATTCATTGACGAACGCTTCTTTTGGTGTGATCTTATGTTCATCTACACAATTCTATATGTTTCCACAACTTATAGGCGTCGGCCTTTTCAGATCGTGTGA
Organism: Sinonovacula constricta; assembly: GCA_007844125.1. Lineage (NCBI taxonomy): Eukaryota > Metazoa > Mollusca > Bivalvia > Cardiida > Solecurtidae > Sinonovacula > Sinonovacula constricta. Next base: position 51,864,085 of record CM017556.1, on the reverse strand, counting down.
GAATCAGTCTCTTTACGTCATCATACATCCGTTCCTTCACTTTATTTTTTCCGATGCCGTGTTAAAAACAAATTCACCCACTCATCAGTGGTTGAAAATAAAGATAGTGGATGTTGTGTTTGACTAGGATGATCAAGTATACAACTATAGCAGTTTTCATGTATGCTTTCTGTAATTAGAGTTTGTAGCTCATCGATGAGATGAGTGTTAGCATATCCGTAATATCGTCTTGTCTATATATACTGTAGATTTCGACATACAATTGTTTCGCTAGCTGTTCTCTACATATGATTTAGTAGTCCGTGCGTGATGGCTTCTCTGAATCCGTTGATCTCTTTCTGATTGACGTATTCTGCATGCACGATCACATTCATGGCATGGTCGAAAGAGGCATAAAAGTGAGTCTTTATTCCCAGATTCTCTGTCCTTATAGGGTTGAACTGACTCTCCTCTGATTCCTCATCGGCTGTCAGATCAACAACCCAGAGTGTGCATCCTTTCATGTACATGTTTCAAGAAGCTTGAAACAAGGGCATGCAAGATCCTCAATGTTCTCCTGAGGTAAAGTTGGGCTGAAACGGCATGTTACGGCTAGTCTTTCCATCTACAGTGACTTCACGTTTTGACAGGTTAAAGTGGCGAGAGTCAAAAGGGGTTGGTGCTCACAGCGCCATTCATGCCTGAGTTTAACATCATGCCAAGAATGATACTTTACGGTAATTGTCCCTGGAACAAATGATCTTTTATCTTGGATCGTTGATCTGATGGTATGGTAAATGTTTTCTCTTCTACTCGACGAATAGGCATGTTCATACCTTGATGAGGTATGGTCTAATACAAGGTGTTGGCCATCACCGGTAACAGGTCCACGATTCCAACACTGAATCCTGCATGGATAATTTCCATCTTTCCGTTTTCCCCAAACAGGCAAAAGATGGTTGGATATCTGTGAAGTCTAAGTCGCATTTCGATACCTTGGGAAGATAACCAGTCATGAAGAAACAAGTATAAATGCAACCAACTACACATTTCCAGGATTTGACACTCAAGGATACGCTTTCGTCTCTATTTCTGACCCATGTTTTTCAATATATCTCTTTCCTCGATTCTTGAGCAATTGCTTCACGCTTTCTTATGCCATGATATCTTGCACATCTGCTAATCCTTTCTTGAAACCACCTGTCTTCAAAGAATTTACAATAGGTTTGACAAGAGGGAGAATATCGACCAGTTTCTTAAACGTTGAGTCTTACCCATACTATATGACGAAGTTTCCCATATTATTCTGGAATCATTTTTAATGTTTCTTTTTTTCTGATATAAAGCTTCATCATCAACTTACCTTGGGTAAACAGAACCGGTTTGTCACTTTTTATATTGATTTTGATCTCAATAAAATAAGATCAGCTCACGGGCACATAATGAAGCTAAAAAATTCTATGTGCAAATGGGATTTAACTACAGCTTTTGTTATTGTGCCGAAAGGTACGACGCGTAATATAGGTGCTTTCTTATCACGCAATAATGTATATTCTTCCACATCCCTGTAAACATACAGATAATTCACTGTCATGTAAAGATCAACACCATGATTGAATTTGTTGTTGTCTGTTTTTTTTTTGATATATTGTACCACTTTCGACTCCACCAAGTTTCATCAATGAATTGGGATTAAATTCCAATCCGTATTTTTTCCACTTCCTCCTTTGATTTATTTATCGTTTTGACACTGTTGGAAAAACAAGGTCGACTGTGATGTTCCTTTGCTCCAAAATCGATAAAAACGACTTCCCTCATGGCATCGTCGATGTCTTCTGAGGTGTTACATAGATTCTTTCTGGAATATATACTCGAATGTCCCATTTTATTCCCTTTTATCATTTAGTTCGATTTCTACAAATTCATTGGCGAGCTGTGGATCTAGAGTCACGATGTAAAAATAACTTTCTTCATCAATAACATTCTTAACGTCTATAGGTATGGTCCTTTCTACGAACACAGCTCCTAATTTTGTTTGTCGATATAAATTGGTTTATCAAGTTTGGTGCGAAATGTATACAACGACATCGAACTGTCACTGGTAAGACTGATGTTAAACTAATTCATGTCTTCTTTATAAATTTTAGGCTTGGACTAGGCCAAATGTATCCGATGCAACTACTCATCAATAGCAGCCAAAGCTTACGATCCGGTCAATATAGACACAGGTTAATCAACGATACAAGTACCAAGATGAAGATAAGCACAATCTGTGTCACAAAAAAGATTTTGCTTTTAGATGAGTCCAATTTTTGGTGCTCAGTGTTCAGAATAATATTAATTGACACTGTCTGAGACATGGTGTTATTACTTATTTTATTTATACTAATGCAATTCTAGGATCCAACTGTCAAACTTTAATCTTCGGTCCTAAAGCCACAAATCTAACTATGCGTCCATTTAGTACTTCATCTGTTCATTTTTTCCAAACTAGCTTCTTCCCTTAGAATATTGTATTGGCCGGGGTCATAGATGTAGATACAACAATCGGTGTCAAGGTACAAGACCCGGTCTCTAATAGACTGTGGAGTTCAAGTCGTGCTGAAGCGGTCACAAAGAATGCCATAACTAGGTTTGATGATGAATATAGTTAAGCCTTGTCTGTGATGGTCGAGTACTTCATCAGCATGAAGTTGTCATGGTCGAAAAACTCGGCGAAATGTACAGTGGCGTTACAATCACTCAATAGCTCGTAGAAACGACACAACTTGTCCACATACTCGGTTTTAGTTTGAACGTGTTCTGAGCTTTCTTACCCTACAGGCAATTCAAAGTTGCAATATCTGTTTTGTTACCATGTCATACAAATCTTATAGAATGACGATCAGTAGTAGTAGAAGTAAATTTGACATTTATGAAAATGCTAATAGTATTGTTGATGATGAAAATGGTGGTGATAATTGTAGTAGTACAAATAGTAGTAGTAAAAGAAGTAGAAGTAGTAGCAGTAGTAGAAGCAATAGTAGTAGTATACCTACCTGCCTGGCTGCCTGCCTACCTACCTAAACACCTACCTCCCTCCCTCCCTCCCTCCCTCCCTCCCTCCTCCCTCCCTCCCTCCACGCCCGCCCGCCCGCCCCCCGCCCGACCGACCGCCGCCCGCCCGCCCGACCGACATACATACCACCTACCGACGCACCGACAACCTACCCCCCGCCCGCCCTCCCCCCCCCCGCCCCCCCCCCTACACCCGCCCGCCCTCCCCCGCCCTCCCGCCCTCCCGCCCGCCCGCCCCCCGCCCGCCCCCCCGCCTCCCTCCCCTCCCTCCCTCCCGCCTCCCGCCGCCCCCCCCCGCCGCCGACCCCGACCGACCCTACCGACCGCCCCGATCCGACCTACCCCCACCACCTACCGACCGACCGACCGACACCTACCACGCTACCTACCGACCCGACCACCGACACGACCGACCACCACCGACCGACACCTACCACCTACTACACCGACCTACCTACGACCTACCTACCTAACGAACGTACCTACCACCTACTACCTACCTACCATACCGTACCTTACCTACCTACCTACCTACCGACCGACCACCTACCACTCTACCTACCTACCTACCTACCACCAACCTACCTACCTACCTACCTACCTACCTACCTACCTACCTACCTACACCTACTACCTACCCTACTAACTACCTACCTACCTACCTACCTACCTACCTACCTACCACACCTACCAGACCACTACCTACCACCTACCTACCTACCGACCACTACCTACCTACCTACCTACCTACCACCTACCTACCTACCTACCTACCTCCTACCTACCTACCTACTACCTACCTACCTACCTACTACCTACCTACCTACCTACCTAACCTACCTACTACCTACCGACCTACCTACCTACCCCACCTACCTAACTACCTACCTACCTTACTATACTACCTACCTACCTACCTACCTACCTACCTACCTACCTACCTACCTACCTACCTACCTAACCACACATCTATATATAGCGACTCTTCGTCAAAAAGAAACAATAAACAAAATCGAACGTCTCCATGGTTCGATAATAAATGTCGAGAAGCAAAAATGCATTTCTAAATGCTAAGAGAGTGTGAAAGATGCTACCTAGTGAAAGAAGAAAAGTATTATTTTAAGAAAATAAAACTAAATACACAAAAAATAAAAATAAAACGTGCAAAACAGAGATATGGACAAATTGATAAAAGTAGATTAGAACATTTAAGTAAAACCTCTCCTAGACAATTTTGGGCGTATATAAATATATACAAAAGAAACAATATAAATAATATTGCGGATATTGATCTAGAAATATCTATTGAACATGTCTCTAAAAAGGTAATAGTTCCGAGTCTCAGTTTTGTTATAATCACTACGATAACACCTCTCGGGAGGAAACACTGTATGTAGACGAGCTTGATATTCCATTTACTGTCATTGAAATGCAGAAAACGATTATATGCATGAAACACAACAAGAGCAGTGATCTTGAAAGCATAGCTGCAGATTCTTTCTTTGATGCTAAGGACTATATATCGCCATTTCTATGTACGATATTTAATGTAATCTTTTGACAAGGGCACGTTCCCGGAATCATGGGCTAGAGGCATAATAGTCCCTATACACAAAAAAGGAGAAAAATGAAGCTAATTACAGAGGTATAACTGTAAAATTACTTTGTGCGTGTTTTCACAATCGAATTTGGATTTCGGGATAAACGATCCACAGCTGATGTCGTGTTTATGCTACACACTATTATACAAAAAGTATTGTCAAAAGAAGGTAAAAATTATGGTGTACGTTCATTGACTATGTGCGTGGGTTTGATACAGTTATTAACGACGCTCTCTGAAGTAAATCGATAGAAGTCGGCGTTACATAACTGTACTGCCTATACGAGCACTTCTTAATGTCTGAGTTCTTATATTTGTCTATTTGCTTGAAACAACGTAAACACTAATAGGTAGGTAATAATATTATAATTTTTCATCAACGAAATAAAGTCCTGTTTTGACTTTAATTCTTTGACTGAATGTGTTATTGATTTATGAAGTTTATGTCTTATACTTTTTGCTGATGATATTGTTTTTACCACACGTCACGACAGTCAACAAAAGCAACTCAATCATATTTTTGATTATTCATGTAAATGGGGTTTGAAAATTAACGTAAAGAAAACCAAAATATGTGTTTTTGAAAAAAACAACAACATCATGACGTATACATAAACAATGAAACAATTGAAATGGTTGAGGATTTTAATTACCTTGGTATAAAATTTAAATATACTGGCACATTATCACTTGCTATCAAGTCAGTTAAAGATCAAGCACTGAGGCCCTATAATAGTCTGCTGTATCTTTTTGACAGATTAAACTTTGACATCAAAACTAAGTTTAAAATATTTGATACTATGATTGCACCAATTCTCCTATATAACTCAGAAGTATGAGAAGTTTATTGTTGCAAAGAAATAGACTCTATTCATCTTCGCTTTTGTAAATATGTACTTGGAGTGAAAACACAGACAAATACCTCTGTGATCTATGATGAACTCGGACGTTTCCCCATGTGTCTTATTTGCAAAGAAAGGGAAATAAAATTATGGCTAAACACTCAACATTAAAAACATATCCCCTATATACTCTTGTTACTTTGATCAGCATAAGTTAGTTTCAGGTAGCTGTTGGTCAACTAAGATACTCTCTATTATCGATCACCTTGGATTGTCATACCCGTGTACAGTAACTAATCCTCCACATGTTTCTTACACATTTATGTTATTGCGAAAAACATTGCGTGACAAATTTATTCAAGATTGCAGAGCTTCTATCTCAACTATTTCAAGATGTTAATACTATTCAAAATATAAAGTTGATTTTTGTTTTGAGAATTATCTAAAAATTATTTAAAATGAAAAGTTACGTAAGCAACTCTGATGGTTCAAAATAAGCTCACATAATTTGAAATAGAAACTGGTAGGTTCAACAACGTTCCCCGTGAAAATAGAATTTGTTAACTATGCAACAAAAAACAAAATCGAATCAGAGTATCATTTTCTTATGTGTTGTCCCAAAATATAATGACATGCTGTTTAAATTATTTTTTGTCAATACAGCTTGAGTACATTGTGTTCAAATATAAAAAATAATAATACACGTTGCAAATCATTTATTATTAATTATATGACGTGTTTGGTGAAGGTCTAGTGATACCCTGTCATTAATAAGTTCTGTTCTTTGTTATATGTTTTATACTTGTAAATGCGTCTTTGCCATGATCTCCACTTTGTAAATGGCCAAAGACTAACATGTCGGTTTGCCAATAAATTATGTAGGTATTGTTATTAGGTTTATACAGTTAACTCTCGCGAAAACATAACACCAGATTGTATTTGTTTCTTTTGTTTTAAGCTAAGACCAATTGCTAAGGCATTTCAAGCTAAGCATAATAGCAGTGCTTAATTGATGACCTTAATTTATTGTTTGCAATGATCACACAGGTGCCACTGTTTCAATAAAGCATATGGAAACTCCCAAAGACCATTTCTAGAATTACACTAAGACGATACAATTAAATGTAGGTGTAATGTATAGTAAACAAATGGATGTGCCGAAATATTGACAACTCGTCGACTAATTACATGCAGTCGGTCAAGACAGAACATGGTTTATTTTACAAACAGCTTTTTTGTAGTCCTAATTGGCTCAAACGTGTGCTTACATGCCAATATCGAACACATGTGTTTGCACCAGTTTAAATTATTCGGAATTAATAGCTGGCAAATATCACAACAACTAAAAAGAATCGACAAACAAAAGAGAAGAAAGAAATTCCATAGGATAAAACTGTTTTAAAATATGTATTTACAATAAATAAGGTAAACTAATTTTATTGGAAAGATTTGTAAATAAGAATACATACGTATCTTTTAAATTTAATTAAGGTAATACCATCGAATTTACACATTTAAAATATACTTATGTAAACTATTTATTTCTTGTTTTAAAATAAAGGTCGTAGTTAAGACTTAAGAATGAACAACCTGAATTGAAAGAGAAAAATAGCACTAACACAAAAGAAAGAGTATTTTATCTGTCAATACATTTAAGTCGATGTTAATCAAGAATGTTGGAACTTTATGCGGCGTACAACCAAACAGAATGATTTAAAACATAGCAAAAGGAAAGTGCAGTAAAAATTAAATTCCTAAAAATCTATATCTGGACAGACACAACTGCAAATACATCACAAACCAATGAAGCATTTTTCACAAAATAGAGAACATTCGAATGATAATAGGATGTCTTTTTATCTGATAATTGAAGCACATAAATAGTCAAAACAACAATTTTGGAAAATAGCTCTTTTTACCATTGTTCTGTCTTGGTAAAAAAAATTATTCAAACTTCTAAGTGCCTTTTCATTTTTGAAAGATATATAAAGTGTATGCAATTTAACAGTTTTTATTAAAGAATTTAAGCCTACAAATATTGCCGCTTTTTCAAATTGGTTAAAGACAAGTACTTTTTAAGGAAATGCCACTTTTTATGATCGTGTTTAAATGCCAAATATTGAATACATGCATGTTTATGTATTTCCAATTTATTCGTATACTTATTATTCATGGCTAACTAAACTTAAATTGGACTCTTATCATTGCTTATTATTGAAAGTAAAACAATATTTATGTTATTGTGCTAGCTCAAGATTTAGCATGAGGAATTATGGCCTAGTTGTTTAAAACTAAATCATTGTTTACCTAACAGGTTTTAACTTTCTCTGTTTAAAAAATTTGATTCAGATAGACATGTTGTGTTAATTTTAAATCAGTTAGGAAGGTACTTGTAGAAGGTAATATGTGCAAAAAAGATAACTAAAAAATTTACTTGATTGTAGAAGTAAAGTTTTCAGAAATTTAACAAAAATAAGAGTTGACAACTATTCAAGTTTTGAAAAACCAGACCATTATTTGATAAATCTTGAACCTTAACATTTGGTAGTGTCAGTAACCAATAGAATTTACAGTTGATAGATTTTCATTGTTTCTCATACTAAAATGATCAGTGTTCTCTTAGCTATTAGTATTTTTGCAATGTAAAATTCAGCCAAAAATATTAGTGCTACAAAAGGACTGACATTACACAAAAAATAAAAAAGTCAACAGACAGCAAAAATCAATGTTCACTGTTTTACTACTATTTTAGACACTTCTGAATTATTCATTTTAAGGTTTAATGCAATATTCTTTAAAGTATTGTCAAAATGTACAATGTACACTGAACAATACACATTTTTGAGCAAGTGAGACTTCTAGAAGCACCATTTGTTTGTTTTTTTATCTGAGAACGAATTCAATTCTAAATCCGTAACTTCTAATGATAATGTTCACATGAATTAAACAATTCCAAATCCATAACTTCCAAGGATAATGTTCGCATGAATTAAACAATTCCAAATCCATAACTTCCAATGATAATGTTCACATCAATTAAACGATTCCAAATCCATAACTTCCTATGATAATGTTCAGAAGCAAATCCTCCATTTTGTTGTAATCCACCAGTTCTTTAACATTTGAAAAAGTAATAGCTGGAATACAAGTATTCACAGTAGACAGATCTGTACTCTGGTGGTTAAAATTTATCAATCCAGTCATCTGAGATGGCAAATGTCTACATCCAATGAATGCTTGCAGGATGTGACCCATATCCAAAGTAACAGTTCCTTCAGTGCACCTTTCAGGATCTATGGATATGGTTGTCACCCGACCACCTTAAACAATCAGAAATCATCGTTTAAGTAAACACATTTTTAAGCAATAAACTAAGTTAAGAGTCACTTTTGAAATTCAAACAACTCTGAAATTATGTTAAATTTAAAAGTTCAAGTTTAGTCTTGTACTAGGTTGATCAGGACTGTTCCAAAGAAAACAAACCGCGAAAATTATGTAATTAATTGGAAAGGGCTACGCGAACTAATGGCTGAACCTACATGTATGCATGTCTGTTTTGCTAAAAGCTGGGACCAAACTGTTGACGCCTTATGGTCTATGATACCCAGAGGACATGTCAATTAAATAGTTTGTATATTAGGGTTACATGACAATAGGGATCACATGTTTATTGACACCTAAGCATTGCCTTTCCCCTTTTGTTCATTGCACAAAAAAGATTCATAACAAGTAAGCACTTTCCCGTTTTCGTTTGGGGAAAAAACACTAATGTAGGAAATAATCTTTTTATTCTATTAATCGATAAGCGATTTTGCTAACTGATATTCGGTCAAATAACCGGTTAACCGATTAATCGTTGACATCCCTAATAAATACAAAGGTTACAGTCTTCAGCCATAAACAGAATTAAATTTAAGAAGTTTTAAATTTCTTACGTTCTAAATTTTTCAGGAATTGATTCAAGTTATAGATTATCATTTCCTCTGTTGCCTTTTGGTTATCGTTTGTTGAATACCGTGGCTTGAAGAAATCCATAACTTCACTAGCTGATGTGCCAATCGTCTTTACTAGCAGTGCCTTGGCGTCAGACTTGTGCTTCTGAAGAATCTCAAGGACTCCGTGCAACTTCAGACCTTGAAGTGAGACACAAAAGTTTTCCTAATAAGACGGTTGATGATCCTAGAAGCTTGCCAGACAGTTTCAACAAAATTTACATGAAAAAGTCAATATAACAATGCTATTAGGAGTCACTTTTTGTAGAAAGTCTTCCAGTGACTATAGTAAGTGTTGTCATATTTAAATAAACCTGCTACCATATAATGTAGCGGAGTAACTAGACATTTGCACTATCTGTTTTGGGGTAGTTGGGATGGCCGTGTGGTCTAAGGCGCTGTATTTTGCATTTGCCTTACTAGGCAAAGGTTGTCGGTTCGAATCCTGGCTCTACCTTGAAAATTCATTATAAAGGCATAATATATACAATCTTTGTTCTCAACTTTTAGACCAACTACCATGGAAATATCTGACCCTTTAGACTTATGGCTTTAGACAGGAAGATTATTTAAGGACAGGATGTTATTCTATAGATTTCATAAGAAAATTTGACCCATTGGGCGAGGCTAGTTTTGACCCAACAGACATGATATGAATAATCTTTGTACATGACCACAGGATGATACTAGATATCAAATATTGTTTTAGAGAATATTTTTCAATTTTCCTCTATATTTTTATAAGAAACATCTGACCCTAAGACATGGTTATGTTTTAACTCAATTTTTATAGATGTCTACTTGTAAATGATAAACACCTGAAATCAAAGCTCAAGCTGAAATAGAGAAGAAGACTGCTTAAAAGTTGCTTTGTAATACAATTTGGGCCACTGCTAAAATCCGCTGGACCCCCCCCCCCCCCACACACACACACACCCCACCCAATATTTTGTACATTTATTCACAACTCAAGTATTAAAATTATTCAACCCGCCTTGATTTTTTACTTTAGGCAAACAAGATGTGTCTCACAAGCACTAAGCCCCAGGCCATGACCGTGAACTGAAACTAGGTCAAGTTCAAGTACTCATTGTGGTCAACAATCCATGCAGGTTTGTTGTCTATGATATAAAGGGTTTTCATTTATAAGTCAGGCAAAAGTACACAGACTAAAAATATATTCTAGAGCATAAAAACAAAAGGTCAAGCATAACTGTCAAGTTACCCTAAATATACCAAGTTATTTAAGGAACAAATTTGCGTACAAGCCTTTTATTGATAAACATACTAGCATATTTCTAATACCTGACTTGCTGACATACTTATTACAGTATATCAGTTTTTTCTATGTGAAAACTGCCTGTTCTAGGGATATCAGAACCATTTCCAATTAAGCCAAAAATGTACATACCTGGTCACTGGGGGCCAAAGCGCAAAACTTGTGTGACCAAAAAGTCACTCTCGGTTGTGGTGGCATTCTTGTTCTCCCTCTTGCTGAACCATAAGGGGTAAAAAGGTTCCTTGTGTTGTTGAATGCTGAATGTGCAGTTGTTGGAGTAGTAGGTGTGGAGACATCTGTACATAGGCTTGCAGTTGTACGATTTACAGAAACAGATTTCTGCTCTAACATTTGTGCTGCTTGTCTCAGCAGTTTACACGCCCTTTGTTGGTTACTCATAGATCTGAAAAGCCAAAGGCAAGCAGACTTCTTACATGGAATAAAGTGGAACCAGCAATGAAACCATAATTATTTTTCTTGTTAATGACTATGAAAGATAATTTAAACAAAGGACAATAAGTCTGTTAAAGATACTTAACACTGATTTTATTTTTTTTCACATTGTTCACAAACATGTTAGTTTAAATTTAGATCTCTATTTATAAAAAAAATAATAGAATATCTGGTAACCAAAAAAAAGTACCAGAAAGCAAAAAGAAAGATCAGCTTAATGTGACATTGAAACCTTGGACCTTAAAATCTTAAAGCTTGCTCCAAGTTCACTGCACTACTTAGGCAATATTTTTCAGGGGATATTGAATGATGAGGTTAATTGGTCAACCATTTAAATTTTAGTCTCTTTACCTTATCCCACAAAGTTTCTTGAATACTTAACAATTTTCTTTTTTATTTGAAAATTATTCAAACTGTGTAAAGAATATTTATTACTAAGAGTAGATTTATTGTTTCTGCGTGTGACATTCCCTTTTGTTGTTTGTTTTTGAGTAAACTAATTGTTGTTTTTTCAAAACTTACAATAAATGAAAAAGATAGAAAAGAAAAAAAAAACAAATTCTTGAGGACAGTAGAAATAGGAGATTTATTCTGTAAATAAAAAGGACAAAGTTATGACTCTTGATATACTACGCTAGCCTATACATGTCATGTTGCAGATGCATTTGCCAAGGGAATTTTAGGTTAAAGCCACAAAATGAAATTTGCTTAAAAGGATAATTACTCCATGAGTATTAAATATGGAGTTATGGTCCTTATGTGTGAATTGTTGTCTCATGTAAGGGAGTACATATAGCTGTTATAAAAGTTATTTCCAAAATTGACCATAGAATGTTGAAGACAAGACAGATAAAAACTTTAACATGAAAAGACCAATTACTTGGTAAATATTAGGATAGAGTTCTTTGTTTATGCGATACATCCTTTCTTTCCAGCCACATATCACCGTCAAATTCTTACACTTAGCACCATCAGCTGTATTAGTGCTTGGCTTGCTCCTTGCTTATGCCAAAGCCTTAGGGCTCAAAACAATCCCTTTTGACACAATGAAGGGTGACCTGCCTGTCCCTGGGTGTAAACACGGTTGTCTTGGTCTGAAGTCTAGCACACTTATCACTAATGCATTAACCTTTTAGCACTGTGATACATTGTGCTAACACACCAAAGGAGTCAAATCACCCCGAAGGACATTTTACAGCTATATATTTGGTAGTTTAAAGTGGTTTAATCATATATTTACATTAGCAAAATTAAATGCAATACAAATTTAGAAAATTATGGGCTAGTAGAATTTAGCTTTTTTAACACACTAAAGGGTTTTTTGGTATCGATACAGTTAAGTTTGGGAAACAATATGTCTATACAAAAGTAATTATAAGTAAATCCATTCTAAGTTCAAATCAGAAACTAAATAAAATAAAAATACTCAACTTTTTTGTGCCAAGAATGATTTTTGAAAAGGGCCCACCTGCAGTGTGTATGACTTGACCTGCTTTGATAGAAAAAAAACACACAAAAAAACGGGTAAATGATCTTTGGGGTGTTTTCCTACTTTAGGTAAGTCTCCGCGGGGGTATTCCAAGGTCCGAATCGACTCTCATTTCGAAAGGGGAACCCAATTGGCCTCCCACATCTGAGTACTAAATTGTAAACCCATTTGAATCTTAATTCTATTTACTACCTTAAAATTAGGAAATACATAACAATGGTCAAATTCAGATCCAGGATTGCTAGGTTATCCTTGCTACATATGTACAGTAGTCTAAAAATATGATTAATCGAATATTATCCAGGCTATATGGTCAGGTCCGAGCGAGTGTGTTTTATGTCATAAATAAATCTCAAGAATTGGAACATACCGTGTATAAACTTCAGTAAGAGTGAGACTCACGTTCAAAAAATATCGTTTTAGTTGTAAACAATTTTAACTCTATCCTTCAATTTGAAAATTTACAATTCCTACCTTGATCAGAAGAAACTTTGCTCACATCCAGTTTAATACACTGAGACACGGTTCAAATGGCGGCCATATTGACCTACTTTTGTTCCTCGTGATAGTTGATGTTTCATTAAATTCCGTAATATGCCGGTCATTTCCGTCATTTCCCTTAAAATTGACGATCATACGCTCTCTGCTGTCAGAATTTACATGTACATTATTTTATCTTTGCAGTGTGCTTATTTTCAACTTACCTAATGTCTGATTGTACTTTTTATTCTTCGTAGTTATTACTTGTGATTTTCTTCGCGAATATTTATATTTAGACAAGAAACAATTTGTTGTTTAACCATATCATATAGCAAAACCAAAATATCAATTTGCAAATGGTAAAGTAGATACGCAACATGTCAATTACTAGTACCAATGCTGAAAACGCCACCATGCCTGTTGTAATTGCCAACATGTAAGATAAATGTGTCAGCATACATGGTGATCGTACCAATAAACGGTATAGCAGTATCCACAGGCAAGTTGTAACAGCAAACATGCACTTTGTAATATTTGCCTTAATATCATTACATATAAATGCGTCACAGCAGTATTTCTGACACTATCAGCTTCTTTTGATAAAATGTGGTCAGAAGGAGCGATAGCCACTCTAATAAAATATGGAATTAAAAGTAAATTGTATAAATTGCTATCCTCATTTCTTAAAATAAAGAAAATTAAAGTAAGGTGCGAGAGCATAACATAATTCACTCATATCACAGAAAGAGGCGGCTCTCATGGCAACGTTTTATCCCCAGTACTTTTACATTATTCATGAATACGCTTAATGATGTATCACAGTATGTAGATGATAGTGAATTTTGGGTAACAAGTAATAGCCCGTTCCAAGGCGGTAACTGATGGTTTTTCTTTTTGTGTGTTATGTCTCGTCTCAGTGTTTTTTGTCACATTTACATTTACCTTGTTTGCCTTTGTCTACAGGTAGATAAAAATTTAAATATCTGTGAAAATTTTGATAGGACCTTTTCTTATTTACCTATTCATAATCACAACAGTGTTGCTTGTGCAGTGTGGCGGTCGTAAAAAATCTCCCCGTGCATGTGATCTATGTTGTCATCTAATTCATCCTATCAGGATTGTTACGTATATTTTCTTTTTGACATAACTTGGACTTAGGTTTATTTTACTTGAAATAAAACAACCATGAACAGACTACTAAAACCAAACATTAACATTTCACCCTTAAAATTGCATAATGTGTCTACTGTGCATTTGTCTCATGGTGCTGATGATATATTTTCTAGAAGAGTCACTGTCAATATTTCACCAATAAAATTACACCCGTCTTCCGGGGTTTATATTTCTAATTCGAGTAATTTATTTCTTCTGCAGTCGTGTATTTTACGTAAAGTTCCTAGTAGTAATGTAAAGAATTCCCCCGCACAGATGCAAAGTGGACATAATGTGTACTTTAATATCTACAAGTGTAATTATAAAAGATGTAGTACATGTAGATTCCTTAACTGTAACTCCACTGTCAAGTCTACTGTAAATGGCCGTACATTTAACATTTCCTTACCTTGTGATGTTGATTGACAAAGTAACAACATAATTTATGTTATAACATGAAACCATCCTAACTGTAAACTGCAGTACGTTGGACAAACGGGGCGGGCGCTTAAAATTAGATTTCGAGAACATTCATATAAAATCCGTAACGCTCGTCGTTTAAGAACTACCTTTATAATCATTTTCTAACTACAGGACATTCTTTAAAATATGTGAACATACAACCTTTGCAAAAAATTGTTTTCGATGACGATGTTTTTAAAGGATTTAAGTTACAGGCCAGATACAGTGCCGAACTTGATTGGATTAAAAAACTTCAGACTCTATTTTCACTCGGTCTTAATGACAATATTTATCAGGCGGGCAATATTTCTAAAAATTCGAACATTGACATCTTTAGTATTCTATCTTTACGCAAGCGCAAACGACGATCTCAGGGAATTAGAAAAAATCATAATCTTAAACGCAGACTTAGGAAAACAGTTTCTATTCAAGATCTGAACACACTTTATATTCGATCTGGTATTCACGCCTTACTTTGTACAGGTACCATTCTACCCTTGAAATCACTAGTTATTTTGGACAATGAGGCAGATAAAATATATTTACGTACTCATCCTTTATATGAGGTGGCTTCCATCATTCAAAAGTATACTACCCATGCTTTAAGACCTCATATAGATAAACAGTCTCAACATAAACGACATTTCATGAAAATCAAATACATTAATAAAGGGATTGATTTTATCGACTTACCTAGTATCTTTCGGGACAAAAGTATCATCAATAAAATCCCCAGTTACTTCGAAAACAAAGAAAACCCAATGATTTGTTATAAGTGCAAAAAACCCATTAGAGGTCTTATTTTTAATTACAACCAAACAGTAGCAGACCTTAACCTAAATGACCCTTCTCAAGATTCTTGTAACTGTTCAACTTCACCTTTCTGTTATTTACCTTCTGGCCATATCATTACTGGGGATTTAAACATCATCGATGACTATAAATTGAGAAAATTACTCTTTAAGGTTCCAAAATATCGCCTGCCAGATGAAATAGATTTTGTCCTTTGTTGCAAAGAAATTGCTGATGCAGTTAATCTGTTTGCCAATCGCTGGTGTAAGAGAGAAAACACGGATACAATAGCACTTAATACTCGGAAGAAAGCCATTTTTAAGATAATAAAAAATCGCGTTAAATTCTACCGCTCCCATCCTTCTAGTTTACCTAGGAAACCTTTTTATCACTTTAAACATCTAAAACAGTCCTTTCAGAATATTCACGATAAATTTGTACTTGTACCTGCAGACAAAGCTTCAAACAACATAATTTTTGTCTGACGACTATATTACAAAAATGTACTGAGTGCTGAGTTATCCAACACCAGTTCTTACTCTTGCACCAACCTTGACTTTCAGGCAGTCATTGACAAACATAAACAAATATTGCTTAATTTCAATATCAAAATAGAATCAAAGCAAGAAAAACTTCCTTCCTTGTACTGGATTCCTAAGCTTCACAAAACACCATACAAGTCACGATTCATAGCTAATGCCAGCTCTAGCACCACCACTCACATATCTAAACTACTTACGTCTTGCCTTACAGCCGTTCGCAATCACGTTGTTAAATATTGTGAAAAAGTGTATGAAAATTCAGGGATTAACATTTTTTGGTCTATTAAAAATACTTCAGAAGTCTTAGACAAGTTTCGTACTTTAAACTTTCATTGCTCTGCAGTTCATACTTACGATTTCTCTACGCTGTACACTTTTTTACCTCATGATTTAATTAAGACCAAATCGATTGCTCTTATTGAGAAAACATTTGCTCGATATTGCATGTCATGATAGTAATGCATTTTTACCAGCACTTTCTTAGAAAAGTTTACTATGTGGACTTGCACGGATGTTTGTGAAGCTTTACGTTTTCTATTAGACAATATTTACATAAATTGCGGTGACACTTTATTTAGACAAGTAATTGGTATCCCTATGGGAACCAACTGTGCACCATTAATTGCAGATTTGTTTTTATACTGCTTTGCACGTGATTTCATGTTAACTTTAACCCCTTCGAACCAAAGCCACATTATAGAGGCTTTCAATTTAACGTCACGCTATCTTGACGATATTCTAACTATAGATAATCCTTTCTTTTCTCAAATGATCCATCTGATTTACCCTCCAGAATTTACCCTTAATAAAGCAAATAACTGACATTTAAATGCAGCATCTCTACTAAAATTTATGACAAGAGAGATGAATTCAACTTTAGTATTGTGAATTATCCATACCTTGATGGTGATTCACCTCGTGCTACCTCCTATGGTATTTATATATCACAACTTACAAGGTCTGCACGAGTTTGTACTAAAGTAGAAGATTTCAATGCTAGAAACCTGTTTATTTCTTCTAAACTGTTACAGCAAGGCTTTCGTTTTCATAAATTAAGAAAGGCGTTTTCAAAATTATTTCATCGCAATGGTTTTATTGCTTCTAAGTATAATAGCAGTATGAAAACACTAATGCAGAAAGGCATAAGCCATCCTGCATTTTATGGAAATGTTTTATACAAGTTAAAGAAGATCAAGGGTCTCAATAACTTTTCTGACCACTTTACAAAACTTATCAGAAAATGTATTGCAGACGGTTACAACCCGGGAATCCTTCGATGTACTGCATTGCTTGCTATTGACCCTTTTACAGTCAAGAACTTGCATTGCTTTTAAATTACACGATGACCGGACAGGTCGTTGAGACTATATGAAAACAGTGACTTAAAGCCATAATTGGACAGTCACTGTTGGATTTCGTGTCTCTTCATCTCTCCAGTCGTGCCCTATAGACCCTTTCAGCTCGCCCTAAGTCAAACAAGAGTTGCGTCCCACGACCGGATATGACGTCATACGAGGATTGAAAACAAAAAGGCTACTATAGTGTTTATAAGCGGATTTTCGCTCTGACGTTGATATCTATTTTTAGTAGACACCTCTATCATTCTTATTTATATATTTGGGAAAAATGAACATTAAGTATGTTTTTTCCATTTTGTACTGTATACCAATATAGTGTTGAAGATTGTCTTTACTTAGACTAAAGTATGATTTTTTGCTGAAATTATGCCCATATACTGCATATTCCCCAAAGCAGGGCTAATATATCATTACATGTATTTGATATAGACAAATTGTCGGATACCACCTTTAACATAGGGGTCCTACTGAATACCGAAGACACTTGTTTACCGAAAGATACCGAAAGAGACTTTGATTACCGAAATACACTTAATAAATTGACATTAAAGCATAATTTGCTGTTTTATTGAGTAAATATGTTGAAATAAAAGTACCGGTATATGAATTAAATGCCAAAGATTCATTGTAATAGAAAAAAGCTTTTGATAGTTATAAGACATTTTACAAATGCAGTGAGAAGTACACAAACATGACAAATACCATTTAATTGGTAACATGACAGTTATTATACTGTGGTTGTTTTAACTAATACAAATGTTTAATGGTTGTTAAAAAGAAAGAAAGACAAATGTGTGTGCATGTTATTTTTTTTTTTTTTTTTTTTTTTACTCTTTTCATTAATAGTTAATATGATATGTTCGGTATAGTTAGAACATTGTAAAAATCTTATTGTGTAAAGCAATTAACACAACATGCATAAGCGTTATAGTATACATAAGATACTATTTCTTATGCCTTTTTTGTCTAAAGTCATTCTGAAAAACAAACATATCAATGCAATGTTGTAAAACAATCAAGTACAGTTAACAACATTTAAGTTTAAGAAGAAGACAATAAATACATATATATATATATATATATATATATATATATATATATATATATATATATATATATATATATATATACTTAAATACTGTCCTATTATTTTGCCGAAATATACATGTATATCCTTATACAATCAAAATACATTAATGCATTCATATCAGGAATAGCTGGGCAGAAAATAACACACTAAACTTAAAAAAGGCAGTGAAAAGATAGCATGGTTTTATAAAATGAATACAAATAATAACCACATGATGAAAATCTGATGTTAATGTCGGTGCATATTTAATGCGAGGGCCATTCAACTGATTGTCATATCCGGCTGTCAATGCAGACATCTAGTTATATTTGTAAAAAAACAAAAACAATTTTATACAGACATCTAAACATATGTAAACAAATAAGTTTAGTTAAACTGAAGCTATTAGCTGATTCTGTATAGAAGGCTCTGTAAAGTAATGTCAAACTCATATATGCAATACAGTCATGACAACATGAAAAGAGAACAGGATTGCATTGGACTTTTGTCGGTGCATGTTTAATGCGTGGGCTGTTCAACAACACTTCATAAAGAAATCAAACATACCCACACAATCGCTGTAGTTTTCTCTTTCAATGATGTTTACGTTTTACGCGTATTCAGCCGAAATCGAATAACAATCCTCGTATGACGTCACCAAGGGGGAGGTAATTAAAAACCGATAATAACTGAAAGGATCTATATAGGTGGGACAACTTGAGCAATCTCCATACCCTTATGTGAGATTGCACAGTAGGTATAACATCGGGATTTTTTGTACCTTTATCATATATAATATGTCAACTGCGGATAAATCCTCGGCGTTTATGATATGTTTTTAAAACGTATTAACTCTAAACAATACTACGTTTTATTTTGTTGATTTTCTAAGATTCTATTGTTTCTTCCGTATTGTTTACATTTCACTTTTGACACTTTTGGCATATGACGTCATGGCATCTATGACGTCATTATATGTTTTTTATAATATATCAGCGCTTGTACTGCTTTATTTTATTTTAAACTACTCTCTCATTTGGAATTTTTTGGTTGCCGAGGCTTTTATCTACTGTAAATACTGTACATATGTTCATTATATCTGTTTTAACTCCCGATGCAGGTTCTTACTGTTAGTTGTGTCACTTTGACGGGACATTTTTATTTACACTGTTTGTTTGATAGAAAAACCTTCAGGAAGTGCGAGGTTGGAGCGCTCCACAAACCAGGTTTAAGCACCCCAGTTGGCCCTTTTGCCGACTGACCGTTCCAAGGCGGTAACTGATGGTTTTTCTTTTTGCGTGTTATGTCTCGTCTCAGTGTTTTTGTCACATTTACATTTACCTTGTTTTGCCTTTGTCTACAGGTAGATAAAAATTTAAATGTCTGTCAAAATTTTGATAGGACCTTTTCTTATTTACCTATACAGAAAATAAGAAAATTATAGCAGATATAGAAACAATGACCTTT
Source organism: Sinonovacula constricta (assembly GCA_007844125.1). Lineage (NCBI taxonomy): Eukaryota > Metazoa > Mollusca > Bivalvia > Cardiida > Solecurtidae > Sinonovacula > Sinonovacula constricta. The sequence continues at coordinate 51,844,072 of CM017556.1, read as the reverse complement.
AATTTGGTTTGATAATAAAAAAAATAAAAAAATAAAACCCAGACAATCATATTTAGACATGGCAACTTAATAATAGGTAATAACCATCTTCCTAAATAAACAGTATGTAACAAATTACATAATATAGTGACAATATAACCTTCTTAGGACTTACCTTGATAAGCATTTAACGTGGAGGGAACATATCAAATAACTAATTAGAAATTGCGAAAAAGACCTCAACGTAATCAGATCCCTCAACGGTAAAAACTGTGGGGGTGGGGTTGGTGCAAATACAATACAACTTGATAAATTAGAGCTACTGCAAAATAAATCAATAAAAGTTATAATAGGTGCTATTTCTCAGAAGCAATTCACGCAGGAGTAGGAGAATACACAATAAATGAACAAATAAATATGTGCAGTTTAAAATACTGGGTAGAGTAAGTAGGTTAGGAAATGCACTTTCAGCGAACAAAGAAACGCGCAAGAAGGATTGGTTAAAAAGAATTAATAATCATACCTCAAACTCAAATGTTGTAGGCATAAATCCTATCAATATAGACACATATATACCTAGGGTAATTAACAAAAAGAGATGACTCATGCACAGTTAAACCGTGAAAAGATAACTAAATCCAAACATCCACAGAAAACATCTGCACATACACTAATGGTAGTAAAGACCCAATTTCCATAACAATAGACCCATTAACAATAAAAAAAATCAAAATTTACTTGCTAACTCTTTGCCATCAAAGCGGCGCGTTCATGGGTAAATAATAGATGAATAGAATGCAAATCTATTCACTGAGCGCATTGCAAGCCTGACAGTCTGTAGACAACAAAGATTAGATTAATGATATTTATTGAACGAATACACTCATAAGCAAACAAGTTAACACCCACTTTAGCTTGAAATGGATACCCAGCCGTGTAGGCGTAACATGCAATGAAGTCGCTGATCTGTTCGGGAAAGGACTTCAACGGCTGGGTTAAAATGTAAAAGAAGCAACCAACCTAATAAAGAACAACTAGAAACAAAAAAACAGATGAATATCAGTGCATATAAATGACTAAATGATTACAATATAGTGACACAAATAAAAGAATCACCACAGCAACCTAATACATGATAAAATTTACACAAGACTAGGAATCGGAGCCAGTATTTAGGAGCGGAATATAAAATAAGACCAAAAAACTGCCCGCATTGCAATTGAATCGAATCTTTTAACCATGTAGTATCTATCTGCTAGAACATACATTACTAGTAACTTCAGAACAAACAAATATTGACAGAACCACTCTGCTTTTTCCACCCAAAATGTAGCTGATGAATAAAAAAACCTTACAAAATACCTAGAAGAAATAGCTTACATAAAACAGTCATTTAAATTGCGTATGCTCAGGTCGATTCCAATTAAATGAGATCTAATCATATGCAAACTAAATGTTGAATCATGAGTCTACCGGCCATTTATCATCATCTAAAAACAAAATACAAACTGAAGACCATATTAAAACAGTAACAGATAACAGTCGGTATATAACAGTTGTATTAGACACCTGGTTATGACCAGCGGCGCCGAATGGGTCTTACACACAGTAGGGAGATGATGTAAATAGTAGAAAAATAGTAAAAAAATAGTAAATTAAGAGGACAAGCAAAGCCCCTCTCAACAAAATAACGCTTGTCATTGCACTAATAGTATCAGAGAAAAAAGAATAAGAAAATAAAACACAGCTACTGAATTTATATACATAGACTGTATTGAAATAATCAATGTTAACTTCTTTGTAGCATAAGAGTAAAATGTTCATAAAATGTAACAATTTATTAAATATCTATACGTTATTAGTCCTAATAAAAAGCACCTTCCACGTTCAATAACACGACGGTCTACTTTTAAACATTGCCAATATCTATAAAATCCGCACTTGAAGTAATTTGATTGGCGAATAAGGCAGGTTTCAGCAAGAAGCTCTGGTGAATGGAAGCCATTTTGTTTTTATGAAACAAAATATTCTCAGTTTTCAAACATTCACGAAATGAATTGGTGGTGTTTAACCGAACGTGTTATAAATTTACAACGTGTATATTTCAAAAAACACAAACAAGCATTCGGCCTTGGGCCATCACAACTGGCCTCTGACAAATAACAGGGCCAGTATCAAATCATTTATTTATTAACATATAATATTGAACTCATTTTTATACATTATGCTTAATCGTCTCTTTATTCCCTTTAGCATGATCGTTTTACAATCTTTCCAGCCATAATCTCAGGACTTTCTCCGTATATATACGATATGTATAACAAGTTGAATGGTCTAGGTGCGGTCGGGCCTCAGTTAAGTAAAAATAGGCATAGGACCCCTCCTCCTTAAAGAAACACCATCCCCTCACTATTTCAAATGACAATCGTAGGACAAAAATCACTAAACCAATCATTTAGCTTTTAAGTAGGTACCCAAAATTTGATACCTGACAGGGGCCCACTTTCGGCATTTTGGTTAAAAGCCTTTAAGTCTTATTCATATTTACATGCACATTCAAGCATGCCACCTCACAAAATTATCACTCGATGTTTTTTAATTACACCGTAGTCACAAATTATGATCATTTTGATTGAAGAAGACCCTAAATAAATGTCTGGGTAGAACCATTGGCGCTCCGAGAGTCAACTTGAGGACCTCCCACAAAAAGGGGCTCGATCCCAAGCGGTGATAGGCTTAGCAGTGAGGAGTTAAAAGTCGGCGACCCTACCTCTACGCCACGAGCGCCTTCTCGCCATATGTAAAGACCTGGTAAGCCCTTTAAATCAAGTGCATGTAGATTCATTTGACTGTTGTCGTAAAAGTTAGTAGGAATGTTTATGAAGCAGGATGTACACATGCTTTTTTCCTATTTGAGTTACATGCCGCAATTGCCTACAAAATACATAAAGCCCACAACGCAGTCTTTTATTTTTGAGCAAATGCTCAAGGCATTTAATAGTGTTTGTAGCCTTGACCTCGTTGCATGCACCTTTTGTTATTGCATGCACTGTTAAAAAGCGTGGGACATTTTACCTCGCTCAACCATTGCCTGTCAGTGGTAGAATTTCCTGTATCTATATTAAGAAACGGCAAATGATCTGTTCCCTTTCTTAATATATATACAGGTAATACTACCACTGACAGGCCTACGTTGAGTTTCATATTTGTGTTGTTTTCTTGCAGGTAGTAAACTATTATGAATAATTTTAGCCTTAGAAAATAAGTGTTCCATAACTGATATCTTGATGTGTCTCTCAGCACGTTGGAATTTAATACAGTGTTTAATAAATAAAAGAACTAAACATTGCTTTTTGTTACACAATTTCGCACAAATCTAGCAGTCAAAATACTTTAGCATTTCTTGTCGTAAGAATACATTTATTGGTGGAAAAGAACATCTGTTAAATGACTTGGCGCACGTGAGAATGTACAGCAAATTAAAAGGCAATCATAAACTCAACTATTCTTAGTGTTTGTATACAAATATATACCGTCATCAGTTACTTGGGCATTTTGAAACAAGTGCGACTGGACAAAATATTTACATTGCAATGGTGTTGCCAGACATTGGGGACGTAAAGGTAGTTACGTGAAATTTTTCTAGAGCTGACGTCATATACGTGCAGCTGCGGGGAATCGTTTTTTTACATATTAGACGTACATATAAATGTTGAAGTGATACAAAAATAATATCGATTTTAAGGTAATAATATTTTTGAAGACTGGTTTAGCTAGGGTTCGCCTTCCTTCCAATTAAAACTAATCTTTAATAGAAGTTATTATCGGTCAGAATCGTGAAGTATCTGATTATTTGCTACTAATTCTAATAGCAGCATTTGTCATATTACACTGCAACGTTTGACTTTATGTTCAATTGACCGATCGACTGCTTCAGACTCCTCTTATCGGTTACGTTTCCTTGTGTAATATTAACCGCTGTCCTTTTAAAAAGCACGTGGACGTAGTGGAGATCATGTTTCTGTTTATTTACATTGGCGTCAATATAAAATGGTTTCATACGATTAAAATGTAATGCAAAAGAAAATATTCTCTTTAAATGAAAGCGCTGTTAGCACTGAGGTATGCATTGCTTCTGAAAAGTAGTCACATTTTCAGATAATGAGCGTGTAGATAAACAGTTTCGGTCTTAAACAATTGGACCCTGAGCTCAATGTAGCAGACATATGATAAGCAGAAGGGTAAGGTTCGAGGACAAAGACCAGGAGATACGATCACCTTCAGCACGCAATGTTAGTTACATAACACGTACCTAGTGTTATATAATGATGTATTTCCAACCGCTCTAGGTTCGGGTTCATGTATGAAGTAATTCATTTACATCTAGTTTAAACACACAAGACACACTACTGTATACAAAAACCCATTTTGTACTGCTACGGGATTTTACCTGTGTGACTCTCTTTTGTTTCACAAATCCCATAATTTAAAGTGAAACAAAGGCCGGCATGTAATACATAGTTCCACACGGAATCTGAGCTGAAAATCGAATAGATTCGAAGATGTCATTCTTGTGACATAAATATGGATCATTTGTAGGATAGAATGCATTAATAAATCCCAATTGATAAGTGACATAACACAAATACCTTGAATTAACTGCCACACACACGGATTGTTAGATGAAATACCTGCGGAAAAACAAAATGCGATCAACTGCCGTCGTTATTTGCTAGCACTAACGTCCATGAGTGTGTATCCCTATGCATTAGTTTAGTTAAATATCTCTGATAACATCAAACTGTAAAAGATTAGATTCTATAGATTGAAAATTTTGATATATTGTGCAAAGTGTTGATACGATTAACATTTACTATAACGGAACTGCAGTTGAGAAATTATAATAAAATAAAATCTGCAAATGCAGACCTGTCATTATTATTTGACAGAAAATTGTATACAAAACGTCAGCAATTTGCGACAATAGAAATGTTCAAGACCACATAGAACACTTTAACAGAACAAAATGACCATGTTACCATCTTCGTAACTGCTGGATTTGTAACATCTGTTATTAGAAACATTGTTTGATCATTATTGATATTTTATTTATTACCTAGGTAACTATTTCATGCAAAATATTTTTGTTTTTTTTACATATCCAACTTGTATACGTTTGAAGTTACTAATTGACGCTGATATTGTTTACCTAAAATTGCGCTACTCCATATATTATTTTGACTTGAAAATAGTTCTTTTGTATATTTGAAATGTTCAGAATGCAGTCAAACTAATTGCGCGGATTGATAAGTTCTTTAGTTGACTTAAATATAGAGTTATAATTTACAGAGACATATTAAATACATGAAGGTACTTGATATGTTACAAGCAGTGCATTTATGATTACTTCTTATTAAAACGTATGACCTTAAACTCTTAAATGGGATGTATCATCAATGTATTCACCAAATATAAAAAGGAAAACTAAAATATTAATGTATGTAGATCTATTGTGCTGTATTGCCGACGTTTACTATACATATTGTAGTGATAGAATATGACAAACTATTAACATGCTTACTAAATAAATGGTAACAAAGTTTACAGAAGGTCACAATCTAATAAATTGTTTGCAAACTATAAAATGTATGTTTCAAAAGGATGAGACAGTAACCTAGCCATAGTGTTAATTTATACAACATAACCAGTTTTTTCTTTGATAACGCGCAGAAAAATAAGTAACTGACAGGCCATTTTCAACTGACGTCCAAGCGTTATCTATTTGCCATCATTAGATGAGCCCGTTCCACCGGATGGCACTTATGGTCGACATGCTATCTCAGAACAAGCTTCTGTGATTAATATCATTTCCAGATGTCGCAGGAGTGACGATCAAAACGTCGCATAACTTATCGATAGTTGTAGAAAAATCCGATTTCAATGTATATATCGAATTTGAAAGGTGACAAGTAAAAGAAATGTGTATAACAAATAATCCAATAATTACTTCATTTATACCAGTGATAAGAACTAAAGCAACGCATTTATATTTAAGCACCGAAATTATTTTTCAATCATGTGTAAATATTTTTGACCTTCAAAACACTTGAATAACAACAGTGTGCGTATTGAAAGGCCTAACATAATGGTTTGCAGACAGTTACAATAATTGCATGGTGTTTTTAAATACAGACCCCACGCGATCTAATTTTGATTTTATTTTTGTTAATCACGCCATTTCATGGTCATCAAATTATTTATAAGGAGACATGAACAACTAAATTTGACTATAAATACAATGCCTAAGCTTAACTACCTTAAAATCATGTGAAACGACTCACCAAAAAACGCTATATTGGTATTCTTTACAATTTTTACAAGTTTTATCAAGTGGTTTGTCGTGGAAACCAGCCTAAAATATTACAATATGTAATTACATTACATGAAGCAAAGCGGTAATACTGAACTTCAGTTACCGTCTATGCTAATGACCGTGTGAACAAAAATCTCATTCTTTCAATAAAAGGTGCCCGGGAGCATGAAGTGTTGTTAGACTGCTCTACTACTCCCTAATGTTGTTGATTCAAGTGTTTGGTGAAGGAAGCCCCCACCGTTTACGTGTAAAGAAAGATGACAACAACATCGACACTGCTATTGCATATATACTTGTGGGCATAATCTCATTTATTAATGGGTGTTTGTACATTTTGCTGTACAATGACTTTTGGACCCGCACACATCAGAACTAAACAAAACATATATTTTAGCAGTTTCGAGTCTAAAATCACTTCTTATACCTCATCTGACGGCCCTTGTTCAACTCTCATAGCAGTTGCTGTCAGTAATCTGTTAATATTGTCCTGTGACTTTACCGTATTGCCTTTACGGGCGTTTTAAAAAAGAACTTTTGTTTTTCTAAAGTCTAAGTCAAAACGCGACCAAAAGATCATACTGTATTACAAGTGTCCGCTGATTCAGATTTAAACACGTTTGCAACATCGTCCAGAGGTATAAGAGCTGGATTTCACAAGCCAAAGGATTTACCCTGAATGACCTTGACTACTCGCGGTCAGTTATTCGTGAATGGGAAGAAGTATAACGTCTACAGAACAAATATGTATGTCTAAGGATACAATACGCTTCAATTGGTACTATTAATATAGTTATCTGTTTAAAACTGGATGTTCATTACATGTATATTGTGTACTTCGGATATACATAAAATACGGATTTATAAAAGACCAGCCGCCTACAAATGTCACATATTGACTAGAGGAAAAGGTCAAACTTGGGAGCAAACTGCTATTGTAATCAGTGTTCACGTGACTTTGCATCATCTACTAGGCCGAGATATTTGCAATATCCCACGAGGAGCCTTCTGCGGCTCTGAATCAGGGTATGTTATAACAAAGGTCAATCGTATCATCTCAACATCTCAGTCTTAACCTAACGCACGCGCTCGGAGAGAAATGGCGTCCTCGGGTATTTAAGATTCAGATCACAAGAGCGTAAGAAGTAGTAGTAGTATATAACGATCGGTTGGGGAATTTTTCTGGAGCCGCTGGAGCCTGGAGCCCCGCCGCTTTGACTTCAAAGGGGTTATTGCTCAAAACAAAGGGTCTGTTGTTTTTAGTAATAATGGGAAATTAAGTAACAGCTGGAACCTAGATCCCCGCCGCTATGACGTCTAAAGGGGGTATTGTCTTTAGTAATAATGGGGATTAAGTAACAGCGCGGGCAACAGTCCATAACGGTAACGGGCTATAGTCTTTCGAAATAATAGGGAATCGATTAAACGCGTCCCCTCACGTGCAGTAACGTCGTACCATTACGTTTATTTTTAACGAGCGGATCGAAGGTCGCCTTTCCGGGAATATTCCGAATAATCCTCTCAAGCCGTTACATTGGACAAATCAATAACTGTATCGTAAACCTATCGATTAATGATATTCGTTAAATTAGATGTCTTCGCCTCAGTCGCCCCGCTGCCCCAGCCGTTACCACGTCACTGGGGGATTAATCATAAATCTATTGCGTACTGGTCAAGTAAGAAAAGAACTATGAACCAGAGAGAGAGAGAGAGAGAAAGAGAGAGACACACACACACACACAGAGAGGGAGGAAGGTAGAGAAAAAAATGAATAAACAGATGAGGATATTAACAACATGCATAAAGCGTTGTATCGCGTCCGTTGTTACTAACGTTTTACGTTTATCGGAATTTCGCGCGCTGAACAAAATTTTCCATTAGGATTACCGGCTAAAAAAATCTTTTCGAGTGTCCTTATTCTGTTATGGCCGGTGTCGCTATATATGTTTTATTAATAAAATGGCGAAAATAAACGACGAAATAGTGTAACAGAAAGAACAAGCCAGCAACAAACTAATACAATAATGTTTTATTTTTAAAAACAATTAAATTTATGACGTAATAAAACAATAACAAATATAGCTTACAGTTTGTCCCTTTAAGGGGTGTCCCTTTAATAGTCCAATTAATAATCCAACCTCGGAAAATCCTGAAGAGTTTTCGGTAGAATGTCCTCGTAGATACGCACAGTTGAAATAATCAAAAATTAGAACAACACACGAATTTAATTAATATAATTCCAAATCCAACACTTAAATATTTATATCACTGTAGAATATAGTAAGTCCAAGTAAGTTCCAACAAAGAACGGTTTAATATAGAAGCTGCAAGTATTTCCAACCTATCTGCCCACACCTTATGCCCTAACTTCCTACTTAAATCGGCTAACAAGCCCTTATATAGACCCAAAGAATTCCTAGACCGCAGAAGTGTCTAGAACATTGACGAAACCCAGAACATTCTCGAAACCCATTTAAAAATAAACAAATAAATTTTCTAGCATGATCCTTTTCTTTCTAGTAGTTACGCGAATGCTACGTCATCAATACCACAACAGTAAACAACCCCTTAACCTGACTAGCGTAACCTTAAACGGTGGTGTACTACTGTACATAACACTTTATTTATTTATTTGGTGTTTACGGTACACCGACACTTAACAGGTCATACGGCGCCGAATAAGAGGTATAATGCGAATAAAGAATAAACAGGTTAAAACTAAACTATGTTAGTAAATTATAGAAAAATACAAAAATCACTTCAGGAGACAACCATAATGAATAAGCATGTTTACATTTAAATGTGCAAATTGTGGCAAGAAACATCCAGTCTATTCAACTAATTGTGATTTGTAAAAAAGAAAAAGAAATCATAGGAATTAAAACTGTCATCAAAATGCCTTACCCTAAGCAAAGAAACTAATTAAAAACCCAGCAAAATCATTATCAACAGTTGTGAAATCCAATGTTAAACTGTCACAACTAGGAACGTACAAACACAAATAGAATCAATAACTGAAACTCAAAGTACTAGAACAAAATATTCTTTCCACAAACAACACAGCCAATAACACAAACACAACGAAAACCTACTATAAAAACAGGCCCAACATCTGGACGCCCACAGAAGGGATTGAAACATCCAATCAAGGTTGCAAACAAGTTTAGCTCCTTGACTGGCGAAGATGAAATGGAATGCTCAGTTACTGAGCACTCCATTTCTGACAACAAAAGTCAGAAACAAAAGTCGCCGGACAAGAAACCAAGGTCACCCGTCAAAGCTCCAAAGTGATATTCTAAATCCCTTTTAATATTATACCATGAATAACAAGATGCACTGGAATTGTCGAGGTCTTAGAACCAATTTTAATGAAGTTTTACTTCTTTTGACCACTTTAAACACTGCTGTGCTTTGCCTTCAGGAGACATTCCTAAAGGAAAGTGATAACATTGACTTTGAAGGTTATTCTATATATAATCACATTCATACAATGTGTATTAGGGCATTTGGAGGATCGACAATACTTGTCAACTCCAAACTGCCACATTCAAAGATTAACCTTAATACTGATTTACAGGCTGTCGCCACTCATATAACAGTCCATAAAGTCATTACAGTTTGCTCTGTTTATCTTCCACCTAATTCAGGTATTCCAAAATCCAAGTTAAATGACTTAATAAATCAATTACCTTCCCCTTATATTCTTGTACGGGACTTTAATGGACATAATCCATTATGGGGATGTTCTGATTATACAAATTCGGGTAAAATTTTAGAGGACATCATAGCCAAAAATGATATATGCCTAATGAATAATAAAAAAGGCAACTTACTTACATACTGCTTCAAGGCATTATCCATCTCTTGACCTTCCTTTATGTCACCCTTCTATATATCTTGATTATAGTTGCGATGTACATGACGATTTATGTGGAAGTGATCATTTTCCTGTGTTATTAACCAATGAATCTGTCAACTTAAATGGCAATAATATTTATTGAAGAAAGAACAGAGCAAATTGGGAACTACTTTGAATGTTCTGTAATGCAGAATTGACTACTTCAACATTTGAGAATGCTGATAATAAAATACATTCATTCTCTAAGATCCTTCATAGGATAGCAGAAAAGTGTATACCTTAGACCACGATGAAGTCAAAGAGTAACAAACCTTAGTTTAATGACAAATGCAAAAGATCCATTAGAAAACGTAGAGCGGCACTTAAGAAATTTAATATTCACCCTACTAGTACTAATTTAAAGAATGTCAAAAACAAAAGGACAAAGAGCAAGCGGATCAATAAACAAGCCACAATGACATCTTGGCAGAAGTTTCTTTCTTGTATAACCAGTAAAACTTCAGTTAAAAATGTTTGGCCTGTCATTGGGAAAATTAGCGGTTATTCTCCTTCGGCGACAGTTAATCATTTACAATCTAATGACTCAATAATAACAAACAAAAAAGAAATTTCAGACATTCTTGCAAAAATCTGCAAAACATTCGTCATCCGAAAATTACTCTAAGGAATTTCAAAATGTAAAGAATCGGATAAAAAAATAAAATCAATTTTAAGTCAAATAATAATGAAAATTACAACTAACCCTTTTCTTTAGAAGAACTGAGATATGCACTGAATAAATCTCATGATACCGATGCTGGGCCTGATGATATTCCTTATCAATTCCTAAAACACCTTCCGGGAACATCGTTATATTTACTTTTACCTATTTATAATGAAATCTGGTTTTCCGGAGAAGTTCCAAATTCGTGGAAAAATGCATTCGTCATTCATATACCTAAGCAGGGAAAGGATCCAACAGATCCTTTAAGTTACATGCCTATTGCTTTGACAAGTTGAATTTGAAATACTTGTAATACGGATGATAAATAATAGCCTCGGTTGGCATCTTGAATCAAATAATTTACCCACATAATTTCAAAGTGGGTTCAGAAACCAACGCAGTACACTTAATCATCTCGTTCGATTTGAAACTTTTATAAGAGATGCATTTATCAAGAAAGAACCTTGTACCGGTGTTCTTTGACCTTGAAAAGGCATACGATACAACAAGGAAACATGGGATTTTAAAAGATTTAGGTGACCTTGGTCTCAAGGGTCGTTTACCCACATTTATTAACAGTTGTTCACTATATGTGGACGATTGCATTATAATTATCGTTCCAAAAATAGAAATACGATAGAAAGACAATTACAACAATGCCTCAACAAACTACAAACTTGGAGTAACAACAATGGTTTAAAATTTTCACCCACCAAAATAAACTCCATACATTTCTGTCAGAAAATAACTTTGTACAACGATCCTGAATTATTTTTAATAACATTCGTATTCCTGTTGTCAAGGAAACTAAATTTCTTGGTGTCATATTCGACAGTAAATTATCTTTTATACCGCATATTAAATATGTAAAATATAAATGTCTTAAATCTCTTAACCTGTTGAAATCTTTATCCCATACCGTCTGGGGAGCTGATAGAAAAGTTTTATTGCAACTTTATAGATCACTAGTAAGATCGAAATTAGATTATGGTAGCATTGTATACGGCTCTGCCAGGAGATTATATCTCCAGATGCTTAACGTTGTTCACAACCAGGGACTTTGTCTAGCCTTTGGAGCTTTCCTGTAGAGAGCCTTTACGTTGAAGCTAATGAGCCATCATAATACCTTAGACGAGAGGAACTTGCGCTTCAGTTCATAACAAATGTTAAGTCTTATCCTAAAAATCCAGCCCATAGTGTAATTTGCGATCCTAAATATGAACACTTGTACGAGCGTAAACCAAGAGCAATTAAACATTTAGGTTTACGAATGCTAGAAATTATACAATCATCACATTTGAATTTAGTCCAATTTACTGAAAATAATGCATTGGAATTTCCACCATGGCAATTTAAAACTCCCGTACTCTTTCTACAGATAATAAGTCAAAAACAGACCCTCTCGTACTTCGCTAAAATTTTATCGAACTGCGCAAGAAAAAATACCCTTACTACCTCGAGATATATACTGAGGGGGTCAAAAGCAGATTCATATGTCGGCTGTGCTTCCGTAAGTAAAATTCATTGTTTTTAACAAAAATTACCACCCAAATCGTCCATTTTTACAGTCAAAATTCAGGCTGTTAACCTTTCTCTTGATTTCATTTCAAATCATCCTGGCGATAAATTTGTATTATTTCCTGACTCTTTGTCGGTATTACAGTAGACTAACAATCTCAATCTTTTCAACCCCCTCATTAGAGATTTACTTTCGAAACTCAATGAACTTTCTGTTAATAAGCATATTGTTTTTTCTTGGCTACCCAGTCATGTAGTTATCCGAGGAAACGAGGATGCAGATAAGAGTGCAAAAATCTGCCTCAGCCCTTTTTGAGACAGATTTTTGCACCCCACACACAGATTTTAAGCCACTTATCAATCGATATATTTTAACAAAAATCTCTATTTGCAGAGAAAGTAGGCGAGAAGACGTAGCACTTGTCCCCTGTCGCATTGGACATACTAGACTAAATCATTGATATCTCTTAAAGAGAAGTTCAACCTGAATGTGTTCCTTGCTAGGAACCACTGACAGTTAGTCATATTTTACTACATTGTATTGACACATGCCATATTCGGTCTAAATATTTTAATGTCAATTACATATACGAACCATTTAAAACAGTGCCCGACTCTAAGCTTGTTTGCTTCCTGAACGAGATTGGTATTCTTAATAAGTTATACATTTTCAAGTGTTTATTAAGCTAACGTTATATATTTTAACTGTTTAATATGTTAAACTTATTTCACTTATAATCTACATTTTCAACCTGATAGATTTTTATTTCTACTCATATATTATTGTTTTAACCTGATTGTATTCTAATGTCAATAAATGTCAATGTAGTCGGTGCCGTATGAACTATCAATTGTCGATGTGCCGTTAAACCCAAATTTTAAAATATATACAAAACTGTCCCAACTTGTTTGCCACTTGGTTAAAATATATCGGTTAATCAGTGATTTTAAATCATTGTGTAGAATGCAAAGATCTGTCTCAGTGAGGGCTGAGGCAGATTTTGTACTCTTGTCTGCATATTCGTTTCCTCGGATGCCTACATGACTAGGAAGCCAACAGAAGGACATTTCGTTAGTGTCATATAAACTTTGAAGTTTGACAAGAACAGTGTCAACATGTGGATTTGAATAATTCAGTGAATTTATGCTCTGCAATACAGATAATGAGTCTTAAAATATATATATTTTTCACCGGGATGTTCTGAAATGAAATCAAGGCTTTGATTTACAGCCTGGATTTCATAGGTGAAGATAGACGTGTTGTTAGGAAGTCTGTATTTAATGCAGTGGCTAATACTTACGGAGGCACAGCCAACGTAAGTGTCCGCCTTTGAACCATCAGTATATATATGAAGGTGATCAGAATACTTGTCACGGAGTTCGAGAAATTAAGATCGTAAAATCAAAGGATCTGTGTCCGACTTTTTCATTTTTATTGTAATCTAAATACACATCAGAGAAACGGAGTTGCCATAGTGGATGTTCAATTGTGGGGTTTTCGGAAATGCTATCGAGTTTTATACCTGATGTGTTTATGCTACGTTCAAGCCTTAAACCATGAGGTCTGGTAACTTTAGGTGATCTTCATGTTTAGGGTTGAAAACACAATTAAACATTGGATTATCAGGGGTAGACATGAGTTTAATTATATACTGCAAAGAAAGTTTCTCGCGACGCAAGCATAATGATGGTTCGCTGGCTTCAACGTAAAGGCCCTGCACCCCTAGAGCTAGACGAGGTCCCTGGTTGTGAACAACGTCCAGCATCTGGAGATAGGACCTTCTGGCAGAACCATAGACTAAGCTTCCGTAATCGGACCGAATTAGGGAACGGTACAGAAGTAACAATGTGTTCCTACCGGCTCCCCAGTCTGTATGGGATAAATATTTAAGCAAGTTAAGAGCCTTAATACATTTCTTCTTAATGTAATTGATATGTGTGAGATAAGTCAGTTTCCTGTCAAAAATAACTCTAAGACACTTTGTTTGGACGACATGAATACAAACGGTATTTTAAACAATTCAGGGTCAATATGAAGTCATCGTTTCTGACAGAAAAGTTTACAGTTGGTTTTGGTTTGACAAAATATAAAACCATTAGTGTTGCTCCATTTTTGCAATTTATTTAGACATTGTTGTTATTGTTTTTCAATTGTGCTATCAGATAGGAATCTGTCAATGAATATTGGTAAATTACCCCTGAGACCAAGGTCACCTAAATCTTTTAAATTCCCATGTTTCCAAGTCGTGTCAAAACCATTTCAAGATCCGAAAACACAGCAACAAGGTGTTCCTTTTTGATAAAGGCATCATGAATGACTGTTTCTAAACGAACAAGATGATCGACTGTGCTACGTTGGTGTCTGAATCCACTTTGATATTCTGAAATTAAGTTGTTGGACTCAAGATACCAGACAAATTTATTATTGATCATTCGTTCTAAGATTTTACAAATACAGCTCGTTAGCGCAATAGGTCTATAGCTTAGAGGATCTGTTGGGTCCTTAACTTGTTTATAAACTGGAATAATGAAGGCATTTTTCCAAGAATCGGGTACTTTACCGTATATCTGAATTTCATTAAAGCTTGACAGAAGTAAGTTTAGAGATCGATTTGGTACGGTATGTCGTCTGGACCAGCAGCGGTATCTTGCGAATTATTTAGAGAATCTTTAATCTCTTTCAAGGAGAAGGATTAATTGTAAGTTTCGTTATTATTAGATTTAAACTTAAGCTTTTCGCTTTCAGCAGAGTGTTTAAAGGTTTGAAATTGAGACGTGTAGTTTGCCGATGAGGAGTGTTTGGCAAAAGTTTCAGCCAATGTGTTCGAAATGTTTTGTTTATCTGTTACCACGGTTCAATTTGTTTTAAGGTGGTTAACGGTTGAATATGATGGTTTACCGCTAATCTTTTTAATAGCAGACCAAACGTTTTTGATGGAAGTCTTGCCATTTAGTTTTGAGACATACGTTAGCCATGATGATCGTTTGGCATGTTTAATAGTCCGGCAACTTTTAGCCCGTTCTTTTTTAAGGTTGTTAAGATTTGTATCGATAGGCCGAACATCTACTTGCTTTGATGCCGCCCTACTTTTACGAATAGATTTTTGCACTCTTCATTAAACCAAGGTTTATTATGTTTTGATTTAGTCGAGGTCTTAGGTATACACCTTTCTGCAATATAGTGCATAGTGTTTTAAAGTGCGACAACTTTGTCATCTACATTTTCTATTGAAGTCGGGCCAAGTTCTGCAGAACAAATTGCTGAGAACAGGTCCCAGTTTGCTCTGTCTATCTTCCATCGAGGATTATCGTCGCCTATTGGCGAAGTATAGTTTGTGAGGATTATAGGAAAGTGATTACTTCCACAAAGGTCATCGTGTACATCCCAAGTGTAATCTTAATATACAGAGGGGTGACAAATTGTTAGGTCTAACGATGTCTAATGCCCAGTTGCGGGATGCAAGTATGTCGGCATTTAGCTATTGAGCAGACATCTATCATTATGAGCAATCAAGTTTTCTATTATTTTGCTCATAGTATTAAAGTAAAAAATGTTCTCCATAGCGGGGTCTGACCATTAAAGTCTCTAACGAGTATTTATGGAGTAGGTAGCTACTTAATATGATTATCTAAATCATCTTTAGATACATTTGAATTCGGTGGAAGATAGACAAAGCAAATAGTTACAACTTCAGGTAGGGTTACACGAATAGCAACAGCTTGTATTTTGGGTCAAGTTCGACTTGAGAGTGAGGCAAGTTGGAGTTGACAATTATTGTCGATCCTTCAGATGCCCTCTCGCAAGCCGTTTGTATATGATTATATCATGTGTAGCCCTTGAAATCAAATTTATCAGAGTCTTTAAGAAATGTTTCCTGAAGACAAAGCACAGCAGGATTTAGAGTAGACAATAGAATAGGTATTTCATTGTAATTGGCCTTAAAACCTCGACAGTTCCACTGAATGATTCTATTATTCACGGGATTATTGAACTTAATTTTTGCAGACTATATGTTATGGTGTTTTTACAGGAGACCTTGGTGGTTATCCAGTGTCCGATGGAGGTTCCAATAGACACCAGACTTTGTTTTGGTGGGTGTTTATCACCCGAGGATTTGGAGCCGTGGGAGGACTCTGTCCTCTCCTCTGCCCCGAAGGACCAGGAGTCTCCTTTCTCCTGAAATAGCAACAACAACAACAATAATAATCATAAAATCATGAGTGTTATAACTCTCATTAAGTTTAAAATCAGGCAGACTTGAAGTCGGGAATATTCTACACACTATATTTGTTCTTCACCTGAACATAACAGTTCTAGTTATTTTACACCATTTTCTTCATCGATTAGAAACATTTTTAACATTGTAGATGATTCGTGTACGACGACCCCCGATATCCGTCTGAGGCGAATTATGGTCGATTGAAGAAATGCACCCAAACATAGGGTAATTATGCTTCATTACACCCCCCCCCCCTCTCTCTCTCTCTCTCTCTCTCTCTCTCTCTCTCTCTTTCACTCTTAATTTAATTTTCTTTATTTCTCTCTCTATTTTAGACATCACAGGCTTCGTCCGCTGGGGCGCTGACGCCGGTAGGACTCGCGAGTGACAACGATGTTAGTATATATCTATTTATATACAGATATAATATCTATACACATACCTACGCAGGAATACGCGCGTACGCGTAAAAAACTTCGTAATGGAAAAAATTGTTCACGAGCAACAGGCTTTAGTGCTCGAAATTCCGATAAACCTTTGATTTAACATATTTAAATAATAATAATAATAATAATAATAATAATAATAGAAATAATAATATAATAATAATAATTATAATAATAATAATAATAATAATAATAATAATAATAATAATAATAATAATAATAATAATAATAATAATAAAAGTCAATACTTTGATTTTATATCTACATGTAGTTAGTATCCTCATCTCATATGTTCATTTTCTCATTCTATTTATATATATCTTTATGTATACATTTATATATCTGTTTATGTATAGATTATCTATAAAATTGATTATTTGAGAACGAAAGAAAGTTGAATTTGTTTTTCTCCTCGTTTAGCCAAGAAAGAGACTGATCTCTAGTGTAAACGTCGACCCAAAGAGTTGAAGTAAGTTTTATTTTTATTTTTCAGATATCCAGTGGTCAGTGGGAGTGTCCCAGAAGGGATAAGCTTGTAAGTATATATATATATATATATATATATATATATATATATATATATATATATATATATATATATATATATATATTTCTATTTATGCACTGATAAAAAACAAAACAAAAGAACAACAACAACAACAAACAACAACAATAAAACAACAGCAAAAACAAAAAACAAAACAAAAAAACACAAACAATGTCGTAATGAATATAAAAAAACGTTTTAAATGTATATATCAAAGCCACCCATTAGTTCAAAATCACCTAAATAAAAGCAGATCAAACCTATTACATGCGAAAATATAGCTCTCCATTTAAAGATGTTCAGAATTTGAGCAGAGTAGAACGTAAATTAGACCCCGACTGCCATCGATATATATCCCAATATTTGTTTGTGATGGAAGTCTTCCGACATTGTATGAATCATAATCGCGTACGATCGACGAGCCCGTGAAAATCCCGATATTCTCGCCACATGATCATTCATAACGCATGCGCAGTTCATCGCTAACGCAATGGCGAATGTATAAACAAGGCCATGCTGAATCGAAAAGCTTGTTTGACTGAATTGAAGAGATAGTGTCGATAGAAAAATGTGCTAGGATGAAAAATAAGACAGGAAAATTCAACAGTACTTGAATCAGTCGTAGGACGAAAGTAGGAAAAGGATTTTATGCAGCTGGCTCCGCTAGACGCTATCAGCATACAACAAGTAGGTCAATATTCTACTTTCGCTTTCTCAGTTTCTGAAAACTTGTTAAAATCTTTTATTGTATGCATACGATGTTTTCCTAATGGTTCGTGTTTGTTTGTTGTTGGACTATTATAAAACGTGTATTCATTGAATGTCGATGATTGCTCACATCTGTGACGTAAATCTTTCATAAAATATAAAAGATCGTGTACTGTACAGTAAGCAAAATTGAAATGCTAATTATTAATGTTGTTCGACCTTCAAGTTACCTTATTACTGTCACTTTATAAAAGTTGTTTACAATAAGCAGGTCCCACGGTTATCAAACCAAAAGAAACAGGGATGGATCGGTCGGGGAGGGGGGGGGGTGCATTCCCGCTTCACTAACTAGGTAAAAGAGTTGTGAAAACACATGCATGCAAGCTCAAGTAATGCGTGATATTAAACAGTGGTATATTGTAGAACCTGGGATGTGATTCAAGGTGGACATATTTTTGCTAGAGGAGAAGTGTAGCGGTTTCACTGCCGGGGCGGATCCAGAATTTTTTTTTTTTTTTTTTTTTTTTTTTTTGGGGGGGGGGGGGGGGTATTAATCAAGATCAACTCAACTTAAGCGCAGTAAATACTAGATGTGTATACACAGTAAGGGACCCTATTTTCGACCTAAGCAGTCTACAGACAAAATTTACTTTAAAAGCTTAATATCTTTTAAGCTTACATATATGTGCTTTCACAATTTTACTCTTTTACCCGGTTGGTGGGACACCCCCACCACCCGCATCCCTTGTTCACTGGTAGTTTATTTACTAAACTTCTTTAGCTCAGTTGGTATTGTGATCCATTAGAGTTGGGGAGGTCTATAGCTCGAATCTTGTGGGGGTTCACTTTTTCCTGCTCCTTTACATTATAAATGAGTGTGTAAACACAATATTAAATAAACAAATTCAATAAATCAGAATATTGTCATTCTCATAATAAGTACAAAGCTTTAATATAATTTTCATATGTGTTTACAGAAAATGAAAGCCTGATGCTAAAGACGACCTGATCCAATATGCGAGATAAATTAGTGCCGGAGAATGCAATGCTCAATGACCAATCAGGAAAGGTAAGGATGAATTTTGTTTCAATCACTCAGACTGTATGATGATAAAATTTAGAAACATAGAAATGAGATCAAGTGTTTGCTGCCACAGGGCCCCCGAGTCTAGTCCTTCATTAAAAGATGCCACTAAAAGCAACTAACTGCACAGCTCATATTTTTTGCTGACTTTAAAATGCATCACAAAGATACAGATGTGATCATGATAATGATGTCCAGCTACAGTGGTGCAGTAAGACCCAAGACAAATGCCCTGGATTAGCCACCGGTGTTCTGCAACCCAAATGAATTTTAAGTTAATGATTCCATCTTGTCAACTAGAGAACAAAAAATCATTACATCTGTCTTATAGCCTCAAAGAATGGTCTGAAGACTATATTGACATATTTTGTACTTAAATAAAAAAAAAGTTTGTGACTAAAATTATAGTCTAACTCAGACACACGTTTTGTTAGTAAAGTTGTTTTTTTTACCGCTGCCAATGTAGCCAGCTTGGTTTTCATTTGATTACCTTATATTTTGGCACATAACTGTACATGGTGATTGAATGTAAAAAAAATCTTTTACATTGTTTCTTTAAATTTTGTTGTGATTAAGGGGCACCCCAGGTCAAGTACATGACTTCATCCCGCATTGCATGGGTTTGCATTCTATTGAGTGACAACTTCATAACATAATAAATTAAAAAATATTATTTATTGTCTTTACATGGAAGTTGTGTTGTCTCCCAACGATTGCACATATTTTATTAAAATGTAGCTTTATAAGAACAAAAGGCCTAGTTATTATTATTTTTTTCGTTAACTTAATGAACCAAAATGTAAAGTATTTTGTTTCTTTTCTTTACTTTGCAGCCTCCAAAGAGACAGAAGTTACTGGTGCGATGATTGTGGGTTGTATATCAACATAGAGAAAACAGCAAACTGTTTCTATATTCTATTCTGGTGCCTGCTGAAGGCAAAATAATGAGAAGCAAGTTTGATGTGGATGAAAAGGTCGCCACAAAAAATAAACTGGTTCATGTCCTACAAGAGGAGTTCAATCATAACCTGAATGTGTGCTAATGACTTGTCTAATCAAATGGACATTGATTTCACACACATTATTTTACTATCAAAATCATCTTTTGTAAAAGATAAAACAATAACAGTAATACTTTGTGTTATTTATTTTTCAATAAGCACAACCTAAAACATGATAATAAGATTAAAACTGCAATTTAGTTAAGCCTTCAATCAATCCCCTTGATATTCACTTACTTGCAAGTTATTAAAAAAACAAACATATTTAAATTCTAACTTAAGTTTTCAATCTTCTGTATGACATTTCTATCTCTAATACTCATATAGATACTATTTATTATCTTACATAAATTTGAAAATCAAAACAATATTAAGCAAATTACACAAAAAAATGCATGAAATCTAAATATGAACAAGTACAAGACACATAACGTTAACATGAAGACAAAATGTCTTATGTCTACTTGCACTCATTATAATCCCCTTTAACAACCTTATTTAAAGCCCTGACCCTCATCATGACTACATGTATATTGTTTGTGCATGTAAGAATTTGATTTGCCATTGTGGTTTAGAAAATAGAAAAGAAGAATGTTCACAACAATGTTACTTGTGCAGTGTGGCGGTCGTAAAAAATCTCCCCGTGCATGTTATCTATGTTGTCATTTAATTCATCCTATAAGGATGGTTACGTGTATTTCCTTTGATGGACATTGAACATTGGTTCTTCAATTCCATCTTCACATGAACAGGATACTACAACCATTTATTCGTCTCTGGTCATGTTTGTTCGTGATTCAGAAAGTTAATTTTAATGGTCAACCATTTTTGTGTTGTTTTTCAAATCGAAATAATACCATATTCCTTTTCTGAACACTATGTGGACATTATTTTTCGATGACGTCACTACTTTCGTCATAACGTATAGAAAATATCAGCCCATGGACATTTTGTTTTGAAATCGATCGTTTTTCTTTTCGTTGCTTGCATTTGAGAAACTCGTCAGGAAGTGCGAGGTTAGAGCTCTGTAAAACCGGTTTAAGCACCCCAGTCGGTCCATATTGCCGACTGACCGTTCCAAGGCGGTAACTTTTGGGTTTGCTCTTTTCCTTAAATGACTCATCACAAATTTGTTCTTACTTTTCGCTTGGCATGCATGTGAAATACCTTTGTTCTGTGCCTTTTCGGAATTGGTATATGTTGCAATACTCATAGGACTTTGTCATATATTCTTATTTATTGCTCCCTTTTTACCTATAAGCATGTAAACATATTGGTTTAAAGAAAGTGAGTCTGGCATTTTGTCTTAATTACCTGTAATATTCTTATACTGACACTACATTGCTATCCAGCTTTTAATAGTATTATTGATAACTGAATAATGTTCTTCTTCTTTTGGTGCTGTACACGGTTATTTCATGTTATTTCAGGATGCACGAACGTTTTAATTACAAATGCATTGTAACATAAGTCAGGATGATGTTTGTTTGTTTATTGGGTTTATCGTCCCACCAACAGTATTTCAGTTATCTGGAGACGGTGTCCACTTGAAGCAGATATAGTGCTGCCTTTACTCTGTATAGCATGCCGTGAACACCTGGCATAATACCACACCCAGTCACATTATCCTGACACCGAGCCAACCAGTCATAGAACTACCCTTATATTTGCTTGAGCATTAGCAAGGGAGCTATACCACTACCATTTTAACGACTTTGGTATGTGCAGCCCGGGATCGAACCCAGGGCCACCCGTACCTGGAGCCGACGCTCTACCAATTGCGCTACCAGGTCCGGTTTCAGGATGATGTCTTGCCTGGATGTTTATAATACCTATATAGGAAATTGAAAAGTAATGTGGATCACTTGACTTCCAATATAGGTACTATAAGCATTTGTAAACCCTAACACGAGAAAATCAAAAGATTTTGAGAAAATACATGTTTACACATAAACAGAAAATAAACATTTATATAGTTACCCAATATTATTATGAAATAAATTTAAACAAGAACATTGCACTAGATTCTTTATACAAACATAGTAAACAATCTTTTATTACTCTCAGTACATCACTAGATTCTTTATACAAACAATACAGGTCTGTACTTTCTCGATTTTTTCCTATGTTTATCAAATCGTAACTAAAGTGATTTAATGCATATTTGTGTCCCTCTAATAGGCTTCATTAAATAAATAATAAAATTACTTATACAAAAATAAATAATAAGTAAGTATGAACAGATAAGTTACAATTTTTAATCCCTTGCTGACATATTTATGAAAAATGTAACATTGTTAGTACTACACAGTCATTAAGCTGGTCTAATAACTATTTTTGTAAGGTAAATTATACAAGTTAGCATACTTATAGTAACTGTTTAACAAAGTAAATTAACAATGACATTTTTTTTTCTAAAAGGTAAAAGTAACTAAATACTTTAAATAATTCAAAATTAATATAGTGACTTAAATCCACAGATACCCAAACACAGGCTAACAATATTCTTTAGATGGTATAATGTTATATTCAAATGTGATTTAACAGGCACATTAGACCAGTTTCCTTGCCTATTCTAGAAGGGACACACAGGTCCCTTTTTTGTTACACAAATAACAGTGTTTTCATTCCAAGAAGTCAGTCTTCGGTGTTGACAGGGTTTTTTGTTCATAACATTGCACTCCTGAGAAATCCCTGCCAGGGAAAGGTTACTGTCATTTCTGAATAATCATTCCATAAGCAACATGCCTTCTTCTGTCAACACCATCCCTTCTTCTGACCGTTGTCTCAAAATCACTAAAACAATAAACCAACCAAATCAAATTAAACACTCTCAATGGAAAAATAACAACATACATATCTGCTATATTTAAAGAAAATAAGTTTTATGACAATATAGTTCTTTTTAAACTAGTGTCCCCTAATGATACTACACTATCATGTGTGTACACTACTCACATAATGCAGGCTTTCTACTGCCTCTTCACAAAAAGTCAGACAGAAGTTGTGCATGTTTTTACAAAAAAGTAGGGCAACGTAGCAAATTTCCTAAGTACAAAATATGGCTAAATAAGGAATTTATCACTAGTTCCATTTGGAATTACCATTTTTTCTTAGGTTACTGTCATGATGTTGCCCAACATAAACCATTGTTCTGTCCATGCTTGAAAGACAGGCACCTCTGACCAATATGTCTGGACTGACTGGCCAAGGGACCATGTTGCTTTATAGGATGGACATTTCAAGGAGTACCCACTAGCACATCTTAACATCTCCAGTACCTGGTGCCTATGCTCTAATGATTACGCTCCCAGGTCCGATCTAGAATAATCATACTATATGTAACTGCACAGAAGCAACATTTGGAAAATCAGTTTCAATTTCTGTTAACTTCAAAGTCATATAAGGAAAATGGCATAGACACTGCCTGCCATGTCTTTTGACAGATCAATATTCTTTTAACAACTTTCCATTCACTCTGTCTGCTGAAGCGCCTGACTGAGGACGTTTGGTGGGCTAGCAGTGTCATGTCATTTAAAGAATTTTTATGAATGTTTGATGGTGGTGGTGTGCAATCACAAAAGCTTATCTTGAGTGTATGCTTAGGTGAGCTGAAAATGCTAATTTCACCAATTGTGACCAAGTTGCTTTAAAAGAAATTAAATCTAACAATAATACATGTATCTGTTATGTAATCCTTACCATATTTATTGGCCGATTGGTGGTCTGTGTTTCAATGATCTCCCCTTCTGATGACCGTTGGTCACATAACTGCAATTTAAATAAATTTACTAAATATGTGATTATGTGTGACTTATTTTGTTTTTTATTGAAAATTTTGCAGTATGGGTAATTTGCGGGGAAAAACCCCAAAACACATCTTTACAAATTTAAAACTGCAAATAACACAAAACTTTCACAAATTAAAAGGTCAAAATTGAAAAAGAAATTTTGGTACTCTTGATATCAGTTGCAAGCTCTTCTATGTAGGGCTGCAACAATTCATTTGCAATTGGATTTTATCAGATATATTCCCCTTCAAAAAATCTTTCTCCTAAGCTGGCAGTCAATCCTTTCGAATTAGTCATAATTTTAAAAGTATAAAAATATTCACATGGGTAATAATTGACAAAATCAGACCAGCAACAGGTGTCTTAAACTTACCGCTAGGTATTATCGCATATACAATACATAAAATACACGAAAATGTACTTACTTTACAGAATTTATAGTCCAAATTTAACAAAATCCGTTGTATATGCCGCCATTGGGACCGCTCTCCATGAAATCATCGACTTAAAGCACCGATCTCTGCACTTTAGGTTAGACCCCTTGTTTATGCATGTAGTTAATATCCTCATCTTTTAAGTAATTTTTTATCCCTCCCGCTCTCTCTCTCTCTCTCTCTCTCTCTCTCTCTCTCTCTCTCTTTCTCTCATTCTCTCTCTCTCTCTCTCTCTCTCTCTCCCTCTCTCTGGCTCCTAGTTCGTTTCTTAATTGACGAGTACGCGCATCGGAAAACACATGTTCTCATCGAATCAAAGGTGAATACAAATACACTCTTAAAAAGTTCGGTTAACAATAGATTTATGATTAATCCCCCAGTGACGTGGTAACGGCTGGGGCAGCGGGGCGACTGAGGCGAAGACATCTAATTTAACGAATATCATTAATCGATAGGTTTACGATACAGTTATTGATTTATCCGCTATTACGGCTTGAGAGGATTCTTCGGAATATTCCCGGAAAGGCGACCTTCGACCCGCTCGTTAAAAATAAACGTAATGGTACGACGTTGCTGGACGTGAGGGGACGCGTTAAATCGATTCTCTGTTATTTCGAAAGACTATAGCCTGGTACTGTTATGGACTATAGCCCGTGCTGTTACTTAATCCCCATTATTACTAAAGACAATAACCCCTTTAGACGTCATAGCGGCGGGGATCTAGGTTCCAGTTGTTACTTAATCCCCCATTATTACTAAAGACAACAGACCCTTTGTTATGAACAATAACCCTTTTGACATCATGGCGGCGGGGCTCCAGGCTCCAGCTGGTAGTAGTTAATTACGATTTTTTTATTTTACTCGAATCTAGTAGCATGCATGAGCATATATTTTAGACCTAACTTAAGTTTAAATACAAACTTATATGGAAAGTATTAAATGTTTAATAAAATGGTGTCTGTTATCGGATGTTAGCGACTCTCATGTAACTTGTCTCCCTAAGTACAATCTATAATTTAGAAGAGGGGTTTATTTTCAGTTAAAGAATTGCCTGATGTTTAATTGTCAATGAATTGTACATTCGATTGTTTGTTTGTCCACTTGTTATCGCATTCTGGGTAAAACTAACATCGCCCAAAAAGCGCTTCTGAGCGCTTTAATTTATCACTTAACTTATTAGTTACGTATTAGCCGGATTTCATTTCCAACGCTAAACAGGCAATCCTGTGGACTTTGAGGTTTCACTTCCCCATTGGAGCACCAAATCCACCGCATACTACTGTCCTATAACAATATCGAAATGGGCAATTCACCTTTCAACATTATTTTTAAAACGATTTCAAATTACAAATCGACCGACGCAAGTCTCTGTTAGAAAGTGGGATAATTTGCACTGCGATATTTAGACTTGATGTGGCCTTAAGGCTAGGGGATCAACCATCCATAAAAAGATCAATGCAAACGACGCGTACAACATACATGTATTTTCAATGAGAAAATGGTGTACATGAATAGTTCAGATGGTAGTGGTGGAGTACAGATGATGTCATGATAATGTGTAGTTCGATGACCAGTTGTTGGTCTAATAAAAAAAAGTCCGGTTTAGTAATCATAAATAAGAATATACGCCAAAGTCCTATGAGCATTGCAACATATACTTAAATTTAAAGAGACACACGACACAGATACTCTAATGCAAGCAAAATGTAAAAGAAAGAACACATTTTTAATGAGTCATTAAATAAAAAGAGCGAAACCTACAGTTACCGCCTTGGAACGGGACCTACTGGGGTGCTTAAACCGGCTTTAAAGAGCGTTAAGCTCGCACGTACTAAGGGGTTTCTCAAATGCAAGCACTATTTGAGTAAGAAATGTCCAAACGCTAGCGTTTCTTTGGTAAGTTATGACGAAAGCAGTTACGTCATTAAAATAATGTGCGCGCTCAAAACATAGGCTTCGTAAGCCTACAATCGATGAAATATACAAACTTTCAGCCTCTGTAAGAAACCATATTACAACGGCAGACCATGCTGCCCAACACCAGCTACATGAGAAGCGCATGTGCCCGAGCAACTAGAGTCATCGACTTGCAACTCCTCAGCCCTTCCTCGCCTGGTTTCGTTTCTTGGACAGGACAAGAACTTTCACGTGACGTCTATACCAGCTAACCAGCTTTGTGCTGGTCATTCAAATCATACATTTATTTGATATCTTCATTTTTGATAATATCTGGACATCGCCAATATAACAATCAACTATGAATAAACCAGCGACTGTCTTTTGGGCCCACCACCTGTTGATCAAAGGGATCATAAATATTTGTGTTGATATGGTAATAGGAAGACTGTAGCGGTCAAATTTATCTTACAGAAATGTTCAAAATTAGTCATGTTTTCTTCCATCTGGTAACCCTATTACCGCTGAGTGTTATACGTCTAGGTTATAAGGGAACAGTTAATCTTATGACGTAACAATTTTCACAACGTTAAATATATATATATGTGTTGGTCTTAAGTCTAATAAATCTTCTTTCACAAAATACCATTTTGGTACTACTTAGAATCTCTGTTTTGCGAATACTCTGCAAAAAACAACAACTTATCATACCCTAATTTAATGTTTGAAATTTAATTTAGACCTTTTATTGAGTGTTCGACTTCAGATAAAGCCGAAAAATAATACTTCTCGTCCAGGCAAAATCTTCAACATCAGGCATCGCTTAACTTACATTCCAGAAACATAAACAAAATATTTCCCCTCCCGACTCGGCATTGCATAAACTATATTAATTTATAATGCGAGCTACATGCATTATCTACAGACAGCCATTTAAAAATAAATGTATATACACTTTTAATTATCTCGTATACAAAATTGGCACGAAAAACTGGAAAATAATAGCGATGTAAAATGAATAAATTCATAAAATAAAGTAGAATAAACTACGAGTATCGAATTGGAAGATCTTTTGTGTAATAAAACATAAGCCAGTTTAATCACGTTAGATTTAGCATTAACTTATTTAATGACATCAATTTCTTCCTCGATGAGTTCCAACTTCAATCGTGTTAGCCAATGTTCAAGTTAAGCTTCTTATGTCGCATTTGTCCGTCTGCATGATGGCTTTGGTCTTTCAAGACGATTGCAAGTATTTACAACGACTTAACATACAATTCACAATGACAGTATAAAGGGAAATAACGCTAGTAATTCCCAAAGAATGCTTGCTGCAGTAATCTCCCTTCACTAAAAGTAAAAATTCAAAAATGAATATGGAAGTAACTTGAGTGGGTAGAATTGTAAAATCCAAACAACGGCAATTGAGCCATGAACACGGATAAACTTTGTTCATATCTATTGTGTGCATTTCAATTGATTATTGAATGAACTGTTATGTATTTAAGCAAGAGTCACATAAGGACTAATTAATAGTTTTATTTTTGTTAAAATACATACGTTCACAGCTACATGTAGATGTTTAGACGCTGATGAAACTGGTGTCTTTTATATATAACACAGATCGGACAGTGACTTGCCCAGTATTTGTACCCAATGTCATACAGATTTCCTATGGAGATATGGGACCCGAGCCTATTGTTCTGTGGTGCACCTGGCCATCGCCTGTCGCTGCATTCAGGTGAGGATCTCACATTGAAATTACAAAACAACATTTATACTGCAAATAATTTTATCTCAGGTAAGTAATAAAGTTGAATCGTGAAAGAATGATAGTGCTATCGTTGTGTAAATTGACCCATGGATGATGATGATATCGTTCTCCCCTGTGCATTACTACCACCTATTATGTTCTCTTGATTTCTGACGTCACTCAGAAGTTGTGAGGCCCTCCCGAAGTCCTCGTCTCAAAACGCTTAAATGGTGTTTAATAAAGGCAAACCCACCTTATTTATTATTTAGTATGTATGCTAGTAGTGTCGCTGGCACTAGGTTTTGAAATGCCGTTCAGACACATAACGAACTCATACATGTGCCAATTGTTACTTAGCTTCCTTGGCTTAAATCAACGCCTGTGATATAATTATTTTCAGGACTGATTAAACAAGGACTGAATAATGTGACAATGTGTTCTCACCAGAGATATGGAAATTATTCCATGGAAAAATAGGCAGTAGTTTATAGGTTGCAAGGAACATGGCCGTTAAACAATTTAAAGGTTGTTTGTAGGACATTCAACAAAACTAAAGAAAACAATGCCCATTTCTGAAGTAACAAGTTGTCATTTTGTTAAGAGCATACATCGTATCGTATATAGATATCAAGTAAATAGAGGAAAAGATAAGAGTTTAAATAAAAAATGTATACACAGGCTTTTCAACAATCAGGTAAATTACTTGATAAAGTCTACTATGCCTTTTTTGAGTCTGCTCGCATGTTCTCGGTGACCGGCACTAACAAACGCCATCTTAGCACTAACGTCTGTAAACGTCCACGCGTGGTCATCTACGTGGTATCTGGTCAGGCTAGACACATTCTCTAGGCAGGATATGACGTTATAAACAAGCAACGGATCTGATGTTTGATTCATTTCATTCAACAGTTTCTAAACAACAATGTATACAGGTACCATTACTTTACAAATAACGGGCTAGGCATTCATGTACATCAAAAAGGTTTTGTATAGAGATAGGAAATAATATTACCATAAGCCGAGTCGCCTTCTTGATTACGTTACTATGTACATGTGTTGTTATATTTAGGATTAACATATTCTTATTTATCGTTTTGGTACAGTAGAATTGACGTTTTAATTTAGCTTTAACTCGTCCTTCCTAAAAAGCTTATAATTTCTTTGTGTAGAATGTTGCCAAACTTTATTATTAAAACAACAACATCAACAAACAACAACAAAAAACAACAACAGCCAAAACACATGTTGAATACCTATATCTTACTACCAAAAGAAATTTGCATTTCTTATTTATACTTAATATTATTTCGAAACGGTTGGATAAGGGATTAAATTATTTACGGATTGTATATAGATTGATCGTGAGGTGAAAACGTTTCCTTTTTTTAAGTATTGTACCTTCAAAGTCTAGTTTGAAACACATTGAAGCAACGTCCGTCATGTTGGACATGGTCTTCCGGTCTACCATCGCCGGCAGTATCTAAAGAAATTGTGTAGTGTATAGTTATGCTTGGACCGTAACGAGTTTTAAGCTAAAAAGACGCCCTTCTTTAAATAATGTGTGCTGCTTCAAAGAATGCAATTGACAATGCATTTTATGCAATACACCCTCAATAAATTTTAATTGCACATCAATTAACTTCATTGTTGACAAGGCATTTCTATATGAATTATTGATGCCTTTATACACACATTTTATTAACACGCTTAAAATAGTGTGATTATTGCATCAAAGAGACGCTTATAATCATAGAATTATTTAAAAAGTGTCAAATCCTACATATGAAGAAGAAATGCTTACTTTGTCTAGTAGCATGGTGTGTGCCTCGGCTAGCTGTCCCATCTTATAGTGCTGAGAGGCTACATGCCAGTAGTTGTGGCACTGTTGTGTAGAGTTCTGCGATACATCACACAGACAGCTCGACAGTGAGGTAAGCAAGAAAACATCGATAATGTGAGAAATAACTTGAATTTTCATTTTCATGCTGAGTTGGATTTTATAAACCAATTAATCATTTCTTAAATCGATTTTTTCTTTTAAGTGATGCGGCGCTAACTGGTATTTAAATTTCGTACAGTTTGTTTAAAGTAAATAATTTTCATTTTGAAATAAATAATTTCACGCATTGATTAAAATGTATACACATATTTAGATTTGTATTCGTATTGTTGTTAAATGAAGATAAAAATAAAAGAAGATGAGGAAAAAGATAGGAAAGAAAAATAAGAAGATAGAGAAGATGAAAGAATACGTAAAATAATTAACGAAGGAGAATAATAATAATTTTGTACAAGAATGATAATACAAGATGATGCAACTTACACTCCAGATGTGTTCATGGTTGACCATAAACTTAATCCCCTCCTCGTACCGGCCCTGCATCTCCTTCACGTGGGCCATGGTATGGTAGGCCCAGGGATTGTTCGGGTTCGCATCAAGGGCCTATAATGTCAGGATTTGTCCCATAAATGTCCCATAAATGAAAGGTAAGTGTAAGTTTTTATCATAAACATTTTATTTGCTTTCTTAAAAAGCATCAGTAGTATTGTTTATCATTATAATAAACGTTTTTATTAACCTTATACGTTGTTATTATGTAATAGACAGGCTGGCTAACGATCAATGTGTATATTATTATATTTATTTAGTATATTACGAGTCAACGTGTAAATAATTGTTCAACAGTTTACAGTTCATATTGGATGATTTCTTTACACCCGCATATTTCAGTAAGTTCAAAACACTTTGTGGTGAAAAAGAAAGTGCTGGCGATCTTTAAATTGTTAAATTGAGTTTACCTTTAATGTGGTTTTCTCTGCTTCGTCAAACTGGTTTATTTCTTCTAAGCCGAAGGCATACATAGCTAACATCTCACTAAAATAAAAATATGTTTGTGAAATATGGCATACATCCACCGACCTTTAAATTTTGTGATTTCCTACAGCCAATTTCCTTTTTAATACTTCACAGCGACCAGTTATGATCATTTTAGCAACGTCCAGCTATTTTGATGAAGGTAGACACCAGCCAAATGCGGCTCCTCTTATGGAATGCATGTTGTATGGAGACGATACTTTAGCAGTCAAAAACACGTTGACGCAAGTGTTCTGTGGGAACATTTTCAGAGAAAAGAACCGAGTGTTCCGTTTGTTACCAGTCTTGCTTGTAACAATAAAAACAGCTTGCAATTATAAAAATACCAGGCATTTATAGGATTTCAAAACCTGTTGGTGAGGTTTTGCTTACCAAAAGAAACCGGGTATGCCAATGTTAGTAATGCGGCTTGCAATTACAGTTGTAGCAGACAACAAGGAAAAACGCAAAGTAGCAGATAGTCTAATTCCTATCAGGGTTACGGTTTGTTACTCTAAAATATTTATGTAATATATCGTCAGTTTAAATAGAGTGTCTCCAGAATAGCTTCTTGTTTTTGAAGGTCTCGCATCCGTGCTCTTTCCTCTTTCATGTAATCGGTTCTTTGTCTTGGCGCTGGTGTTTATACGTATATTTGGAAATATATCTTGGTAACAATGTGGGTATTATCAATTAGCTGAGAATTTACTATGAATATTAAAAAATGTATAAGATGTTTGTTGTTGCAGTACCCGTAGTGCGGAGAGTCGTGCTTCCAGTGCCTGACAACATTTGCACAGCTGTCAAAGAGACGCCGTGTATCCCCGGCTCCCAGACATGTCTCGTGCAGCTCATGCAGAGCCAGGATGTCTCGCGGCCACGTGCCCAACACAGCCTCCCACTCGTCACATGCCCGACGGACCTGGCTGCAACCCCATACCCATTGGTAGGTATAAACGTGTACAATATGAAATGTCTTTACAATGAATGTAATAATAGAAACGGTTAAACAGGCAAGCTGTGTAAAGTCGACCTCACTAATGAGCGTAACTGGTCTTTCAAACAACAACAACAGCAATAACAACAACAGCGACAACAACAATAATGACAACAACAAAAACCTATTATAAGGGTTAATAGAATACGACTTATAAAACTGTGTATATTATGTTAGGTATTACAACCTGAAATGTTTTTACACGGTTTGTAATAATAACATTTTCTTAAGCAATCCGACAACGTAACTGTCTTTTAAAAATGACGAATATCAAGGAAAATGGTAAATACCATACGATTAAAAACAATAACATTATGCTAACAAAGTGACTAAGAATACAGGTCATCAATCTGCAACTACTGTCACGGCTGTTTGCCAGTTGTATATAGCATAAGACTGTTTTTAAATTGTTAAATAAAAAAAAGCATGAAGGCAGTCTGACTGTATAAACAGTCCCGCTTGTATGACCACTTTGTACGAAACTCCACCCACTATTTCCATTGTGTTTTAGTACACATCTTGGTCATAGGCTGAGTGTATCACAAACGAAATGCATGCGTCCTCTTTTTGTTATGTACATCAACCATTTATCGTTTGCTTTAGTGATACTTATAGAATAACATTGATTGAATCATTTCGTTTGTTTTGTAGAGATTTGACAGACAGTTTAAGAACTTTCCATCACTTGGAAATATATTAAATCCATACACCCCGACCAAAAATATGCTTTATTCTGTACTGAAAATATATCTGACGTAAGGCTCATCGTTACATACACTGATGTGTAGGAAAACAAATTAATCATATTAAACTCTGTTTATCGGAGATTGAATGTGTAATGAGTAGTATAAAACGTTGTATATATTTCTATTTCAGAAAAAAGATAATGACCATTCAAGGAATAAACCAGTATGTAATTGAAAACATGGAAACTAGAACACACCCTTTCGCTAGTGCAACTGTTGCCCGTGCATGGCGTCGTCCCCATTCTGTAGTTTGTGGACGTAGGGACAGTGACGTCAACGTGTTAACGTCGGAAGCGCAAGTGGCATCATTGTACACCCTCAATCCAGATTGGTAAATTTTGATGGCTCTGGCTATCACTAGAAACAAAATATGCCTGTTCTTATAACTGTGTACAAAGCAATCAATTTGAGGAATGAAATAAGATAAAAGATTGTTTAACAACGTTAATTTAACTAATAAGAGCCTTTCGAGTATTACAGACTGAGACACAATCATGTTACCACAAGAAGAGAATGCTTTTAGTATAGATAATTATGTCAATGTATTGAGAGACACTAGTTAAATAGTCTAAGAAAATTTCAAGAAAACATGATATTTCTATTTACAGTTACATACACGCTATTGATAAGTAGATGGGTTGTGGCGGATATACCAATTAAAAATTATATAAATAAGTGATTATATTACATATCAAATGTTAACGTTTAAACCTTTACATAAAATACAATTTATACAATTTATATGTTTATATAAATGTATTGTTATAAAATAATGTAGTATACAGCTGTTGATTTACAATTATATTACCATTGTCGGGATCAGTCTGTATCATTTTCGAAAGACACTCATCGCTCCCTCCGAGGTTTGGGTCTTCATAACGGCCCACAATCTGTTCGAATAAAACAATCTCTGTTCAAAAACAACACTCATAACAAAAGTTTAACAAATTTGCTGGGATTCGTTTGTAATAAAACTTGTGTCGACTAAAAATGCAATAACAAGTGAGATATGTAAGTAATATAGGTAAAATTGTGTTTTACCAGGATGAACCTACTTAAAAATATACGGTATTAGGATTTTCAATTTTAAAAGGAGCTAGGTTGAATTTCATCGTTATATATTAATATTGATTTTCTATATTTACGTTTGGTCTAGTGCATATAAGAAATACAAAATATTACACATTATACAGATGATGGAATTATGTTGTATTGTGTTCACTTGTACAACAACTGCCATGTTACCTCGAAAAGGCTTTGATTTCTGAAAAGCCGAATACGTTTATTTGCATCGTTACTATTTTACTACTTTAATGAATCAATTTTCTTTTTATCATGAAATTGAATATGTCGTAGTCTGTGAGTTTTAGCAGTCGCACGCCTGATGCGCCCCTTTAATAAGTGATTTGCATTATTCGTATGGTCGGAACCCTTTTTATGGAACACAGTGAATACTGATCTGATCACTAGAAAATATGTTAACATACTGCTTCCACCAAAGTGAACACAGATCTTATCAATACAATGTATGTTACCATACTGCTTTAACCACAGCAAACACTAATCTTATCACTAGAATAATTGTGCAGTTGCAGTGGGCAGAGTTTCCTGCTGCCTTGCAGGTCGACCTAGGCTGGTAAAAGGCTAAAGGAGTAATCCCAGATAGAAAATCCGGTACGGAGACACTCAGTTCACTGAGCTTTGCGATGTAAAACTGATTGGATGACCCGAAAGCTTCTGAAGATGTTCGAGTCATTCCACGACAACACGTCCGGCACTGTTCGGTACGACGGAGCGTTATCAGACGCATTCCCAATCAAGAGCAGTGTGAAACAAAAGTGTGTCCTGGCCCTGACACTTTTCGGCATATTATTCTCCATGGTCCTGCTCTACGCATTGAGTGAGTCCCAAATCGGCATCTTTCTCCACACACGGAGAGACAGGTACCTATGCAACCTTGCCTTCCTCAGAGCAACGACCAAGATGCGCAGGGTCCTCATCCGGGAGATGCTCTTTGCCGATGATGCCGCCCTTACTGCTCACACGGAAGCCGCCCTTCAGCGATTCATCACTCCCTTTGCGGAGGCATACACAGAGTTTTGTTTCACCATCAGCCTCAAGAAGACCAACATCATGGGACAGGATGTCAGCGCCACTCCCACAATTACCATTGGCTCTCACACCCTGGAGCACACCCTCATCGGCTCCACAATCTCCAGCAACCTAGCCCTGCATACAGAGCTCAATGTAAAGATAGGCAAACCAGCAACCGCTTTGAACCCGCCTAGCGGAGCGTGTGTTCATGACAACCCCATGCTGACCCTCAACACAAAGATGAAGGTGTAACAAGCGTGCGTGCTGAGACCCTTTTGTACGGCAGTAAGGCTTGGATCCTCTACACGGGCCAGGAAAGAAGACTGAACGCCTTCCACATTCGCATCCTCAGACGACTCCTCGACATCACCTGTCAGGATAGCTTCTCCAACGCAGATGTTTTGGCCCAGGCAAGCATTTCAATCATGTTCGCCACCCTCTCCCAGGGGCGCCTGTGCTGGGTCGGACACGTATGCAGGACGGATGATGGCTGCATCCCAAAGGACATCCTCTATTGCGGGCTCGCCACCGGAACATGGCCAGCCGGACGACCCGCCCTGCAAGAGGGATCTGAAGTCATGCAACATCAACCCAGAAAATCTCAAGTAGCGACCTCCGACGGCTCTAGCTGGCATGCAAATGTAAAAACCTGCGTCCAGCAGGCTGAGGAGAAGACAGCGAACCAGTGCGATGAAAGAAAGAGCTGAAAACAACAGAGAACCTAGCCTACCATTCTTCCAACAAGCACCATACGTGCAGCAAGTGCATTGGCTTATCAAGCCTCAGCCGCCGCCGCTGCTCCATTGTATCTAGTGACAGAATGGTGCGAACTGCCATAACGACTGTGAACACTGATTTGATCACTAGAATATATGTGAACATACTGCCTTAATGATGGTGAATTAATATTGTAGAGAAGGTATTCGACAGTTTGTATATTTTAAAAAAAAACATATAAAAATAGCTTACCCTTACTTTACTTGGGCATAGTCTTTGCATACGTTCATTATGTTAAGTAAAACATATTTTGAACGCTACCTCAATTGCTATACCGCACAAATCGTGAAATTTATTTCTCTTAATGTTCAACTTCTTTACAAAAGTATTATGTATGTTTTTGCTAAAATAGATACTGACGCCAATGCAGATAACCCGGATAATTATATAAATTATCCCAAAAGAAATGTGTCAGATGGTATGCTATTTTAAAATAGCTCACTGTGGAAGGTGTCTCAGGAAGGAAGTACATTTATATAGCGACAAGTTATTGTTATTATTTACATTTCACTTAGATGAAGGACATCAATAAATATTTCGTGGAGCGGTTTCTTTGTAATAATAATGTATCTAATTTTTAGAGAACAAAAGTGGTACAAACTATCGGATGCTACCTTTAAATGAACATAAAGTGCTGTTCTGTGCAGCATGTGTATACATTAAGCTGTCTCTAAGTCTCTTTAAACGAACGATCCTTATAACACATAAATATTATTATACATGGATTTTGAAATATAATAACATTATATATTGTTTGTCACGTCATTGGAGACAAACGCTACAAACCTCAATTATATTATTTTCCCAGGGTTACTTAAGCAAATAATAAATTTAGTTTTTTCTTTTCAATTAAGATATTATGCAATAAATTTTAATGAAATTATTTTATAATGTAATTAAGTGACCACCGAAATTGACTTCAGCAGTCGCTTTTCATAACAATAAATAATATATTACCTATATGTAAAATGTTATTTGATATACTGAATGTGGTTGGGGCGTGGCTAGATGTATGCGCGTGCATTGTGCGCTTATCTATAAAGCAGATAATCTATTAACATACACACTCGAGCTAATTTTTGGTAGTTCTACTCAGATATTTAACAGGTGTCTTAATCCGAGCGTGGCCAATATGACCGATATTGTGTCGTTGCGATGTTACAACAAACAAATAGTAACATAGTAACATACAAAAACAGCGCTTCGTTTAAAAAAAGTCATTATGAACTTCTTGCACTTAAGAATATAGTTTACAACACAAAGTGCCAAATTACATTTCCAAGCTGCGGACCCTATTGAATGTATGAAGGATGACAACTAGCAACTAAAACTTGAACAATGATATAAGAAGATGAAACAAGCTAAGAAAGAATTTCCCGAGAAGACGGAGAACTTACCTGCGTGGAGGCAGCATCCAGCAGTTTGTATACTTCGTCACTAGGTGTGGACAGGTGAATCCCAACTCTATGAAATTCCTACAAACAACACTGAAACTATTAGGAAGTGGTCGACATAAAATCGTGCTAACGACTACATGTATAAACCTTCACCGAAACTAGGTTACGTCCTTTACCAAATCACGAATGGGGTCCTACCGATATACGGAGTTATCCCTGATTTCGCTACGTATTTACCTCCCTTGATCGAGGTGGCGCTTCTTTGGGTAGTTCCGGTTTCGGTTATATACAGTAAACTATGTTGAGAGTACGCCGATTTTATGTTGGAAAAAAGCTGTGGATTCGGAAAAAAGAGTTGTCACATGTAAGGTTTTTATGACCTGAAATATTTGTATTGGAATTTCATGTAAACCGGATGTAAACACAATGAATTAATTATGTCGAGACAAAAAAAAAACGGCGATGTGCCTTACTGTTCAGGGGCGTGCCTGGGCTTACGCACTTACGCACGTGCGTACAGTTGCTTCTAAAAATTGAAAAAATAAAAAAAAAACCTAAAGCGATTTTAAATCGTCGTCTAACCCGGGTTAGGCACTACCAGTTAGTTGTCTTTATTATTTAAATCCATGTAATTTAAACATTTTTCTAAATTCTACA
This sequence comes from Sinonovacula constricta, assembly GCA_007844125.1. NCBI lineage: Eukaryota > Metazoa > Mollusca > Bivalvia > Cardiida > Solecurtidae > Sinonovacula > Sinonovacula constricta. Next base: position 51,806,241 of record CM017556.1, on the reverse strand, counting down.
CAATCTTCAACAATCCAACTTGACGTATTTTTGTCTCTTCCTAATTCTAAGACAATTCTTTGATCTAGACAGTGAGAGTACCCACCACCCCCGAATGCATCTATGGCGTTCTATGGAAAAAATCCGAAGGGGGGGGGGGGTGGCGGGGGGGTCGGTGGGCATGCCCCCGGACTACCTAGGAATAATGCGTATACTCAAAAGTAGCCCAGGCGCGCCCCTGCTGTTAGCTTTAAAATTCCTTCTTATACGCATATGTATCGGCGGATATGAGGAATTACATGCGTTAGATCTAATTATAATATAATTGAAAATTTCAACAGATCAAAAGACAAAAGCTGAAACTAAAGTTACTCACCAATGTATATTTTTATGTAAGGCAGTGTTATTTACGTTATAAACATAAAAAAAAACTTGATGAGGTCAATTATATTTTATTTTAATCATTTGAAATGTGTTAATTTTGATAGTATTTATCTTACTTGGTCTTCAGATTTCAGGCATTTTCACTCTTTTCTGAAGTATTTCTTTTCTTAGAGTGTTAAAAACTACACGGTTGTGGAAAGCACTATCTGTGCTGCAAGTATGTGAAAATATAATATATAAAAATGACATGTTTATTGTGTTGTGTATACACCCACCCACAATATCTTAGACTGACCGGTAATCCACACCAGATGTTTTAGGCATGAGGGGCAGATAAGACCCTCACCAGGTGTAGGTAATGACTGGAGAAATGCCTCTATGGGAAGACTGGTTAATTGGCTGTAGACCTCCATTAGTCAATGAAAATAGGATAAAATGGCAAAAAATACACACAACAAAATAGGCTGTATATGTTGCTCACTCCCTTCATGCCACGCATTTAATTTCAATCATGACTAGAATAAAAGTGCATTATCATAGTTGAATTTCTCTAATTAACCACTTCATTCCAGCACATTTACATGTAAAGCTTAAACAAATTATCTGCACCTCACCAATTACGAATAAAGACAAAAAATAGCGAAACTAATCGAAACACGCCAAATCTCGATATTTGATCTGATCGTCGTTTTTCTCAACAAACCGGAACTACCCAATACCAAAGGGAAATCACTCTAAACTGACTCCGCAAGGGAGGTAACTGTGGATATCGGTAGGCCTCCATTACGTTCACTGATATAGAAAAATCCACTTCTGGCAACGTCAGCTGCAGATACATTAGATATTCCGGTGATTATGAATCATTTCAGAGGAGGCTGCGCGTTTTGCACACGGCACGCAACCTCGGACTATATTATCGATCGCTGGACGTTAGAGCGGTCATTTTTAAAATGGCGGTCAGAGTGGTAACATCGAAGAGTAAATGGTTAGATTGCGAAGAATTGCGGGGTTTTTGTGTTAAACAGGACGTGTGTTGTATTCCAATGAGAGACTGCCCAAGTATCAGCGTTTTTGCACGGATTGCACACATTAGTCCAGTGAACAAACCAATGGTACGACGCCGTATTCTGATTGCTGACGATCGGCTTGATTCCAGACTTCCCAAGCAGTCGCCTGTATTGTTTTCTTTATCATGTTGTTCTATCCACTTGAAAAAACACTTTCCCGAGTCTCTAGTAGACACATTCAAAATAGGGGTGTCCATTTTTACTCAGATCACATTAACCTACAACAACAACATAAAACATGTAATCATGATAACAGAAATGCATATACTATCTGACATTGTGTAGCTAAGCAGTTAAATATAAGTACTATCGAAAGTTTTAACCTTTTTTATTGGAAAATTTATTGTATCATTAAAAACTACAAAAATGATGACAGAATCAAACAATCAAAACGATGCACATTATATTCAAAATAAAGTGCATTGTCTTTCAATAAAGGAACTTACAGGTAATTTCGACCAAGTTAATTAGAACATAACACAAAGAATTTAGACGACTTTAGGCGCCCTTTTAGATTTTCTGATAGTAAAAACATTGAAAATTGTTGTATTATTTTTTTACGACAAAGTCTTGCGTAACTAAAGTACAATTTAATAAAGAGTGTCTCTGTTTTTTTGTGAAACTGTAATGTAAACAATATAGCATTTCGTTTCTGTGTTAAATTATCTAAAAATTGGCCAAACAGCGACTCAATGCCAATACGTGGTGGTTGTTTACATGTTTCGATAGGGCATTTACATATTTACTCACCTGTGACGAAAAGTAGGAGGTCCCATTTCGCTTATCAAATCAGCGATAAAACCGTTAATGGCCCATTCATAAATGGCGTCGGTAGGCGGGATCTCCGGTCAAGTGATTTGCACACGACACTAAACATGCGTAACCTCCTCTAAAATTATTTCATTATTTCCATTTATATTCTCTAATTTTCAATAGCAATTAGCTAGGTTTGTATTATATCAGTTACCTTCTTAATAAGGCTACAATATCCATTTTACTTCTCATTCATATACGAAAAGACATTGTACAGATGTACGTTAAGGGTTAATATCCACGTAGAAATTGAAATTCATAAAATTCATGTTTTTGCCAATAAATAGATAAGTGCAAACATTTCGTCGAAACAAATTGTCATAATAATTTATGTAAACGATGTAGGCAGAAGATTTGTGTCTACCTACTACGTAATAGATTTAGATGATTTCAAGCGTAAAATCATAACTAACATTTTGAAATATCCCATCTTTATATAAACGATAGTCAAAGTAATGCGACCACATTCATACGTAGCACATATATTTCTCAGAGATTTATCAGAAATACTGGTTGATTATTATGCAATGAATCTACAAACGACACAGATACTTTGAACTTATGATGATATATTAAATGTTGAGTTCTTTTTTCTCACAAAAAAGAAGTAAAACATTTTACAGGTGATATATTTGGAAGGTAAACATGACATGAAATATAAATTAATTGTATATGCTAACCCCTCCATCCCTCCATTGACAGTGCGGGTTTAGCGGCATGATAAGCTGTTGTTACTTGTGCTCTTTGTATTACTTTTGCTGGTCTTAAGACAGTGATAGCCGGAGTTTAAAGCCATTTGCTTTTCAACCAACCAGCGTCAAACTTATTTAAATATTAAGCCATGCCTTCTGTGTGTAATGCCAAACATCACGAAGGTACTAGTACGCTCCCGGATCCTCTAGCAATATAGTAGTTTACTACAGTTAAATGGTAAAAGAAATATTCCCCCATGCCTTGATAGGTCAATGGGTATTTTTCCATAGGATATCACACGAATGTAGCTTTGTACTCTGTCGTACTAGAACTAATTTACATAAACAACCGTCATAACGTATTTCACTTATAAACACGTAATTAAGGTTGTTTTTTTCAGGGACTACTATGGAATACATGGTATTTTTCACACATTGAGGATATAAAGTTCAAGATCAAACTTGTTTCCTAAGTTTGTTGAAATAATTCTTGTAGATATTAAAAATACAATTATATTTTAAACAAATAAAATACGGAAGTGGCTGTTGGTCAGTGAGTGAAAGTGTTAAGCGCATGCATCATCGTGTAGAATGCATATATACCAGCTAAAAGTCCCAAATGGTATATTATTATAAAACTAACGCATGGGCTATTTTTCATTGGTTAAAGCGTCTAAAAATCTAGTCAATATCTTTCGATAATTACATTTCTTTTTCGTTATTAACACGCCAATAAACAGACACTGAACCGGTTTCTGTGTATATTGACTAGGTGTGACGAGTAATGGAGTAACCACACAATAAGGTTACAGAGAGACGGCAATTTTACCTTTGTATTAATAGACTGGCGAATATAGAAAGAAATACGTAATGACTTTCAAAAGGTAATAAAAGATAGCAAGGAATCAGACCACATATTTGATCTAAACTTGTTTGATTGTACATAGGAAAGAACATATTATAGGTACCAAGGCGAACCTTTGTATTACAGACGGTAAGCTACAGTAATTTTTGGCAAATCAGTTCAAGCAATCAGAAAGAGACCTTGATAGCCATGTTGTTAAATAAACTAAAGTTGGTATCAGACAGTTTTGATCATTTTTCTTTCTGTCTAACAACAATATAAATTATAGTTACCTACAAGTTCTTTTCTGCAAAGGGCAAACATTACACCGCAGTCGTAATTTCAAAACAGTTTTTTTTTCAATAATTTGTTTTGTCTATTTATTGCTGTAGTCTTGACTACGTCTTTACTTAATCTATGAGTTTTAAGTCCTAAACACACGGAAACGATTTTGTATCTGATATTTGCAAATTGATGGATACCACATTGCATGCTCCCATCTTTTATGAAATTCCGTTTTTGTTCTTCTTCTTGCTCTATTTTTCTGCAAAATACGTCATGCGAAATACGTCATGACTACTACGATAAACAACTTCTTCACCTGACTAGCGTAACCTTAAACGATGGTGTGCTACTGTACATAACATTTTACAAATGACTTCTGATAGAAACATATTGTAAATTAAGATTATAACAACAGCATAGACATTTCTAACATTATATATAATTGACGGTACATATTATAGTGTTTACAAATAGTTCTCTTTAAAAGAATGGGCGGCCGGAAGAACGTATGTCTTCCAAAGTGAATAAATGTTGTAATAAAATCACGAGCAAACCCTTCACGTAATGCAGTGGTAAGCCTAAAATACAGAACCCAGTAAACACAGCCCTCCTATCCGGGTCATTAACTGGTTGCAAGGATCGACAATGCGGATGTTGTCAACAGTCAACATACCTAGACAGGGTGAAGAACCGTACTCTTGTACAGACGGAAAATGTACATACTTGCTGACGTAAATTGTGACCTTGTTAGGTAAAGTGGAACGTAAAAAAACCTTTACTGGCCGAGATTTTATCTAGTCAAATTAAACACAGTTGAAGACCTATTGTCATTAGCGACTGATGTCGACAAGTTTGAGGCGCTGTGATTCAGTGACACCGTACGTTCTCATATTATATAAGTCGAACGTCTGCTTGTGTGAAAATATTTTGTCAAAGCAAGCAAGGGACATGGCGTTTACTGATAGAGCAGCTGGAAACCAGCCACTTGATCACGCGGCAGACGTAAAGACTAAATCCGATCATTCATTTGCCATGCCAACAAGACACACAAGTTTGAGCAATAAGAGCAATCGCAAAGACAACAACAACAACAGTGAGAACAACAATAGCTGTAATAATGGCAGCAACACCGCCACTAGCAACAAGACTGCTATAGTTGAGAACTCGGACCCGGATGGAGGGTGGGGGTGGTTTGTGGTGTTGGGAGTTTGTATCGTCCACGTCATCCTGGGTAAGTACCGAATTTCTATAATTTATCTTGGACCCACTTTCATTAAGTGCGACACAATTACAGTATTTTTTGACATGTTTGAAAAAGATATATATATATATATATATATATATATATATATATATATATATATATATATATATATATATATATATATATATATATATATATATATATATATATATATATATATATATATATATATATATATACCCAAAAATGTCCATAATATAAAGCTTGGTTAAATAGAGCAAACGAGGGTATTATAAAAGTTGGATTGAGCGAGGTCTCGATCTCTGTTCAGCAGGATTGAAATTGTTAAGTAACGACATCTTAACCAACTCAGCTAACCGGATAGATGATCACAATTTTCCGAAGTTCTATTTAACTATGATATTAGAAAAATTGAAAAAAAAACGTTATTAATCAAAATGTACACATTTACAATTCAAAAGCTTGCACAAAATACAATAACTGAAAACAAAATGTAACACAGGCACATAATTAAAACTGTTTAGAAATAGTAGTAAAATTAATATGAATACGAATTTGTAGTCTGCAACAATAAAAACGGCTGTCAAAATGTCATATTATGTGAGTCCCTGTTGTTATTTGGTGTGAATTAAAAGCATTTGATGAAGAATCGTGTGGAAACCGAAGCAGTGTTGTAGAGATATGCTACGAGGATTTCGAGGAAACGTGTGGCTTTAGTCCTAACATTTTTGAGAAGGAAATTGACCTTGAGTCTGTGAATTTCTAAGAAAGCAGCAAGCAGCTGCCTAATCTGAGGACAGACCCTGGTGATCAAATGTCGTTACATGATGAACACTCAAATAGTGTAGATAAAGATCGATGTTTAGTTGAACCAAATACAGGTGACTGGACAAATGTCCTAATAAATCACAGTTTCTAGACGTAAACCTGAACACCAACACACCACCTCCAATCCCAACATTTCTCCAAATTTCGCAAGTCACCCTGTCGAAATCACAACTATAATCGCAATTATATGGCGCTATTTTCAATGTTCAGAATTTCAATGTCATCCGCAATTAAAATCCATGAGCAAACTGTTTTTGACAACAACAAACACACACAAACCTCGAATGTAATTCGCGGTTCTTAATGCCATGTGTGTAGCAACTTTGATGTTTCGCGTCCTTGACATTACACACTACATGTATAACTTTACACAAGGGTGTGATTTTTGTTGATGTTATTTTCCAACCATTATTTTTATTTATGTTTATCAATAAAATTACAACCTTATGTTAAGCGCAAATACAATAAAAGAAATGACAAGTTTATTGTCTTATTTTTTTAATTGTAAAATAGAATTATTTCTCGTAGCCGAATTACTCTGTGCACGCGCACGAATTTCGTGTATTGCATTGGAATGTCAGATAATGTAAAGGAGGAGCAGTAGCGGTAAATTTAAATGTTAAACTTTTAAATCTATATGAAAAAAAACTATTGATGGTGGGATAAAAAGAATACAGCCTCGTGCTTTCTGATTTTCTTAGCCTCGCATAATAACATTTATCTATATCAACACTTACCTGGTATTCATTATATATTCTGGCATTTATCGGTGAGATAAAGTCTTTTCATATCGTTACCTATACATTTATAAATCCCAGTAGAGTATAAATTCCAGTACAGAAATCCGCATTTACTAGTCATAGTTGATTAACTGTTTTCCCAAATTTAAAAAACTAGTTCAGCTCTTCTTGAAAAAGAATGTGTCGTTCTGTTTTAAAGTAAGAATTCCTAAAGCTATCTTGACAGGAAAATAAATTAAACTGTCATAAAATCAAAACTCTCATCTGTGCATTATCGAGTGAGATCTTCCTAACCTAGACCATTTTGCAACTTTTGCACAATTTACCCACACAAACAACAGCAGCAGCAACACCAGCAACAAACACAAAAAACAACAAACAAGAAAAACACATAAATAAAAGAAGTCCAAAAAGATTCGGCTATTGTTCGATCGCCACATATTCATATCAAATGATTTTGCGGCAAACATAGCCTGTGAATGGCATAAATCTTCAATATGTTATTCTTTAAATATACTTATGTCAGTGCTATCTCAGAATGCTGCCATAGGGGACTGCGGGTTTTCATATTCATTTTTAATTATTCATAATGATGCAATCTGATCAAATCGCTAACAATTAAAGAAAACAATGAATTTGAGGCTTGCATCACATAATTCAAACTAATTTAGCGTTTAATGACTTACCAAAATGTATGTTTGGTATATTTCTTTTTACGATTAAAATCGACTCAATCAGTAACTGAATTATGTTGAAAAGTAATTTTTGGTCTAAGTATTCATAGAAGACAATTTGGTAGACAGGCGTTTAAGCGGCTAATATGCTTGCAAATTAATATAAAAGTATTGCGTTAAAGATGTGCATGCTGCCCATGTATTGATCTAACATGAAGTATAAAAATATGTACAAACAAGCATGCAATAAAATTAGACCGTTACCATTTGAACACTTTTGAGATATGGGGAAGTGAAGGCATTACTTTATCTGCTAGTTATTCTATACTGTCTTTCCAAAGGCACACTTTGTCAGTGAATTGTTTTAAAAGGTTTAATAAGCACCATAAGACAGGTATGGATTTACATCCATTTCCAGCCTAAACTAAAGAGAAGTTAATACTTAACTTAACTAATTTTCCTACAGTACACTTATTCAGCTTCATATCAACTGTATAATTTAGAAGAATTAGTGCTTGTACACACATGTATACACACGGTATCGTCACATGAATAAAACACATCTACATGTATGTTACACATATGTTTTGCTTTCCCAATTTCAGCTGGGTTTGAGCGGTCTAACGGCATCATCTTTCTCCAGCTGCGGGACCGCTTCCAGATGAGTGCCGTGGAGACGTCATGGGTCTTCTCAATATTTTCTTCCTTCAGGCTTCTTATGGGTACGGTATTGTGTGAGTGAGTTGACTGGTCGGGGTGGTTGCGGTGGCGGTAGGGTGGTTTCTTGGTCAGATGGCAGTGTTGGTATTCTCCTCCTTAAAGCTGCTAATGTGTATGGTACCGTGGGAGTGAGTTGACTGGTCGGGTTGGTTGTTGTGGTGGTTGTAGGGTGATTGCAAGGTTCGGTGGCAGAGTTGATACTCTCGTCCTTTAGGTTTCCTTTGAGTACAGTACCGTGTGAGTGAGTGGACTGGTCAGGGGTGGTTGGTGGGTGTGGTAGGATGATAACATGGTCAGGTGGTAGTTTTGGGTGGTAACGGTATTGTATGAGTAAATCGGTTGGTAGGTATGGTTGTTGTGGTGGTGGTAGGTTAATTAAGTGGGCCGGTGGCTTAACAGGGGGTCGCAGAGTAACTCGAATATGAATAACATTTTCGGTTACTTAGATGAGTATTAAAATAAATATTAGTATGAAGAAAATAATGAATATGATTATAAGTATGTAATTGAGATAAATGTACATATAACAATTTTTATCATGTAGATAAATAATAACATGAATATTGGTATGCTGATAAATATGAATTTTAATGTAAATATGCCTACCACTACTTTGCTTACAGCGCCTGTGGCCACGATGTTGTGTCAGAGGTTCTCGTGTCGGTCCGTGGTGATGACAGGGTCTTTCCTGTGTACTGCTGGGATTGCCATGTCCGGATTCGTCTCCAGCATCCACGTGCTCTACTTCACCTACGGAGTTCTCGGAGGTACGCACACTTGAGCGTTTTTACGCCAGGAATGTTACAAAACTGTTTTTTAAATAAAAGTAATACTTAGCAAGGGTTCAAAATTATGAGACGTAACTGCGTGATACACAATCTACGTTATTGCTATCACTGTTTTACTTCGTACCATACTACAAAAAAAAAAAATATGCAATTATTCTTATGTTACAGGGGAAACGGACTGACAGTGTTCTTGCGACTTTATTTGAAAACACTTGACCAATGATATCCCAATATGCAGGCATCGTGCTAAAGATGTAAGCTATCTTCTTTCAGAGATATGCTATGTCGGTTCTTTTTTCATAGTTGATTATAGAAATAAGGTAGAACGCTATATTGTATAAACATTCCATGTTACTGTCAAATGTCTTTTTATGTTATGCTATACCAATAATATTATTGTTTTATTTTAAAGTCTAAAGAATGTTAACATTTAAAAATATTGATGTACTTTAAATACATTTAAATCGTTTTGGAGCACTTTTCCATTGACACCGATATCGATGCACACACGCATGGTCTCCACTATGGCAAAGGGCTTTTCAAAACGACAGTCGTAACTGCAGCACAGCGAAATATATCCGGTGTAAGGGATGTGCTCGGATTTGTTTTGTTTTAAGATTATATTGATTTTGATACTTGATACAAGCAGTCAATCACAACACTCTGAACTTTATCTTTATCACAGTCGATTGTGGATCAGTGTTTCATCAAAATCCGTGATGTTTATATGTTTATATGTTAGCTCATCAGTCATTATGGCGTAAGAAAGGAGTTAAGTCTCATCCTGTACATAAATTAAACTGTCGCTTAAATACACTAAATATTTACACCGTTGTTCCTCTGTGCAGGCTTTGGACGAGCACTTGTCTACGCACCTAGTCTGGTCACGGTCGTACAGTATTTCCATCGTCGACGGGGGATTGCAGTCGGAATAGCCACCGCCGGGTCTGGCATCGGTACAATCGTAATGCCGCCCCTCATCAAGCATATGTTCCTCTCCTACGGCTACCAAGGCACGTTCCTACTTCTGGGCGGGCTTATCAGCCATTACTTTATCTGCGGAGCGCTCTTCCGTCCATTAGACCTACACCTCAGGCTGCAAGCACAAGCCAGGTAAAATGTAAAAACAGTACATGGCATTTTCTTCTTTCTTTCCTGGGTCAGTATGCACTTAACGATTGGTGTTGAAATAAAACTGTTAAATTGATCTTTATTTTGTTAGAACTTGTGATTGGAATGGGTAATCTTAAACATCTCATAAAGTTTGCGTGGTGTAGTTTGATTGTTTAATACTGCCTGACAATTTTCTATTTCTAAACATATTTGAACTATTCGCAAGCAATACTAATTGCAAATGTAATACTTCGTGCCTGAAACAATAATATTAAATTTGTTTAATAACACTTTATGCTCACTTTGTTGTTGTTTTGATTTCAGAAATTATTTGCCGACAGAAATTATTATTGAAAAGGGTATAAGCAACGAAGCTTTCGTTGATAACGGTGCAGAAATGATAAACACTGGAGATGCTCTCCATGATTGTTATACGCACAATACTTCTGACACAAAAACAAATGTCAGTAAAACAACTTCGCAGCATTCTGTAGCAAGTTCAATACAAGAACAAACACCAACAAATCACACTCCAGTAACGGATCGGAAATGTACGGTCATGCTCCTGGACCTATCTCTTTTAAAAAATAAACACTTTCTTGCTTTTTGTATACAAGTAAGTCTGTTTTCATTATCGTTTGAGACTGCGTTTGTGTTTTTTCCTGCCCTGGCGGAAGAACGGGGTATCCCGCCTCTTCAGAGCGCTTATGTCATGTCTATCCTCGGAGCATGTGACGGGGTAGCCCGGATAGGTCTGGCCGCCATTTTGGACATAGCCGCCGTCAAACGGTACAGAGTCATTGCCTACAACGCGTTCATGTTCATGGTGGTCGTTGTGGCTGTGCTTATCCCGTCCATGACTACTTTCTGGCACTTCGTGGTATTGGGAGCGTTCTACGGTATCCTGTCAGGTGTGCTGATCTCACAGCAGTCTGTGGTGGTCGTTGACATCCTCGGGGTGGAGAAGCTTGCCAGTGCTATCGCCATCATCTTTCTTTTCAAGGGCATTAGCTCTCTTGTTGGTCCAATTGTTGGAGGTAAGTGTGGTAAGAACAGTCATCCATCTCAACATTAATTTCCTTTCCCTTCTTCATTTTATTTTGTTGTTGTTGTTGTCCTTTAATCAATCTCGCCATCTTCTTACTTTTTGTCTCATTATTTTTCTTCTGTTTTCCTTCTCCCTTTTCTTCCTTTTTTCTTCCTTTTTCTTTTTCATCTTCATTTTCTTTCTTTCTTCTCCTTTAATTATTCCGTTTCTTCATCTTCCGCTTCTTCTACTGTCTCTTGTAATTGGCTAAAATTGGTGGCATTATAATATGCAATAGAGATTTAGTGAAACTGAGTTATCGGACAAATAGATCTTAACATAATCACAGTCTTATGTACGGCTGTAAATAATGCTTGTATAGCTTTATGGTGCCATGAGTAATATATATATATATATATATATATATATATATATATATATATATATATATATATATATATATATATATATATATATATATATATATATATATATATATATATATATATATATATATATATATATATATATATATATATATATAAACTTAACGATTAAATAATTCAATTTTAATAACACTTTGTCTGCTACATGATAGTATTATATTAATGTTTGTATACTTCTAGGCGCATTGAAAGATGCTTTCGGGGGATTCAACATGCCGTTTTATGTCGGAGCTGTTGGTACATTTTGCGGCGCCATTGTCATGGTGATAGGGAACGTGAGCCATTACAGAGGCGCTCGTGAACAGGACTATACCGCTGGGTCAACGGCTAGGCAAAGTCAGAACGAATAAACGAATTGGTTGTCTGTCATGGTTGGAACAATTCAAAGGAAATTTACGAGTGCATTTCCAAATCTATATTCAAATTAGAACTATGAAGATGTGTTTCTTAAAAAACGCATATTTTTATTGACTACGTTGTCTATTTGATTTTATCATATTATTATGTTAAACGTTAATCCGATAAATGTAGGCTATATGTATTTGTAATTTAACCTACTAAAGTAAACGAAACCTTTCTAAAAATTGCAATCTAGTTAGTGCCTTCAAGGTCGGTTGTAAAAGCTCATTGCGAGCTTATGCCGACCTTGTTTTAATTACGTCAATTTCTATATTGTATCATGTCATTACATAGATCTAAGTATACGTCAGAAACAGGACAGTTTCATTAAAAAAATCTGCTTTTTCACAGCTTGCAGTTGATAACCATATTAGAAAGTACGAAGTTAGAGCTTTGTAAACCTGTTTAGCTTCCCCAGTCACCCTTTGGCCGACTGACTGTTCGAAAGCCTAAACTGTTTGGTCTGTTCTATTTTGTAATATCATGTTTTGGTACAGATTTTGTAACTTGTTTCATTTGACTAACATGTGATAACCTTTTTTTCTTCCTCCACAATAGACAATTTGTCGTCGTCAGGTCGGCCATACTTGTGTCGGTCCGATGTACATGTATAAGTCAAAACTTATAACCATTTATCGGCTGTTGAGTTGTGAAAGAATTATACTGCAAATAAATATATATTTTCATCTCTGCCTTTATACACGTACTATTATAGTTAACGAGTAACCAAAACGGCAATTTGCAGACATATTTTTAATACTTACTTAATTACTAATAGGGTATAAGCCTAAATTTGTAAGTTGTATCATAGTTATACTTGTACTACGGTTGACAACAACAACTGCAACAACAACTACAAACAAATACATGTTGAGTTGTGTTTATTGTTAAGTTGTGAAAATATGCCATCCTGAAAAACGAACATCGCATACAGTGATACAACTTCGTTCGATCAGATTTAATGACATACATTTAGTGCAAACACACTAATAAAACCATTAAGTTATACTATTTACGTTTGTTTATTATTTCTCTCCTCTAAGGGTTACTATTTTACTCAGTGAGTTAAATATTTCAGCATTCATTTACTGACCGTTTCAACGGCAAAACGACACCGAATAAAAATCAAACTGTGATGACATGTGTTATGAAAACTAATAGATCAATTGCAATTTCCTAAACCTGATGAACTAGAAGGCACTTCCCTTCGGGTTGGTAGGGGCAGCAAGAGATTGTTTATACTAGAAACCTTTTATTTATGGCATACTACACGAGTAAAATCAGTGAACCATAAGATGGGCAATACATATGTGTGGAAGATATTTTCCGACGTTTTGAACGTTATAACCTCAATTCATATAAAGCAAGATTTTTAAACTGGAAACCTGGTATGACGAAAAACTGCCAGTTACTATAAAACTTGATTATATCAGTATTGATAATAGCGAGGAGTCGTATGTATATATAAAGTATTTTTAATTCAAGCTCGTTTTATTGAGATAGGACTTCCCATAAGCTCTGTGGAATCAAATCTTAAACCTGCCTGAATATGAACTCACATATCTAAATTCGCGCCAAAACCATATTTAACACCAAATTCATCAAAACACCAAATTCATCAAACTCCGATAATAAACATGCCAATACACATGCCATGTTTTATTCCAGTATATATGGAGCTGTCATGCGGGAAGGTCTTCCAGCTTACCTGCGGTACGCCGGTGGTTCTACGTATGTTTGGGGTTTTCTTCCATAAATAATCACCTAGACGATGCAATTTTAACCATAGTGTCGATGCAATGTAATAAAAACAACTGTAAAAACAGCAAGAGCAACAGCAAAAATGCCAACAAAAAACAAATAGTCGTGCACAACCAAATGTGAATACCATTACGTTATTCTTCGTATCAGGCTTCACGCGTTACTTGTCTCACTTTCATGGCAAATACGCATCACACAGTGTACGTATCTCAGTCATTAGTTTACTATCAGCTATGAAGTGTCGCTGTGTAACTGAAGTGTAACTAAGCTTTTACATTCCATCCCTGGTACATGATCACGTACTCTCCATTTGTACACGCGTTGTACAAGTCAAAAGATTAAAGATAAACATGTTTTAAAAGAGAAATTACAACGGAAGTGTATAGGTACTAAGTCTATAAACGAGGATAAGAAATGTTGAAAGGAGTTAAAAGGATGTTCGAAAGTACTGAATTACCCATGCAAATATTGTTTGCAAAAGAAATACAAACATGTCGATAATACTACAATATGCAAATTATGTTTGGTTTTAAGTTTAGATTAGTTGTTACACACACTGACACAATGATGGTCTACTTGACGACGTACAGCTTATAATTTTCTGGGTAAAACTACCGGAGTACCACATGTCAGCTGGAAGACCTTCCCTCATGAAAGTTCTTGCCTCGTCCGGAATCGAACCCACGCGATGAGTGAATGGGGAGTTACAATTCAGCTACTTCAACCGCTCTTAATACTTTATTGTAATAAGCCAAATTACGTAAACATGCATGGTCATACTGCGCTCAATGTAAGATGTTCTTCCTCCTGTACTTATTGTAGAGATTTTAACATTTTATAAAATGCATCCGTGGCGTTGTGGTGTGACTTGAAGCTTCTCTGACTGCTTCACCTTTTATAGCGTGGGTTCTGTTTGTGTATGTTTGGGAAGGGGTGGGGGCGGGAGATGGTGGGGTGTGTGTGTGTGGAGGGGGGGGGGGGGGGTGGATGGAAAATGGTCTTCCGCCACCAAAAACAAGCTATAGTGTTATAATGACCTTAATTGGTATCCGCAATGTATTTCATCAACGCGGTCTTTGTGCGGTGTAAGTTTCTCTATGTAAGTTTGTTTTTTGGGTTTATCGTCCCACCATTAGTATTTCAGTTATCTGGAGAAAGTGTCCACTTGAAACAGATACAGTGCTGCCATCACTGTGTATAGCATACCGTGAACACCTGGCATGTTACAACACCCAGTCACATTATCCTGACAATGCGAATGCAAAATAAACATTCAACAATTTAGAATGTATGCAAGCAGCAGTCCGAATGGAACATTGCAGAATGCGATATTAACATTCAACAATTTAGAATGGGGGCAGATAGCACGCCGAATGTAACAACGCAGAATAGGATATTGCATAACGTAATGCAAAACTGTTTCGCAAGAAGGCGACACGTCGGCATACTTACCGAAAAATGTGAATAGAATCTTGGCTACTCGGCTTTCCCCGCTTGTTCCACTGCTAAAGTAGAATCTTTACGATAACGGTTGCACCGACGTCTTTAACGTATATAAAGGTTCTGTCCTACAAATTGTTCAATAATCATAATCTGATTATATATCTTTTGCAGGACCCATGAAATAAAATATATATCTATATGAACAAAATCGTCATTATAGCCAACAGAAGAAAATGTAACTCGTTGAGTTCAACCCAGAGACGCGAGGTATGAAATATAAAATAAGACCTTTAAGCCTTAAAGGAAGGTTGAAGAGAGTTGTTTTTCTGCTAAAAGGTTCAGTCCTGCAGTTTGAAACAAGTGTGTTCACTTCACAAGAATCCCAAAGAGACATTTGCGAAACCCATATAATACAGCCGAATCTTATGAATAACATCCTCTTGCTAAATTAAGGATTAAACAAAGAACAAATACAATTAATAATAATATTCATGCTAATAATTGAAGCTATTAACTATTATTCTTTGTCCTACAATGGTCAAATAAAATGTATCAATTATTGTAATAAAAAGACATTCCGAGTAGTTACTTTTCAACTTTGCACTTTTGCTAACCGAGAAGGCCTTATTCCCTAAAATATACCCAGAGTTTTTAGGAAGCTATATTTCATTAATACAATGCAATAATTGGGGTGTTACCTGCAACCTTCACTTGGTTTTAACCACTTTTTAAACTTTAAAACAAGGTATTGACAAATATTATAATTTCATTGTTGTCAATGAGTGTTTATTTTTATAAACATTAGAATGTTATCAGCAAAATAAACACTTCAAAGTAAAAGTGAAATATGGTACCGAAAATGGAATTATGGTACCAGGGCAAAGCTAAAACTAGATTCTTTTGCTGTGTGTAAACTTGTAAGAATTGATAGTACCATAGGTATATTACGGAAAAATTATGAGACTATTATATTGTAAAATAGTAAAACTTTGATTTATATTACTAAAGGTTTTTTGTTATGTCAGATGCGTTATATCTCTTTCGAGACAAGTGTTTGCCCTGAAAAGGGCCGTTTGTGTGAGGGATCAGAGCTCTAGTGCAAAACCCAGAGCTCTGTCCACTCAGTGAAGAGCTGTTACTACAACCTCCTCCTGTCATTTTCCAACATGGTGCGTTGGGGTAAAGTATTTCTCCTCTAACTACACTTCTCTGAAGTTCCGCAGATCATCCCAGGTTACGGTGATGTGGCCTGGAAGGTCTGCCCTCTTTGTTAGATTTTCAAAGAGGAATTCAATTTCAAAGTGTTATAACAGCTCTTCATAGGTAGGGATGTCTAAGTATTTATTAAAAAAGTCCTTAGTAGACGCCAGTGCGTTGTTGCAAATAGCCATGTTGATCAGCAAATTGACCAGCGAGTAAATCAGCAGAATATTTGTTTTTGTGAGCACAGAGGCGCATCTTTTATGCTCGTGAAACGGATTTACCGTCATTCAACTTTTCACAATGATTTCTATGTAAGTCAATGGAAAATGACGTTATCGAATTTTGGTCAATGTCTAGACATTTCAAGATTTCAACTTAAACTTTTTTATAACTTTTTCATTTTTTTCATGTTTACCTTTTTAATCTTTTGCTGTTTTATTGTGTTCACTTTTTACTTTTTCATTTTTTCTACCTTTTTATTTTTTTTTTCTTTCTGTAAAATGCTTTGGGAAAGGAAATTAGAACAAATTAAATATTAATTGACATGTATATATCTTGATCAACAATTTACAACTTACAATACAAATAATGAAGTTAGTAATTGAAACATACAACACATTTAACAAACAAAGAATGAAGTTAGCGATTAATACATACAACACAAGTAACAACACAAGAAAAATAAAGTTAGCGATTGACACATACACCACAATGAACAAAGCAAGAGAAAAGTTTGGAATCCAAACTACAAATAACAAAAAAAAAAAGTAAGAGATTGAAACATACACCACAACTAACAAAACAAAAAAAACACAGATGTTACCGAGTGGAACCTGTACCACAAACAATACACAATTAACGAGATCTGTAGTATCTGTCTCTATCTAAAGAACCAGCAATTGAACCAAAATCAACTATCAGCACCAGGCAAAACAGCTGGAAGTATGGCCTGACAAGTTTGGTTACAAACATGTTCACCATGTAACAAAATCATCGATTGTTTGTACAACTGTCCATAGTTATGATGGAACCACGCTTTCACACTATGATCATTCAGTTCAAAGTCGTTCTGATCTTCTGTTTTAAATCTTGATCTCAACAGTTTATTCAAATCATAACCACGAACAAGAAAGTGCAATGCATACAAACAATAAAGTCTCATGAAATTCCATGTGTAGGGTTCATGTCTCTCTAGGAATTACTGAATGTCAATCCGTTCTGGTGGTATTCCAAACAAATCAAAGTGTTTTCGTGTTCACAATATATTCTCTCACTGGTACTAGTCTTCGATGTGGTAATTGATCTTTAGCACACACCACTGCATTCAAGGTGGACAACATTGGAGAGGAGACAAGAATGTACTGAAGTTAAATCCTCTCCATTTTCCATACAATTTTGTAATTTATACCATACATTCATTGACGAACGCTTCTTTTGGTGTGATCTTATGTTCATCTACACAATTCTACATGTTTCCACAACTTATAGGCGTCGGCCTTTTCAGATCGTGTGAGAATCAGTCTATTTACGTCATCATACATCCGTTCCTTCACTTTATTTTTTCCAATGCCGTGTTAAAAACAAATCCACCCACTCATCAGTGGTTGAAAATAAAGATAGTGGATGTTGTGTTTGACTAGGATGATCAAGTATACAACTATAGCAGTTTTCATGTATGCTTTCTGTAATTAGAGTTTGTAGCTCATCGATGAGATGAGTCTTAGCATATCCGTAATATCGTCTTGTCTATCTATACTGTAGA
This sequence comes from Sinonovacula constricta, assembly GCA_007844125.1. Taxonomy (NCBI): domain Eukaryota; kingdom Metazoa; phylum Mollusca; class Bivalvia; order Cardiida; family Solecurtidae; genus Sinonovacula; species Sinonovacula constricta. The sequence goes on along the minus strand of CM017556.1, from coordinate 51,788,048 downwards.
TTTCGACATACAATTGTTTAGCTAGCTGTTCTCTACTCATGATTTAGTAGTCCGTGATGGCTTCTCTGAATCCGTTGATCTCTTTCTGATTGACGTATTCTGCATACTCGATCACATTCATGGCATGGTCGAAAGAGGGAGAAAAGTGAGTTTCTATTCCCAGATTCTCTGTCCTTATAGGGTGGAACTGACTCTCCTCTGATTCCTCATCGGCTGTCAGATCAACAACCCAGAGTGTGCATCCTTTCATGTACATGTTTCATGAAGCTTGAAACAAGGGCATGCAAGATCTTAAATGTTCTCCTGAGGTAAAGTTGAGCTGAAACGGCATGTTACGGCTAGTCTTTCCATCTACAGTGACTTCACGTTTTGACAGGTTAAAGTGGCGAGAGTCAAATGGGTTAGTGCTCACAGCGCCATTCATGCCTGAGTTTAACATCATGCCAAGAATGATACTTTACGGTTATTGTCCCTGGAACAAATTATCTTTTATCTTTGATCGTTGACCTGATGGAATGGTAAATGTGTTCTCTTCTACTCGACGAATAGGCATGTTCATACCTTGATGAGGTATGGTCTAATACAAGGTGTTGGCCAACACCGGTAACAGGTCCACGATTCCAACACTGAATCCTGCATGGATAATTTCCATCTTTCCGTTTTCCCCAAACAGGCAAAAGATGGTTGGATATCTGTGAAGTCTAAGTCGATACCTTGGGAAAATAACCAGTCATGAAGCAACCAACTACACATTTCCAGGACTTGACACTCAAGGATACGCTTTCGCCTCTATTTCTGACCCATGTTTTTCAATAAATCTCTTTCCTCAATTCTTGAGCAATTGCTTCACGCTTTCTTATGCCATGATATCTTGCACATCTGCTAATCCTTTTTTAAAACCATCTGTCTTCAAAGAATTTACAATAGGTTTGACAAGAGGGAGAATATCGACCAGTTTCTTAAACGTTGAGTCTTACCCATATTAGACATGACGAAGTTTCCCATATTATTCTGGAATCATTTTTAATGCTTCTTTTTTCTGATATAAAGCTTCATCATCAACTTACCTTGGGTAAACAGAACCGGCGTGTCACTTTTTATATTGATTTTGATCTCATCAAAACGAGAACAGCTCACGGGCACATAATGAAGCTCAAACAATTCTATGTGCAAATGGGATTTAACTACTGCTTTTGTTTTTGTGCCGAAAGGTACGACGCGTAATATAGGTGCTTTCTTATCACGCAATAATGTATATTCTTCCACATCCCTGTAAACATACAGATAATTCACTGTGATGTAAAGATCAACACCATGATTGAATTTGTTGTTGTCTGTTTTTTTGATATATTGTACCACTTTCGACTCCACCAAGTTTCATCAATGAATTAGGATTAAATTCCAATCCGTATTTTTTTCCACTTCCTCCTTTGATTTATTTATCGTTTTGACACTGTTGGAAAAACAAGGTCGAATGTGATGTTCCTTTGCTCCAAAATCGATAAAAACGACTTCCCTCATGGCATCGTCGATGTCTTCTGAGGTGTCACATAGATTCCTTCTGGAATATATACTCGAATGTCTCATTTTATTCCATTTTATCATTTAGTTCGATTTCTACAAATTCATTGGCGAGCTGTGGATCTAGAGTCACGATGTAAAAATAACTTTCTTCATCAAAAACATTCTTAACTTCTATAGGTATGGTCCTTTCTACGAACCCAGCTCCTAATTTTGTTTGTCGATATAAATTGGTTTATCAAGTTTGGTGCGAAATGTATACAACGACATCGAACTGTCACTGATAAGACTGTTGTTAAACTAATTCATATTTTCTTTATAAAGTTTATGCTTGGACTAGGTCAAATGTATCCGATGCAACTACTCATCAATAGCAGCCAAGGCTTACGATCCGGTCAATAGAGACACAGATCAACCAACGATACAAGTACCAAGATGAAGATAAGCACAATCTGTGTCACAAAAAGGATTTTGCTTTTAGATGAGTCCAATTTTTGGTGCTCAGTGTTCAGAATAATATTAATTGACACTGTCTGAGACATGGTGTTATTACTTATTTTATTTATACTAATGCAATTGTAGGATCCAGCTGTCAAACTTTAATCTTCGGTCCTAAAGCCACAAATCTAACTATGCGTCCATTTAGTACTTCATCTGTTCATTTTTTCCAAACTAGCTTCTTCCCTTAGAATATTGTATTGGTCGGGGTCATAGATGTAGATACAACAATCGGTGTCAAGGTACAAGACCCGGTCTCTAATAGACTGTGGAGTTCAAGTCGTGCTGAAGCGGTCACAAAGAATGCCACAACTAGGTTTGATGATGAATAAAGTTAAGCCTTGTCTGTGATGGTCGAGTACTTCATCAGCATGAAGTTGTCATGGTCGAAAAACTCGACGAAATGTATAGTGGCGTTACGATCACTCAATAGCTCGTAGAAACGACACAACTTGTCCACATACTCGGTTTTAGTTTGAACGTGTTCTAAGCTTTCTTACCCTACAGGCAATTCAACAAAGTTGTAATATCTGTTTTGTTACCATGTCATACAAATCTTATAGAATGACGGTAGTAGTAGTAGTAAATTTGTTTTATGACATTTATGAAAATGCTAATAGTATTGTTGATGATGAAAATGGTGGTGATAATTGTAGTAGTACAAGTAGTAGTAGTAAAAGAAGTAGAAGTAGTAGCAGTAGTAGAAGCAATAGTAGTAGTAATAATCTACCTACCTGCCCGCCTGCCTACCTACCTAAAACACACCCACCCACCCACCTACCTATCTACCTACCTACCTACCTAACCACACATCTATACATAGCAACTCACGTTTAAAGAAACAATAAACAAAATCGAACGTCTCCATGGTTCGATAATAAATGTCGAGAAGCAAAAATGCATTTCTACATGCTAAGATGACCTAGTGAAAGAAGCAATGTATTATTTTAAAAAAATAAAACTAAATACATAAAAAAACAAAAAATAAAACGTGCAAAACAGAGATATGGACAAATTGAAAAAAAGTAGATAAGAACATTAAAGTAAAACCTCTCCTAGACAATTTTAGGCGTATATAAATAAATACAAAATAAATAATATTAATAATATTGCGGATATTGATCTAGAAATACCTACGGAACATGTCCCTAAAGAGGTAATAGTTCGGAGTCTCAATTTTGTTATAATCACTACGAAATCACCTCTCGGGAGGAAACACTGTATGTAGACGAGCTTGATATTCCATTTACTGTCATTGAAATGCAGAAAACCATTATATGCATGAAACACAACAAGAGCAGTGATCTTGAAAGCATAACTACAGATTTTTTCTTTGATGCTAAGGACTATATATCGCCATTTCTATGTACGATATTTAATGTAATCTTTTGACAAGGGCACGTTCCCTGAATCATGGGCTAGAGGCATAATAGTCCCTATACACAAAAAGGAGAAAAATGAAGCTAATTATAGAGGTATAACTGCAAAATTACTTTGTCAAAAATACTCTCCATAACTCTGCGCAACAGACTAAATAAATGGGCAGAAGAAAAATGCGTGTTTTCACAATCGCAATTTGGATTTCGGGATAAACGATCCACAGCTGATGCTGTGTTTATGATACACACTATTATACAAAATGTTTTGTCAAAACAAGGAAAAAATTATAACCTAATGGTGTATCAAGCTAGTGAAACATACCCTAGCCTAATGGTGTATCCAGCAAGTAAAACATACCCTAACCTAATGGTGTATCCAGAAAGTATAACATACCCTAACCTAATGGTGTATCCAGCAAGTAAAACATACCCTAACCTAATGGTGTATCCAGCAAGTATAACATACCCTAACCTTATGGTGTATCCAGCAAGTAAAACATACCCTAACCTAATGGTGTATCAAGCAAGTATAACATACCCTAACCTAATGGTGTATCAAGCTAGTGTAACATACCCTAGCCTAATGGTGTATCCAGCAAGTAAAACATACCCTAACCTAATGGTGTATCAAGCAAGTATAACATACCCTAACCTAATGGTGTATCCACAAGTAAAACATACCCTAACCTAATGGTGTATTCAGCAAGTATAACATACCCTAACCTAATGGTGTATCCAGCAAGTATAACATACCAGGGGTTTTTCTGCCTATTTTGGGAAAAGGAGTTTGGTCATTTTGGGATTTTTTATCGACAAAAATTATGGTGTGCGTTCATTGACAATGTGCGTTTGATACAGTTATTAACGACGCTCTCTGAAGTAAATCGATAGAAGTCGGCGTTACCTAACTGTACTGCCTATATGAGCAATCCTTAATGTCTGAGTTATTTGTCCATTTGCTTGAAACAACGTAAACACTTGTCGGTAGTAATATTATAATTTTTCGTCAACGAAATAAAGTCCTGTCTTGACTTTAATTCTTTGACTGAATGTGTTATTGATTTATTACGTTTATATCTTATACTTTTTGCTGATGATATTGTTTTTACTACAAGTCTAGACAGTCCACAAAAGCAACTCAATAATATTTTTGATTATTTATGTAAATCGGGTTTGAAAATTAAAGTAAAGAAAACAAAAATATGTGCTTTTGAAAACAAACAACAACATCATGGCGTATACATAAACAATGAAACAATTGAAATGGTTGAGGATTTTAATTAGCTTGGTATAAAATTTAAATATACTGGCATATTATCACTTGCTATCAAATCAGTTAAAGATCAAGCACTGAGGCCCTATAATAGTATGCTGTATCTTTTTGACAGATTAAACTTTGACATCAAAACTAAGTTTAAAATATTTGATACTATGATTGCACCAATTCTCCTATATAACTCAGAAGTATGAGAAGTTTATTGTTGCAAAGCAATAGACTCTATTCATCTTCGCTTTTGTAAATATGTACTTGGAGTGGAAACACAGACAAATACCTCTGTGATTTATGGTGAACTCGGACGTGTCCCCATGAGTCTTATTTGCAAAGAAAGGGAAATAAAATTGTGGCTAAAAATAATCAACAGTAAAAACATATCCCCTTTATACTCTTGTTACTTTGATCATCATAAGTTAGTTTCAGGTAGCTGTTGGTCAACTAAGATACTCTCTATCATCGATCATCTAGGGTTTACATACCTGTGTACAGTAACCCATCCTCCACATATTTCTTACACATTTATGTTATTACGAAAAACATTGCGTGACAAATTTATTCAAGATTGCAGAGCTTGTATATCAACTAGTTCAAGATGTCAATACTATTAAAAATATAAGGTTGATTTTGAGAATTATCTTAAACTTATTTAAAATGAAAAGTCACGTAAGCAACTCTGATGGTTCAAAAAAAGCTCACATAATGTTGAAATAGAAACTGGTAGGTTCAACAACGTTCCTCGTGAAAATAGAATTTGTTAACTATACAACAAAAACAAAATCAAATCAGAGTATCATTTTCTTATGTGTTGTCCCAAAATATAATGGCATGCTGTTGAAACTATTTTTTGTCAATACAGCTTGAGTACATTGTGTTCAAATAAGACTTTAATGATACACGTTGCAAATTATTTATTATTAATTATCTGACGTGTTTGGTGAAGGTCTAGTGATACCCTGTCATTTGCCATGATCTCTATTTTGTAAATGGCCAAAAACTAACATGTCGGTTTGCCAATAGTTATGTAGGTATTGTTATTAGGTTTATACAGTTAACTCTTGTGAAAATGAACTAAACATAACACCAGATTGTATTTGTTTCTTTTGTTTTAAGCTAAGACCAATTGCTAAGGCATTTCAAGCTAAGCATAATAGCAGTGCTTAATTGATGACCTTAATTGATTTGTTTGCAATGGTCACACAGGTGCCACTGTTAAAATAAAGCATTTGTAAACTCCCAACGACCATTTCTAGAATTACACGAATACGATACAATTAAATGTAAGTGTAATGTATGAGTAAACGAATAGATGTGCCGAAATATTGACGACTCGTCGACTAATTGCATGCAGTCGGTCAAGACAAAACATGGTTTATTTTACAAACAGCTTATTTGTAGTCCTAATTGGTTCAAACGTGTGCTTACATGCCAATATCGAACACATGTGTTTGCACCAGTTTAAATTATTCGGAATTAATAGCTGGCAAATATCACAACGACTAAAAAGAATCGACAAACAAAAGAGAAGAAAGAAATTCAATGGGATAAAACTGTTTTAAAATATGTATTGACAATAAATAAGGTTAACTAAGTTTATTGGAAAGATTTGTAAATAAGAATACATAGGTATCTTTTAAATTTAATTAAGGTAATACCACCGAATTTACACATCTAAAATATACTAATGTAAAATATTTATTTCTTGTTTTAAAATAAAGGTAGTAGTTATCTTAAGAATGAACAACCTGAATTGAAAGAGAAAAATAGCACTAACACAAAAGAAACAGTATTTTATCTTTCAATACTTTTAAGTCGATGTTAATCAAGACTGTTGGAACTTTATGCGGCGTATTTCCTGTTACTGATGAATCTTGATATACCACTTATTCGTGAAAGTGGCATTTGAATTCCTTACGCTAAAATCCACTTTTTTGTTGTTATCACGGTAACGAATTACATTAATTTAAATGACACAAAACAGAATTAAGCCATTTTACACCCCAACAAGTAATATCCTACTTATACCTGTCCGCGGCGAGATACTGTAACGTTAAACATTTATATTAAAAAGGTTGTGTTATATAATCCACCAAATCTACCTATAACGGTCTATCACAGGCTCTGAAAGTTTAAAAATCTACATAAGATATTATATGTTGTCTATCTATCTATAAAATCCCAAGTTAAAACACACACGTATTGTTTATCACATTGTTTGCGCACAGTTTCTTTGACTGACATCTATATGTGGAACGTATTATCAACACATTGTAACACAAATAAGTCATGTAATCTGAGTACTCAGAGTAAAAATAACTATACATTATCCCTGTGCAATTATTGAAAAAGACATATTGTTTTAAGGACTTTTAATTTTATGTCGATAGTCTTGCCATATCTTGATATTTTTGTGAATCCTTGGTTGTTGTGATTCTACGCCCTAAGTTTGCATATTTATAGGCTTAATTTGTAACGCAGAACCCAGGATTTCTGTATCTCAGTGTAGCATTGAAATATTATTTCTTGAACTTCATGAACTGATTAAACTTAAACACATCGAGTTTAAGACACAACAAATAAAGATTAGTCGGTCAGTAGGACACAAAAAAACCTCTTTTCAAAAGTATAAAACAGGTGAGGTTAGTAGGTAATATAATTCAAGGTTGATGCGAAAAGTTAAACACATGGTTAATCGTCTTTCGCAACGTTTAAATGTAACGCGATACGTGATTGGCTGAAAGAATGTCATGCGAAAAACATGGAAAGTAGGTTAATCGATTTTTACATTTTTAGTTGAAAATTTAAGTGCGTTCTGTAATGACTTTAGCATCTGTTATATAGATTTTTTTACATCAAAACATCTGTGATATACAGTTTGTTTTAAGTGTAAAGTCTGTGATGAAATTTCTTAAAAAGAGTTTTAATATATTTGTTTATTTTAAATCCTTTTTGAGACTAGATAAAACTGAATTTTTTAAACTTCTATGATCTTTTACAAAGATAATAGATTTTAGAATGTGTAATCCATCTGAGATTTTTTAAGCATTATATAAATAAACAACTCCTCCACACCCCAGTACATCTGTGATAAACTGTGCGCTAATCTGCTAGCCACCTTAAGTACAGAAGCTCCCCATATACCACAGGCAGCGATATCGGTGATGGCATGGAACATCATGAAGCAATCCCCATGGAGGCCTTGAGCTTCAACAGCGCCGCCAAATACAAGACAGGGGCGTACCCGTGGCTCCTGTACGCCCTAAACCTGACAAGGATCCCAATCACAGTAGGGCCTGACCAGACCTTCGTAGCCAGCCTGCCCGACATCTTTCGAAATTTCCTAATGTACGGGAGCCGGAAAGGGGGAGACCAGTACTAGCGCGTGAACGCCATGAACTACTGGCAGTCACAGATGAACTTTGCCGTGTGGTGCGCGACGGGGGCTGCGGGTAGTCGTACCTCTACCACCTGGAAGGGACCGAGTGGCGGTCAACCCCACTCATCCGGTCTGTGTACTACTTCCACGTCTATTTCACCATCCGGCGGCTGCTTGCCGAACTTTAGTGCGCCCTGCCGGGGGACCCGTCCTGGAACGGCGACATCAACACCTACGACGGCCGTGCGTACGAGCGGCTATGCAACGAGCTCGGGGTCAGCTCCCAAACGGCCTGGGGTCTTGGCGTCTCATGGGGAACCTTCGTGCTCGACCGCTCGAAAGGCTTCACCCAAGCCGGCATGGAGCAGATCAATGACTCGATCCGGACCTACGTCTGGGCGCTGCTCGGGGCGCAGGCCCAAACCAATCGAGGATCCTGGACGGCTTCGAGGCGCAAAAGCAGTTCCTTGCCCTAGTGGAGGAAGCGATCAACTCCCCAGTAGACCTCCAGTCCGCCATCTCCAGGTACCAGAACGCTCTGCAGTACGCCGGCGGCGAGGTCAACGTGGTATTCGGCACGGGTTTGTACATGGCACCAAGCGATATGATCCTCAGGTTCGGCCGCGGCATAGCGGGCTACAACAACGAGATCGTCATGGCTGCGTCCAATCTCCCCATCGGGTAGTTGGCGGGCTGAACGAGCCGGCGCCCCGCCAGTGATGCACGGCAGCTTTGTCGAAGGGAAAATCGAAAGACCGCCGCCGCCCCTCCCACCGGCAGAGAAGCCGCCACCCGACGAGAGAGAAACGGGGGAGGCGAAGGCACACCGACGAAAGGGTGGCCTTAATCGTAGCCGGCGCCGCAAACGGGCTAACCGTCCTTTGGCTGATGTTTCGTTAGCCATTCCCGGACCGCCCCGAGCAGCAGCCCCCCACAGCGACCAGCATCGCCCAGGTGTTTTCGGCGAGCCAGCCGACGGCATAGCCCTTTCCCGCTGTCGACAGCAGCCAAGAAACCACGCTGCCGATGATCCCAGGGAGAGCGGCGGCGGCCCTCCCGGCCAGCTTAGCGAAAAGAGCCCCGAGGGCCTTGAGCTGCTTTTTAACCCGATCTCGGAGGCCGGACCAGCCAGGTTTGTGGGGAGGGGAAGGCGAGGGGGCACCTGAGGACCGCCGGTGAGGGCTACGACCAGTGTGCTGATGGCCAAGCCGATGGCCGTGAGAATGGAGGCGAATGTGATCCCCTCCTCCCAGAAGATGGTCTTGACCCGCTCGGCCAGCGTGGTGTCCTCGCCCATTATACGCCGCAGGTTTCCCCGAACCCGGCTAATCTGCGATCTGAGAGATTCCCGATTGGTCGAAACCGCCTCGAGCCGCTCGGACCGCTCATCCGTGAGTTCCCTGATCCGATCTATGATTCTCTCCTTCATCAAGAGGTCATCGTCAGCCTCTCTTAGTTTCTCATGCTCTCGGTCGATATGCCGGTCAAGCTCGGAAAGTTTGGCTAGGTTGTGTACGAGCTCGCCTCGCTGGTCTGCAAGGCCTTGTTGAGCCCTTTGAGCTCTCGCAACTCCCCGAGTTCATCCCGGACAATGCCCCCCCCCCCTATTTTTCCTGCTATAGTTGATAACGCTAGGTTCGTCTAGTATTTTTGTTGACCAGTTCAACCCCTGGGTGGGCCCTCAGGCGGAGCTGGCCGCTGTTGTCAATCGTAAACTTTTGGTAGTCCCGGCACCCTGGGGGATGCACCTCATCCAAACCGTCGTAAAATGCATCAACGGTGCTAGTAAGTCATTGATTGGATAGCGAGGTAGTGCCGATGTCGTAGTCGGAGGCCGTGTCCAACGGGACAATGTCAGTGTCGGCATCCACGTCAAACGAGGTAGTGGCAATGTCGTCGTCCGCGGGGCCATAATCCAACGGAGCCTGCAGGTCGCCGAACTCACCGAAATCTCGCAGCGGGATGCCCTCGTCCATCACTGTATTTTGAAGACACAGGTGAATGGTTCAATACAAGATGTTTCAAAGCGCCTACGGTCGAAAGCTCAACCCTCACCGGCATCTTAGAGAGCCGCTAGGGGCCAAGGGCATGCGCCAGTCGGTCGTAATCACGAACAACCCGTCCACGATCGACAGGAACCAGCAGCTGCTGTTGCGCTTCCCGAATCTCGGGCCCAGCGATGTGATTGTTCCTGGGACCGCCAGGCTGGCTTTCCAGATCAACCTGCTCTCAACCGACGCTGATCGCACCTTAGTCAACAAACTGGACCGGGCGATCGTCAAGAAGACCACGATCAGGATCTCCGGGAACGAGGTCATGAGCATCGACGACAGCGACGTGCTAGGCTGCTACATGGACCTCTGGAAAACGGAAAACGAGAAGGCCAACGCCCACTACCAGTGGATTGACACGACCGACGACCGCAACGCGACGCGGATCCGGCTCGGCGCCGGGAACCGGGTCAACAGAGTGAAGGACGCCGCCATAGCCAATGCTTTCGGGGCCCGCTTTCACACACATTCTGCTCGATTTCGAACTGCTAGAAAGCCACATGTCTTTCTTTTAGTTGGCTTTAGGGGACAGGCTCGAGTACGAGCTCACGTTCAACGACTACGGGAGGGTCGTCAGGGCGACCGGCGATGATGCCGCAAAATACAACATCGAGGGGATCGCCTTGGAGTTCGAGATAGTGACCCACAGGGAGCTGGCCGAAACAATCCGCAACCAGTATGCAGGGCGGCTGGCAATCCTTTACGACCGGGTCCTCATGCACCACAGGATCGTGGCGAACAAGTCCGACACCCTATGGAACATAAACCTGAACGTCCCAACCCGTTCGATAAAGGGGGGATTCTGATGATATTCGAAGAGCCGGCCCAGCCCTTTCAACGCCAGAGCGAATGTTTCTATAACCCCAAGATCAAGAAAGTAGAGGTAACCGTCGAGGTAATTCCGAACCAGCTCTACGCCCAAGGGATGCGCCTCTACCAGGCCTGGGATGAGGTCCGGAAATTTGTTGCCGGCGGGGCCAAGCGGCCCGCCGACGTGGCCGCGGCCTCCAGGGACCTCCCGCTGCCCGCCTGCACCCTAGGAACGTACCTCACGGAGGAGTTCGCCTCTGGCTGGACCGACGGACAAGCGACGACGACGGCTTGCATGGCAACGGCCGCCGGGTCGAAAACGCCAGCGAGGGGATCACTATCCAGGCCGCCAATGAAGCGGAGGCGCCAGGGGCATTGAACATTTACCTCTACATCCTCATAGACGCGCAGCTCAACATCGAGAATGGGCGCTTCGTCTCGGCTATTTACTGAAGAGCCCCACTCGGCGATCATCTGCGGCATGACCGGTTGCGGAAAGATGAAGTTCGCGCTTGACCTACTCGAGGGCCCATTCCGCGGCCGTTTCGACGACGTCGTGATCCTCTGCCCCACGGCCCGGCACAACAGGGCCTACCAGGAGCGCCGGTGGGTGTGGACGGACGAGGAGGTCTATGTTTTAGATCCAAGCGAGCGGCTTCATGACATGCTGACGGCCCTCTACCGGGTGTTCCAGGGCCAGCCGACTGTGTACCTCATCGACGACATGGCCGCCAGCCGGAAGCTCACCAAGAAAAAGGACATGCTCTTCGAGCTGGCGTTCAGCGGCCGCCACACCCAGCAATCGGTCTGGGTCCTGGCTCAGAGGTACAATGCCGTCCTCAAAGAACTCCGGGAGCAGACGCGTTGGGTCGCTCTCTTCCACTGCAAGGATTGGGATAGTTTCGACTAGTGCTTGCGCGAAAACGACATCATCTCCGCGGCCGACAGGCTCGCCGTGCGGGAGCAGCTCGCCAAAACGAAACACGGGAAGCTGCTGTTAAATACCTCGCAGCCGGGTTGTTATGCCGTGTTGACATGAAGCGCCTATACATTACTGTCGTCTTCGTCGGGGGAGGGATGGCGGCTCTCCTTATTTTCTTAGCAATTAGACTCGGTGTCTACGTGACCATAGCGATGGAATGCGACGACATTATTGACGAGCTAATCGCCGATGATTCAGCGCCGCGGGGTATTGCTCGGCCCGGAGTGGAGGAGCCTGTGAACGCAGAACGGAAAAGGCAAAGGCAAAGGCTGGCCGCGCTTGCCATGGGGGGCCAGTCGAGACAGAACATATGCAGAGAGATCACGGCGGATCAGATCGAGGGCATATCCGATGAGGAGATCGGCAAGCTCTACGCCCGATACGAGGCCCGGCTGGGGACCACTATTAAACACTGCCAAGCCTCAAAGCAAGTATCTGTTGAGCACGTCCAAGTGCCTGTGGAGCACGGTAGTGAACACGGACAAGCACCTGTTGAACACTTTTGAACACATGTTGAATACTTTTTAACACCTATTGAACACGGTAGTGTGTTATACCCGCCGTCGATGGGAGATGCGATGGTTACGGCACCAGACTTGGAGTCGGCCAAGGAACTGGTGACGGAGGCGGACCAGAAAAATGAGCCGCAGATTATGGTGACTAGGGGGGAAGGACCCTAAAAAGGTTGCCGCCGGACGGGAAACTGCAGCTAGCAAAAGGAAACAACAAAAGCTCCTAGATAATTTGCGCAATCTTAAATCGGTGGCGGTGGCGGAGTGCCCGGCTGAGCCATCCACCCCGCAGGCCGAACACGAGCCATCGTCGCCCCCGGCCACGTCCCAATGGCTGATGGTCGCTGGGGCTGTGGAAGGTGGGATCCTTTGGAAGGTCAATGGACCAGCCCCACCCGCGCCCCTGGTTCCCGAATTGAATCGGGCGCCCGCGTTTCTTATAGGCACGACCCCATCACATGGACTAGAATGTCTACCAAGGACACCCCCGACGGAAAGGAAGTAGTTAATTTGTTTTATCATGGCTCTGTGGTAGCTGGACTCACAATCGGGTACGCCGCCTAAGCAAGGCAGCGGTTGAGGGGGGGGGGAGCGCCCCCTAGACTGGAATTAACCCCACGGGACGCCGGCATGACCGTTGTCGCCGTCCCGGCTGCCCTCGTCACCAGAGATCTCCTAAGCAAGCAAGGGATTATCTCCGCCGACACATTGAAGTAGGGGCCTACCCCTTAACACCATGGCGACCGCTGCGATTATCGTGGGCAGCGCGATCATCAACGCGGTAGCGTTCAGCGGGAGCAGCTATCTGTTCAGCAAAATAGATAAAAGGCTCGATGGGTCCGACATAAAAGCGGAGTGCCGGCGCCACGACCTCGCTGTGAAACGGCTTCAGGCCGCTCGGGCAGCTTGGGCCCAAAAAAGAGCTCAGCGACTTGATTTCATCCAAGAAGAGCTCCGCCGTCAAGGGCACACCCTACAAACCTCCCAGGATGCAGATGCTGCCATGTGGGAATATGCTCTGATCCTGCCAAATAATCATCTCGATCCACTGGGGCCTGAGTCTCAGCTGTCCGACTTCAACAATCCGCCCGACGGTCAGAAGGCTAGAGGGATGGGATTTATCTTGTTAACGCTCGGGGCAGTCTGCGCCGCGTGCTACTACTTGAAAAAACGGTCTTAATCTCTCCGCTCAAGCATCGGCGTGGGTACTAGATAATTTTTGTCTCCATCCTCCTTTTCCGTTCCTTATATGCTCCATCCTCTTTTTCCGCTCCTTATATGCTCGCATCCTTCGGTTATCATGGGTCTTCCCGATGAGCTGCTTACTAAGATACTGGAAGTAGGCTACGCCGCTCGATGGCACAAAGTTCCTGGGCCCTTAGCTTCCACTATGATCGACATCGCGCATAAATCGCTCCCCTGCTTGCAGAGGGAAGACAAGATTATGAGGCTCTTCGCGGATAGGGTGCTAGCAGGCCTGACTAACATCTGGGTAACAACTGGGCAGCTACCGGAGCCTGTGGCTTCTGCCTGTTGGAGGATGCTCACGCTCTTGGAATATCTCCATGGATCAGAGGCTTGCAAAAATATATGACAAACTCAGGGGCTACTGGAAGAGGATAACGGCGATTCGAAAACTGGCAGCCACGGCTAAGGTTTCTGAGGCCAAGGCCCGGGACGTCCTTTAAAAGCAGGCCATCTGGCAAATCCACCTCTACGCTCAGAGCCACATACCGAGGCCCAAGTTCGACGTTTCAGTACCGAACGAAGTGCACCAGTCCGATCTCTTATTCTTACCATACGACACGGTTCGTCGGAAGACATACAAGTATGCCCTGACTGTGGTCGATGTGGCCAGCAGGTTCAAAGCCGCTGAACCGCTTACTACGAAGGAGGCTAAAGAGGTCGCCGCTGCCCTCGAGCGGATCTACAAGTGGGACCCCTGCAATGGCCGAAACTGCTTCAAGTCGACCCTGGGCGGGAATTTATGGGCTCTGTCCCAGCTTCTGGCAAAGCACGGGGTTGAAGTCAGGCGCGGCCGTGTGGACATCCACCGTGATCAGGGTATTGTAGAGCGGTTCAAACGGACACTTGCTGAACGCCTGTTCGGGCACCAGTATGCGGTCGAAATGCGTCGGCCAGTGGGCGAGCGGTCAACGGAGTGGGTTGGTAGGCTGCCCTCGGTGGTAGCTACCTTGAACGGACAAGAGACCAGGCTTATCGGTAAACGGCCAGTGGACGCCATCCATGTCCAATCCGTGATACAAAACCATCTTCGGTTGTTACCGGCCGTTCGGTTAGTGTCAAGGAGCCGAAGCTCCCCTCCAGTGCCAGTGCCCGCTACCTCTACCAGGCCGGCGAACTGGAAGGTGGCCGCCCACGTGCGACAGACCCCGTCTGATCCCTTGAGGTCCACCGGATAGGGCGCTCGGTTACGAAGCCTGACGAACCCGACCTCTTTTACCTAATGGATGGACCTGGGCGAGGCTTTGTGCGCGAGGAACTCCTCGTGGTGCCACCAGACATCCAATTACCCCCCCCCCCCCGATGGGATGCTTAAGCTTTAGGGCGGCGGCCCCTCTTTTTCGATTGCACTCGAGTCAGGTCAAGCGGATATTGTCATAGGTGTGGTCTCTGGTGTTGTCCAGCCGGTCCACACTGAACTGCTTTGTGTCTTTGGGGGCGTGGATCCAGAGCAGCTCGACATTGCAGGCGGCGCAGCGGTTGTTTTGGACCCCTTTGAGCCGCAGGATGTGGTCGACCTTCAGGTTCAACCCCGTGCGCCCCTTGGCTTGGTCCTGGTGCTTGTAGCCCACGAGCTTCCTTTGAATCACCTTGCGGAGCTACTGCTCGGTGGGCGGCCCGGCCTCGGAACCCTCTTGCGGAAAATAGACGACCCGTTCGAGCTGCCGAAAGTACTCTTCCCGTGACACTGCGAGGTAGGCTAGGTTCGACCACTGCAGAAAGTCGTCGATGATCCAGCCTTTTTTCTAGCTGTGGATCGTCAGCCCCTGGGAGGAGTGCACCGTGAGGGCATTTCCCAGACGCCAGTCGTCTGCCCGGATCGCGACTTCTGCGGCCGCCACTGGGAGTTCCACGTTGTCGTTGAGCACCAGCTCCGGCCGGTGCCCGGGATCCTCACCTCGATATTATGCACCCGGCTGTCTTTCGGGTGATAGAGGAGGGGCACCAAGGTGTCCCGGAAGTGGTCCTTGTGCCTTTGGAATAGCATCCTCTGCGCCCGGTTGCGCAACTTTTGTCTCGAAGTCAGTATGAGGTCGCCTGGCTTCCATGCATCCACAAACCGATCCCATCCGAAGCAGCCGGGGAGGGCCTTTCGCATCCTTTGGCACTGGTCTTTGTCTGGCCGTAGACGAATGTTTTGTTTCAGGTCCCTGAGGGCATGGTCCTTCACTCTGTGGTCGAGCTCGACCTCTTTATAGTGGTCCGCCTTCTGCCGCAGCCAGTCGTGCGGCATCTCTCCCGCGATTGGCGGCGGCTGCCCCTGAACTCCGCAGCAGGCGACCTGGACGCCTTTTTGATCAAGCCAATCGAGAAAGTTCTAGATGTTAGGCCGGGTACGGTACAGATCTCGTCCCAGATGATCACCATCGGGACGAACTTCTGCCCCATCCTATCTGGGGTCCACTCCGTTTGTCCACTCCAGCGGAAGAATCTGTGATAGGTTTTGGCCTTTACATCCCCGGTCCGCATCTCTTTGGCCAGGCGGTGGGTCGGGGTGAAGACTAAGGGGTCCCGGGCCCGGAGGAGCTCGATGGCTCTCGTGTTTGTCGCGGAGCCTCCGCCACCGTTGAGGTAGCTCAGGCGGTGCCTCGACAGGGCTTCGTCGTACCTGGGCGCCTCGGACGGTGGCGGGACTTTAGCCTGGGCCCCGTATTAGGATTTGGGGCGTGCTCAACCGGCATGAACAGCTTCTCGCCCTTGTCCCGCCACTGGGCCGGGGCGACGTGGGGCAGGGTTTCGATATCCAAGGCGCAGCCGGGGCAGTAGTCGTTCTTGCAGCCGAACTTTCGGGGGACCGGGTACGCCTCGACCCCTCGCAGCTTGTGGAGGGCGGCTTTCATCACGTAGAGGGAGTCGGTGGCCACTCGGACGACCTCGTCGGGTGTAAACCGGCGGAGCATCTCCAGGAGGTTGATGTTGGCGTAGGCCCCGACCAGCGTGCCACTTTCGCGGGTGTCGCATATTAGGAAGTCCTGCTCTCCTGGATCGGTGACGAGCCTCTGGGTCAACCCCTTTCCGCCGGCCTTGCTCCCCTGGGTGAATTTCCCGATCACGCTGCAGCCCAGGCCTCGGTCGTCCGGAAGCCAGACCTCGGTTTGCTTCTCGAAGGCGATGAGGGCCTCCCGGACCTTAAGGGTGGTAAGCAGGCCGCTTTCCATTAGGTAGGCCAATAGTGCCGTCGGGGCCCAGCCCTTCTCGGCGAAATGCTTCCCGAACCAGGCGGGGATGACTGGGTGGGCCGTCGTCGTGAACTCCCACTCCTCGACTTCGGCGAACTCCGTGCCTATGTCCTCCGAGAGGGGGCCATTAATTGCTACCCCGGCCAGGCGGTGGTCGGGATGCCCGAACCTTTGGAAGTATGGCTCCGCATCGCCGCGCCTCGTTAGGCTGGAGGGGTAACAGCTCTTTATGTCAATCGAAACCAGGTCCGCCGTGTCGTAGCCCATCGAGTTCCAACGCCAGCCGTGGCGTGCTGCACGCAGGCGTTCTTGATATCGGGGAGAAGATTTATTCGGGTTGGCTTCCAGCCGTTCAGCTCTTTGGCCCGGAGGCTGGCTGCGTGGTTATCGCCGAAGGCTCTCTCGGCTAAAGACTCGAACCCCAGGATGCGGCACAGCCACTCCAGCTTTTCGTGGGCCTCCTGGGTTCGGTACGTGCGACCGTTTGTGGCTTGTGGCCGCCGTGCTGGTATTTTAGGGGCGTGAGTCTCTATCCCCTCAACGCGCCCTCGTAGTGCTCGATGACACTCCGGGCGACGCAGTTCAGGTCTCCGTCCCTCAACGGGGCTAGGTTGGCGGGGTCGGTGACTTTTTGGCGGTAGAGCCCGTACACCACCGCGTTGACTGGGTAGGCGTTCTGGTAGTAAAGGCTGTCGACCCCGACCAGGGCGCCTGGGTTGGTGTCGGGGGTCATGTCCATCATCTCCCGGCCCCTCAGCCTCCCTTCCCGGACTTGGTCGAATTTGTCTTGTCATTTGGTTTCTAATCCCAACTCCGCAGATTGAGCACGGGCTCGTGCATCCGTCGTTCCGATCCTCATATGGTGTATTTTACAGTATTGGTGGAGACAGGGGTGGCCGCATAGAACTAGAACCGTCCAAGAGCCAAGAGCTTGTATCCGTTCCCTTCATGATGCTCGATCCAATAGGCATACCCTTCATCTAAATTCCCGAAAAATAGCGCCGGCTGGGCTTCACGTCCGTAGCTATTCCCGAAGTCGGGTCAACTCGATCATCGTTTTGGTCCAGCTCCAACTGTAACTCATCTCGCTCGTTTATCGCTTCCGAGGCCTCCTCGAGTGCCCGATCCCGCTTCTCCCGAGCTTCCGTCAGGTCATCCAACAGTTGTCCGATCTCCGCTTCAAATTCCCTAATCCTTTGTCGGGTATCCACATGGCGGCCCCCCTCTAATCAATCTTGGGCATGGTCATCGGGGCCCATCACCTCTCACGAAAAAGGGGGGCCTGCGCCTCGGGCGCCGCCTCTTCCTTCGGTTAGTGTTTCTGCGGCTCTCCTATCCGCTCTCGCCTGGGTGGGCCTGGTTGTCCTACTGCCGCGCCGGCTGCTGAGCCAGCTCGGTGTGGGCTGCCAGCTGCTCCTTCAGGCGGCCATCGGATTCCCAGGCGCGGACCCGCCAGCTGATCATCTCGTCCAGCAGCTCACCCCGTTCCTTCTCCGCCTGCGCAAGCCGCTGGGCCGCCACGGCGTCGGGCTTGGCGCGGGCCGCCTGCTGCGCCTCCAGCTGGCCCTCGAGGTCCATGACGCGGGCCTTCAAGCAGGCCACGTCGCTCAGCACGACCTTCCGCTTGGACTCCGCCCGCGCCAGCCGATTGGCCGCCTCGAAGTCGTCCCCGGCGTGGTCCGCCAGCAGGGCCTTGACCTCCGCGGCGGCGTTCGCCCTACAGCGCTTCAGCTCGCCCAGCAGCTCGCCCCGCTCCTCCTCCGTCCACGCCAGCCGTCGGGCCAGCTCGTCGTAGGTCTCGTTGCGTCTCTGTACGTTCGCCATGACTCGTCGGTATGTATTACTCGTCGGTACACCTAGTGTCGCGTTTTTCTAAATGTGTTCCGGCGCTCAGGGCCGACGAGGGTGGTGGGCCGTCGAGCTGAGGACCGGAGAGGGCGGTGGGCTTTTTCTTGAGATTAAAGATGTAAAACGGCTGTTTCCTGGAGAACTAGTTCGTGGGAAGCTTTTTTGGTTGGTTGGCGGGTTAAAAAGATACCGAGGTTTGGTCCGATCACTGTAGCTGCTGCTGTATATACTTCTTCTAGATTACTGTGTTTTGTTATCATTCTTTGGCCTTAATGACGTAATATATTGCCAGTTTTTATTTGGATCTGTTTCATTCATCTTTCTTAGTTTTGTTTGATTGTTTTCCTTTTCTTTATTTATGTAATAGTTTATTGTTTTCTTGTTTGATATACTTATTTCCTGAAGCCGAATTTTACTAGCATCCGTAGGATTTCTATTGTTATCAGACCGAGCTTTGTGGTAAGCATTTCTTTCTCTGTGATAGTTAATACCAAAGCCAGATTTTTTGGCTCCTATTTTTAGAAATATTAAGTGGAACTTTGACTTTTATATTATTAAAAGTGTTCAAATATGCTGATTTGAAGAGCTCTAATATTTTATTTTTAGTACTTTCAATTATTTCGGGACTTCGGTTATTAGAACATTCTAATGTGATTTTGTTAACGGTGTCTTGATTAATGTTTTTAGTGAATTCTTTTGCGAGCGAGTTATCCCACTGTGGTTTAGATGACATTATTAATTACTTATGAACTCAGGTAATTTTTAAATGTAGGGAGCCGTGCTCATACGAAAAAGGCACATCTGTTCGTTGTATGTTGAAAAAAGTTAATACACTTGAAAGAGTTTGCAGAAGCTATTGCATAGTCGATTACAGATTTGTCTCGAAATGTATAAGTTCCAATTCCTTTATCATTATGCATCCATACAAAGTGTAATTTCTGCACATTTCTATAAGACGTAAGTGAGTGGTATTAGTAGTGTTATCAAGAGAGCTTCCTTTCAGAGGGACGGATAAGGCTTCTAGGATGTGGTGCAGATCAAAATAGTTAGTTACTTCATTTGTAATATCGAAAATATTGTTAAAGGTTGGGTCGGATGGCAAAAATCTCAGAGGCAGCCTGTTCTCCCATTTGTGTCACCAAGTAAGTAAACATGATCAAAGTCTGCAAACATTTGCGATTCTTCGTCTTTGAATTCCAACAGAAGGTCTTCATTTAAAAATCTTTCATTTTCAGGAGGAATATTAATAGATGCCAAATTTAAAGGTTTCGGGCCATCGGGTTTAAGTTTTAGCCACATTGAATTTTCTGAGTTTGTATTTATAATTTCTTGTTACATATACTCCAATATCCCCGACTTTCTCTTAAATGACTGCTTGCTTTGTTTCTAGAAAAAGTTGGTAACCCAGGATATCAAAAATATCATGTTTGTTAAGTCTGTGCACACTAAACAGTGGCCAACGAGACTGGACTGGAGAATTGGCTATAGAGTTGGTAATAACCTATTTTAATATATTTTACACCAATCAACGTATAAGATAACACAATGGGAAGCGACCATTTGTCTATATCTCTAAATTTAATTCTTTCAGCAAATGAAATGATTTTAAATAAGAACAGAACATGGAATGTGGGCATTCCATAATATAATAATAAACTTTACAGTTAAATTAAATCTGTGGCAAGATGCCAAATGAGAAGCAAAACAAATATTCGTAATGCTCAGGCCAAATATTGGGAAGCCTTCTGCTCAAATATTACGTATTTGACAACAGGCAAGGAATTATGGGACTTTGTGAAACTACCAGGAGAAAATCAGGTCAATCTAGCCGCCAGTTTATACTAAACAATCAATTAATTACAGACCAAACTGAAAGGACAAAAGCCCTAGTTAGCCACTATTGTTAGGTAAGCAGCAATGATGTCTATTTTCTTGGATTCATTAAGAAAATAATAAATATCTATCAAGGTCAACAACATGGTCATTAATATAATTAAATATAGCGCTAGGAACATGCAAAATGAAGCCCCAGGTGAGGATGGTATCCATTGCGAAATCTTAAAACAACTACCAAGAGAATCAAATCATGTCATTCTTAACATCTTCAACAATTCTTGGAACCAAAGTGTAATACCTGATTCAAGGTCAATTACTGAAACACATGAAACCTGCTAATGACCCCCTGATCTTCTAGACTTATATCGTTAACATCAACATTCACAAAACTAATGCAGAAAATGATCAAACACCGATTATCTACCTTTTTTGGAATCCTATAAGATCCATTCGGAAAACCAATCAGACTGTAGACCCTACCACTCAAGAAATGACTATTTAATAAAATTTGAATCAGATATTGAAATTGCACAAGCAAAACGTAAATGCGTCACAGCAGTATTTCTGACACTTTCAGCTTCTTTTGATAAAATGTGGTCAGAAGGAGCGATAGCCATTCTCATAAAATATGGAATTAAAAGTAAATTGTATAAATTGCTATCCTCATTTCTTAAAATAAGGAAAATTAAAGTAAGGTGCGACAGCAAAACATAATTTACTCTTACCACAGATAGATGCGGCTCTCAAGGCAACGTTTTTTCCCCAGTATTTTTACATTATTCATGAATACGCTTAATGATGTATCACAGTATGTAGATGATAGTGAATTTTGGGTAACAAGTAATAGCCCGAAACAAGGTATACAGAAAATAAAAAAATATAGCATATATAGAAAAAATGACCTTTAATTTGGTTTGATAATAAAAAAACAAAAACAAAACCCAGACAATCATATTTAGACATGGCAACTCAATCATAGGTAATAACCATCTACCAAAATAAACAGTATGTAACAAATTACAATATATAGTGACAATATAACCTTCTTAGGACTTAACTTTGAAAAGCATTTAACGTGAAGGGAACATATCAAATAACTAATTAGAAAAAGACCTCAACGTAATCAGATCCCTCAAAGGTAAAAACGGCGGGGTGGGGGGGGGGGGTGCAAACACAATACAACTTGATAAATTAGAGCTACTCCAAAATAAAACAATAAAAGTTATAATAGGTGCTATTTCTCAGAAGCAATTCACGCAGGAGTAGGAGAATACACAATAAATGAACAAATAGATATGTGCAGTTTAAAATACTGGGTAGAGTAAGTAGGTTAGGAAATGCACTTTCAGCGAACAAAGAAACGTACACGCGCAAGAAGGATTGGTTAAAAAGAATTAATAATCATCCCTGGTAAACTCAAATGTTGTAGGCATAAATCCTATCAATATATACACTAATATAGCTAGGGTATTTAACAAAAAGAGATGACGCATGCACAGTTAAACCGTGAGAAGATAACTAAAACCAAACATCCACAGAAAACATCCGACATACACTGATGGTAGTAAAGACCCAATTTCCATAACAATAGACCTATTAACAATAAAAAAATCAAAGTTTACTTGCTAACTCTTTGCCATCAAAGCGGCGCTTTCATGGGTAAATAATAGCTGAATAGAATGTAAATCTATTCACTGAGCGCATTGCAAGCCCGACAGTCTGTAGACAACAAAGATTAGATTAATGATAATTATTAAAAGAATACACTCATAAGCAAACAAGTTAACACCCATTTTAGCTTGAAATGGATACCCAGCCGTGTAGGCGTAACATGCAATGAAGTCGCTGGTCTGTTCGGAAAAGGGCTTCAACGGCTGGGTTAAAATGTAAAAGAAGCAACCAACTTCATAAAGAACCACTAGAAACAAAAAAAAAAGATAAATATCAGCGAATATAAACGACTAAATGATTACAATATAGTGACACAAATAAAAGAATCACCACAGCAACCTAATACATGATCAAATGTACACAAGACTAGGAATCGGAGCAAGTATTTAGGAGCGGAATATAAAAGAAAATTAAACACAGCTATTGAATTTATATACATAGACTGTATTGAAATAATCAATGTAAATTTCTTTGTAGCATAAGAGTAAAATGTTCATAAAATGTAACAATTTATTAAATAACTATACGTTATTAGTCCTAATAAAAAGCACCTTCCACGTTCAATAACACGACGGTCTACTTTTAAACATTGCCAATATCTTTAAAGTCCGCACTTGAAGTAATTTGATTGGCGAATAAGGCAGGTTTCAGCAAGAAGCTCTGGGGAATGGAAGCCATTTTGTTTTTCACGAAATGAACTGGTGGTGTTTGACCGAACGTGTTATAAATTTACAACGTGTATATTTAAAAAAAACACAAAAAAGCATTCGGCCTTGGGCCAACACAACTGGCCTCGGACAAATAACAGGGCCAATATCAAATCATTTATTTATTAACATATAATATTGAACTCATTTTTATACATTATGCTTAACTGTCTCTTTATTCCCTTTAGCATGATCGTTTTACTCTCTTTCCAGCCATAAGCTCAGGACTTTCTCCGTATATATACGATATGTATAACAAGGTGAATGGTCTAGAGGCGGTCGGGCCTCAGTTAAGTAAAAATAGGCATAGGGCCCCTCCTCCTTAAAGAAACACCATCCCCTCACTATTTCAAATGACAATGTCATGGGCAGATCCCTTCCGACCTTACTTTCGTTTCTCCGCAAGGAAGAGGTCAGCCCTTCAAGACACAAAACACGAAGTTGAGTACCCTATATTAGGGTAAAATAGGGGTCCGATGCTTTACAGCAATAAGGTAGGTTATAGGCAGTGAAATTCTCAAACAATTCATATTCACCTAATCGTAGGACAAAAATCACCAAACCAATCATTTAGTTTTTAAGCAGGTACCCAAAATTGGATACCTGACAGGGGCCCATTTTCGGCATTTTGGTTAAATTCCTTTTAGTCTAATTCATATTTACATGCACATTCAAGCATGCCACCTCACAAAATTATCACCCTAATTTTTTTAATACACCGTAGCCACCAATTATGATCATTTTGATTGAAGAAGACCCTAAATAGATGTCTGGGTAGAACCTTTGGCGCTCCTAGGGTCAACTGGAGGACCCTCCCACAAAACGGGGCTCGAACCCAAGCGGTGATAGGCTAAGCAGTAAGGAGTAACAAGTCGGCGACCCTACCTAGAGGCACGAGCCACGAGCGCCTTCTCGCCGTATGTAAGGACCTGGTAAGCCCTTTAAATCAAGTGCATGTAGATTCATTTGACTGTTGTCGTAAAAGTTGGAAGGAATGTTCATGAAGCAGGATGCACATTTTTCTTTTTCCTATTTGAGTTACATGCCGCAATTGCCTGCAAAATACATAACGCCCAAAATGCAGTACTTGACATTTATGCAAAAGCTCAAGGCATTTAATAGTTTTTGTAGCCTTAACCTCGTTGCATGCACCTTTTGATATTGCATGCACTGTTAGAAAGCGCGTGCACATTTTACCTCACTCAACCATTGTCTGTCAGTGGTAGAATTACCTGTATCTATATTAAGAAACGGCCAATAATCTGTTCCCCTTCTTAATATATATACAGGTAATACTACCACTGACAGGCCTACGTTGAGTTTCATATTTGTGTTGTTTTTTTTGGTTGGTTTGATAAATGCAAAGGGTTTTCTTGCAGGTAGTAAACTATTATGAATAATTTTAGCCTTAGAAATTAAATGTTCCATAACTGATATCTTGATGTGTCTCTCAGCACGTTGGAATTTAATACAGTGTTTAATAAATAAAAGAACTAAACAATGCTTTTTGTTACACAATTTCGCAAAAACCTAGCAGTCAAAATACTTTAGCATCTCTTGTCGTAAGAATACATTTCTTGGGGGAAAAGAACATGTGTTAAATGACATGGCGCACGTGAGAATGTACAGCAAATTAAAAGGCAATCATAAACTCAACTATTCTTAGTGTTTGTATACAAATATATACCGTCATCAGTTACTTTGAAACAAGTGCGACTGGACAAAATATTAACATTGCAACGGTGTTGCCAGCCATTGGGAACGTAAAGGGAGTCACGTGGCATTTTTCTAGAGCTGACCTCATATACGTGCAGCTGCGGGGAGTCGTTTCTTTACATATTAGACGTACATATAAATGTTGAAATGATACAAACATAATATCGATTTTAAGGTAATAATATTTTTGAAGACTGTTTTTGCTAGGGTTCGCCTTCCTACCAGTTGAAACTAATCTTTAATAGAAGTTATTATCGGCAGAATCGTCACGTATCTGATTATTTGCTACTAATTCTAATAGCAGAATTTGTCATATTACACTGCAACGTTTGACTTTATGTTCAATTGACCGATCGACTGCTTCAGACTCCTCTAATCGGTTACGTTTCCTAGTGTAACATTAACCGCTGCCCTTTTAAAAAGCACGTGGACATTGTGGAGATCATGTTTCTGTTTATTGACATCGGCGTCAATATAAAATGGTTTTATACGATTAAGATGTAATGCAAAAGAAAATATTCTCTTTAAATGAAAGCGCTGTTAGCACTGAGGTATGCATTGCTTCTGAAAAGTAGTCACATTTTGAGATAATGAGTGTGTTAGATAAACAGTTTCGGTCTTAAACAATTGGACCCTGAGCTCAATGTAGCAAACATATGATAAGCAGAAGGGTAATATTCGAGGACAAAGACCAGGAGATACGATCACCTTCAGCACGCAATGTTAGTTACATAACACGTACCTAGTGTTATATAATGATGTATTTCCAGCCGCTCTAGGTTCGGGTTCATGTATGAAGTAATTCATTTACATCTAGTTTAAACACACGAGACACACTACTGTACACAAAAACCCATTTTGTACTGCAACGGGATTTTACCTGTGTGACTCTCTTTTGTTTCACAAATCCCATAATTTAATGTGAAACAATGGCCGGCATGCAATACATAGTTCCACACGGAATCTGAGCTGAAAATCGAATAGATTCGAAGATGTCATTCTTTTGACATAAATATGGATCATTTGTAGGATAGAATACATTAATAAATCCCAATTGATAAGTGACATAACACAAATACCTTGACCTAACTGCCACACACACGGATCTTTAGATGAAATACTTGCGGAAAAACAAGATGCGATCAACTGCCGTCGTTATTTGCTAGCCCTTACGTCCATGAGTGTGTATCCCTATGCATTAGTTTGGTTAATCTGAAAACACCAAACTGTAAAAGATTAGATTCTATAGATTGGAAATTTTGATATATTGTGCAAAGTGTTGATACGATTAACATTTACTATAACGGAACTGCAGTTGAGAAATTATAATAAAATTACGCAAATGCAGACCTGTCATTATTATTTGACAGAAAATTGTATACAAAACGTCAACAAAATGACCATGTTACCATCATCGTAACTGCTGGATTTGTAACATCTGTTATTAGAAACATTGTTTGATCATTATTGATATTTTATTTATTACCTAGGTAAATATTTCATGCAAAATATTTATGTTTTTTTTTACATATCCAACTTGTATACGTTTGAAGTTACTAATTGACGTTGATATTGTTTAACTGAAATTGCGCTACTCCATATATTATTTTGACCTGAAAATAGTTATTTTGTATATTTGAAATGTTCAGAATGCAGTCAAACTAATTGCACGGATTGATATGTTCTTTAATTGACTTAAATATAGAGGTATAACTTACAGAAACATATTAAATACATAAAGGTACTTGATATGTTACAAACGGTGCATTTATTTACTTCTTATTAAAATGTATGACCTTAAACTCTCAAAAATGGGACGTATCATCAATTTATTACCAAATATAAAAAATAAAAATAAAATATTAATGTATGTAGATCTATTGTGCTGTATTGTCGACGTTTACTATACATATTGCAGTGATAGAACATGACAAACTATTAACATGCTTACTAAATAAATGGTAACAAAGTTTACAGAAGGTCACAATCTAATAAATTGTTTGCAAACTATAAAATGTATGTTTCAAAAGGATGAGACAGTAACCTAGCCATAGTGTTAATTTATACAACATAACCAGTTTTTCCTTGATAACGCGCAAAAAAATAAGTTACTGACAGGCCATTTTCAACTGACGTCCAAGCGTTATCTATTTGCCATCATTAGATGAGCCCGTTCAACCGGATGCCACTTATGGTCAACATGCTATCTCAGAACAAGCTTCTGTGATTAATATCATTTCCAGATGTCGCAGGAGTGACGCTCAAAACGTCGCATAACTTATCGATAGTTGTAGAAAAATCCGATTTAACTGTATATATCGAATTTGAAAGGTGACAAGTAAAAGAAATAACAACAGTGTGCGTATTGAAAGGCCTAACATAATGGTTTGCAGACAGTTACAATAATTGCATGGTGTTTTTAAATACAGACGCCACGCGATCTATTTTTTTTTTTTTGTTTTTAATCACGCCATTTCATGGTCATCAAATTATTTATAATGAGATATGAACAACCAAATTTGACTATGAATACAATGCCTAAGCTTAACTACCTTAAAATCATGTGAAACGACTCACCAAAAAACGCTATATTGGTATTCTTTACAGTTTTTACAAGTTTTATCAAGTGGTTCGTCGTGGAAACTAGCCTAAAATATTACAATATGTAATTACATTACATGAAGCAAAGCGGTAATACTGAACTTCAGTTACTGTCTATGCAAATGACCGTGTGAACAAAAATCTCATTCTTTCAATAAAAGGTGCCCGGGAGCATGAAGTGTTGTTAGACTGCTCTACTACTCCCCAATGTTGTTGATTCAAGTGTTTGGTGAAGGAAGCCCCGTTTACGTGTACAGAAAGATGACAACAACATCGACACTGCTATTGCATATATACATAATATACATATATTGCATAATCTCATTTATTAATGGGTGTTTGTAAATTTTGCTGTACAATGACTTTTGGACCCCGCACACATCAGAACTAAACAAAACATATATTTTAGCAGTTTCGAGTCTAAAATCACTTCTTATACCTCATCTGACGGCCCTTATTTAACTCTCATAGCATTTGCTGTCAGTAATCTGTTAATATTGTCCTGTGACTTTACCGTATTGCCTTTACGGGCGTTTTAAAAAAGAACTTTTGGTTTTCTAAAGTCTAAGTCAAAACGCGACCAAAAGATCATATTGTATTACAAGTGTCCGCTGATTCAGATTTAAACAGGCTTAAGAATAAAAACACGTTTGCAACATCGTCCAGAGGTATAAGAGCTGGATTTCACAAGCCAAAGGATTGACCCTCATGAATGGGAAGAAGTATAACGTGTACAGAACAAATATGTATGTCTAAGGATACAATACGCTTCAATTGTTACCATTAATATAGTTATCTGTGTAAAACTGGATGTTCATTACATGTATATTGTCTACTTCGGATATACATTAAAATACGGATTTATAAAAGACCAGCCGCCTACGAATGTCACACATTGACTAGAGGAAAAGGTCAAAATGGGGAGCGAATTGCTATTAGAATCAGTGTTCACGGGACTTTGCATCATCGACTAGGCCGAGATACTTGCGATATCCCACTACATTTCAAGTAAGTTTTCTAATAACTTCAATTTCAAAGAGTATCTGTAAAACACACACAAGTTATACGTAAATGTTAATGCATCTGCATGATCTGTTAACAATCATGTAACCTAGTAAAGAAAGAATGGCTCACAATATCCTCGGAAAATAGCCAAAACCTTTTCGACATAAACATATCTCTGATTGGGTGTTAATAAAGGCTGTCATTAAAACCATTCAGTTATGTATCTCCTGCATCGCTCAAATTGTAAGTTTAGCGTTGTGCAAAATCCTTTATATCAACTCCTTGTTTTAACTAATTCCTTACAAAGTGGTTACTTTGTTTTCTCTTTAGACGAAACTACAAAACTATTTTTTCTCGTCATTCTACCGAAATTATGGCTTATTTTTATTATTCTCTTTTATTGAAAGAATTTTCAACTGAACCTCATTCATACCTTTAAGATCGATATACAATGTATATGGGATGGATACAAGTGATATTTCTCCTAAAAAGTTAAAAGGTTTAATCCTCTACCATATTTCACTTTAAACATCATTATCGCAAATCTATAATTATACCAAAACAAAAATTCGCTTTTGTTCATGCATTCATGCTTTAAGACACAATATTACAGTAACTTACATATTTCTCAATGTAATGTAATCTATTTGAAGTTGTTTTGAAATTCTGTTTTCTATATAAGGCTGCTTTTTTAATCGACATACTTATAAATATTCGAAATTGAACAAAATATATTTTGCACTAAAAGCGAAGAATTATGCTATAACATATAGTGAATCAGTCAAATAGGAACAGGTAAAACGTGTTCGCATGCAATATGGCACTCGGAAAATGCATCCATAATGTATAACTTTTTAGCTTTTTGCATTTTTGTATCTAACTGAAAAGAAAGAAAATAAATTCGGATTCAGCAGCTCTATCTTATCAAGGTAATACTGTAAATCGCACCACAGCTGTATAACATCAATATTTTAGCCAGTACAAAAGCTGTATATCGTCACTGTGTCTTGTTCAATAGAAAATACGTTCTTTCTCCTGACGTGTGCATAGTACATCATTCATACAACAATTAACTGCAATAGATGTAAGTCTCTCTTATTTTGGTGAGCCATTACGTATACAAATATACATATACAGAGCTAGCATTAATGAAGCTTACTTTCGGATACAAAAGGCCTGATTTTGCATAAACTTTTCTGGTGTAACAAATGCATTTTTAAATAGTCCAAAACCTTAAAATGTAAATAAAATGGCGACATTACACACTACAGCGTTAGCAAATGAACAAGGTTAAAGATTACATTAGAAGATAATATTATTTGAAACTTTTAAAACTCATTTTTTCTCAATGAATGCCTTTACCTGTGCATATGCACAGTTGGCACTTATAGTTGTCAAGAAGTATCCGACACTAGAAAGAATTAACGATACAGATTTAGTTTACCAACTTCATGTTGTGTGAAACTGATTGATTTAGTTATAATAAAAACAGCACTAATTGCTTCAGAGTCTCTGGCATAATGTAGTGTTAGTATTAATCATAAATCTATTGTTAACCGAACATATTAAGAGTGTATTTGTATTCACTTCTGATTCGATGAGAACACGTGCTTTCCGATACGCGTACTCGTCAAGTAAGAAACGAACTATGAGCCAGAGAGAGAGAGAGAGAGAGAGAGAGAGAGAGAGAGAGAGGGGAGAGAGACAAAAAAAAGAGAGAGAGAGAGGGAGAGAGAGAGAGAGGGGGGGAGGGGAAGTAGAGAAAAAATTAATTAAAAGATGAGACATTAACTACATGCATAAAGCGTTGTATCGCGTCCGTTGTTACTAACGTTTTAAGTTTATCGGAATTTCGCGCGCTGAACACAATTTTCCGTTATGATAACCGGCTAAAAATCTTTTCGATTGTGCTTATTTTGTTATGGCCGGTGTCGCTATATATGTTTTCTTCATAAAATGGCATGTTTACTAAAGGACGAAATGGTGTAACAGAAAGAACAAGCCAGCAACAAACTAGTACAATAATGTTTTATTTTAATAAACAATTAAATTTATGACGTAATAAAACAATAACAAATATATCTTACAGTTTGTCCCTTTAGGGGGTGTCCCTTTAATAGTCCAATTAATAATCCAACGTCGAATAATCCTGAAGAGTTTTCGGTAGAATGTCCTCGTAGATACGCACAGTTGAAATAATCAAAAGGTAGAACAACACACGAATGTATTTAATATAATTCCAAATCCAACACTTTAATATTTATATCACTGTAGAATATAGTAAGTCCACGTAAGGTAAACCTACTATAAACACAGGTCCACCATCTGGACGCCAACAGAATGGATCGAAAGATCCCATCAAGGTTGCAAAAAAAGTGTAGCTCCTTGATTGGCGAAGATGAAATGGAATGCTCAGTTACTGAGCATTCCATTTCTGACAACAAAAGTCAGAAACAAACGTCGCCGGACAAGAAACCAAGGTCACCCGTCAAAGCTCCAAAATGCTATTCTAAATCCCTTTAATATTGTCCCATGAATAACAAGATAGTGCACTGGAATTGTCGAGGTCTTAGAACCAATTTTAATGAAGTTTTACTTCTATTGACCACTTTAAACACTGCTGTGCTATGCCTTCAGGAGACATTCCTAAAGGAAAGTGATAACATTGACTCTAAAGGTTATTCTATATATAATCACATTCATACAATGTGTGATAGGGCATCTGGAGGATCGACAATACTTGTCAACTCCAAACTGCCACATTCGAAGATTAACCTAAATAATGATTTACAGGCTGTCACCACTCATATAACAGTCCATAAAGTCATTACAGTTTGCTCTGTTTATCTTCCACCTAATTCAGTTATTCCAAAATCCAAGTTAGATGAGTTAATAAATCAATTACCTTCCCCTTATATTCTTGTACGGGACTTTAATGGACATAACCCATTATGGGGATGTTCTGATTATAATACTATGGGTAAAACTTTGGAGGACATCATAGCCCAAAATGATATATGCCTAATGAATAATAAAAAAGGCAACTTACTTACATCCTGCTTCAGGGCGTTATCAATCTCTTCACCTTCTTTTATGTCACCCTTCTATATATCTTGACTATAGTTGGGATGTACATGACGATTTATGTGGAAGTGATCATTTTCCTGTGTTATTTACCAACGAATCTGTTAACTTAAATGACAATACTATTTATTGAAGGAAGAACAGAGCAATATGGGAACTACTTTGAAGTATTGTAGTGCAGAATTGACTACTTCAACATTTGAGAATGCTGATGATAAAATACATTCATTCTCAAAAATTCATCAAAGGATAGCAGAAAAGTGTATACCTAAGACCACGATGAAGTCAAAGCGTATCAAACCTTAGTTTAATGATAAATGCAAAAGATCCATTAGAAAACGTAGAGCGGCACTTAAGAAATTCAATATTCACCCTACTAGTACTAATTTAGATAATGCCAAAAACGAGAAGGCAAAGAGCAAGCGGATCATTAAGCAAGCCACAATTACATCTTGGCAGAAGTGTGTTTCTGGTATAACCAGTAAAACTTCAGTTAAAAATGTTAATGCCAGCCATTAGGAAAATTAGCGGTAATTCTCCTTCAGCGACAGTTAATCATCTAAAATCTAATGACTCAATAATTACAAACAAAGAAGAAATTTCAGACACTCTTGCTAAAAGCTGCAAAACTTTCGTAATCCGAAAATTACTCGAAAGAACTTCAAAATGTAAAGAATCGGGTTAAAAAATTAAAATCAATCTTAAGTCAAATAACATGAGAATTACAACCAACCCTTTTCTTTAGGAGAACTAAGCGATACACTGAATAAATCTCATGATACCGCTGCTGGACCTGATGATATTCCCTATCAATTCCTAAAACACCTACCGGGAACGTCATTTTATTTACTTTTACCTATTTATAATGAAATCTGGTTTTCCGGAGAAGTTCCAAATTCGTGGAAAAATGCATTCGTCATTCCTAGACCTAAGCAGGGAAAGGATCCAACAGATCCTTTAATTTACATACCTTTTGCTTTGACAAGTTTAATTTGTAAAACTTTAGAACGGATGATAAATAATAGCCTCGTTTGGTAACTTGAATCAAATAATTTACTCACAGAATTTCAAAGTGGGTTCAGAAAGCTACTCAGCACACTCAATCATCTCGTTCGATTTGAAACTTTTATAAGAGATGCCTTTATCAAGAAAGAACACCTTGTACCGGTGTTCTTTGTCCTTGGAAAGGCATGCGATACAACTTGGAAACATGGGATTGTAAAAGATTTAGGTGACCTTGGTCTCAAGGGTCGTTTACCCACATTTATTAACAGTTGTTCACTATATGTGGACGATTGCCTTATATGTTATCGTTCCAAAAATATAAATACGATAGAAGGACAATTACAACAATGCCTCAACAAACTACAAACTTGGAGTAACAAAATGGTTTTTAATTTTCACCCACCAAATTTAAAACAAATTACTGAAAATGGTGTATTGGAATTTCCACCATGGCAATTTAAAACTCCCATACTCTTTGTACACATAATAAGTAAAAAACAGACCCTCTCGTACTTCGCTACAATTTAATCGAACTGCGCAAGAAGAAATACCCTAACTACCTCGAGATATATACTGAGGGCTCAAAAGCAGATTTATATGTCGGTTGTGCTTCCGTAAGTAACATTGTTTTTAACAAAAATTACCCGCCCCCCCCCCCCCCCCCCCCCCCCCCCCCCGACTCGTCCATTTATTACAGCCGAAATTCAGGCTGTTAACCTTTCTCTTGATTTCATTTCAAATCATCCTGGCGATAAATTTGTATTATTTTCTGACTCTTTGCTCTTTGTCGGTATTACAGTCTATTAAAAATCACAATTTTTCCAACCCCCCTCATTAGAGATTTACTTTTGAAACTGATGAACTTCTGTTAATAAGCATATTGTTTTTTCTTGGCTACCCAGTCATGTAGTTATCCTAGGAAACGAGGACGCAGAAAAGAGTGCAAAAATCTGCCTCAGCCCTTTTTGAGACAGATTTTTGCATCCAACACACAGATTTTAAGCCACTTATCAATCGATATATTTTAACAAAATGGCAAACGACTTGTGACAATACTATTTATAACAATTTACACGCAATTAAACCTAACGTCGGTACCAATATCTCTATTTGCAGAGAAAGTAGGCGTGAAGACATAGCACTTGTCCGCTGTCGCATTGGACATACTAGACTAAATCATTGATATCTTTTAAAGAGAGAAGTTCAACCTGAATGCGTTCCTTGCCAGGAACCACTGAGAGTTAGTCATATTTTACTACATTGTATTGACACATGCCATATTCGGTCTAAATATTTTAATGTCAATAACATATACGAACTATTTAAAACAGTGTCCGACTCCAAGCTTGTTTGCTTCCTGAACGAGATTGGTATTCTTAATAAGTTGAACATGTTCAAGTGTTTATTAAGCTAACGTTATATATTTTAACTGTTTAATATGTTAAACTTATTTCCCTTATAATCTACATTTTTAACCTGATAGATTTTTATTTCTATTCACATATTATTGTTTTAACCTGATTATATTCTATTGTCAATAAATTTAAATGTATTCGGCGCCGTATGAACTATCAAGTGTCGGAGTGCCGTAAAACACAAAATTTAAAATATATACAAAACTGTCCCAACTTGTTTGCCACTTGGTTAAAATATATCGGTTAATCAGTGATTTTAAATCATTGTGTGGAATGCAAAGATCTGTCTCAGTGAGGGCTGAGGCAGATTTTGCACTCTTGTCTGCATCTTCGTTTCCTCGGATGCCTACATGACTAGGAAGCTAACAGAAGGAGATTTCGTTGGTGTCTCATAAACTTTGAAGTTTGACAAGAACAGTGCCACCATGTGGATTTGAATAATTCAGTAAATCTATTCTCTGCAATACAGATAATGAGTCTGAAAATATAAATATTTTTCACCGGGATGTTCTGAAACGAAATCAAGGTTTTTTGGTTGCCGAGGCTTTTATCTACTGTTCATACTGTACATATGTTATTGTATTACTAGTTATCATGTATGTATATAAGTTCATTATATCTGTTTTAACTCCCGATGCAGGTGCCTACTGTTAGTTGTTTCAATTTGATGGGATATTTTTATTTACACTGTTTGTGTGATAGAAAAACCTTCAGGAAGTGCGAGGTTGGATCGCTCCACAAACCAGCTTTAAGCACCCCAGTTGGCCCTTTTGCCGACTGACCGTTCCAAGGCGGTAACTGATGGTTTTTCTTTTTGTGTGTTATGTCTCGTCTCTGTGTTTTTGTCACATTTACATTTACCTTGTCTGCCTTGGTCTGCAGGTAGATAAAATTTAAATATCTGTGAAAATTTTGATAGGACCTTTTCTTTGTTACCTATTTAGATTTACAGCCTGGATTTCAGCGGTGAAGATAGACGAGTTGTTAAGAAGTCTTTGTTTAATGCAGTGGCTATTACTTACGGAGGCACAGCCAACGTAAGTGTCCGTCTTTGAACCATCAGTATATATATGAAGGTGATCGGAATACTTGTCACGGAGTTCGAGAAAGTTAGATCGTAAAATCAAAGGATCTGTGTCCGACTTTTTCAGTTTTATTGTAATCTAAATACACATAAGAGGAACGGAGTTGCCATGGTGGATGTTCAATTGTGGGGATTTCGGAAATGCTATCGAGTTTTATACCTGATGTGTTTATGCTTCCTTTAAGCCTTAAACCAAGAGGTCTGGTGGCTTTATGTGATCTTCATGTTTAGGGTTGAAAACACAATTAAACATTGGATTATCAGGGGTAGACATGAGTTTAATTATATACTGCAAAGAAAGTTTCTCGCGACGCAAGCATAATGATGGTTCGCTGGCTTCAACGTAAAGGCTCTGCAACCCTAGAGCTAGACGAGGTCCCTGGTTGTGAACGACGTCCAGCATCTGGAGAAAGGACCTTCTGGCAGAACCATAGACTTAGCTTCCGTAATCTAATGTAGACCGAATTAGGGAACGGTACAGAAGTAACAATGTGTTCCTACCGGCTCCCCAGTCTGTATGGGATAAATATTTAAGCAAGAGCCTTAAGACATTTCTTCTTAATGTAATTGATATGTGGGAGAAAAGTCAATTTCCTGTCGAAAATAACTCCAAGAAACTTAGTTTGGACGACAGGAATACGAACGTTATTTAAAACAATTCAGAGTCAATATGAAGACCTCGTTTCTGACAGAAAAGTATACAGTTGGTTTTGGTTGGAAAAAAATATAAAACCGTTAGTGTTGCTCCATTTTTGCAAGTTATTTAGACATTTTTGTTATTGTTTTTCAATTGTGTTCATGTTTTTTGAGCGGTAACAAAAAACGAAATCGTCCACAAAAAATGAACAGTCAACCCCTTCATGAAGGGTTTTTACAATATTATTTATTTTTATGCTTAAAAGGGTAACAGATGGAATACTCCCCTGGGGACACCTTGTTCATGTTTATGAACAGATGACAGAGTGGACCCAATCTTGAGCTGAAAATTTCTATCAGAAAGGAAGCTGTCAATGAATATTGATAAACGAGCCCTGAGACCAAGGTCACCTAAATCTTTTAAATTTCCATGGTGTCAAAACCATTTCAAGATCGAAAAACACAGCAACAAGGTGTTCCTTCTTGATACAGGCACAAGATGATCGACAGTGCTACGTTGGTGTCTGAATCCACTTTGATATTCTGAAATTAAGTTGTTGGACTCAAGATACCAGACAAATTTATTATTGACCATTCGTTCAAGATTTTACAAATACAGCTCGTTAGAGCAATAGGTCTATAGCTTAGAGGATCTGTTGGGTCCTTAACTTGTTTATGAACTTGAATAATGAAGGCATTTTTCCAAGAATCGGGTACTTTACCGGATATCCGAATTTTATTAAAGCTTGACAGAAGTAAGTTTAGAGATCGATTTGGTAAATGTTTTAAAAATTGATACGGTATGTCGTCTGGACCAGCAGCGGTATCTTGCGATTTATTTAGAATTTCTTTAATCTCTTTCAAGGAGAAGGATTAATTGTAAGTTTCGTTATTATTAGATTTAAACTTAAGCTTTTCGCTTTCAGCAGAGTGTTTAAAGGTGGCCGATGAGGAGTGTTTGGCAAAAGTTTCAGCCAATGTGTTCGAAATGTTTTGTTTATCTGTTACCACGGTGCGATTTGTTTTAATGTGGTTAACGGTTGAAAATGACGGTTTACCGCTAATCTTTCTTAATAGTAGATCAAACGTTTTTGATGGAAGTCTTGCCCTTTACTGATGATGTCATAATAATGTGTAGTTCGATGACCAGTTGTTGGTCTAATAAAAAAAATTCCGGTTTAGTAATCATAAAGAAGAATATATGCCAAAGTCCTATGAGCATTGCAACATATACTAAAATTTAAAGAGACACACGATACCGCTGAGTGTTATACGTCTAGGTTATAAGGGAACAGTTAATCTTATGACGTGACAATTTTCACAACGTTAAATATATATGTGTTGGTCTTAAGTCTAATAAATCTTCTTTCACATAATACCATTTTTGTGCTACTTAGAATCACTGTTTTGCGAATACTCTGCAAAAGAAACAAAAAAAAAAGATCATACCCTAATTCAATGTTTGAAATTTAATTTAGACCTTTTATTGAGTGTTCGACTTCAGATAAAGCTGAACTTTAAAAATAATACTTCTCGTCTAGGCAAAATCTTCAACATCAGGCATCGCTTAACTTACATTCCAGAAACATAAACAAAATATTTCCCCTCCCGACTCGGCATTGCATAAACTGTATTAATTTATAATGCGAGCTACATGCATTATCTACAGACAGCCATTTAAAGATAAATGTATATACACTTTTAATTATCTCGTATATACAATTGGCACAAAAAACTGGCAAATAATAGCGATGTAAAATGCTAATTTATAAAATAAAATAGAATAAACTATCGAACTGGAAGATCTTTTGTGTAATAAAACTCAAGCCAGTTTAATCAAGTTAGATTTAGCATTAACTTATTTAATGACATCAATTTCTTCTTCGATGAGTTCCAACTTCAATCTTGTTAGCCCATGTTCAAGTTAAGCTTTTTATGTCGCATTTTTCCGCCTGCATAATGGCTTTGGTCCTTCAAGACAACTGCAAGTATTTACAACGACTTAACATACAATTCACAATGGCATTATAAAGGGAAATAACGCTAGTAATTCCCAAAGAATGCTTGCTGCAGTAATCTCCATTCACTAAAAGTAAAAATTCAAAAATGAATATGGAAGTAACTTGAGTGGGTAGAATTGTAAAATCCAAATAACGGCAATTGAGCCGTAAACACGGATAAACTATGTTCAGATCTATTGTGTGCATTTCAATTGATTATTGAATGAACTGTTATGTATTTAAGCAAGAGTCACATAAGGCCTAATTAATAGTTTTATTTTTGTTGAAATACATACGTTCACAGCTAAATGTAGATGTTTAGACGTTAATGAAACTGGTGTCTTTTATATATAACACAGATCGGACAGTGGCTTGCCCAGTATTTGTACCCAATGTCATACAAATTCCCTATGGAGATATGGGACCCGAGCCTACTGTTCTGTGGTGCACCTGGCCATCGCCTGTCGCTGCATTCAGATGAAGATCTCACATTGAAATTACAAAACAACATTACTGCATATTATTTTATCTCAGGTAAGTAACTAAGTTGAACCGTGAAAGAATGATAGTGCTATCGTTTTGTAAATTGACCCATGGATGATGATATCGTTCTCCCCTGTGCATTACTACCACCTATCCTGTTCTCGTGATTTCTGACGTCACTCAGAAGTTGTGAGGCCCTCCCGAAGTCCTCGTCTCAAAACGCTTAAATGGTGTTTAATAAAGGCAAACCCACCTTATTTATTATTTAGCATGTATGCTAGTAGCGTCGCTGGCACTAGGCTTTGAAATGCCGTTCAGACACATAACGAACTCATACATGTGCCATTTGTTACTTAGCTCCCTTGGCTTAAATCAACGCCTGTGATCCATCATTTTAGGACTGATTAAACAAGGACTGGATAACGTGACAATGTGTTCTCACCAGAGATTTGAAAATTATTCCATGGAAAAAAGGCTTATAGGTTGCTAGAAACACGGCCGTTAAACAAGGTTGTTTGTAGGACATTCAACAAAACTAAAGAAAACAATGCCCATTTCTGGAGTAACAAGTTGTCATTTTGTTAAGAGCATACATCGTATCGTATATAGATATAAAGTAAATAGAGGAAAAGATAAGTGTTTAAATAGAAAATGCATACACAGGCTTTTCAACAATCCGGTAAATTACTTGATAAAGTCTACTATGCCTTTATTGAGTCTGCTAGCATTTTTTCGGTGACCGGCACTAACAAACGCCATCTTAGCACTAACGTCTGTAAACGTCCACGCGTGGTCATCTACGTGGCATCTGGTCAGGCTAGACACCTTCTCTAGGCAGGATATGACGTCATAAACAAGCAACGGATCTGATGTTTGATTCATTTCATTCAACAGTTTCTAAACAACAATGTGTACAATTTAATACTTTACAACAAAGTGGCTAAGCATTGATGTACATTAAGATTGGTTGTGTACAGTGGCGGATCCAGAATTTCTGGTGGTGGTGGGGGGTGGGGGCGTTTTTTTATCATGTTTTGTCAACCAGAGCTACCGACGTTGATAAATGCTAGCTAAAATATTTTTTCATACTTTACTTAATTGTTTTGCTACATTTGGGATACACGTTTGAAATGTTGAATATTTCGATACTATATTTAAACAATAATTGCATGGTGGGCAAACATAACAATTGTTTTATTATTTCAAACTACAAAACAAAGACAAGTCATATTTTTATTCTGACAACGGGTCCATGAGAAGCATTTGCCGGGGATATGTCCTTGCATAACTGCCAATGCAAGTATTTCCAAACTATATATTTGTCCACATTCTATGTCCAAACTTTATGTCCAAACTTCCCTTAAGTCGGCTAACGAGCCCTTATATAGACCCAAAGAATTTCTAGAACGCAGAAGTTTCTAGAACATTCACGGAACCAGAAAATTCTCGAAACCAATATAAAAATAAACATATTTACTTTCAAGCATGCTAGCAGTTACGCAACTGCTACGTCATTCGAAATACGTCATGCGAAATACGTCATGACTATTACGATAAACAACCCCTTAACCTGACAAGCGTAACCTTAAAAGCTAGTATCACTGTACATAACACTTACATTATAATCAAGTGAACTAAAGCAAAGCGATGAATAAAAATATGACCCTGTTGATGTGATATAACGAAACCTTTCTTCTGGTTTCAAATATTTAAACTCTTCACTTTAAACTAGTTCTAAACACGAGGATTGTCATGGTGATAGTGTAAACTGTGTAGGTGGTCTGAAATACTCCTTTGTTAATGTGTGTGGTCTTAAATCTAAATTAAATGAGCCTGAATTTCGTGAATATATTTGTAAATTTGATATTTTTGCATGCGCGGAAACTAAATTAGATAATTTTGACCATGTTCATTTAGATGGCTTCACATTCACAGGAAAGCATAAAAAACACTACGAAGATCTGGGGGCATTGGTTTATTTGTCAGAAATAATGTCTCGAAATATTGATACCGAAAATGAATACATTTAGTGGGTAAAAGTTGATAAATCTCGTTTCTCGTCGGACGAGAATGTCTTTATGTGTAGTATATATCCCGCCTAAAACACTTCCAACTTTTTTACGTGACTTATGAACAGGATGCTACAACCATTTTTTTCGTCTCTGGTCATGTTTGTTCATGATTCAGAAAGTTAATTTCTGTTATAGTCAACCATTTCTTTGTAGTTTTTCAAATCGAAATAATACCATATTTTTTTCTAAACACTATGTGGACATTATTTTTCAATGACGTCACTAATTTCGTTATAACTTAAAGAAAATATCAGCGCTTGGACATTTTGTATTCAAATAGATCGTTTTTCCTTTCATTGCTTGCATTTGAGAAACTCGTCAGGAAGTGCGAGGTTAGAGCTCTGTAAAACCGGTTTAAGCACCCCAGTCGGTCCATATTGCCGACTGACCGTTCCAAGGCGGTAACTGTCGGGTTTGCTCTTTTCGTTTAATGACTCATCACAAATTTGTTCTTCCTTTTCGCCTGGCTTGCATGTGAAATACCTTTGTTCTGTGCCTTTTCGGAGTTTGGTATATGTTGCAATACTCATAGGACTTTGTCATATATTCTTATTAAGTAAAATTACTTATAATTTACTTCGCAGCGACGCTGATAATAACAAAATTGTAATGGTTTAAATTGGGCTTCAATTGTTAAGTTATAAACTAGGAATGACAGATATATCAAAACAACATAATCAGAAGACAGGTTGATCAATTTATCCAAACATGGCACGATAATAGATAGTTTTCACATCAGTGAAGATTCTTTGATGGTTGCTTCATGGGATTTTCAAACAAATTGTGCAGAATTTCTAGTCATAAGCTATACCCCACAGGAAAGCTCTTGAAATTCATACTTTTGGAATAGAATATCTTTTAAAATTGATAAATGCGCAAAGAATTTATACACAGAAATAAATAAAAGTATTGGCGCATCCTTAAACAAAATGAACAGTTTATCTTTTATGGTTGTATTATTCTTACCTTTTAAACTATAGTTTTGATATTTAAAATACTTCATAAAAGCTGTTAAATTTGATATAAAATTAAGTAAAATAGACTGAAAAATAAAAACACAGTGGTAGGCTTAATATAATTCTTCAGTTCTAATATGATATGTTCTGTTCTTCAGTTCTATAGGTTCACCGTTAAAATTATAGCCTGCGGGCAACGTGTGAAAAGAAACAATGCATTCCCCTGACCAGGTGGCATTGTCACCGTAGGTGTGAAATTGGCCCTATAAATCGGGTAATAGGTATGAAGTAAATGTTATCCAGGGACCAGTCAAGGACCTCGGGTTACACAAAATCGAATAAATTGAGAGATCGCTAATACATGTATATTGAATAATAAAGGCAAAATCAAGGGACCAGGCTTTGAGCTCGAGCTTTCGCCAACATTTAAAGAATCGAGACATTGAGAA
The DNA here is from genome assembly GCA_007844125.1 of Sinonovacula constricta. Taxonomy (NCBI): domain Eukaryota; kingdom Metazoa; phylum Mollusca; class Bivalvia; order Cardiida; family Solecurtidae; genus Sinonovacula; species Sinonovacula constricta. The sequence goes on along the minus strand of CM017556.1, from coordinate 51,746,654 downwards.
ATCTGCGGACACAACTGTACTATAATATAATTAGTGAATATCATGCTGCTATGAAAAACGATTAAATTTGGTTTCAGTTATGTATTCAATAATGTTCCCTAGCCTAAATTCAAAACGCAAGGTCCCTTTTGCATTAACGCATGGACAGTTTAGGAAAAACGGTATAATTTTAACAACAACAACAACAACAACACAACCAAAACACACCACCGTGCTACTTTCAGACTGGGAAACGTTTGCACTACTAGATATATGTAACGTAAATGGTTAAGTAGCCAAAGTTAATTTTTGTAACATGTATGTAATTATGATGCCGATAAACTCTTATAATGCTAATTAGGATCTTTGGTATCGGTTTGTCCCTTTATTAGTACGATGAAATCAAAAAAATTAAGGCGTTTAAAACCACAGCCGGCAAATTACAATACAGCTGAAAAGAAACATGAACAGATAAAGAGAAACTTTGTACTTCTGATATGATACAAATTAAACAAATACGTCATGCTAATGGTAACAAATCCGAAACATTCTCTTTGTTAAGACGACGACAATAGCTAGTTCAATAGCAAATAATGGCCGAATATAACAAATAAATAATAACAGCGGAATGTGCTTTAGGCATTATAATACACTTCGCCTACATTGTAATATTGACTTGATGGTGCCTGAACAATGTTGATTTCACTATAGTCCACAGAATCATTGCAATGTTCCCGACGAAGCTCTTCGTAAGACATGTCAATATTGGATGTGTCTTGAACTGTGCAGTTGGTTGGATGTTTCGTACGGCAACGTGAAGTAAACCTTTCAAATACTCCCCTAAAATGAAACGTACATGCTTAAAAATTAACCAACTCCTGTGGAATGAATTGGTTACTCACCAAACGCTTCCATGTTCTGTTACGTTGCCAGAGCGTCACTCCCACTTGTTATTTAAATATAAACGCACCAAACCAAGTTTGAAAAAATATTTTAGTCCTTAATTGAAATACAGCCAATTGCACGGTTGTATGTGACAAGTCCAAAATGCTTGAACGAAGGATTAAGCTTTCAATATTTTGTAAAATCAGTTTTTTTATTCGACAATAACTGGCAACAAGAGTGTTTAAAGTATAGGATAAATGTCCTAGATTTCAATTAACCTCCAAATACAAGAAAGTAAGATATAGTGCTCATTGCATAGAAATGCAAAATGCTGTCTAAGATTTAACACTCAAACGCCAAAGTGTTGCTTTATAATGCGTCACTTATTTAAAAGCTTATCTGATTTAATCGTACTTAATGACATGTTGACACAATTGTACACACCTTCTGTATATGACGACAATGACTACCACTGCTACAACGACCAAGACGGAAACGATAACTGGAACAATAACTGTTGTGTGCTTGAAGTCGTCGTTTCCTAGAAATAAACAAACCAGTTTGTTTTTGTATTGTTCTTTTTTAAAAAAAAAAAACAACAACATCGCAGTTATAGTCACTATAGCGAAGTCCAGCCTCTTTGGTGGATGAAGATATCAGAGAAATGTAGAACCACCTGATTGAGTACTGCATGTGACCTAAAAGATCTCCCTGACCTTTGACACTAATGGGACTCAACCCTACGCGGTGAGAGGATAACCAATAGAAGTAGTTTTAAATCGGCGACATTACCACAGCGCCTATAGAGTTCGGCATTAATCGGCGACATTACCACAGCGCCTATAGAGTTCGGCATAAATCGGCGACATTACTACAGCGCCTATAGAGTTCGGCATACATCGGCGACATTAACACAGCGCCTATAGAGTTCGGCATAAATCGGCGACATTACCACAGCGCCTATATAGTTCGGCATAAATCGGCGACATTACCGCAGCGCCTATATAGTTCGGCAGTTGTCAGATAATAGAGTGCATATGATCTCTGTGATAAACTTGAAAAGATAACTGATATAGCAGTAAGATGAAGTTCAAGTTAAAATACAACACGTACAAATACATTTATCTGAAGATCAATCACTAAACAAATAAAAGAACATGTTTGTGTGTACGTTTAGTTAAGTTCGTTTTAGTAAAACGTCCTGAATGTGTGTCAAAGTTTGTTTTAAGTCTCCCCTCTGACATTATGACTGCGTTAAACTGCACTTGGAGTCGTTGTCCTATCAAACTGTCATGATAACTGCCGATTCATTGAAGCTTAATAACATATTTAAATGACATAGGCAACCCGTATTCATTATAATTACTTATTAATTGTTAGTTTATTAAAACGCATAGAGCTTACGCAAATGTTAAATTAACAGGTCAAATTATCATGTAAAACTTGCAACATATCAAAATGGGTCCAAGCACCGTGCCTAATGCTACACATCCATAATCGAAACTCATCACCTGAAAATAAATGAACTGGTTTTAACAATAAAAAATAAATAAAGTAAATGTTCGATTCGACTGAAACCTTAACTTTAGTGAACAAGTTGTTGTTATATTTTTATTTCTGCATTTGGCTTGCTTGTTTGCGGTGATCTTGCCAACATCGTTCGTTGTACAAACCTTTAGTTTCGTAATTAGACAAAGAAGCTTGTTATACACAAAACAATGGAGTTAAGGGTACATAAATAGCGACATGGCGTATTCAATCACATGAAATAGTAAATTTGCACTTATTCAAAGAAGAACGCCGAATACATTTTGACGCAGCCCTAAAAGCAGACAGGACTGTAGGAAAGAAATAACGTGACAATTATTCAACTACGACATGAACAAATATTTGCACCTATATATTTCCAGCGTTTTCAATTATTATAAGGACTCTGCTGCGTTAAATAAGCAAAATTTAGAGAAATGAGCCTGCACTGATTTAATTTTTTTTTTCAAAAAATCTAGCAAAATAAAAAAGCCCCTGAATGCATCTATTTTGTTGAAGATTGGCAAATGATTGAGTCTTCATCATTACAAAGCTGCCTTTGTATGTAGCTGTTGAGAAAGTAAACACACATTTAGTGAATAAAATATATTTACATGAAGCAAGACCCATCAGTCTGTCACTATTTGAACAACAATCCAAGTTTAAATGACACATGCTTCACATAATATACGCGGTATTACGGCGATATCGTTAATCTTTCATTGTGCCTATTTACACGTCGTATGATGCAGTGTGCAGTTTTAGTTTTCTTCCAACAATGTGTACCTGCATTGACTCAACAAATAATGTTGTGATATTCTTTGCTCCAGTAGAATGTAAGTAAGAGAGACAAACCTTCTGAGGCCTGGTCTGACAAATGATTGTTCATTGTTCCGTTTGGGATTAGAGAGTGTAATATCTCAGGTGTCGTATAAGGCATTATCGTAGGTATCATAGTAGATATTTTCCCATCTATCGTCGTAGATATGTTCGTCGCACGTATCATTGAAGGTGTTGATGTAGTTGTCGTCGTGAGAGTCATTGCAGATGTAATATGTGTAATGAGAGTCGAATCTTCATCTGTAAACATAGCTTACATCATCATCATTATCATCATCATCATCATCATCATCATCATCACTAATTGCACCCCTCTCCTCTTCATCTACACTATTTCTACCACTTTCATTATAATAATCATAATCAGCAGCAGCAACAACAATTACGACACTTATAATGTATATCATCATCAAAAGAAGAGACATCTAAAAGTATAAAATAGTTGTTTCTGATATAATATTATTTCCTAAATATAGATTATACATTAGTGTTAAAACCATTGATATGTGCATTGTAAGTACAACTCTCAATGACCCTATCTATAACGTTATTCAACACCTTCATTTTGATTCATTTTGATTCCAACATTTTATTTCTCTGCAATAATTGTTAATTTCTGTACACCCTCTACTCTCATTAACAATCAATATAAAAATAATGTTTCTGTCAAATATTATATAAAATGCAGCAGTTGGACAATACAAGTGTTACTTTGAATGCAGTTGTTTTAGAAACACAATATTTTTATACATGTTTGCAATATTTATGCCATGCATGAGCTTTTGTAGGTGTTTTTTTTCTAGCTAATGCAATTTGAAAATAACGTTATATGAAATAATTCCAATAACAGATAATGTTTTTATGACTTTATCGTTCTTATAATCAAGCTTTTGGTAGGTAACATTTAATAAATATATGTATTATGATAAAAAATATACAATTAATAAGCAATGATGAAGTACCCAACATATAACGATGTTCTTTTATTTCTGAAAATGAATTCCTTCTTTTATAAAGTTTCCCAAAATGGTTGTATGAATACATGTTTTACAACACGTTATTTTATAAATGTTGTCAATGTTTGAACAAGAAGCTTTTTATTCTAATTTATTTTCTCATTTCTTTATACAATTACAGCAAAGACGAAATTGATCTTCGAATTCGATTGAGTTTTGTGGACATTGACTACATTTTACATTGATTCTACTCAGTTCGGTTTAAAATTTAATTTGTAAGAGCTTCAATATTATGATTTACTGTTTTGTCAATGGTATTTTGGATAATTGGATGAAAAATTAACATACTCTCCGAAGTACCTTGGTTGTTTCTGAATCCAAAACGTGTCATAAAATATGCTGTCGTTACACGACTTTCAATTATTCTATTTCTAAGATACGGTCCACTTGACGTAGATAAAGTGCTGCTTTTATTTTTTACACCTGGTAAAGTACCAAACCCCGGTTAAATTATCTTAAAACTGGGACAACACAAACCAAATACTCTTAAATTGACTTGAGCGTTAGCAATTCCGATATACCATTACAATTTGTTCGACTATGGCCGTGACCGTAAAACGAACCCGGGATCTCCCGCACCTGGAACCGGAATATTTTACACAATACAATAATATTGGACCTGGACCTGTATTTGGGTGATTATTTTTATAAAAAAAAAACAATTGTTCCATTACACCTCGAAATTGAATAATTTCTATGTTAGAAATGAAATGAAAGGTATAGTAAGGTGAGGACCTATCCCTTTATATATGACCAATAATCAGCATTATCCATATCCGGCCGTTTACGTGTCTTACGAGAGTTTATGGAAGATATTATTTCTTCGTTAGCAAACATGCAATAAGCACCAACTAAATATAAGAAAACAATAGTTTTAAGTCCTCTTATGTATCACATGAGAAACGTATCTGTGACAGACTTTACCGTCAAATGATGGAAATAATTTGTTTGTCAAACCCCTTGTTTCTACAATGCATTTGTTTTTCGAAAACAGACTGGATCCATTGAAAGTATTATTTTAATTTATTTAATTTATTTCAAAGCTACATATCATTACATGATGCATAGAATTTTAAAATTCGTAAAATTTTATCAAAAGGTGACCGTAGAGCAAAACATCCGAAACTCATTGCACCATTCGGTAAATTAGTTGGCCTTGCGAAACATGCCCATGCCGTATATTGTAAATTTGTGGTGTCAACTATTACTAAAACAAATTTGCCTGAACAACTCTAACTCAAGCCACAATATAGACCTTCAATTCAGAGTCACGATATCTTACTATAGATAATCCTATCCTTTCTCAAATGATCCATTCGATTTACCCTCCAGAACCTTTGCCTTAATAAAGCAAATAACTGACATTTGGACAGAGAATTCTTGACATTGAGATCGTAATTTCTAACGACAACGTCTCTAATTAAATCTACGAGAGGATTTCAAATTAATTGTGAATTATCCATACCTTGATGGTGGTTAATCTCGTGTTACCTCCTATGGTGTTTACATAGCCCAACCTACAAGGTTTGCACAAGTGTGTACTAAAGAAGATTTCAATGATAGAAACCAGTCAATTACTTCTAAATAGTTACAGCAAGGCTTACGATTTCACAAATTAAGGAAGGCGTTTTCAAAATTCTTTCACCGCAATGATTTTATTGCTTCAAATGATTATGGCAGTATGAAAACACGTATGCAGTAAGGCAGAAGTAAGCCATCCTGCATTTCATGGAAATGTTTATACAAGTTAAAGAAAAACAAAGTTCTCAATAACTTACCTCTTTAAAAACCTATCAAAAAATTTATTGCTGACGGTTACAACAAGGGAACACTTCGTTGTACTGCATTGCTTAAATTTGACCCTTTTACAATCAAGCACTTGCATTAAGTTACACTATAACTGGAGTGGTCGTTGAGACTATATGAAAATTGAGACCTAAATTTATAATTGGACACTCACTGTTCCATTTTTGTCTCTTCATGTCTCCAGTCTTGCCATATATAAGTGAGGCAACTTGAGCAGTCTCCCTGCCTTTTTCGTGTGATTGCACAGTAGGTATAACATCGTTTTATTTTGTACCTTTATTATTAAATTTGCCAATTGCGGATAAATCCTCGGCCTTTTACATTATATTATTTGAATCTCATTACATATTTACTCCTCACATTACTATATTTGCTTTGGATTGTTTTCTAAAATTTGATGATTTCTTCTTTTTTAATTTCACATTTGACACGTCTGACATTTGACGTCATGGTATTGTCGTTTGACTTCTTTAAATTGTTTTTATTATACATTATCGCTTGGGCTGTTTTATTTCAAACTTTTTTTTTTCATTTGGAGCTTTTAGGTTGCCGAGGCATTTATCTACTATACATATTGTACATGTGTTGATAGTTTATAATATTACTAGTTAGTTTTTCGTATATTGCTCTCAATGCAGGTGCTTACTGTTAGTTGTCTGACTTGGATGGGATATGTTTGTTTACACTGTTTATTTGATAGACAAATCTTCAGGAATTGCGAGATTTGAGCGCTCCAAAACCCAGGTTTAAGCACCCAAGTCGGTCCTTTTGCCGCCTGGGCGTTCCAAGGCGGTAACTGCTGGTCTTTTATGTCTCTCTCTCTCTCTCTCTCTGTTTTTGTCACTTGAACACTTACCTTGTTTGCCTTTGTTTAGAGGTAGTTTAGATTTAAATATGTGTGGTATTTTTATAGGACCTTGTCTTATTTAACTATTTATCATTTGCAGCGTAAATATAGACGCGGAAACTCTCGTCTGTTGTTTCAGGTACCCTATTTCCGCTCAGGTAAAACGAATACGGAATTGCTATAGTTCAAATATAAAGACATACTGTATTTTAGTCGGTGCTGATACAAAACAGACGGGCACAAGTATGTTTCGTCTTCAAAGTACAAATAAAAACGAAATCATTAAAAAAATAGGAAGAGGTATCTACACTTTTTTTAAAACTTTAGTTTTCGTTCTAAAATAATAATAAAAATACTTAACAACAATGAAAGTCGATTGGTTTACTTGTAAGTTTTACAGAAAGCAAAATTTTGTGACAATGTACCTGTATAACAATACAAGGTTCATTTTTATCATCTGTGAAACAAAGGCCTTCGAGCGATGCGTGTATATTTCATAAAGAGTAACCTTGGTACTTATATGTTTACGCTTATGCGTGTATGTATGACTTTATGCATGCTAGAATTGTGGCATTGTAAACAATACTCTAGACCTTAAATGGCAGCGCCTAGAATATATATATATATATATATATATATATATATATATATATATATATATATATATATATATATATATATATATATATATATATATATATATATATATATATATATATAAGAATATTCGGTTTTTCTGCCCTATAAACTTTTTTATCAATTTTACCGCATATCCAATAGAGATCACCCCCCCCCCCCCCCCCCCCTCTCCCAACCTCGCATCCAAGATATGATACGTGAATTATTCTAGGTATTTAGAATGTGTGTGCTAAGGTCTGATTACATGTAATTTTGTAATTTACCATCTAGGCCACATTTCTTTATACGTATTGTAAAACAGTGCGAGACATTCGACAGTAGGTCGCCACATACTGCCCATTTTATTCTGAAATAAAATTGCGGTCTTTCTTAATAGATTAATACAAAATGTTGGGAAATAACAAGTATAAGTTGCAGCAAAATGTCATGGTTTTAATAACTTCAAACAGACATTTTGCAATTATGCGCTTATGAAGAATTTTTAGACTTTCTGTTGTTAACCTGCTCGTAAATATTAGAGTTGAGTTTAACAAAGAAATGTATTACTTTTTATACATCGATATAAAAATCTACAGCGTGCCAGTTATTATTTTATCACAGTTAATGTGATTATTCTTAACAGAGTAATTGAGTTAACAATATTCAAACTGTGTCGAATATTATTGATTTAAAATAAGAAATATTTAATACTTTTTTGTCCGTAGTTCTTACAAGCGATTTTTCCTAAACATAGACGATCGATAAAATATGTCCGTTGGTACCTAACCAACGTCGCGTATTTTTAAAAACTTCTTCTAGTTTTAAGTTGCATCTTAGAACATAACCAATAACAAGTGTTTAAAATCCAACAATCTTGGATTATATCATTATAATACTATTTGTGTGTTAGTATAACACGACTTGAATATTGTTATTTTGCAACATATAGGAAAACAAACGAGGTTTATTGGGCCCCTAGCAACGCTTATACGCGTAACGTCTCAGTGACACATACTTAGCTGTTCCCTTCACCGAATATCAATGTAATTCATTCGATAAATCATGCTTAATGAATGAACACCACGTGCTGTAAATAATGTAGGTTAACAGTTTACAGGCGAGTTCAATTACAACACATGAGATAAGAAACCAAAGTTAACTTTCCGTCTGTTTATTTGCTAAATGAAGGAGGGTTTGTTTCTAAAGGGTATGTTTCTAACATTTGGTTTAAAATCCAACGGTTATGTCAATTTTCCACTTGAAAAACTATTTTAATATCCCCAGATAAACCATTTCAACTTATGTTTTATAATTGCCAAGAGATGTAAATAACATTTATAGATTGTTAAACGAATAACATTGGATTTCTTTGCTGTCTGAACAGGAAAACGTACTTTTGAAAGTTTTACATTGACTTGCCGAAGGATCTAATGAAGACACTAAAATTTGGGTCGTTACATTTCTTCCTTTGATAACGTATTTTTACATTTGTTCGAGAATAAAGCATTTAGTTGTTATTGTCAGTATATTTAAATAGATCATATTTACAAAGTAAACATTGAGCATACTGCACGTGGGTGTTTTCCATAAGCAAGGTAAATAGTGCGGATAGAAATCGGGTGGTCGTTTTAGAATTAAAGTTATTTTTGGCCGTCCGTTGGATGTTGGCAAATATGGCTTTACTTGTCGTTGAGATGCTAGAACTTAAACAACACAGGCCTAGTGGACTTAAGTAAGGCATTTGAACTTGACTCAAGTAAATCGAAATTCATTTGATTGGCTTAAGGATAATTAATTTTAGATTGATGGTATGATGTTCCGTTTATTAAATATGTACATTTATGTAACTTAAAATAGCAAAAAAGTGTAAATGATATATTGACAGACATATAGATTTATATTATATTCGGCCTGTTTCGATTTCAGGGGAGCATGCTCCCAATCTAAATCTTGTAATAGCTTGTCCTATTTTTTTTATTTTTTTTTAAATTCTAATTAGATTTTTAAGTCTCTGTAATTTTCCATTTAGATCCAATTTGTAATGATTGCTGCCATTTCAGAATATGCCGATTTTTTCCACAAGCTGGTTTGAACATAAGAGAACAGAAGAACAGAACTTTATTGACTTAAACTACAATAGTTTCTCGTCAACAAACATGTTTAAAACATTGTGTATACATTGTGAAATCATGTGAGAAATACATATTTCATAAACGCTTAATCACAAACAGTAACAACATTATTGCAACAGAATAATTTGTTAATATTTTTTATTATGTGTCATCTTTACGTGCTTTTATAGAGAATGAATTTTTACGTGTACAATAAATGAAGATTAATTGGAGGCTTAACTAGTATTAGACCTCCTTTTGGTTGTATTACAACGTAAACGTTTTATTAAGGCTAAACGACTTATGCGTCCACAAAGAAAGAAATCATAAATCCATGTTTGGTGCAACTATCTAGCCATATGCATTATTTATATGATGGTAACTATTGACGTAACAAAACTACATATGCATAACAACTCAATATTAATCAACAATGTCGTATTTTTGTAAGGCCAATATATAAATGCATTATTGTTTTGAACATGCCAAACGTATCTTCGTTTTAGTAAAATAATCAAAACACTTAAAAATGTTGGCACATTGTTCACCTCTTACATATGTAGAAGTATAAATACATGAACAATAAAATATGTACTGTCAGAGTAGAAATAATTATTCTTATGGGCAAGGTCCTTTTTATGACAATATTTACTTTTTGTCACATTATGGCTGATTATGTTGGGTATCAAATAGTTTTTTTCCGACGCAGGAACGATTCATTGATACATTTGCACAAATCTTTTAGTTTAACATTGCTGCTCGCTTGCATTCTCTGCAAACTTATACACGCTAGGTCTTTTATGGCAGTAATGAGAAACATTTTTTGTACGAATGTCTTTATATGTAGGACAAAGTAAAAACGGTATTCGTCCTCAATATCTCTAGAATTACAGAAAGTGCACAGTCGTAAAGCTCTCTCTTCTCTATTGATTTAATATCTACCTGTTACAACCCGGAGATTATGGGAGGACATTCTAAACTCCGAAAGAATAGTCCTATACATTTTTTGCAGTGTATTTAAATAAATCTCAATTCTAAAGCTACTCTTATAACTTCTATACACTCTTAAAGAACTACAGTTACTCAGGTCACTTATTCACTGCTGTCTAAATACGTCGGTAACCCTTACTTTAAATTTTAAGGGAAATTATTTTAAATTGCCACCATTTTGATGATAACTGGATACTTGCTACTTGCTGATATATCAATTTGTTTAAGGATATCTTTGACGTCATTGATACATAATATTATGGAAATTGGAGAGGGTGATTCCCCTTGTTTTGATGCGTTAAAAATCTGATTATGGTTTGCTAGTTGAATTTTTAAACAATGCTGAAACGTTTACGTACATTCCCATATTTTTTACAATCCTACAAGTTAAGTTATTGCTTACCAGCGTTATATATAGAGCTTGATAGTGTCAAATGCCTTTTCATTCCCCACAAAAACACAGTAACGTTTAGAGTTTGTAGCAATGCCATATAAGATTATAGTAGTATAATGAAAATACAATAAAAGTATTTCGATATTTTCTGAATCTAAATAGTGAGTCGATAAATATATTGAGATAATACCAGGTAAGTGTTGATATAGATAAATGTTATCATGCGAGTCTAAGAAAATCAGAAATAACAACTCTCTGCAGAGTGCCTTCTGATTTTCGGGCCGAGCATTTATCTGTATCAACACAACCTGGTATTCTTTATATCCGACAATCAACAGTTTAAAGCCAAATTTTGCCTCGAAATCTTCGTAGCTCATCTTTACAACACTGCTTAGGTTTTCACATGATTCTTCACCACATTCTTTCAATTCACACCAAATAACATCAAAACAACAGGGACTCACATAATCTGACATTTTGACAGTTTTTATTTTTGCCGAATACAAATTCCTACTTTTATTGATTTTATTACTATTCCTCAACAGTTTGTTGTTTCAGATTGTTGCAAGTTTTTGAATTAAAAATGTGTACATTTTTAGTAATTAAGCTTTTACACATTTTTTATATCATTCTTAAATAGAACTTCGGAAGATCGCGATGAACTGACTGGTTACATGTAGCTCAGTCGGTTAAGATGCTACTACTTAAATTTTCAATATTGCAGGACAGAGATCGAACCGCGCTCATCCCTGTTTCAACGGCCTCGTTTGCTATATTTAACCAATCGTTATATAATGGACACATTTGGGGTGATCACATGCATACTGACGCGATCAATGAGCTTTGGTTTCGTAAACATTCCTGATCGTTTCGTCAAAAAAGTAGTCCGGCTTAGAGCAGGTGCGCGAATCATCTTTATCACACGGGTTATATCAACTGATATTTACAGAGATGGTGGGATATCACACCGTTCTTTTAATTCCTATTCTTAAAATAATGTAGAATAACATTTATGATGGCAATGCCCTTATTGCTGTATAAATAAGACCGATCACCTTTCACGACAAAAGGGAATAAAAACATAAAACTTGAGATAAATGTATTTGCACAATGAAATTCAACAACATCCGGTGAGGAGGAAGTATTTTCCTTAAGGCAATAAAATTAGTTAAAATTATTTCCACATTTTTTTCCTTTCCATGAAATTTATGGTAGATAATAGTGTTCATTTGTGAAAGATTTATTAATATAAAAATATATTAGGGGGGGGGTCTCTTAGTAGTTTGTATTCCCTGCTGTTATTACTGACTAGACCTCTGGCAAAATCGGATTTATGTATGTTTTAGAATGTTGCCTGTAATATGATAATTACATATACGAGTACATTGTTTTCTAATGACTCAACACGTGTTGTGTGCTCCATAGCAGAACGCAACATCTTCCCATGATTACGATTTTATTAGTGAAAGTTACATTTTACAATCTAACAACAGTGAGGCGCGAATACCTCTCTCTAATGCGTCCAAATCCACTCTTCTCTCCCTAGCACATCTCCATTCCTTCTCTTTTTTCCCATTCTGCTCTCCTAATATATATAGTCTAAACTAATGTTCATCCGAACTGAGCTCGCATATAATTTTGACAATCAATCACGGTCCCGGATCGTGTCTTTTTATTGCCATTTTATTAGTTTCCCGTGCGTCATAGTATTTTCCTTGTTTTGATTATTAAACATGCCATTCTTTGTTCTGTTTTAAGTTAACCTGTTGCACTTAGTTTAATTAAACGGCACGATATCTTTAACCAACCAATTATAACCAATTATTATTTAACTGAAAACTACTAACACATTTATTATTTACTTGAAAACTAATTAATGCGGTAATATTACATGACATTGCGCGATTTTTATATGTATTTGGTGAAACATATTTGTACAATTTAATGGTTATATATTAAACAGTTTTTGGTTATTTGACCAGTATTATCCATTTTGTTAACATCAAAGAGATACAATTAAAAATGTTCAGCTAGAAAACACGACGTTAATATTCATTGTAAATCAGTGACCTCGGCTAACTTCTCGACCAATGTACATTTTAGCAAATCGTAATACATAATGCCTTGATGATGTTCATGAAGTTTATTATTGTTTGTTACATTGCATTTTATTAAGAATTATATCACCTTAATATATACCTTAATCTTAGCATGATACGTAGAAATAGAATCTTTGTTAAATAGTATAGCTCTAGGTCACAGATCTCTCGCATGCAGTCGTTTTATTAAGATCTGACTATTTACTTCTTGGTTACTGTCATATCAATTACCACTCACCGAAAATTGTAAAACAATATATAAAACAATCAAGAAAACAAACTCCTTACCTTTTGCCATACACGTGTAGGAGACATTGACCGAACCACCTGATTGTTTCTGGTATTTTATATCTTTTAAAGGCACTTCTGCCACAGAACAATTCCTTGTTAAATTGCACAACTCGATGACCTCGAACTGCAACCATTCAAAGTCATTGAAGTGAGTAGCATTTCCACACATACACATACACACATTGCTTTTACAATCACTGGCCCTGTACCCTTCGACCTGGACAGATTGAATATTGATGATTCCCGACGAGCACAGAATTTGACCCTCGTCGCACCATTCATACATGTAGTTATTAGAGGTGACCAGTGCGAAACAGGCCCGCGCTCCAAAGGTAAGTCCTTTCTCAATTGCGACACCTTTAAAGGTCAAAATGATATATATATATACATTCGTACATGTTTTTTTCAGGAATGTAATACACCACATATTCAGTTTCGTGGAGCTGGCTTGGAATTGCAAATTGGGTATTTGGTATTTAACATCAAGAAACAACCGAATACCCAGCCAGCTAGGAATTGGGTATTCGCGAATTCCCAGATACAACCGAATACTCAGCTAGCTAGGTACTGAGTATTGAATATAGAGGTGCAACGTATTCCCAGCTGACTGCGAATTGGGTATTCAAAATATTATATTATATGAACAATTCAACGCAGATTCTGAATACATTTCTGGCTGGGAATTGGGTATACGAAATATATACAGTGCTCCCTCTACAAACGTCACCTCTCTTAGACGAAAACCTCTCTTAGACGTCACTTCTATTTACCCCCTGTCGTTTTTAACGTATTTTCCCTCTAAAGAGTAGTATAGAAACTATTCAAGCAGAGTTTGAATATCGAGCTAGACCTGAATACCTAGCTGGCTGGAAATTAGGTATTCAAAAAAAATAGAGAGACTATTCAACGCAGAGTTGAAAATCGAGCTAGATATGAATACATTTCTGGCTGGTAATTGGGTATACGAAATATATAGTATAGAAACTATTCAAGCAGAATTTGAATATCGGGCTAGACCTGAATACCCAGCTGGCTGGGAATTTGGTGTTCAACATATTTTTATTATAAGAACTATTAAACGCATATTCTGCATATCGAGTTAGACCGTAATACCTATCTGGCTGGGAATTGGGTATTTGAAATGTTTTAGTATAGAAACTATTCATGCAGAGTTTGACTATCGATCTAGACCTGAATGCCCAGCTGGCTGGCAATTGGGCATTCGAAATATTTTTAATATAATGCCTATCAAAGACTATAAGGACGCAAGCGAGCGTTTCTTACACCGGAATGTCCATCTATAAATAAAATGTACTGCTTGAACTTGTCCGCGTTCGTCTGTACTTTCAAATTGTGAGTTTCTTATCGACAGAATCAGAGACATGCATTAAATTGTGTGCTATACTATTTTAGGGATATTATTCTGATCTTAACTGATGATCTCAAACCGCTATACATTTTTTAACCGTTTAATATATTTACTTATTTTCGATAGTAGTTTACATTATTTGAACCTGGTAGATTTTTGTATTTTTCTATATTTTACATAGTTTAGCTTTAAACTGATTATTTTCTTTTCGCATTAAACTTTTTTGTATTCGGCGCCGTACGACCTGTGATCCCACAAAAAAAACAACAACACAAAACAAACAACAACAACAAAAAAAACCGGTGATCATGTGAAATGACTTCTTATACATATACATATATATAAGTATAAGTTTATGTTTGTGGTACATTAAGAAAAATGCGTGATACATGTATTTATAATAATTCGTGACATGTACTGTAGACATGCACCAATAAAAGTCGGTCCATATTTACACGTCTCTGCTTTTACCTTAAACTGTATGAATCGGTTCAAGTGGTCTTCGTATATTTTTATCTCTCAGATCGGGATCTGACAGCCTTGACACCCCCGCACCACCCACTTTCAACCTCTATGGTCCCGCTCGCTTTCATTTAACCGCATATATCTTGATATAAAGTGATCCGAGCTGGCAGATTTCCGTTACCTGTACACTGTATTGAGTTCGAACCCAAGACCTCCTCCGTAAACAGATGATCTATCACCTGATTTACCTGGGGAGAGAGCTTTTAACTTTCCTTATATTTAGCCAGACATCAACAAAACTACAAGTACCTAGCCTGTTCCTGCTCCACAGGGTTCTCTAACGAACCCTTATTGACGCCACTAAAAAAAGCTGGAAAAATCCCCATACCGAGGGCAGGGGTCGAACCCAAGACCTCCTGCTCTTGAGGTAGGTGCTCTAACAAATGAGCTACATGGGCCCCTGACTTTGGGTAAAGCATACTCACTACATCACGTACTTCTGTTGATGTAGTTCAATTCCAATGCATATTAAAAAATCCGAATGCGAATGAGATAGTACGTTCTTCTGGAAACTTCCGATACGTATATTAAATTGGATTTATTTTTTGGTTTAAAAAAAAAACTTATATGGTAAAATTACTTGCAGAATTTTAATATATACATAATAACTACTTTTTACAAAAAATAACGCAGTTCAATTTGACACCAAATAACGTTGTATGTGTACTGAATCTTCTTTGAAAATTCATTTATGATTCCATTCTATTTTTAACTTATGATAAGAAATGTAAATTAGATACATGTAAAAAAATAGACGAGTTTGTGCAAACAAATAGCAAATTTAATGCAGTTTTGCCATTTGCAAATTAGAAATTGAATATTGGCGGATATCCCCTTTTAATATTGTACTATAGTTAAGATTTGTCCATCCAATTTCCAGACACTCATGTGACCTCGGTCAAACGGTGCTAA
The DNA here is from genome assembly GCA_007844125.1 of Sinonovacula constricta. NCBI lineage: Eukaryota > Metazoa > Mollusca > Bivalvia > Cardiida > Solecurtidae > Sinonovacula > Sinonovacula constricta. The sequence goes on along the minus strand of CM017556.1, from coordinate 51,730,445 downwards.
TGTAAAATGTGAAAAATATGAATTAACAGATAAATATTCAGTATGTTTCCAACTGAAATTAATGTGCAGTGGATAACAAATGGATACATATTATATGGTCTTATATATGTCTGCATGTAATGACCAGTAATAACAACTAAAATGCGCACTATTAACATAATTGCATCGATACATACAACTATGCGCTGAATAGTCCAAATACTAAAATATTTCAAATGCCCAGCTAGGTATTCGGGTCCAGCTCGACATTCAACCTCTCCGTTGAAAAGTCCCTATACTAAACATATTTTGAATAACCAATGCTTAGGCAGCTAGGTATTCAGGTCTAGCTATATTCAGAATCTGTGTTAATTTGTTCCTATAATAAAAAAATAATTTGAATACACAATTCCCAGCAAGCAGGGTATTCAGGTCTAGCACGATATTCAAACTCTGCGTTGAATAGTATCTTTACAAAAAATATTTCGAAAACCCAAATTCCCAGCCAGCTGGATATTCAGGTCTAGCTTGGTATTTACATCTAGCTCTATTTTCAAACTCTGGGTTGAATAGTATTTTTACAGAAAATATTATGAATACCCAATTCCCAGCCAGCTAGGTATTCAGGTCTAGCTCAATATTTAGAATCTGCGTTCAAATGTTTCTATAATAAAACTTTTTGAATACACAATTCCCAGCCAGCAGGGTATTCAGGTCTAGCTCGATATTCAAACTCTGCGTTGGATAGTCCCTATACTAAAAATATTTCGAATACCCAATTCCCAGCCAGCTGGATATTCAGGTCTAGCTCGATATTCAAACTCTGCATGAAAAGTTTTTATACTAAACATATTTCGAATACCCATCTCCCAGAAAGTCTAGCTCGATATTCAAACTCTGCGTTCGATAGTCGCTATACTAAAATATTTCGAATGCCCAATTTCCAGCCAGCTAGGTGTTCAGGTCTAGTTCGATTTTCAGAATCTGCGTTTAATTGTTCCTATAATAAAACTATTTTGAATACCCAATTCCTAGCCAGCAAGGTATTCAGGTCAAACTCGATATTCAAACTCTGAGTTGAATGTTCCCTATGCTAAAAATGTTTCGAATACCCAAAGTCCAAGCCAAATAGGCATTCAGCTGCTGCTCGATATTTAAACTACGCGTTCAATAGAATTTTACAGAAAATATTTCGAATACCCAATTCCCAGCCAGATAGGTATTTAGGTCTAGCTCGATATTCAAACTCTGCTTGAATAGTTTCTATACTAAAATATTTTGAACACCCAATTCCCATCCAGCTGGTAATACGATTGCAGCTCTATATTCAATACCCAATACCTAGCTAGCAGGGTATTCAGTTGTATCTGGGAGATCTCGAACACCCATTTCCTAGCTGGCTGGGTAATTGGTTGTATCTTGATATTGAATACCCAATTCCCAGCCAACTTCACAAACCTCACATATTTATATATTCATATAATGTTTTCTTTGATACGTTACACCTATTACCTATATGCTTTATTGTGCCATGTTGTATGTTTGTATCATTTAGCAATTGCAAAATTGAGTGACAATTAATAAGATAACGTCTACTTTCAATTGTTATACACACCTTAAACACTACTGTTATATAACTCGTTAACAAGGCAGATAACTTACATTTTACCATGCAGGCCAGTGCAACCAATGAACAAATCCAAATCCCATAAAAGAAGAAGTGCCTCATTGTGTCAGTGCGTGCAATATTGGAAACTGATCTTCGCTATAATGGTCTGAATATAATTTGAATGTTTATACACAGGTATAAATATTTACTTCCTCTTTAAAATTCCTCAAAATCTCAACACACTACAGCTGCTACAAACCATTTTATAAGGATTCAAGCAACACAACCGTGATACTTTTACATCAACCCTGGTGCTTGAAATGTAAACTGGTGATTTGCCAATTTTTGCGCCCGTTTTCTTTGAAATAATTGTATATGTAGAAAATAGATTTATTTTTGGTCTCATTTCTAAAACTCTTTTTAATAGATTTATATAAAAGCATTGATAAAACCGCTGTTTTATGAAACGCCTTAATATTATCATACTTACGTTCAATGTCCACTTAAGTGTTTCATAATGTGCACATTACAACATTAAAACATATAACTATAAATTCAGAAAAAAATTGCTCATAATGTTTTAGCCAATATAACTTTGGCTTACCGTATCGCAACAGTTTTAAAAGGTACATAGGCTATTCAGTATGTTTTCTGTGCTATACACTTCTGGTGTTGAGTTGTCTTTTTACCACAAATACCATTGTTGTTTCCGGACAGATGATAGTTTTATTATCTCCCAGTTTCTTCTAGATTGTATTCGAGTCACGGTCATAAGTAATGGTTATTCAATCTTAAGGCGGGACACGTGTGAAAAACAGCAACAACAACAAAAAACATATTGTTTTGATATACACAATGTACTCAGTAAAGCATCATTTCAAATTAATAAAAGAAACAACAAACATTATTTATTGCAAGGAAGTAAGGACAAATCCCTGTATGAGTGAAATCTTGTTGTCGATTGAGTTCGATTCTTTTTACAAATTCATGTCAACGTAACGTGAACGTTAAAGCAATAGCAAATCACTAAACCAACGTTATAGAGAGGTTTGATAAGTGGTATTATTGTCGTGATGAATATTTATGAAACAGGAAAACAGTTTCTTCTCTGGAACAACTGCTGTAGAGGACATTGTTCAAACATCGACAAGGAAAATTGTATACAACTTTTAAGTCAATGGATGTGTTGCGATCAATTTTGTTGCCACGTTGTTTCGGGAGAATGCGAAAAAAAAACAGTAGGTAGTAGTAGTAGTAGCAGTAGTAGTAGTAGTAGTAGTAGTAGTAGTAGTAGTAGTAGTAGTAGTTGAGTAGTAGTGGTAGTAGTAGTAGTAGTTGTAGTAGTTGTAGTAGTACCAGTACATGTAGTACTTGTAGTAGTAGTTGTTGTTGTTGCCGTTGTAATAGCACTAGTAGTAGAGACAGTATTAGTAGCAGTAGAAATAGTAGAAGCACTAGCAGTAATAGAAGTAGAAATATTGGAAGAAGTGGTGGTACTAGTAGAGCAGCAGCAGTAATAATAGTAAAAGCAGTCGTTGTAGTTGTAATAGTAGTAGTACTAGTAGTAGTAGCCGTAGTAGTAGTAGCAGTAGTAGCAGTAGAAGAAGCAGAAAGAGCAGCAGTTATAGTAGTATTTTTGTTAGAAGTAGAAGTAGGCCTAGTAGTAGTAGTAGTAGTAGTAGTAGTGGTAGTAGTAACAACAATGGTAGAAAAGTAGTGGTGGTAGTAGTAGTAGCAGTACATGCAGTAGAAATAGTAGTAGTTGCAGTAGTAGGAGTAGTAGCAGTAGAAGTCATGGCATTGGTAGTAGAAGTAATTATATGTAGTAGTAAAAAGTAGGCAGTAGTATCCAATTCAATTTAATATCCTATTCCTCCAATCTTGGAGATTATATATATAATCAAAGGAGAAAAGAATCCACTTGTATAGAACAACGTGAACTGACATTCATGGTTAAATATCCATGTGTATATTAAAATACCCTACACTATATTAGTTATATATCAAGCAATAAGAAGATCAATGCAGATATGGTTTGTTATCGTTCTTTGTGTTTAGTTATGCCTAGGCATTTTTTTTTCATAGTTAAAGATCGATTACACAATCATACCAATATCGAAAAGCAAGTTTTAAGAACGAAAAATAGTTCTGGTCGTTTAGGCTTCGAAGTAAAGGGGCTCCGATTAAGCATAATGTAAATGATTGCTTACCTAGTGATTACAATTCACGAGTTAAGCAAAGAAGTGGTATTATAGTGGTAATAGTTTAATTGGTAGAAGAATTGGTGATATGAATAGAAGCGACAGTAGTAGTAATAGTAGTAGTAGCAGCAGAAGCAGCAGTATCTGTAGTGGTATTTAATAAATAGTATCAGTAGTCATGGTAGTAGTAGTAGAAGTAGTACTGTAGTAGTAGTGATAGTTCCGGCAAAAGTAGTAGCAGTACTTGTAGTAGTAGTAGAAATAGTAGTATTGTAGTAGTTATAGTAGTAGTAGTGGTAGTTGTAGAAGCAGTAGCAGTAGTGGATGTATTGGCAGTAGTATTAGAATAACAGTTAAAGTAGTAGTAGTTGTAGCAGTGGTATAAGTAGTAGTAGTAGTAGAAGTAGAAGTAGTAGTAGTAGTAGTAGTAGTAGTAGCAGCAGTAGTAGCAGTAATAGTAGTCGTGGTAGTAGTAGTTGTAGTAGTAGAAGTAGTAGTAGTAGAAGTGGCAGTAGTAGTAGTATTTGTAGTAGAATTAGTAGAATAGTAGCAGTAGAATAGTAGTAGAAGTAGTAGTAGTAGTAGTAAAAATAGTAGTAGTAGTAGAAGAAAAAGTAGTAGTAGTGGTAGTTGTTTTTGTAGTAGAATAGTAATAGTAGTAGCCGTAGTGGTGGAAGTAGTAGTAGTAGTAGCAATAGAAGTAGTAGAAGTTGTTGGAGAAGTAGTAGAAGTAG